>JAPDRP010000019.1:0-600000 GCA_030247845.1 Coniosporium tulheliwenetii | reverse complement strand
CGTTCCTGGGCTTAGTATACTGAATATTCCCCCTCGCCGTGATCCCAGGGTATCAAACCATCAAACAATACGCCAATAATGCTCATCAGCAGCCGTTTCCATCCAGAATTACAGGCAGCTTCTCCAGCATTTCAAGCGACCGCACCCACCCCACCCGCACTCCCCTTCCTCGCCGGCGCCGCCATCTGCCCCACAATCTGGCGCGGTCCTCCCGTCAGAACCACACTCTGCCGTCTTGAATGCGGATGCACCTCAAAAACCCCCGGCTGCGGTCCCCCTCCGCCGGACCCACAAACCCCATCTCCCCCTCCCCCACACCTACACCGCCCATTCCCCTATGCGGCAGCCCACCGGCTCCATCCCCATTCACTGCACCGAAAGCGTTCGGCACAGAAAAGAGATTCCCGACGCCCCCGCCGCCCCGCAAAGCGGAATGTAGCATATCCTTCATGCGGACGTAGTGATATTTGGACTTTGTGGCGATGGGGGTTTTGGTGACTAGGGGCTGGGGCCGGGCCCGCGCGATGGCGGCCATGATGGCTTCTTTTTCTTCGTCGGAGTCCACGGGGCCGTGGGTGTCGAAGTCGTCAGGGAGGGGGCGTTGGCGTCGATTGCGGCGCCTATTGGCGGAGTTCGTTAGCGGGAGCTGGAACCAGCGGTGTTGGGGGAGGGGAGGGAAGGCATGGGGGGCCACTCACGCTGCTGCTTCGCCTGGTTCTTCTTCTGGTACTGCGCGAGCAACATATCGTACGGCAGACTCCTTCCCGGCACCGCCCTCTTGGCTCCCATGCTGTGGCTCTTGCACGTCAAGCTGCGCGCGCACTGCGCCCCGTTCGGCAGCGGGACGCCGCACTGCTTCTCCACATCCACCGGGCCCTTCGGTTTGGCGGTTTTGGCCTTGGGCTCCTCCTTCTTCTTCTTCGTCTTGACGGCTTTGTCGCCCGGCTCACCCTCCGCCTTGCGCTTCTTGCCCGCCTTCTTGATCAAGCCTCCCTCGTCGTCGGCACCGGCTTCAGAGCCTTTGAGCGCGCTCTTCCGCGCTCCTCCGCCTTTGAGGCAGAGATGTCGTCGTCGCCGGCTTGGGAGGCGCCTTCGCCGCGCTCGCGCCGGAGGGCGGCGTCTTTGGCTTCTTTGGCTTCTTTCTTCTTCTTGAGCTTTTCTTGCTTCTTGGAGAGGCACGATTTGATGTGTTCGGGGCCTTTGACGCGCAGGACGGGCCGCCGGCAGTGCTTGCATTGGATCGTGTCGGGGGTGTCGTCCATCGGGCGGGAGGTCGGGAAGGCGGGCGCGAGGGTCGGGGAGAGGGGGTTTACGATTGGGGAGGGGGTTTGGAGGGTGGGGAGGATGCTTTCTTTCGGGTGGGGTCTGGTATAGCAGCGGTGGTTAGCTTGGCTGCTTTGGATGTATGTGGGGTTAGAGGGAGAGCCAGGGATGGTATAGGCACCTAGAACTTCGCTTTCTTTCCAGTTTCCCGGCTTCGTCTGCTTCACGCCGGGCTTCCGCAGCTTGATCGTCAAGGGCTTTCTGTCCTCTCCGGTCGAGATCTTGTCGTAGACGGCTGGGTCAACGAGACTGTGCTTGGTCTGCGTAGCTGGCGAGGCGGCGGGCACTGCTTCCGTTATGTTAGCTGCCTGCTGTCCTATGGTATTCACCTCAAGGCGTGAATGCGGGTTACCTTTTCGCGCGCCATTGGCCGCCATGCTGGGCTGGGAAAATCGTTGGTGGGGTAGTCGAGTATGCTGGGGAGAAAGTCGTGGACGTGTGAGAAGAGTGGTCAGATGATACAAGAATCCGTTCCAGTTGTGGTGGGTATAAGGTATTGGCTCTGGTATGAAGTGAGAGATGCGCTTCCGGTGGTGGACATGGAATGACGATAAGCCTTATCGGTACGCATTCAGCCGCGCTTTATCTTGGCGGTCCGGATGTCTTGCAACCAAAGAATAATCTGAAGTTATCAAGAAATCGAAGCGACAGTAATTTGACGAATGCGCAGTTGCAAAGGTGACAGTTATTCAGTGAGTGTTGAGCGACAGCACGCTTAGAGGGGGCCTATCCAGAGCATGCATACTTCTTGCGCCTTGGATTAATTTTTATTTATAAATTGTTACAGCCAATCACCAATCACAAATTGCTCTCTTAGCTCAGTTGGTAGAGCGCGGCACTAGTACTTCTCCAAGTGAATGCCGAGGTCGCCAGTTCAACTCTGTCAGGGAGCATGCGATTATCCTTTTGCAAGTTTTCACGCAAACCGTCCTCGTTACTCGTTTGCTCAATACTGCTAAGTTGATCACAAATCAAATCGCGATATCACAGAAGGAGGGCCAAATCGACTTGATCTAAGCTACAAGCAATCCTTTTTAAATGCCTCGACGACACTTTGCCATAGATTGTGACATGAATTGTGCGCCATCGTTATGCAGACAGAATAGCCAAACACCAAGCCATGCAGAGCGCAATCCAAGCCAGAACCGGTAGGCAAGAGAGCTCTTTCAAGTCCGTAGAGAATCCCAAACGCCCACCCGCTCCAACGCGCCAACCAGTGCTCGTCATGATGTATCATCAGTCGTTCCGCCGTAGATGCCAAATCGTAGTTACTAAAGATCCGCTTTACGGGGAGGGGGCCAATGGTCAACAGAGTCTCTTCCAAAGAGTACAGAAGGCTCTCCTTCAGCGCTTGGCATACTGCGTCCCCTGCCTCGTAAGCGGCTTCCCCGACCTTCCCAGCGGCACTTTCAAGTTCCGCTCACTCGCCTTCTTCGATCTCTTCGGCTTCGGCTGCTCCGCATGCTTATGTCCGAGCTCCTCCTCCGCCAGCGTATTCGTCCACGCCAAGCACTGATGCAGCGTTGCCGGATCAACGTACGTCTTATGTCTCGTCTTCACCCCCGGCCCACCCTCCTCCGCCTCGCGCCTCTTCTCCTCCACCGCCTCCTTATGCGCCTTCATCTTTTGCATGTACTCGACGATCGGCGCGCGCCAGATCTGGAGCTCCTTCCTTAGATTCCGCTCGCGGATGCCGCGGTCGTCCAGCCAGCCGATCAGCGCGTCCACGGCATCCGGGTCGTCGATGTAGCCCCAGTAGTTCGCATTGTAGAGCTGCACTGGTCCCTCTTCCTCTAGCCGGCGCTCGGGGACCGTCATCCCGAACGCGTTGCGGTATTCGGTCCACGCGGGCTCTTCTCTATCGATGAAGCCGCTGCGCTCGGAATCATCGGGGCCTTGGACCCACAGCCTTCCGTTCGCATAGCCGTAGTGCGCGGTCGAGCTGTTCGGCATTCCCGCAAACGGCATCCCGTTGCGCTCGAACCAGTAGTAGCGGTTGCAGAAGCGGTCGCGGCCGAGGCATTTGGTGCGCTGGCAATTTTCTTCGCGGAGGTCGTTGTCGAAATCGAGGATCTTGTCTTCGCACTCGCGGATCGCTTCTTTCTTCTTCTCGATATCGCGGAGGATTTTCTTGAACTGGGTTGATTGCTTGGAGGTTGCGGCGGCGGCTTTGTCGGCTTTTTCTTGCGCTTTACGCGCCGCCTCTTCGTCACGTTTGCGTTTGCGGTCGTGGGCGCGGTCGGTGGAGCGCCGGAGGACACGGACCGGGGGCTCGTCTTCGTCGTCTTTGTCGCTATCTTCGATGCCGGTCATCGAGGTGTCGAGTATTTCGCTCACCTCTTGCAGCGGGGAGCCGGGCATGTTGTCGGGTAGTAGCATTTTGCGCTGCTCGTCGAGCTCTTGCAGTTCTTGGACCCTATTCCATGTCAGTTGTGAAGCGAGTAATGTATCATGGGATACTCACAGTGGCTTCCTCTTCCGCTGCCACTCGATCTTCTCCTTCCTGAGCGTGGTCATGTGAGCACTGCATTCCTCGAGGTATTCCCGAATGGCTTTTGTTCGGGTGGCGAGCATGGCGGCGATCTCCAGTGCGGCAAGGCGATCGTTGATGTTCAACTTATTATATTGACGACGTGCGGTCTCTTGCGTAGGCTCCTTGTCAACCGGAGCCAGTTGCGCCAGAATTTTGTCGCAGATGTCTTTGTGGTGAGGTTCTAGCGAGACCTGTCGAAGCAGTCCGACCATGATGACCTGCCAGCCACCGTCCTTGAAGTCACGCGCTGCAAGCCTCTCGACCCAGCCATAGTCGGCTAGCATCTCTGCGGCTCGATGTGAGGTCTTATGCTCCGACACGGCTGGGCTTGGCTGCTTGAGAGCTTCCGCTTCAGACTTAGCCAGACTGCTTCGCGTGGTCCGCTTCTCGATTCTGGGCACCACTTCAGGAAGCGGCGTCGAGAGGGCGCTTATGTCTTCCTCCGATTCCTCCTCTTCTTCCTCGAGGTCTGGAAGTGACACCTGAATCTGTCCATCCGCACTGACCAGTTGTTTGAGGACTGCGCAGTGCATCTCCACGAATAGTTCGCATTCTAGCTCGTCGGATTGGAAACGCATAGCATCCATAAAGTCATCAAACGTGAAGGAGTCGAGGACAAAGAC
Organism: Coniosporium tulheliwenetii; assembly: GCA_030247845.1. NCBI lineage: Eukaryota > Fungi > Ascomycota > Dothideomycetes > Coniosporium > Coniosporium tulheliwenetii. The sequence continues at coordinate 595,521 of JAPDRP010000019.1, read as the reverse complement.
CTCTGCTTGAACGTTCAAGGTGTTCCAAATTTCCAGCAACGATACCATCGATTGCATGAGGATACCGGTGCTATGCGTAGCGGTCTGAGTTCCATTCCCTATTGCAGACGGGGGAGGATCGTCCACAAGAAATTTGAGTGGTGGTCTCTGGAGCCCGTTGCGGCGAGGTTGGATATCTAGGTCATCTATAGGGTACTTTATTGGCGGTGGCGGCGGTGGTGCCGGGGGTCTAGGTGGTGGTCCTCTAATCGGACCAGGGTGGAGCATAGGCAACTTGTGAAAATGGCTGGCGTATGGCGCATTGTTGGAGGAGTTAGGTACTGGTGCTGTCGCAAACACGGGATTGCGTCCATCCAGGAACATGTACTGTCCCTCCTCGGTCTGTCTATTGATCTCCTGCTGCGACAGCTGATGTCTGTAGCCGCCAAACATTGGCCGGCCGAGGTCTGCCAAAGCTGTTGCCCGCTGGCTTGTTAGAAAATTGAAGAAAGTTCCTCCCGCCTCCGGATTTTTCGCTTTCTTCTGCGCGATGACTGCCTCATGCTGAAGATGCGGGGGTATGTCCATGGGAATCTTGAGTTCTTTCGCCACATCCTCCCTCACCAGCCAAGGCGCGCCTTGCCACGGTTCCCTTAAGATGTTTGCCTTAAGGAAAGCGCGCAGAGTCTGCTTGGTGAAGACCTTTCGATCCCGCGTAATCTGGTCCTTCAATAGATACATCTCGTTCGGCTGTCCCGGTAGAGCATCAACGCCTACGAGATACTTTGAGTACTGTTCGCTCCGGGTGCCGTCAGGCAGCATGCGTGCACCAAAGTCGGTTCGACTTCGAACAATCCCTTCGAGTCTGTCGCCGTTCTCCATTAGCACGATGACATGCTCGCCTGGGCTGAAATTTTCCTTGAATTCCTGCAGGCAGTTAGACACTGACTCGTCTTGGGGACGTGTCGCGCAGCCAGCTTACTTCATACACCGTGGTGACTAGTCGCGGCAGATATATTAGCTTTCGTCGACCCAGAGGTAATGGTGGCTGGCTTACCAAGGTCGTCGATCCGAGATATCGGCGAGAACTGTACTCTTCGTAGCACAGGGTCTCGCAGAGCTTCCGGGAAGGTGCTCTGTAGCGCCTTAGAGCCCTGTGTCTGTTCTAAGTCAGCACTGATCCGATCCGACGAACGGTCTGCTGAACCGTACCTCGCTGTCCCTGGCTTGGAAGAACGTCAGGCCGGAGTGGCCGGTAATCTCGCACGTGAATTTCCTCTAAACCCTGGTAAACGATAGCCCCCAACATGATATAGGGGCGTTGGCGGTGTACGTATGGCTTACCTGCTTGTAATAGTCCCGCCTGTCCTTGGTTAGCGTTTGCGGACGTCGTCTCGGAGTCTAGGGGAGGCCAGCGTACCGATCGAGATAGCTTTCGTAGTCCAGGAACACCTCGCCAGTTTCTGGCATAACCCAGACCTAATGTACGAAGTGAGCCAGCTGTAGCCCAGAGGAACCGCGGATCCCACCCACCTCTGCATTGTTGTCTAGGATAGGCGGCGGCGGGACGTATTGGACGGGTTTGCGCTTGATCAGCACCTGTGAAGGTTTAGCGGAGGTCCAACAGATGTGGAGAGTACAGATGGGTGTACCATGGCTGCGGCTGCGGTCGACTTGGCGTGTCCCTCGAGCCCCAATGGTGGGTTCTGAGGCGTGCACCGGCGGTCAGCCCTACGGGATGCTACCCAGGACTATATCCTTTCGAGGGCTTACACCAGGCTTGCGAAGGCGTATTGAGGTCAAAATGGATGTTGGATGGTCGCCTAGAGCTCAGCCAGCTCGCCTCGCGCTCACAGAGCGCACCCCAACGAGCGACGACAGCTCCGGAAGGGTTGCGGCTGCCAGCTCGAAAATAAATCTGATATACAAGCACTTTACGCGTCTGGCTGCTGGACGCGTGTCTGGACGTGTCGGAGGGATGGATGGCGGATTTGGTTGTTGATAGATGGTGGGTCGGCGGTGAAGGTGTCGAAAAGAGCGCGGAAGGGGTAATGCGACGAAAGAGGGTTAAGAAGAACACTGGTGTGGATATGCGGCGGGATCAGAGCACCCATGTCATGCGCGGTGGCTGATCCTTGGCTCCCGCCAAACCATGCCTACCCACCAACATCAACATGGGCAAACTTCTACCCGGGACCTGCACACCGGTCACTGGCACGGTGCCAACGTATTTGTACTCGTTCGGATCGCGCGGACGAGTAGAATCTTGCGGTAAGCCGCTGAGCACAGGATCTGTCAGATGTAAATTTCAGAATGACATGGAACTACACATGGCGCCTCATCCCATCTTCTCCTCAGCTAAACCTGCTCCCTTGTGTATCTCATATCGCTCCGGTCAACGAGTTACCCAATCGCAACAAAGCTGCAGCAAGCCGATGTAAGACAATACCGCAAGGAAGACGCTGGATGTGCATTGTAGGGGTTTGTATCTAACTTTGCTTCAATATACTACTATATCATCATATATATCGCCTAAACACTCCAATGTTCCGCTATAAGCGCTTAAGAAGTGGTACAGACTGCCAACACTGTGCTAACTTTGACGAGAGAAGCACCTCCGCCAGAGACGGTAAGCTTAAGAAGACAGATACACAACATGGAACCCAATCCAGCTACCAACTACCCCTATCGCAGAATAGGAACTAGTGAACATCAAAGGCAAAAACTCATACTTGTCTTTGAACACCAGCTGATGCACCAGCGAGCAGTACACGATCAGCGGAATGGCGACAGCGATATATAGTAGAGAAAAGCGGTCAAATAGGAAGATCCTGGGGTGTGGTGAACTACATGGACGTCAACAATGTGCAATGGGTGTCGGCTGCGGACATTACTTACGCTGGAGCGAGCCTGTCAAAGGCCAGAAGGAACAGGACTAGCCAGAAGATGGTGTACACTGTCTTGATCGGAAACTCCGCAGCGGTGAAAAGGAGTGGGAAGAGAGACACGTGACCTGCTACAGCCAGCGGCCGAAAGGCGCCCAGGTAGCGACGGTCCTTGAGCGCTAGCAGGCTGAAAGGTATGATCACGAGCAGAATCGCCTTTTCGTGGACGTGCCAGCCGAAGAGGAACGATGCGTAGCCGCAGAGAGTCACTGCGCCGACAAAAGTCTCCCACGTAGGCTGCATGAAGAGCTTGGCGAGACAGATCTGGGCGAGGTCAGACAGGTGTGGTATTGAATTGTGCATTGGTAAAATACTCACCGCTTGGAAGAATAAGGTCAGGATAAAGGTAACTCGCGGGGGAACATCCGGCAGTACCGCAAAGGCGGTGTCTCCGACTAGACCTCTGGTCACGCTGGTGACTGCAGCGCTATTGACAGGAAGACCAAGGTATGGCGCCACTGCCGTCTGTCAGAGAACCCAAGTCAAAGCTAGATTGTGGTTCGCCTACGGTATATGAGAACCCTGTCTGTGAAGGAGTACATTGCCCACACATTGGGCGCCCAATACGCATGAGACAATCCTCTCGAAAAGGGGAAGAGCCGGCTGAGCAGTTGCGGCATCTGGTTCCAGTACACGAAAGGGCCAAACGCTGCAGCGAAGATGCCGAGAATGCCCGCTCCTAGCTTGAATGCATTACCAAATCGGATTCGGAAGATTGAGTTCGGGCTCAGACAGTATACTCTGAGTAAGAAGACGAAGTACGCCGGGGCCAAGTAGAGGTAGATGTGCTTCAGACACAACAGCGCTGCGAAGAGTAGTCCGCTGTAGAGCAACGTTGACCTATCTCGGGCGAGGACAAGCGACCAGATCAGGATGCCGTAAAGAAAGCCATTGTACTGGAAATGGATGTGGTCAATTATCAGTAAACCGGGCGACAACAGGATGGACAACGCCGCTGCGTGGGCGGTCCTCTTGGATTCTGAGGTCTTGATATATCTGCCATGCTCTGGTCAGTCCAACTCTACAGGTGATTTACTGGGTAAAATTACAGATGTAAGGCATAGACTAGCACGAGTTCCGTGACAATCACCGTCGTCCTCTGGAAGTACACCGTCTGCCAGCTGTCATAGTTCAAGTTGGTGACTTGGAGAAGCGCAGGCTCGACAAAAGCGGCCGCCTGTGACAGGATCCACTCGAAGTACGCGAAGAATGGCGGGTAGTCGAGAGTCCATTCGGAAGTTTTCTGATCGAAATCAGCGGACAAAGCTGTACATTACGGATAACAATACCTCATAGTACCACTCCTTGACAGGCAGCGAGTGCGTGATGGCTAGCCAGTTCCGGTGCACCTCGAAGTCCGTGGATTTACTGCCAAGTCCTCTTCAGTATGTGAATACCAGTATTTTATTCGGGGTCCAAAGCATACTACGCCGGAAATAACAAGATCTTGAATGCAGCAGCCACGGCGGCACATTGTGCTATCGACGGGTACAGTTCTGCCATTGATGCATTGGCAGACTGTGCTTACTGCCTCTACAAACAATCAATCACCGGTTGTCAAAAGTCACCTCGTACCTCTCGCCGAACAAAAACTTAGGTGAGAGGATCTCAACGCGTGCACGTGACCTCAAGACTTTCGGCTCGACCGTTGACCGGCTACCCGGCTGGCTGTTGACTTCGGCTTCTCGAACATTGGCAAACAATAACGAGCTGCAGGGCCGATGACGCTGCAGCAGATGAGGAGATTGCAATCAGCGCCCTGTCGTCCGTCCGAGCCGCTCGTGACAGGCACCGTTCCACAACACAGGATGTTGTGGTCCCGCTTCAGGCCCGTGCAACTCAATAGCCGTCAACTCGAGTAGCGCCAGGTACGCCAGGCACAGGCATTGGAGATCAGCTGGCAGAGGTAGCATGCCACGATCCTGTCTATCTTGTTCATCCCCTCTCAATGTTTCTCTTTCTGCGCAACGCAATAGAGACAACATTGCTCATTCTGATTGTCAGCTGCTCGTCGCTCATATCCAGCGTATCGAGGTTGAGGCTCCCTTCAGATTCCCTGCATGTCGTAGGGCCCAGGGATTCCGATGCACATTGCCCGCGGGAAGTCTAACCCCTTTCAGCAACGTCATTTCGAGAAGCCGTCCACCAACCTCCTGTCTCTGCGCGCCTTCGGTCATACATATGCGCCATAGGTACCCTCCTCCATCACTCGTTCCTGCATCGAGCTTGTCCTTTCTACTTCTCCTCCCTCGACGTTCTCTATTAACTTTGATCTGCCTCTGCGGTTCTCGCTAGTGGCAGCGCGTTTAGTTCTACATTCGTTTACACCCTTCGCTCATTAGCACAGCTGTACCGACTCGCCTATCATTCGAGACAAGCCTTGTTTCAAGCTCGTTGCAGATCATCAAAGTAATCATCTTCGCATTCAACTCTTGAGATACCCAACGTGATTCGACTGTTCATCCTATTTTCGAGCTTCGCCTCGAGCAGTAGTGCGTAGTACCGGATTTCGCAACCTGCTGTCTGGATATACTGGCCTTGGATCAACTTTCGCTGTATTTGCATCTGTTAGAGGGAATAACTAGGAGGAGCTTCGAGAAGACCGTTTTAATAGTTTCAGAAGCTTAGATTGCTCCGGCGAACCCTCCGTTGGTCCTGGTAAGCTTGAACAGCTTCTGTCTGTATCGCATTCCTATAGCCGAAGAATGCTGATTGCCGCCAACAGCAGCGACTTTGAACCATTCGTTCCACGATATCCCTTCGTTGTCTATACCAGCCGAGAGGCATTTGCGTTAGTCTAACCCTAATAATTCTTGTCCGGTCCTGCGTACCGGACGCTATTGAGCCATCACCACGGCTGTACTATCGCCAATCGCGCGGGACAACGTAGTCCTGCCACCACACCTTCTCGGTATGCAGTACTCAGACTCAATCCCGAGCGGGCCCAGCGCTGGCCGTTTCGTTTCAAATCATCAGAAGCCATCAATCAACGGCGAACACAACGGCTTCTCTCACGGCGGCTTTCATCAGACACAAGGATCAATTGGCGGTTATGGGGACAGACATCCGCAGCGCGGCAACATTCCAAACATCAACACGGGCAGACTTGGTCAGAGCATGCAAAGTGGAGGCGAACTACAGACACCGGGAACCGCTTTTAACATGAACTTTACACCGCTGCTTCCTTCTCAGTTGCTATTGGGCAGTCCGTTTCAGCCTGGTTCGCCAAACGCCTTTGCTTCTCCCCAGTTCCAGAGCTTCTCTAGCTTTGGCCAACAAAACGCGTCAAATCAACAGCAGAACCAGCAGGCCTCAATGGGTAGCCCGATCCAGCAACATCAGCCGCTGTCTCCTCAACTGTATCAGAACATGCTCTCGCCTCAGGGCATGAATGCGACTAGCTTCTTCGGTGGTCCCCAGTCTCCGACAGGAACTTTCGGCAGCCTGGCAGGCCAGACCTTGGGTGGTCTCGGTGGTGCTATGCACATGGCGCCAGGCTTGGTCTCTGGAACAAGCCGAACCGTATACCTCGGCAACATCCCGCCTGAGACGTCAGCTGAAGAGATTTTGGGTCATGTGCGCAGCGGCCAGATCGAATCTGTTCGTTTACTACCAGACAAGAACTGCGCGTTTATTTCTTTCCTTGACAGCAGCTCCGCCACTCATTTCCATTCTGATGCTATCCTCAAGAAACTGGCGATCAGAGGTCAGGACATCAAGATCGGTTGGGGTAAGCCCTCGCAAGTACCGACATCAGTCGCGCTCGCAGTGCAGCAGTCGGGCGCGTCGCGTAATGTCTACCTGGGAAACCTCTCCGAAGAGGTGACGGAAGAGGAGCTTCGAGAAGATCTCGGCAAATTCGGTCCCATCGATACGGTCAAGATTGTAAGGGAGAAGGCGATTGGGTTTGTCCATTTTCTTTCTATCAGCAACGCCATGAAGGCTGTGGCTCAGCTTCCTCAGGAGCCGAAATGGCAAGCGCCGCGTCGTGTCTACTACGGCAAGGATCGGTGCGCATACGTCTCAAAGACACAGCAACAGAACGCTGCGCAATACCTTGGCATTGCGCCAGGCTATGCGCATGTGCTGAATGGTGCGGACAGAGACTTGATCTCGAACGCGCTAGCCCAGCAATCAGTTGCTGCAGCTGCCGTAGCCACCTCAGCTGGCGGCGTGAACAACCTGGGGAACAGGACTGTCTATCTCGGCAACATCCATCCGGAGACTACCATTGAGGAGATTTGCAACGTTGTAAGAGGCGGTCTTCTGCACCACATTCGGTACATTCCAGACAAGCACATTTGCTTTGTGACGTTCATTGATCCGACCTCGGCCGCATCGTTCTATGCTTTGAGCAATCTCCAGGGACTGATGATCCACAACCGCCGGCTGAAGATTGGCTGGGGCAAGCACTCCGGCGCGCTTCCTCCCGCTATTGCACTAGCAGTTAGCGGTGGCGCCTCGCGAAACGTGTACATCGGCAACCTCGACGAGTCTTGGAGCGAGGACCGGCTCCGGCAGGACTTCTCCGAGTACGGCGAGATCGAGCTGGTCAACACCCTCCGCGAGAAGAGTTGCGCCTTTGTCAACTTCACGAACATCGCCAACGCCATCAAAGCCATCGAGGCCGTGCGCGGCAGGGAAGAGTATAAGCGCTTCAAGGTCAACTTCGGTAAGGACCGCTGCGGCAACGCGCCTCGTCAGACCAACAATATGCAGCACCAGCACCAGCAGCGACAAGCCAATATGCAGGACGGCACTACTTCTCCGCCCCCGACAAACGGCCTGCACCCGAACAGCTACCGCCAGAGTTCCGTGTCGCCAAGCAACACTGGCGCACCAGGGTCCACGGGCAGCAGCTCCAGCGGGCCGTACCAATCTATGAACGCGCCAATGCCATCCAACATTCTCAACAATGGCGGCAACAATCCACTGATGATGTATCTGCAGCAAGCCCAGAGCCAGCAGCAGCCAGACGGCACCTCATACGGCCTGTCCCAGCAACCGCAACAGTCCCATCACCAGCAGCAGCATCAGTCCCAGCAGCAGCAGCAGCAACAACAACAATCCCACTCCACATCCTTCGCAAACCCCTCCCCCAGGCAGCCTTCTACGCCGCCGACGCCACCACATCCGCGCCATCGTACCCGAGCCACCCAACCCACGCCCCTAGCTCGTCTTTCAGCCTCATCAATGGTTCCTCCCTCTCTTCCTCCCTTATGGGGAGTGGAATCTCGGCCGCAACAACGATAGGCGGTCTCCTCGCCCCTTCGAACCTTAACGCTCGTGCGCAGCATGCACGGGCTGTTAGTCTGCCGGTGTTTAGCCAGGGGCCGTTTACGCAGCCGATGCATGGAGGTGCGTTTGGGGGCTTGGGTGCGGGATTGGGTGGATTTGGTGGGCTTAGTGGGGTTGACGGGCATGCTGGGCATGCGGGGCTCGGTGGAGGATTGCCGGGTTGGGCGGAGGAGGAGGTAGGGGGGCAGTAGGGTGAAGGTCAAGGAAGCGCCTTTGTGAGGGGCTTTTGTTGAGAGCTGTTCTTTCGTTCTGTGTTTTCATGTCTGTGCTGGGCTGTTTTGGGGTTTGCTGGCTATGCTGTTTGGACAGGTTACTGTTTTGTTTTGTTTCTGTGTGCATAATTCGCATTTTGGATTGTTGGTCTACTACAGATAGCCTTCTCCTTTCTCGTTTACTTGCTTTTTTGTCTGTTCAAGTTCTTAATAAGTTTCCCTTTCTGTTGTACTTCGTGTCTCTTCTTTTGTTTTGATATCACCTAGATCTCGTTACTCACATTCCGCTATCAGCCAGCTGGATCGTTCCAGCATAGCGGAAGCAAAGAGGAAGCAAGAAGGAGAAGGAAGGGGCACTTAAGGACATGCCCAAATCAGTCAACTGTAAACTAGGCTCATGACGAGCGTCCGCATTCGGAGTACGAATGTGTGGTGGCAGCAAAGTAATGGACAGGTAGTTAATTCCCACCGCACGGTGGTGTAGTGTACAAGAAGTGGACTCAATGTCTATGCTGGCTGAGTCGATATCTTACAAGACACTGAGTGAACATGAAAGAAGCTACATGCGTGCTCGAACCTCGGCACTGAACTGCTCATGTCGGCCCTGCAGGCTTCTGTCTCGTCACCGCAAATCACGTTCTCGACACTGAACGAAAGTAGTAGAGCTAGATTTATTGATAATTCCCGCTTAGTCACTGCATCCCTCCGTCAATCCAGTCCCCACGGAATCTGTTTCATACATCTTTCTCTACTTGTGATACCTGAGAATGCGTAGAAACCGATTGTTGAAAAGTTTACAGCAACGACCATTGATCCTGGACGTTGGAGTCACGTGCTTGCCAATTCGCTCAGCCTCTTCCGTCCAGCTGAACCTTTTATCCAAACTGATGCCTGCCACTCAAGACTTTCACAATGTGGAAAAGAAGTCCCTCACGCTTCCAGCCTCCGGATGATGCAGATGAATGGCTTTCTAGATGTATAGATAGTAGCCACAATGCGGAACATACTAAAGCCTGGTGGCATCACATCCTCAAGCAATCAAATCCTGCCTAATCTATCTGCCTCAAGCGTGCTGTTTCCACAGCAGGCATGGCTGCGAAGGTTTCAGGACGTATCTCAGGGACAGCGAGAGGAGTCTGAAGCTCTCAGCTTCCATGGCGTTTACACTCCGCTCAGTGTTGAACGTCGCGAGATCCGTGTTGCCTTACTGCACCCAGGCCGTTGGTCCGATGAGGTCTCCTGCGAGCTCAGTACCGTCTCGCTTGACGATGGCCCGGTCTACGAAGCCCTGTCGTACGTATGGGGAGATCCACAGGACACGGTCCCAATTGAATTGAACGGCCACGTCTTCCAGGCTACTAGAAATCTGCGCTCCGCTCTTCGACGTCTGAGATCAGCATCTTAAACCCGCACGATCTGGGTAGATGCGATTTGCATAAATCAAAAAGATATGCAAGAGAGGAGCCATCAGGTGGGCATTATGCAGGATGTCTACTCAAAGACCGCCGAAGTTCAGATCTACCTCGGCGAGAGTCCGGTCCTGGATACGATATCTGAAGCAGAGCAAGCAAGCTGGGCAGATCCGCCCCGCACCATCTGGCTTGGAGAGGGTGATCAAGACAGAGAGAGAATTATCGACTTTGTAGCGCGGCAACAACCAACTAAAGTCGAATCCGTCCATATCAGTCAGCCAGGACGGCTGCGGCAAGCGGACGCTGGCGCTTTTTCTATCATGTGCCTCCTTGCCAATGGGAGATGCATCAAGGACTGCCTGCATGCGGATCTCGACTCCCCTGCTTGGCTGGATGCACTTGAAGCATTGGACCATCTGCTACATCGCCCGTGGTGGAGACGTGCGTGGGTGCTACAGAAAGCCATGTTGCCAGAACAGGCTACTATTACCTACGGGGAGATCACAGCTCCCTTAGACATAACCGAGCGGTCCGGTTCGATGCTGCCAATACACTTTGAACGATGCTGTCGGCAGTTCTTCGATAGGCTTCAGCAAAGCAGGAGGAGATCTTGACCTGCTTTGGAAACTATATGGCATATTTGGAAAACATTCGTCACCAGCACGAGCTTTTCACCGAACCGCAGGCAGTACGGCTCCGCGAGCTGCTCCAGCTGACAAGACTGCGGGATGCCTTCGATGGGCGCGATAAGGTCTATGCCCTTCTTGGTCTTATGCAGCATCTTCCCAACCAATTGCCCATCGTTCCAGACTACTCCAAAACGTTATCTGAAGTCTATGTCCAGACAGCAATCATCTTAATCACGCACTTCAAAACCTTGGATATATTGGTAACAGTTCAGAGGAAAACCGAAGCTTCGCAAATCCCAACATGGGCCCCAGACTGGAATTCATCCAAGAACGACGAGCACAATGACGCGTGGTTACACGGACGCATGACACTCTTTAATGCTGGGCCGTCGCCGGAATTTAGTGCGGATCTACGTGGTGGCCGTCTGCTCGTCGTCGTAGCAAGAGAAATATGCACAGTCTCCGCAAAAGCTGCTCCATCTGTACTGGGGAGAGACGATACTGAAGACAGGATATGCGGGTTTGCAGAAATGGCTCGTACTCTCTACAACAACACTGAAATGTCCTACGTCAGCAGAGGTAGTCCCAGCGAAGCTCTGTGCTGCACAATCCTCGGCGGTATTGTTTTTGAAGAGCCAAATACTGGCCCGGCCACACACAGGCGTTATACCGCGGAAGACCGCCTAGCTTCCCGTAACTGGCTCTTCTACCACGTTAACGGTACAGCCATCCCCACCGTGCTGGAACAGTTTGATCGCTCATTTTGGACGTTCAACGATGATAGATCGTTCTTTCTGACACGGAAAGGATATATGGGCCTTGGACCATCGGATCTACAAGTCAGCGACAGGGTCTCCATTGTGTCGGGTAGCAGAGTACCGTTTATCCTCCGTCCGGTGGAGCGCCCGGATACCGAGAGGCTTCTCGAGCTTGATCAGTCAGGCCTTTGTTACACTCTGGTCGGATACTGTTACGTGCACGGAATCATGGACGGTGAGGCTGTTGCTGGCAATGAGCGTGATATGCGCCAGATTTTCTTAGCATAGGTGAGCTCCTGCTGGCAAGACATGAAGGCAAATACTAATACCTATCCGTTTGGGTCTGAAAGGCTGGAGAAGTGACTCACCGAAGCGTTGCCTTCTGCCAAAGTATTCCAACCATGATTCACGATTGCAAGGACAGGTCCTTACCCTCCACTTTCCCGGCTTCGGTGCGTTTGCATCAGACATCAGTCCTCGCAAGGCCTTCCGATTCATTCTCTCTCCGCCGATCAACCTCGAACGAAATTCCTTCCCGTACGCCGATGGGCATGCTACAGGTCTTCGGCCCTAACACCACCCCGCAGCTTTTTAGTGCCAAAACAGTACGGCCGGAGGTAGCGACGACGAAGCCCAGGACGACCGTGCCGGCAATTGTGCCGGGATAGCTCCAGGCGTTGGCCCAGCTGATGGGTTTCATCATAGAGCGAGCTGAAATGAATGTCTCGATACGGCGCGGCCAGGAGGCCTGATCTGACCCGCGATTAAGGCGTACCATTTGATGGAGGTCCGGTACCGCGTCCGTTACGTCACAGCCTTGCTCTTGTTTTGTCCCTCCATCCGCAGGTTCCGAGATTGTGCCTCAGCGCCACACATGCTTGACGAAGAATTGGCTCATTGTGAATGGCGGAGGATCCGTCGAAGGGTAGCGGAGTATCTAGTATCACTCGGACCATATCAATCGCCCGGGACGTCTATTTGGGGATGGAGTGGAATGGAGGCTTGAATGTTGGGTGGCCTCTGCGAAGAGAAGGGACTCCGAGAAAAGCAGGACTCCACGAGATGCGGAGCTGCGTATTTAGAGTCAAAGACCGGTGACGAGAGCATGTTGATAGTGTAGGCTCACGAGCAAATGACAACAGCAATGATAGAACTAAAGTGACCCTTGATCTCCGTCTGGATTTGAGATTTCAACAGCAGAGGAAGCAACTTGTATGATGATTGCATGAATAAGTTACTGTAACAGATGGACATCGGCTTGCAATATACGCTATAGCCGGGTCAAAAAATACTCCCCTAGCTCATCATCTGGTGTGGGTATGAAACTATGGCTTATCGACGCCCGGAAGTGCCGTTCAAGCTGATGGTGTCAGATCCCGTGCGCCTTCGATTCCGTACACGTAAAGACACAACGAGGCCACGCGTCTGACCAAACCATATCCAACGTTGTGCAAGAGTTTCGCCACTATTCTCCAACGGCCTCAACCCCGTCCATGAGCTCTACCTCATCCTCAGTTAATATCGAAGTTGACAGTAGAACGAGAAGTTTGGTGAACGGACTTACCAGGCTACTGCAGCAGCCGCGCGAGCAAGTATTTCTGATCCCACGTTGTTTAGGATGGAAGTTCCTTCCCACTCAATCCCAGATCACCTTCGTTTTCGACGTTCCTGCAGGTCACGATTCTCAGCCACTGAGCCTGTTGCCTTCTGCGTAATCAGAGTCTGAAGCCAACACTGAATGACAAGCTGCACGTAGCATTCGGTCTTGCACGGTCAGTTGCACAGCTGCAGCTAGTCAGATGGGTATGTACCATCGGCTTGCCTTACTTTGAGCCCTATTTAAGGGTACTCATGCGGCCTATAACAAGCGCTAGAGGCATGAGCTCCAGTCACGAGAGGCCCGCCACGTGGAAATGAGATCGACAGGAAGTACAGGTTCATGAAATTTTTCCTAGCGAAAACATCCTCTTCTTTCCCGTAACGGATACTGAAAGGGCCGGATCCGCTGCGGCGGACCGTATCGACTACCGCGAGCCTTGGATCTTTGGCTTCGAGCTCAGCCGGCCGGAGGACCTTTTTCTCATCTGGCATGACAGATATCTGCCTCAAGCGGGACGTGTATCGTCATCCTGACCGTTAAGGGATTCTAGAGACAAGATTTAATAAGTTGCACGACACATACGCCTTAGGTAAAGCTCGCACATGTCTTGAGCGTTCACAATAGAACTGCACCCGAACCCGACTGATGCCATAAAACCTCATTTAGGCGTTGTTCTACTCGAGATCGGACTGTGGGAGTCTTGGGACCAGATGCAGCACATCGAGAACGCGCACCGCATGGGCCGCAACGACCTACAGAAGGCGCTGATTAAGCACGCAGAACGGCGGCTTGGGTCTAGAATTGGGGAGAGATATAAGAATCTTGTGCTGAAGTGCTTGAAGGGCCAGTTCGGCGTCGTCAACGATACCAGAGATGATCTTAGGCTCCAGCAAGCATTTCGAACCGACGTAGTTGATGTCTTAGAGAAAGCAGTGGCGAGTATATAGCATCAGTGTGTAATGGCGGTATCTTGTCACAGTCCATCTACGGATGGATGGAGTTCAATCGAAGTAAGTTGAAATAGAGAGCGGAGCTTTTGTTACGAAAAACGCTCATCTGGTATGCTACCATAAGACCAACGATACGCTTCGAACTTCCTTGATCCTGCCAGTTGACCTCTGCGCTCCGGCTTGCCCTATTCGAGCTTTGCAAGCCCTTAGTGCCGAATGGCCCAACCACCGTAAACAGGCACTCTGCTGCGTTCTGTGCTATTCAAATAACGTGGAGGGTAGTAGATAGGGGTGGGATAGAGGCATCAGAATGGGATTCCAAGGCGGTTTCTGGGTAGTACCTGGTAGAGATGATCTACGAGCCGGGGGCCCAGCCAAGGACAAGGGGGCCATGCAGGTACGGCGCGATCCATGCGTTTCAGAAGGCACTCCCTCCCGCCCGTCGCAAGGAACCTTGCGCACCGCGACCAGCTGCAACGTCACTGCCCTCTGTAATTCACAGCCCGCTGAACTGCGCATGCAAACGCAGAAATCGCTATGGACTCCAATGCAATTTCCTCCACTTACGCAGACATTCCCTTCAACGTCCTGGCTTCCACCGGGGTGCCCGTAGATTACCTCGTACGTGCTCCTTTACACCACCCGAGACAGCAACCCTCACTCACCGCTGTCCAGACCAACCCCCAGTGGCAGTCTAGTTCTGCTCAGCATCATAGCACTTCACCATCGAACGTGTTCAATCCCACTTCTTCGGACGGCGCTCCTTCGTCTCAGAGCGATCCTCCCTCGACATCCAATACAGACGATTCTGAGGCTTCCACCCCTCGACAGTCATCCATGTAAGCACTGGCCTTCCGTGAGCTGTTTTCGCATTTCCCAGAGCTCGAGTATAACTCGAAGGGGCTGTCGCTGAGGGTTTCTCATGGGCTGTGGAGCGCTCCGCTTGCTGACATTTTCCTAGATCATCCTTGGAAGATATTCCACCTTCTCGGACTGACGTCCCACGCCCATCCTTTGCTACGAACACATTCTCACAACCATCCCGAATGGCTCCAATACTCGGCAACCCAGCTATGCCCAGCCTCTTAGCGGGAAGCGTACCGCGTAACGTGCTACGATCAGCTTCAGGATCTGCCGCACCGGCTCCAGAGATCGGCTGGGAAACTCTCTACAATCGCCAGGTGGATATCTTTAAGCAAGAACGGGAGGTTTGGCAACACGAGAGGACGCTATTGCGGAACGAGATCGAACGATTGAAGGCTCAATTGGCGTCAGATCACAGCAAGCTTGGAACCAACGGTCAGCTGGAGGATGGCGAGGTGAGCGCAAATTGACATCCCCAAGCTGTGTTTCGCCGAGTGTGCGTCAACTCGAACACTATTGGTGACCCATTCTTCAGGCGTCAGATCATGCCCATCACGGCCACGGGTTTCCGCACGCTGCAATAGAGCCTTCAGTAGGCTCGCACACACCGTCATCATCGCCGCCTGGCGGACGGCGTTCGCCTATGAGCAGACTACCCAGCATCTCCGAGGATGAAGACTCTGCCCCAGTGCTGAAAAACTTGAACGGCGAGAACCACTTTCCTTCTATCGCCAGCGCTATGGAACGAGGTGTGGATCAAGTGCTCAAGGACGAGAAACCGCTTTCGCCCAACCCAACACCTAAACATCTCTCGCCACTACCGGCTAGCTACGTGAAGCACGCCGGCCATACGCCTGCGAAGCTGGGCACGTTCAGCCCGAGTGAGTCACTGCACTCGCCTCTCCACAATCGCCACACCCGCGAGAACACGGACACCAACGCCCGCTCGGCAGAACAGCTGGGTTACGACGTTGACGACGACCCACCGCTCAAGGGTCCGCTCGCTCTTCCCAGCACACCAGAGCACCCGAAGGCACCTGCGATGCTGGGCGAATTGCAAAACAAGCTGCAGGAGATCGAGCACGACCCCGATGCGCACAAACCAGTTGTGATGCAGGGTCGTCCGGCCCCTTTGGACGAGTCGGAAATCAAGCAACTAGCTAGCCCGTCGGAGAACAAGGAGAACGAACCGGTGCTCAATGACGACCCGCATATGGCAATCAAGCTCAGGAAGAAACAGAGCTTCAACTTTGGCGCGCCGCTTGGAAAACTCAGGCCTTGAGTATCATTATACCCCTTTTGATAATCGGCGTGGCACTTTCGTTTGTAGAGTCAACATAGATCGGCGCAAAATTACTGGACAGCATGGCAGGTTTGGGAACAGCACCGCGCCTGATGGCGCATGGGGGGTGGATATTGGTTCACGGGTGTACCAAGGGCGGTTACAACTCTTCTCTTTACAAGGCGAGAGTGGCTGGATACCGCTATGGGCTACTGTAGCCTAAATAGAGCTGATCGTAAACGCGAGTGACGCGTCTTTTGTTAATTCAAAGTCTTGGCAACCCTTGCGTCTCCAACGTCCAACCACTCTACGCGTCACGCCCACATGCCGCGCTTATGAACGCGCTTCTGGAGAACAAATGGGGATTGACTGACTGTGAAACGCGATGGTTTTCCCTCCCTTTCATTGTTGGGAGGGAGTGCTTCTGAAACTTATTGCCGTTCTCAGATCGCCTTGCAGTGTGGACCTGCTCTTCCTTGCAGAGCCAGCTCTCGGCACCTCCGACTCTGGTCGTGGCCTGTATCAGGCACGAGGCGAGGGATGGCGATACTCAAGGGTTTTTATAAGGATCTGAGCCTCTCCATTGCTCGTCTCTCTGGTCTCCTCTCTCACCACCGTGTTGTGAGACTTTCCCGTTCCTCGCATCGGTCGTTTGTTCTCACCTCAGTCATTCTCTCAACGTATGCCTTTTGCGGCACCTTCGAATATTTAACTCGGCTTCCCGCGCCACACTCTATACACGAGGACTCCAGAAAGAGGAACACCACAGCCCAGGTCCCAAACCATGAAGGCCTTCACCACGCTCGTTACTCTTGTTCTCGCGGCCGCGGCCGCATCCGCCAGCCCCGTCCCTGCTCCTGGGACTGAATCCGCAATCGAGGCACACAGAGCCGCGGGCCTGTCAGAGGTACCGTCCCCTTTCTCCGACTTCGACTCCTCTCTCCCCCAGCAAGACCGCATCTCTATCATCCCCATCTCAAGCCCACCATAAATCATAACCAATCCACTGACACTCCACCCCCAACCCTACAGCGCAACATCGCCGCCCTCCTCTCAGTCCGCCACCCCTGCCCTTCCTTCCACGCACACACGAGCGAGGTAGAGGAGCGCGACGTCTCGCCGTCGATGATGTCGAATGTGTTCCAGAAGAGGAGCATGAGTGCGGCGGAGAAGACCTGGATCGAGAAGTTGATGGGGAGGGTGCTTGCTGGGGAGCCCTTGGGGAAGAGGGATGTTGCTGAGGGGGATGTGGTTCTAGTGAGACCTAAGACTTTTTGGGCGAAGCGGGCGCGGTAAGGGTGGACATGGGAAGATGGTTACGGAAAGGAGCTGGAGAAGGGCTACTGAAGGGGAATGAGGGTGAAGGGAGAGGAGCTTTGCTAGAATTGATGGAGATAGCAAGAGTGTTCAAACGTAGCTCGTAACCTAGGATTATTGCTTCACTTTGATGAGTGATAATGCATCGATGAACAGACCCCGCGCAGCGTAAACAACGAGGCATAGATATTTGATTGGAAGACTTTGTGATGCATTGTTACCTGGGAAGCATCTAAATAACTTGGGAAGCCTCCGCATGTCCGTTCTCGTAGAAGCCATCCCGCTATCACGTGTCTGGGCGTTTCTGCTGGCACTCCGCAGCGCGCACCGTCTCCACAGCTTTCCGCGGGGAAGAGCAATAGAAGCATTCGTTTCATCCTGCAATTTTGAGGGAGACAACGTTGGAGAAGTGAAACGCCCAGGTTCTGGCCCGCCCAGCAGTGAGATTAACATTGCTCCGAGATCCACGCTGCCGCAGATTGAAGCCACATGCCGCGCGACGAATCACCTCGCCCGCAGCCCAACACCACCACTCCGCTCCGCATCTGCGCCTCAGGCTCTCCCTTTGCACGCTGCATCGTCGAGCCAGCCGTACTCTGTCCCGCACTGAGAGTTCTCCTGGATTTCTTCTCGCCGATCGAATCTCTGTCTTCTATTACTCCAGTTCCCCTCCGACAGCTCTCAAAACCCCGCCCGAAGTTCGACCGGCCTCACCACGAAGCTCACCCCAAGCCTGGACACGGACCTCAACCTACACACTTCAAGTTTCAAGGACGAAGAGCTTCGCGTAGCACGCGCCTTCTGCCTTCCGGCCCAGCATCTACTGTAATTGGGATCCGCAGCTGTAAGTCCTGCCCGCGTCGAACTTGCCACGGCCGATACTGACTCAAATTAGGCTCCGCCCTACCTTATCTGGCTTTTCTTGGATAGTATCCTTCACACCGACCGCATACTCGAACACCACCATTCTTCCTACCATACCCGCTCTCGATCGCTCTAGCTTCACACTGCATACCTACCAACGACTCCCGCGAGAACCATTCACTCCGCGCTCTACCACTTCCGGCAGCATTTCACTTTCGAGTTAACCCCCACGAACTTCGGGGCCATACCAACACTCTCATTGCAATCATGGTTGTCGCCACGATAAAGTACGTCATAAGTCACGCTCAGGAGAACCTGCGGAAGCATCGCTAGCTGCGGATACGGAGTACAACTGCTGACTTGATTGCCCCCACACCAGGTGCGTCGTCGTCGGAGACGGTGCCGTTGGCAAAACGTGCCTCCTAATCAGCTACACGACAAACAAGTTTCCCTCGGAATACGTGCCAACCGTGTTTGACAACTATGCGGTCACGGTTATGTGAGTCCTGCTAATCTCGTTACGGCGTAGAGAGAGGCACAAGCGCTTGTACACCGATGGTCTTTTCAAGTAGAGCGCCCGCAACCTCTACTGAACGCACAACTCATGCATCTATTAGAGTCGCACTTACCGTGACCATGGACTGATAGAACTTGATGCAGGATCGGTGACGAGCCGTACACCCTCGGCCTCTTCGATACCGCCGGACAAGAAGACTACGACCGACTCCGACCGCTATCGTACCCCCAAACCGACGTCTTCCTCGTATGCTTCTCCGTGACCTCGCCCGCATCCTTCGAGAACGTAAGGGAGAAGTGGTTCCCCGAAGTGCACCACCACTGCCCCGGCGTCCCCTGCCTCATCGTCGGCACCCAGGTTGATCTTCGGGACGACCCGCAAGTCCGGGAAAAGCTGGCAAAGCAGAAGATGGCACCTGTGCAGCGGGCTGATGGCGAGCGTATGGCGAAGGAGCTTGGTGCGGTAAAGTATGTGGAGTGCTCGGCGCTGACTCAGTACAAGCTGAAGGACGTCTTCGATGAGGTACGTGTTTCTTCTTTGCGGAGCCTTCTCGGTCTTCTAACAATCCGGCGTCAGGCTATCGTCGCGGCACTCGAGCCACCACAGAAGGCCACTAAGAGCAGCCGTAAGCGAGGGGGTTGCGTGGTTCTATAGTCTGATCGAGAGCGTACAGCTGTTGGCATAAGATTTCTTACTCTGCACTTTGCTTGGGGGCAGGCGTGGGTGGTTCAGGAGATACCTTGCGTTGTGGAGATTGGGCGCTCTGTGGGTAGCGGTTCTTGTCTCAGATCCATTTTCATAAGCACTTTCCCAAATTCAGTGGAGCTCAAGATGAAGTGAGCGGTGGTGAAAGTGGCTTGAGGTGCGACGGAAAGCTGACTGCAGGAACCTTCGTTGTGAGCACGTGTGATAGAAAGACCGGTCGATCCGCCACTGTCTAAACATTAAACCTAACTAATACTAATCCTAGCATCTTTAGTGCGGTATATACGCCCTCTCAGATGATGTGCGGATCATGGCCTTGTTGTCGTACGGGTTCAGAATACCGCACGCCTCCCGACGGGGAGGATTCAGACTGAAAAGACACAGGTGGTAGAACCGTAATTCCTTAGCTGATCTAGCCTTGTATCTCAAAATATGCTTCAATCAAGGATTTTGACCGACTGCTCAGAAGGTGCATGTGTTTCTCTGGCGGCTTCACTAGGCTATGTTAAATACTCATCCTCATTATGTCTAATAGTCAACCTGTATTGTTCAGTTGATGTTCTTAGTCCAGTTGATACTAAAGAAGGCCTTGTAGTATTGATGATCCGTTATGATATCAGTGTTGATGATCGTGAAGCTGATGAGCAAATTTCGTTCACCATAGCAACACTCCACAACCTCTTCTCCGTTCGCACACTCAACACCATCCAAAGTCTCCCTCTGCTTTCGCTCGCAATTCCCTCTCCTCTTGCGATCTCAGTCATTACCGCATAGTTTTGCTCACCCCAGTCGCTCCTTAAGCATGCCGCCCAAAGTCGAATCTCAAGTTCAACCGCCAGCAAAACGCCCTCCGCTGAAGCTGTCCATCCCAGGACATGAGACCCAAGTCCCCGCCGCGTCCTCTCACTGGGACCCACGCAAAGCCTCCGAACTCGAGAGGCATCGTTTGCAGGGCAACGCCTTTTACAGACAAGAAACAGAGAAGCTCAAATCAAACGCTTTCTACCAGCAACAACGCAGTTCGCCAGACCCTATGTCCGGCACGATACTCCACGCCCCAGCGACCTCCATGATAGGGAGCGACCCTCGTCAGTCTGATATCTTAATGCTTCCGCGACAGCCCTCGCCGGCAGTGACAACATGGTCCTTCTTCGGCACCGATACGCCCGACCTCCCGAGCAACAAATCTCGTCGTAACCTCCTCCGTCGTTTGGAGCCGCTGCATCTAGTCCCAGGCAACACAGTCGACGCACAGCCGACGCTTCGTCAGCAGATCGAGGGACGCAACGAGAGCAAACTGCACCAAATGATGGGCATGAACGTGTCAGAACCATCAACGCCGCGTGTCGCGTTCGAGGAGCCCACAGAGGAATCTTACAACCCCGTCGTGACTGTAAGGGACCTGACGAGGTCGGGCAGCAAGAAAGGCCAAGCGCCCAAGAGCCCGCAGAAGAAAGTGCTGGGGATTAGCATCCCGTTCACACGCGCCAAGTCGCCGACGAAGGGTATGGTGATTGAGGATGGAGAGGATATCCCGCCGCTACCGTTTCTGCCAGGCGTCGGGCCCAAGGCCCATCAGGTGCTAGGCACAGCGAAGCGGGTGCCTGTGCCTATCCTCAAGAGGCCGCAGCGGTCGCACACGGTCACGTCTCTTCCCAAAGAGCTATTTGAGAAGCACGACTCGGATGAGGATGTAATCCCGCCGGTCAAGTTTGCTAGTATGAACAGCAACGCACGGTACAAGGCTGCAACGCCGGCTAGTCAAGCAGCTTCCGAACCAATACGTCCATCATCGAGCCCGCCGGGCAAGAATGCGATTCCTAGACCGAGTTTTGAGAAGTCGCTCAGCTTTCCGAGTCCCTCGAGGCCTCCGCCTACGCCCCCAAAGAAAGACACTCCACCACATCTCAAGCGTGAGAACGCGCTCGGAGGAACTGGACTAGGGATCACCACCGAGCAATGCGAGGCCGCTCACGATGGTGATGGCATAGTGTCGCCAGTCGCTGAACGCGAGGCGAATCTAGCCAAGTTCGTAGATTGCGGCTCCCAAGCCGTCGGCAGCCTTGTGCAGAAGGTACCTAGCATCTATTCCATGCGTGCAGCCGTTGTTGACGCACAGAGTCGCTCGGCTGGCTTCGATCCGGCGGCCGGGTTTCAGACCCCACAGCAGCATGTTGGCCGCTGGAGCGATGGCGTGAAAGACTATCAACGGAGGCTGGATGGACTTCTGCCGGGTGGCCTGTTGCCTCCTACTCGCTACTACAGTCCGTCTATCTACTCGCAGCCTTTTGAGTCCCCTAGGCTTCAGCCAGTGCAGAAGGTGAGTTTTTGGTGTTCTTGCCCTCTGCTCTGTCATCGTTTCTATGTCTACAATATAGAACCATGCCGGACTTGCACTGTGCGACCAACAGTTGTGTAGATATGTGATGCGATGTTTAGCATCACATCTTCACTTTGGGTGGCGAGAACAGCGCGACGTGCCTTCCCATTTCAGTCCAGCAGCCCCTCCCCCCACGCGACTGCCCAACTGACGAGAGTGAAATCGATAGTACACCGACCGCCTCGCCGAAATCAAGGAAGAACATTCGCGCAACGTCTCCACAGCAAGTCGAACATCGCAGATCAGCGACGCTTCTATTCCTGTGGTCTTTCAGGGTAGAGAGGAGGAGATCACGCCGGACGGAGCGAAGACGACTTTCGAAGCTCCTGAGAAATCCCAGTCGAAGATAGTGGATCCATCCAAGAAGGACATCATTTCGCTTGTGAAGGCATCACTTGGATTAAACGAGGAGCAGCCTATTGCTCAAAGTGTCACTCAACCAGCAACCCAGACTTCCACAAACGAGATGCGCTCTCAACTCAAAATTGATGAACCGCAGCGACTGGCCCACTGGCCTGCAGAGGTGGGTCTCTTGAAGAGTCTGTTCACTTGAAGAGTCTGTTCACTTCAGCTTCTCGGGGAGCGACAAGACCTTCACTCAAAGAAGCCGCCCGAACAACATTCATTAGATCCGTCGTGCTAGCCGCTGACCTTTATAACCAGGCATCGGAGGAACATAACAACGTTCCAGCAGAGAAGCCCGCGCAACGCCCTTCACAGCCGAACGAACCTACCAAGCCTTACTTGCCATCCGATCTAACACCGCTCCTGGAGCAAGAGCTCAACAACACCGACAGCCCCACCCGTCGCTCACACCCCCAGTTCTCTCCCGAAGCCGCCAGCGCAATGCCCACTCCTCTCTACGGCCACCACGAGTTCTCTCTGCCGCCGATTTCGGCCATGGCGCCTCCACCACTCCTCGCAGATCCAGGCCTCCTCACCCACTTCGACGTCGTCCACCACCATCTCGGTGACATCGCGAACTCCCTGCATCACGCCACCGACACGAACCACGAGAAAGCCGTGGAGATGATCGGCAACAAGCATGACGAGACGTTCAAGGTTCTGAATGAGCACTTTGCAGGTGTCCGCGCAAGCTTGAACGCTGTCGAACACAACGTCGGCCGCGCATCCGGGGAGACCGAAGCCGTGCGCGCGGCCGTAGAGAAGCTCGCGACAACGGTGCAAGACAAGCTTGTTGGGAGGGTAGAAGGGCTGCTTGAGGCGAATAAGGGCCTCTGCGACAAGATCGACGGGCTGGAGGCGCGCGTCGCGGCATTCGAGAAGAAGCTGGATAGCTGGGAGAAGCCGCAGGACCAGCCGGGGGTATGGTGGTGCCGACGCCTTCAGCCTCGATGACGAATCTCCACCTGGGCGGCACGCAGCACCCGTCATACCTGCCGCACGCACAGCAGCAGCAGATGAGCACGCAGTACGACGTGCAGCCCCAGCCGCTACACCAGCACCAGCACTACGGCTACCCGATGCGTCAGCCCTACGCGCAGAACAGCGGTCACGGCCAGCGGGAGTACATGGTGCCGCATGGGATGGTGGAGGAGGGACAGCATCAGCAGCAGCTTCCGGAGAGGATGGGCCAGGGACAGCCGTATGGGAATCCGTATTATCGCAGTCCGTATGGGGCGTTTCAGCAGGCTAAGTGAGTGCGGGTGGACGTTTGGGGTCCTTCGCGATCGTAATCACTTGACTTGTGGCTGATTAAATAGCTCTGCGTGGTCGTTCGGGGGAGGTCTGGGAAGCTTGAAGTGGGCGGGTTGGAACGATGCCCCGGCGGTTGGGATGCTGCTTGCGATGAATCCTCTGGCAAAGGTCTGGCGGGTTGTAAGATATGGGCACGAGGGGACGGATACTGGTAGTCAGCCATGGTTCGCGTCTCCACAGCGTGTTTACCGCATGACGTGGATGATTGATGGGCGGGGTTCGTGGGACTTTGGATCGCATCTTTCCTCATCCAGCGTGTTATGATCTGGATAGACTTCGCAGGGTATTACATGCTTCACAGCCAAACATGCAATTGATCTCTCTGAACTGAGGTGGAATGCTAAGAGCCGCACAAGCCCCAAGCGTGGAGCTACGGAGCATTTCGATTGGCGAGCCGCGCGCTGACGCAAGGCATCCTGGCGCTGCAGCATCGTTGTTTTGTACCTGCACGGCTTCCTCTACTCATCGTCACACCAAGCTGAGCAGAAGCCTCAGTATGGGCGAGTCCCGCAGCCCTCTGGCACCGACACAGGGCCGTCTGCCTCGCTCAGAGCCCAAAACATCCACCAATACGCCTGTCGCGGAGCTTCAGCAGTTCGCGCTGCCCGCCGGCTGCTACAACCGCGATAACGCTGTATACCCAGATACCGAGACCTACCAAGCCGGCCCTCGTACGGACTTCGCGGCCACGAACACCCAGCCTGTCTCACATAACGCTGCACTGCCTGCTACGAACGCGACCGCTCATCTACCATCCCTCCCTCACATTCCCGCTCCACCATATGTGCGCACTCCCTCTGACGCCGGCCTACACTTGCGGACCGACCTCGACGCGCTCGCTGTATCGACACCGCAAGACTCTCCTGTTACCCCTACAATAGTCGAGAGCAAAGCCGACAGCTACCTCTCGCACGCGGCCACCGCGCCTATACCCATCCAGGGACAGGTGCTGAGGACCAGGCTTTCCCAAGCTAGTATGGCCAGCTCGCTGTCGCCAGGCTCAGCATTATCTTCTCCAATGCTCAATTCGTTGCAAGACATTACCCCTCTGCCCTCGCCGTTGGTGATGCAGGCCTCACCGGGACCATGGCATCGAGCTGCCACAACCACGGTGCACCCCAGCTCCCGAGGCGGACCGTCGAGCCTCCCCCGCGACGAGAGCTTCAATATGCTTTCCCCCGCTGCACTAGACACATCACCTCCAAAAAGAAAACTTACGGGAATCTCGCACCTGCTGCAGCAGATAGCTTAAGAGGGAGCACAGCACAAGCAGAGAGACACAACGCAGCCGCACACGCTCGCAACAGAAGCCTCAGTGAATATATACCAGAACCGCTCCACAACACCCGACCTCGCAACGTTACTCTCTCAGGCATGGATCCGCAATCTCCCGACGGAAAGTCCTCCGTCACATCCCTGCACCGCGAAGCCTACCTCGCCGCCCAGCGCGGCCTCGACACCTCCACCACCCCCGCGGGCCCCTCAAATCTCCCCACCCCACCTCCAAGCAACCGCAGCAGCACATCAACCTCCGAGCCCGACCTCCAAGACTCCGAAGCAGACGTGCCCGCTGCAGACTACCTCATCATCCGCCTCGGCGCCTCCCGCAAACCAGTCCGCTACCTCCCCCTCCGCCAACTCGGCCAAGGCACCTTCAGCAAAGTCCTCCTCTGCACCTCCCAGCCAGGCGTCACGCCCTCGAGCCCCGAATCCGCCCTCAACCCCCGCGCCCTCGTTGCCGTAAAAGTAGTGCATCATGGTCCCGCTGGCGGCGCGGACGAAGAGCGCATCGAGCTGAGCCTGAAAAGAGAGGTCGAGATGCTGAAGCGGGTCAAGCATCCGTGTATTGTGCGGCTGAGGGCGTTTGACTGCGATGAGGAGAAGGCGCTGCTGGTGCTGGGGTATTGTCCTGGCGGAGACCTGTTCGAGATGGCGAGTGAGCGGCGCGAGATGCTTACGGAGCCGGTGGTGAGAAGGATGTTTGCGGAATTGGTGGGCGCGGTGAGGTATTTACATGGCTGTAATATTGTGCATCGGGATATTAAGCTTGAGAGTGAGTTGCTCCCTCTTTCCCTGCTCCGCTAGTTCCTGACAAGGACAATGCCCTCCCCGCACCGCCCCTCTACCGAATCAGCCAGACTGACTAATCCGACTCGCAGATGTCCTCGTCAACCTCCCCTCTCCGCTTTAGCCACAATAAACAACCCGCCAACGCACCCCACCCCCTAACAACCCTAACCGACCTCGGCCTCTCCCGCCTCATCGACCCCACCAACCCCCTCCTAACAACCCGCTGCGGTTCCGAAGACTACGCAGCCCCCGAAATCCTCCTCGGCCAGCCCTACGACGGCCGCCAAACCGACGCCTGGGCGCTCGGAGTACTACTGTATGCGCTAGTGGAGGGCCGGTTACCATTCGATCCTGCGCCCGCGGGCCCGGGAAAACGGAGGGGGTATGGAGGAAGGGGGAGGACGGTGCATCGCATTGCGCGGTGTGATTGGGTGTGGTGGCGGTGTGGGGATGAGGAGGGGAGTGGGATCCTGTTAGGGGAGGGGGTGGGAGGGGGCGAGGGAGGTGGTGGAGGGGCTGCTTAAGAAGGTTAGTAGAGGACGGAAGTCGTTGGAGGAAATTGAGGCGATGCCGTGGGTTAAGGATGGGATACAGGTGGAGGGCGGGCTGGGGAGTAGGCCGGAGGATGAGCTGGACGAGGAAGAGTTGGATGTTGAGACGCCGATGAGGGAGTCGGGGGAGTGGGGGAGGTAGGGGTTAGTGAGGAGCTGGAGGCTATAGTGTATGATGTGCTCTGTTACTAGTGTTTTTGTCGTTTGGCTGTTTCATTCGGTCTTCGAAGACTCTAGAAACGCTTTACTTGGTCTCTTTTCAGAGTAGACGGTTTTGGGGGTCAGGACGGGTTGGGACGGGTTCTAGATACCATTGTTTACGCCGGTGGGGGATTTTCTTCTGTTCTTCCCTAGGAAATTTTGGGCCTTGGGGTTTTGGCTTTGGTTTGCCAGTAAGTGGAGGGATTGTGTACGGTTACTGTATGCTACGTTTTGGCCGAGAGGATGGCTGTCATTGTTTCTCCTTCATCACTGTTCAAAGGGGATCATGAAAGTAAACTTCAGAGGACTACACGCACCATTCCACAGTAGCCCAGAATCCTAATACTCGCACGTGTTTTCACCCTGTGTTGCTCGCCTTCACATCAAATTTCTCGAAATCGAGAATTCACTGCTGACGCGCCGGAAAGCTTCGCTGTTCGTGACGCCAGCTGCCGAAACCAGGCACCTCTCAACTCCCACCAGAGCTTCACTCTGATATACACAACAACAGCCAGAAATCCTGCAACACGCA
Source organism: Coniosporium tulheliwenetii (assembly GCA_030247845.1). Classification (NCBI taxonomy): domain Eukaryota; kingdom Fungi; phylum Ascomycota; class Dothideomycetes; genus Coniosporium; species Coniosporium tulheliwenetii. Next base: position 568,736 of record JAPDRP010000019.1, on the reverse strand, counting down.
ACAAGTGCTCCCAGCCCGACCTCACAAACCTCACCAGCGCCATCAGGCCTCCCCTCAGCTCCACAATGGCCGAAGCAAATCCTCTTCTATCAACCGCCCGAGCATCCGACAGCAGCCCACAGATCCAGCTCCACCCTCTCGTCCTCCTCACAATATCCGACTACATCACGCGGCACACGCTACGAAAACAAGAAGGACCGGTCGTAGGCGCAATATTAGGCCAGCAAGATGGCCGCACCATCACCATGGAAGTCGCATTCGAGTGTCTGGTCAAGGCAAACGACAACGGCGACGCGGTGCTAGATAATGAGTGGTTCAATGACCGGTTGGAGCAGTGTACGGTCTCCCCTCCCCTTCCCTCCCTCTTCATCCTCTCTCCCATATTCAAGACAACCTCCGAAGCTGACACCGTGCAGTCAAAGACGTCCACAAATCTCCCCCTCGACCCCGTAGCCTGGTTCACACTCGCCCCACCCTCAGGCCCCCAGCCCACCCACCTCCCCATCCACCGCTACCTCCAAACCCTCTACAATGAGTCCGCGCTCCTCCTCCTCTTCCACCCCTCCGCCGTGCTCGAGGGCACGGCAACAGGCGGCAAGCTGCCCCTCACCATCTACGAGAGCGTCATGGAGCCGCGGAGCGGTACGGAGACGTCGAGCATGGAGGTTGATGCGCCAGGCGGGGAGGGCAAGGAGCTCCGTTTCCGGGAGCTGCCATACTCGATTGAGACTGGGGAGGCGGAGATGATTGGGGTGGATTTTGTGGCGAAGGGTGGAGGGAACGCAACCGCTGTGGACAGCACGAAGACACAAGGCGGCGGCGCTGCAGGGAAGACGAGCACGGGGAAGGGGAAGGCGAGGGCGGGGGATGCGCAGGTGAATGGGGCTGTGGAGAGCGAGAGCTTGGAGCTGTCGCCTGAGGACGAAGAACGTACGTTCGAGCTCAGTTCTCTCTATTCTTCCATCGCTCTCGCGAGCGCACCAAGCTAACCGAACCACGTGCCGAACAGTCCTCTCCTCCCTAACCGCAAAACAAAACGCAATCCGCATGCTCCACCGCCGCATCTCTCTGCTACGGGCCTACCTCTCCAGCCTCCCGCCCTCCTACCTAACCGACGCCTCGCTTCCCTTCTCCACTCCCCAAGATTCCAACTCAACCACCGCCGCCGCACCCTCGACCACACGATCCTCCGCTCCCTCCGTGCCCTAACAGCCCGCCTCCCCTCCTCACCCCCGCGACCCCAACCGCCGCATCCGCCTTCCAATCCGAGACCCTGGAGCAGCGCTCAGATGTGCAGCTCATCAGCCTGCTGTCCAGCATCACGTCTTCTCTTGAATCGGCCAAGGAGCTGGGCCGCAAGAGCCAGGTTATTGAGAGCGCGAAAGCCACGAAGCGCGCGGGGAGGGGCGGAGGGGGTTTGGTGGGTTCGGCGGGGGTGGGGGCAGCTTTATGGAGACGGTTATGGGTGGTGGAGGTGGAGGCGGGATGGGGGTTGGGGAGTTTAGGGAGTTTGGGGGCGGAGAGGGGGGCTTGGGGAGGAGGTTTTAGGGGAGGCAGGAGACGGGATGGGATGGGATGGGGAGGGTTGCGGGCCTTCTCATCTCTTGCTCATGCGGAAGAGAATTGTGCTTGAGCGTCCAGAGCGCGTTTGCGGCATTGCAAGGGGCGTTCTTGAGGATCATGAGGGTTATGGCGGGCATGAAATGGACAGCCTAGGGCAACTAGCAACGAGCTTATCATGATGCACATTCTGGAGCTACTGAGATCTGAGCTCGAAATAGAGGAGTTGAGCGACGGGGGGCACGGCGATGGTTTCCGGAGGCTCACGATAGAAAGAGCCCGTTCGACGAAAATCAAAGTGTCGTTGGTTTATCCGACGCTGGAGATCTTCTCGGACAGGCCTTCTTAGCCGCGCCGATACGCTTCAGTGGCAGTGTTAAGATTGGAAGATCTTGCTGCCTCCCTCTCCTATTTACCATTCTTCCTCCTCATCCCCTCTGCCTTCGTGATCAACACCTCGCTCTCCTCTGGCCGCGGAGCTCCTGTCTGATATAAGGCTACCCGATTCTTCATTACAGGCACATGTCCCCCTTCTCGCATCTCGACAGATGAGTAGCCAGCACGCCGCTGTACAGGTTCACGGGACCTCTGACAGCGGCCACCTGCGTACCATCGGGTCCATCAAACGGCCCGGTCCTTAGTTTCCCGTTGCCGCCTCCGTGTCGTGCAGAGCCTTTCCGCTTGGTACTAGTACACTGTCTGGCCGCATCCGGTGGGTCTGCGGGTGGCGTCGGGGCGTGCCAGGCTGCTGGATTAAGAGCCAAATAGTTGAGAGCGCGTCTACCACGGCTTCTCGGCGTTTTTATCACTGGTCGATTGAGAATGTTGTTCGTAACACTGAATAGCCAACATACAGTCCTCAGTGTTACGCAGGGCCGTCCCACCGGGCACCCGTACGGACTAGTTCGATAGGCTAGCCCATGTAGGTAGCCGTACAGCGTTGCGCGATGCGGCAATGATACCGGACGCCTTGTTACACGGCAAGGATAAGGCCGTCACGTGCGCTCTTTCTATCCCTCACGACTCTTGGGTCCGTCGCGTCACGTGCGGATTCGCCCTGCACGCGAGACGGTCTCATGACAGCCTGCGTTTAGCGTGCTTCCGGGGCGGCAGCAGAGCGTGGTCGAGTTGAAGGTCGTATCAAGTTTTGGTGCCGGCATTCCGCCGCCCTCAATGTCGGTCATAAGGCGGGTGGGTTCGTGCGGCTGCGCCGTCTGAATCTTGTACCGGCCGTCGTGTACAGGCGCGGTACTAGAGAGCGCAGAAGCCTCGTGGGTTGTTGCAGAGGCGGGCGTGCTAAGAGGCTCCTCAGTTCCAGTCCTTTTACGGATGCCCACGTCCGGCCCGCTCGAGCCGTACGTCTGCACGAAGAACGACCGGAAAGTCGAGAACGGCGCGCGCCGTTCCGCTGGCTCGGCGATGTCTTCTGGATGCAGCTCGGTCCGGAGGCGGGATGGGGCGGTACAGCGGGGTTGGCATCGTGACCTCTGGTAGTGTTCACGGCGGAACTGCGACAGGGGTCTTGTCTTGAAGGTTTCAGATGAGCCGTTAAATTTGCTCGGGAGATCGGCTACGGTTGTGTCTGGTACTGCTAGCTTGTTCCGCCTCTCCTGGTTTTGGGGTTCGTCGTCGGAGATTGGTAGCAACTCTATGGCTTTGACAGTGCGGTGACGGTCTTCGTGGCTAGCTGTCCCCGCTGCCTCTGTACGGGCATGACAGTCATGGTTGGACTTCTGATATTGACAGGACCCGCATTCAGAAGGGGAGGCGATGAGAATATAGTAATCTGCCACACAAGCTGCTGTCGGCCCTCTCCTGTTACTGCCCTGGATGAAAGTGCCCCTGCATCGAGAGTGAAGGTAGCGGATTTGATGACCGCAACTGTAGCGGTGTCCACGGATATTGCACATGGTGCTGAGACTTAGACGTTATAACGGAGCATTAAGAAATAGAGATGAGGTAGACGCGGCCACTGAAGGTAGACCTGAGATTTTTGGGATATTCATCGTTCAGAGAATACCGCCGTGTAGCCGGTGACTATGAGATAGAACAGGGACTGCAAAGGGGAACGCTACGTATTTGACACAAAGGGAGGACAAAAAACGTGCTATGACTGTGGGGCCACGGCAGCATCACCGACTCAAAAGTGACGAGCCGCTGCATTGGAGGGAGAAGATGACAGACCGGAGGGCGGTCCGGCAGGCATTCATCCAATCAACAGCTGCAGAACCACGAGACTATTCGCGGGAGAAGCATGTCGAATCCACGGTCTCCGAGGACGAAGCTCCGGAGTGGGCTGGGCTGGAAGCTTCTCGGAGCAGGGCCCGGCTGCGGCGGCGGACCCGGAGAGAGCACCGGTGCGAGCTTCGAGGCTGGGCTTCGCCTTGTTCCCGTCGTGTCTTGTTCCGACGTTTCAGGATTATCGCATTGCCACTCGAGTGGTTGGTGTCGCATGGCATTCAGGAACGGGATTGTTATGAATGGCATCTGCAGTTGACGGCCCGACAATGGAGCTGAGCGGAAGCCGCTGTCGGAAGCCGCACTCCCTTCCAGAGCAGCGTGTAGGCGCGCGGCATGATGAACGTTGACCGCACTCAAGACGGTGACGATATCTTAAGCCCATCGACAGTACAAAACGATGCACAGCATCTAATTACCGAAACAGAGGAGACCGCCAGCCAACTTAACTACAAGAACGTCTCAGCCCCTAGCTCCTCAGCTTCCTGCTCAACCCATTAATACTCATGAAAACATTACAAGAACAACAACGACCAGCAAACGCCAGCCCCAGGACGCTCTAATATCTAACAATCGGCGCGCCGGCAGCCTCATCATGGTACATGATACCGCCCTTAACGCCCTCGCGCTCAATCCGATCCATCCACGTCATCGGCTTCTCCTTCTTCTTATTCCCGCTCACAAATGCGTTAATCACTTTCCTGAAGCCCGTCGACTTCTTCTCGCGCAGTCTGTTGCTGTCCGCGGAGCTGATCTCGACGAGCCGAGGGTAGCTCGCGTCGTAACTGCGTCCTCCGGTATCTGTGCTGATTTTTCTGCTGAAGTTTACAGACTCGCGGCGACCGGTTGATTGGGCGAATGTGAGCGATGCGGGACCGGAGCCTGAGTCTTGGGTGAGCCCGCTGTCGTAGCGCCGGGATCTGGCGCGCTCGACGCTGCGTGTGCGGCCCATTGCTGACATGAGGTCATCGATGTCTTGCACTGCCTGTGCCATATCTGGGCCTCGCGATGAGCGTTCACTGTCCGCCGCGGGTTGAATGTGGAGACCGGATAGGGGCCTCGATGAACGGCCGCTGGAGATGTTGATATCGTCGGAAAGCGTTTTTCTGTGCGAGATACGCTTTTGCTCCTTGGTCAAGCTTGGCAAGGGTTGTGAAACCTGTCTTTGAGTTGGCGGCGGCTGAAGCGTGGCAGCTCCGGCTCTTGGCCTCATTAATGCTGCGATGTGGGTGTTGGTCGCCGGCTTCTGCTGTTCCCAGTTGTCGAGACTGGGTAGTGGGGGCAGCTCTCGGTTGAGGTTGATCTCGGGTTTGCGTTTCTCGCGCCCCTTCCTGTCTTTTTCCCCTGTGCCCTGAGAAGAGATGCTACTGTTGCTGGTGTTTCGGTGCAGGGTCCAACTACGCCAACCTCCGCTTGAAGGGCTTCGTCCAGTGTCCTTTGCAGAGCTGCGACTGCGGATAGAATCCCTCGAGGAGGATCGACTTAACGCGCTGTTGGGACGGATGTAATCTCTAATGTTTGACGTGATGCTGCGAGCTTTTGAGCTAGCCCTGCTGACAGGGCGTCGACGTTCCTGCTCTTCACTTTGCCTTCCCCTTTCGTATCCGAGTCTCGTCCATTCTGGTGCTGCAGCGTCGGCGTGCGATGTAACTGACTGGTCTCGATAGGAATGTTCCGACGGTCTTCTCGACTTTCGAGCGGGCGTTATAGCGGCCGAGGTGAAGGAGGTGGAAGCATTGTTGTAACGCTCCGACGTGCCGGTTAGCGGAGTCGAGTAGCTTTCATTGTCCGAGTCGGCACCTTGGGCTGTCCTCGGTCGGTCTGAATAAGCCTGTGGTTTGGTTGGTTGACTTCGGCTGTCAGGCACGTCACGCCTCCGGCTGATGTTCGCGAGCACGGCAGGATTTGTCACGTAAGAGTCAGAGAAGATGTCCTTCAGCGGTTTGCCGGGTTTGTAGGCATATCTGCTCGGATCGGTGGTGGCGTTTGGCCAGTATGTGTGCGCTTGAGAGATGTGATCCTGGGGTGCTGTGTAATTTTCTGCTACTCTGACAGCGGTCGAACGTTCTGTCGCGTCTAAGCTGAACGTTTGTCCAGGAGGCTCATCCTCAAACCCAGCCGGCCTGGAGCCCTGCAATACAATCGCGCAAGATGCTCGAAGCTCAGCCTCGGTCTTGAAGTCGAGCATGCGGCGATTGATGAAAGGCGACGGTGGAGGACCGTGGTCAGCGATCGCTTCTCTCAGCGCCTTGTCTGATTTCGAGGACGTTTTCTGCGACGCGTAAGCCTAGACTGTCCACCTCAATCATCGCATAACGAAGATGGTCCACCAGAGGAAAGTGGGTTCTGCTTACGCTAGAGTGAGGTTGAAGGAGAACTTCCGCTTCATCTTATCCACACGCTTGATGTGATACCCGTAAACTTGGGATTCTTCCTCTCGCTCGCGAGGTGGTTCGGGGGCACAGAGGGTTGAGGACTGTTGTACGGCAGAGGTGTTCACGGATAGCTGCTCGCTTGAGAAGGTTGGAAATGTTGCGTCACGTTCAGGCGGCGCGTAAGGCTTCCCCAGGTTCCTGAAACTCGCAGGAACAGAGCAAAGGATGAGAGTAACACAGCATGTATTAAGAATTAGAATTTAGAGCTCGGGGTAAAGACCACACATAAACGTGGAGAGGGTCTCGAAGCGCTGTCAGGGCACTTTATTCCCATGGTTGCACAGCTCACCATGGCCCAACCGGGAAACCGCACCGGCACAGAAGCGAAGCACAGGCAGGCTGGCAACTCTTGCTCACCGCGCCGTTGCCCGTCAGACTGGCCCCCGAACTCCGGATTAAAAGATCTGGAGAGCGCTGGCGGCTGTTTCAATCTAAGCTCCTGTCAATCAGAAGCGGTTTGTAAACTTTCCCTGAAAGCTTCAGCAGGTCTCTCTCGAATCCTTCCACCACAAGGCGGCGGGAACACAAACATTGGTCACAACAACAGGCAAGACTTGCTTCTTTCCAGCTGCCCAGCGATCTGCACGTCCAGAATCTCTGCACAAACCCCGTCCTCTGGGCCCACTCTCAGTTGCAAGGGGAGCGTATGGCCAATGGCAGCAGGCTTCTCCGTGCTGCGGCAATCAGTCACGAGCCTTCCGCTCCGCTAGCTGCAGCCAAAGCACGCTGTTGCAGCTTGATTGACTGGAGTCGTCCTGGGCCGAAATGAAGGAAGCTTTATGACAGATCGGTCCGTCGGACTCGGCATCCGCTGTACCGATCGTAATCTGCGGCATCAAGAGCACGCAAACCGTCGGGAAGCCTTGATCAAGAGGCGGAGCCCACCAGCCTCAATCAAGCCTGCTCCTCAACGTGAAACCGAACTGCAGCAACCAAAGGCGGAGTGTGGATACGAATCCCGTGTATGCATCAGCCATTCAAGCCTCTCTGCAGAACATCATCAACAAGCCCCTGATCCTCGCCAGGGAACAGAAGTTAGCGCTCCGCTCATCGCGCGTAGTAATACCCCAGTAGGCGCTTGAGCTCCATAGGTACAATACTAAACACTTAGTGCGGCGGTCTAGAAAATGATCAACTCGTTCTTCCTCGGTATGGCTCTCATGAAGCTCCCTGGTAGTGTTAGGACAACAAGACAATCAACAAAGAGTAAAGGCACGCTTGAGTCGTCAAAGAATTCTTTTCTGTATCTTGTTACGGCATTGTTCAGCAAACTGAATCTCGACAGCCGGACAAAGAGTGTCTTCCGTGAATCAGCACTCAGAAAACTGTGCAGTCTCGCTTGTGATACTTCCTCGTGGTTCTTTTGTCCTGTTATCACATTACATCTAGTCACTGGGAAGTCTGCTGGTCATTCATCTCAATCGTCCATATCTCATACACTCAGAGTTTCCAATCTCTACAGCGGTGTTGATTTACCAATAGCCATGGCCCTAGTTTTTGCCGTACGCACTCATCAACCGCAAACAACCACTCAGCAGGTACCGAGGACTTCTATCGGACTACCACGGTTGAGCAATTCATCAGCTCGCCTCCGCCTCAATGTTTCACGCCGCCTAAATCGCGAGGAAGCTTCACGAAGACTCTACGTCGCCCGCCAGGCTCTCAAGATCAAGATTGACATGTCCCAGCTTCCTCCGAAGAGGAAGGCACAACGGCTGAATCCGCTCTTCGTAAAAGACGAAGAGAGTCCAATTCCAATGCCGTCCTTGCCTCAAGTGGCGATTGACTTGAGCAGGCATATGGTGACCACGTTGGCCCGGTCATCGCCGCTACGCAGCCATGAAGCGCAATCTACACCGTCAGATGAGGAAGACCCTATTCGGGATCGAAATGGTATTCAAGGTCAGAATCCAGGCAGTGATGTGGTTTGTAAAAAACATCTTCCCGCTCCCGCTGTCCCGCAAAAGCGGTCGCCACAACTGAACAGACCTGCAACCGCTACTGCTACGAAACAGCAATCCTCTTTGAAGCTTCGATACTTGCATGCCAAGCTTGAGCGTATAACGCAGCGGATATCGAAAGTGCAACAATGTCAAGACCTGTAGTCATCAGCATCTCGCAATCTACCCTTCCACGCTGGGGAGTAGAACAAATGCACAAGCTTCGTGACGGATCACCCCATGTTCGGAGACACTGGAATCTCATTGGACGCGGTAGGTGCTACGGAAACATAAACTTCTGGTATCGGTGTTGTACTTATCACGTTTGTGTCCCACTTTGTCTCCTTTTCCAGCATTTAGTCTCATACAGATTCAAAATCTTTGAAGTTAAAGCTTTCATTGACCACTACGTTTCGTTCGTGCACATTCGATCATCTCAAAGCAATGCCGTGATAAGGAGAGTCCAAACTTGCTTACTCCCTTGCACCGCGTATTAAACTCTTGAAGATCATGATTGCTGTACCGAACTACCGGAAGGCCGAAACCAGGCCATTGGACTATTCAGTAAAAGTTCGGCTTTTTTATGCTAGACCGCTTGATAATCATGAACGGTGTTGACTTCTTGAAAGCGGATTTGTTTAACTATCATTGCGAGTTCTTTGAATGAAGATAGCTGCGCATATGCATCTTTCAAGCGAAGAAGATTTTTAGACTTCACAACTTGTTACCCTGCTCATGGGGTCTTTGTGTCCTGCTGCACATCTAGCATAGAATTCACTCGTATACACGCGATCCTCACCGCCGATGTCGTAATTCATACGTCCCTTCTCCTATTACTCCCTCTCTCTGCACTTATTAATAGGCGCATTTTTCCAACCAAACAGCAACAACCGAACAATAGCTACTGCTGCACGATACCAATAGATGTGCCTCCAACACCGCCAGACCCACTCGTGCTGTGGCCACACGATTGCCGTTCTACTCAACCAGCACTGCTTCTGTCCCCTTCAGCTCCATGCAGACATCGTCGTGGCGACGCCATGTCCAAATTGTCAGATCGCTAGGCATCGCCAAGAGCGCGAGACTCTCCGCAAACAAAACCGGAGCCAGGCACTCAGGGTCTGGGAGATATGGATTGCGGAAAGGGAACCGCTTTGTCTGTTGGTGAAGCTAGAAAAGCGGAACTCAGAAAGTAGCGGCGGGGAAAGGGCCTAGGCGATGCTCGGTAGCCTGGATGTGAGAAGGAGAGCTGAATTTAGAGATCTGGGATTCCGTGCAGAAGATTTCTAGGGACAGGGATCTCATGGGATTAGGGTGCATCTCTAGACTGAGGGAGTAGCAGTATCTGGCTGAATGGTGCGGAATCCATGTGTACCTTTAAAGCTCCTTTGCTAGTCCATGTTTATGGATGCATTTTGTTGTATATTCGCTCTAAGTCATTCCCAGGTCCGACGCGCTGATCTTGCCAACATGATGTAACAATGAGTATCAATGCTCCACTATCATCAAATCCTAGACTAAAAGTCAGCAAACCGCATGGTAGATGATGGTGCAACTTCCGAACGGAGAGCAACAACATGCACTGTCAGCACGAGATCCCTGCACTTCCGCACCTCCCCCTGTTCCTCAGTCACTAACTCCACTATTTCCGCCTGATGTCACTATTATCCATATTTTCGTGCATCACTCTCTGAGAGCTTACGTTTATATGAACAACAGTAATCATGGCCAGCTCAAGTTCAATTGATAACAGAAATCTCGACAATCAGTCCATCGCACTGCAATTGATCCACCATTATCCACCTTGAGTACCCAGAGACACCAACTATCAAAACTCCAACATGAGCAACAACAAAGCAGCCTGGATCACAGCGCCCAAAGCCAAGCCTCTCAAAGTCGACACTGGCCCCGATGCGAAGCCAGGTCCTGAAGAGATCCTTGTCAAGAACGCCGCGGTTGCCGTGAACCCAGTCGACTGGAAGATTCAAGTAGTTGACCCCAGCCTCCCGCATGAACACACTGTATCTGACCATCTCAGGATACCGGTACGAGGGACTGCACAGCACAGCACTTTGCAACCGTACCACTGACCTCCTCCAAGGCTTCTACGTCAAGAACTACCCCAACATCCTTGGCACCGACGTCGCCGGCGAAGTCCTCGAAGTTGGGTCCAATGTCACGCGCATCAAGAAAGGAGACCGCGTAATCGGGTACGCTCCACCCTCCTCCCTTGCTGCCCACTCCGCTAATACCTACGTTCCTCGACAGACACTGCCACGGCCTCGGCACCGGCAAACCCGAGCATGCTGGATTCCAGCTCCAAACCATCTGCCCCGAAATCCTCGCCTCGCCCATCCCCGACTCCCTCCCCTACGAGCATGCCGTCGTTCTGCCGCTCGCCATATCCACCGCAGCAGCAGGCCTGTACCAGAAATCGCATCTGGGGCTGCCGTATCCGACCAAGGACGCCAAACCCAGCGGGAAGACGCTCCTCGTGTGGGGCGGGAGCAGTTCGGTGGGTTCGACGGCCATACAGCTGGCTGTTGCGTCGGGGATAGATGTTGTCAGTGTGGCGAGTAAGCGGAATATCGAGTATGTGAAGGGGTTGGGGGCGAAGGAGGTCTTCGACTACAACGACGAGAATTGTGTGGACGACATCGTGGAGGCGCTGAAGAAGGGCGAGTTCGCGGGCGTGTACGATTCCATCTCCATGCCAGATGCGTTTAAGAAGTGGGGCCAGGTGGTCGAGAAGATGGGGGGCGGGAAAGCGGCGACGGTGTTGCCGCCGCCGGGAGATTTGGATGAGAGTATTGAGGCTGCGGGAGGTGAGTGTCTCCTCTGCGAAGGCGGTTTGGGCTTCCACGTTTGCCTGGATTCAGACTGCTGACGAGTTGGACGCAGTCTGGGCCATCGCTATCTCGACCGATGAGAAGGAGGTTGGCGATGCGGTGTGGCGCAAGTACGTCCCCGATGCTCTGGCGGAAGGCCGGCTGAAGGCTTTGCCTGAGCCGCTGATTGTGGGTCATGGGCTGGAGAAGGTGCAGGAGGGGCTGGATCGCCAGAAGCAGGGCGTCTCGGCGAAGAAGGTGGTCATCACCCTCTGAGCGGGGGCTAGAATGAAAAGATGCCCCAGAGGCTTGACGGAAAAGTTTTGCAGGTCCATACGAGGGATATGCCCGTTCCCCTTTGGCTACGCTACTATGGGTACAATTGAGTTCTTCGCAAAACACTAAAAAACGGAGTGTTGTCTTCAGTCAACCTTGACTCAGTCGGTTCGCAACCAATCATTCGGGCGGGTAACCGCATCGTGGCCAGTGAGACCCGGACCGTGGAGCCATAGCTCCGTCATAACACCACTTCTCTATCACTATCGCTGTCACCGCCGGCGTCTAGATTGAATGGGCCAGAATAGGGCGTTTAAGCTGGCGGCATCCACGATATCCGTTGGAGCTCTTATCAAGTGATGAAGGGTGGTGGTGTTGACGGAGTTGTGACCTTCATGCGCTGCAGTCCGCATTCGATGGCCACGATCTGATACCTACCTACGTCAGGTAAGTCAGAGTAAGTCGGCTGCATTTCCTTTCGGAGCTGCGAATGGTTAGGTACACATTGATAATAGATGGGTTGTCACAAGTCAGGTTGGTCACACAAGGGATGCCAACGTTCAATCAAACTTTATCAAAGCTTTCATTCGTGCTATGTATTACGCACTGCCAACGTCATACCTTCATAAACATCCCAACACATGTCCGTCATATGTATCCTGCACATCCAAACTCCGCACCGTCTTCATGAAGGGTATAAGCCGCTTAGACAAACTTCAACCCAAGCCCCACCCCAAGCGAGATCAGCATCCCGGCCCCACGCACGCAGTTGACAGCGACAGGGTCGAACTTGAGAGGAATGATGAGGGCGTGTTCCGGCGCCTGTTGGCTCTCAGGGTCAATGGCGAGACCCCTATATGCAGCGAAGAAGGCGGCGGGGTCCGCGTTGGCGAGGACGTCTGGCTTGTAGAACGCCGTCGTGAGTGTGTCGTCGCGCTGGCGGGCAGAGATGAGGACGTGCTGCCCGGAGGAGGGTATGAGGGCGGGGTGTGCCGTCTGTGGCGAGAAGAAGGTCAGGATTGGTCCCGGAGAGTCGTGTTTCTGGCCAAGACTTACGGTTGAGAGCGTGGCTAACTCGATAACAGGCTTGTGAAGGAGCACGAAGCGGTGGAAGACCCTCCGCTTCTTCGGGACATGCCCCTTGTAAAACGTTAAAAGCTTCTGCATGGCCATCTCGGGCGTGTCTGCCGGCGACAAGGTCAAGACATCGGACAAGAGGCGGCCGTTGGTGGACTCAATGCCGATAAGCCAGTTAGTCTCTTGAGCGGCGTTTGCATTATCGCCAGAAGTGGTGATGTGTAGCATAGTAAGAGAAGGCATTTGGAGAAGTGCGGATGTGTTTGAAGTATAACCTGTCCTTGCTGGTGAGGGAAAGTTGAGTGAAGAGGAAGAGAAACATCGTCACGGAGGAACCTGGTTTTGTATAAAGCGACTGAGCAGCTGCGTACAAACTGAGTATGAATATAGGGGCAAAACCGGGCACTTCACAGAAGCAGCGGGCAATGCGGTACGCTGCGCAGTGGGTAAGCCGCTCACGACCCGCGACAGCAAGAGGAGCGGGCCACCATGGATACATGGCCAGCTGCGCAGCCATTGGCACAACCGACTCTCACGATCAGGCGCGGTCGATGCGGATGAGGGAGTTGGTGTAGATACGGCTCCAGTGAAGTATGTTCTCTTGCTGTTGATGCAGTCAGCTTGCGCCGGTGTCAGTCTCCTTCCTTCCGCCCGGTCAATCGCTGCGTTGGGAATTAACGCTGGAGCATAATTGTCGGGTTGACAAGGAGCCGTGGCGGATTTGCGGATGTTGGAGGAAGTCCGAGCAGTCGACAGCGGATTGAGCAGCTGGCAAGAAGTGAGAGAAGTGGTGGAGCTCTATGAGGCGAACGTCGTGCTGGCCTGTGCTCGCAGTTGCCAGCTGCTCAGCCATTCCGCAGCTTCTCAGTGCTGCGCAGCTGCTCAACACCACACTATACGCTTCCTCTCCTCTCGTCTACGCTCACCATGTCCTCATTCGCATCTCCCGCCCGTGTTCCAGCTCGTCTATGGGGATTTGTGCTGCTCGAAGACAAACTTTTGGTCAGTCCAGGCGTCTTCGTTCCTCGGAGGGTAAGTACTGATACTGACCTTGCGCAGAACAGAATTGGAGTACAGAATTGGGCTCGCAGCAGCTTGCGCACGACTCACCAACGGCAGCCGGCGCTCTCACAGCAGAACCCTATCTTGCAGCAATATCCACCCTGAGACCATAGGCACAATTGAATGAGCTTGGAATTGGAGCGAGCGGACCTTACTTTATACCCGTCTGCGGCTGAGCAGGCTGAAGTGGCACAAGGCGCCGGCTGCCTAGACCATTGAGCGTTGTGATAAGTCATACATGGCGTCAGAGATGAGCAGCTTTCCGCGTCCTGTCATTTGTCAGGACGGACAACAGGTCCAAACATCTAGGGGTGGTAAGTAACTACGCTGCTTCGCCAGCGCTGCCGGATCGCCTCCTGACACCCTTCTTCCAGCAAAACCCTGTAAAGGTCTCGACGATGACCGAGGTTACCAAGCCGATACACTTCATCCCATCACCTACGCGGAGAGCATTGAACCCCCTTCCGCTACCTCTGGTGCTACTAAATATACGGCGGACAGCAATTATAATCCGCTTCCCGACTACAACTACGGCCATCTCAATCCTTCATCCCGTGGAGATTCGGAAACACCGAGCCATTCTCGACAGGCTCCCAACGACAGTATAGCTTCTACGGCCAAAACATCGGGCGGTGGACCCTACGTCTGCAAGAAACCCATTCATATCCCTTGGGCATCCCCCGCTTCGAAGCAGCAGGCGATACAGCAAGTTTTGGGCATCGTTATCCAGGTCTTGCCCGATTATCCGCGACAGCTCGATCAGCTAAAGCTTGCTAGGAAGCCGGTACCACCTGCGGCTCCGGTCCAAAGCTCACATGCGACATCCAATACGGAACACGGTGGTCCCTCAGTATCAGAGGCGGCGCCAGATGCTCCTGAGTCGGGTGCGTCAGCTGTCGAAAGCAGGAATGGTGCAGCAGGGAGTCTAAGGCTAGCCAAAGCTTCGAGCGTTGCGCTCCAAACCGTTGTTGCTGGCGACCAACGAAGCCGGAGAGATGGTGATGATCACCAGGACAACGATGATGATGACCGTCCATGGAAGCTTTTGATACTATCACTACCAGACATTGACTTTAGCAAGGGGTTTCCGTGCATCTATGCATCGGGGAATCCAGGTCTCTACAACACCGAAACGCACTGGAAATACAGGGAATGCCAATCCAGTTATCCATTCATTTCACTTCTTACGTACGCACCCCCTGCATCTGGTAAGAAGCTTCGAAAGCTGACTGTAACGTAGGCGACATCTAGGAAGACCCAACCACGGCTTGATCAACCGCAAGGGCTATATCTCGCAATTCGAGATCGAAGGGAATCGCGGTCAACACCCCGGCGTTGCTCTTTGTAAGACATGCTTGAATACGTTCTACGATCGCGATTCGTTTCGAACGCACCTGGCGCTTGATTGTAGCCCCGCTTCCGCCAACCAAGAAGAGCTGTGGTGGATCTTGTACAAAGCGTTTTGCGTAGATAGACCCGGTCTTGCCCCTGCCGCTATACTACAGCCAGCAGCACCACGGCGAGCGACACGACGGCGAGTAGCACCACAGCCACGAGCACCACGGCCACTAGCGCCCCAGCCGGTAACGCCACAGCCAGTAGCACCACAGTCGCAATATGAGCCCCAATCACCTCAACACCAGGCCCTTGGTCGACAACCCTTTATAACCCATTCGCTGACTCCACATCAGCAACAACACGTGGCACATACCACGGGGCAGCCTTCATGTAGTAACCAAGGTGCGCCACGGCGAGTAGCATCACGGCGAGTAAACCCGCGGCTAGCAGCGCCACTGCCAATTTCACCACAGCGAGTAGCACAACAGCCGCAACCGGAGCTGCAGGCGCATTATCAACAACGCCCCGCGGCGTATCCGCCAACCCAGCATCAGCAAGCCGTCATACAAACTCTGGAGCAGCCCCTCGCAGTCTTCAGGTTACGCCGCAGGCTTTGCCGCACCCTGATGATTCTCACCGTAGGACCGCAGAGGTCGCCCTTGCAACACCAGCGCCTTCAGTACCCGCCGATGCTGGCGGTGCTGTAGTGTCCCTGGATGAGCATCTTGCCGTAATCAACGAAAACCTTGCTCTCAAACGTACCAACCAAGATTTGATTAGAGAGAACATAGATCTACGAATAAGGCTTCAGCAGCAGGAGAACCGAGACTCTTATTCTGGGATCGATGACTCCGCCTATGGGTCTCGGTCGCTACATCCAGACTCAATCCATGAGCCGAATGGACAAGATCTCGAGGACTTTCAATCACACGATGCAGACGTCGCGTCTCGTGCGGCAGATGTCGCGCCACCGTGTGATGTGACTGGCGATCATCAGGATGCTGGAGGAAGGACCGACATTGACGACAACACGGACTACCTGGCATTCATAGACGGCAGAATAAGAGGCAACGAAGGCTTCGCTGGAATGATGGATGCTGCGTGAGAAGGGGAACGCCGGGGGAGCAGATGTGGCACCAGGGTGACAGAAATCGTTAGATTCTCAAATCACTGCAATTCCCAATAATCACCACGTCTACTAATATCCTTATCGTGACCGTTTCGCCTCGAGCCACGCCTGCGCTCGAGTGATGTAAGACGCTAGACTTCAGAATATCTAGAGTTCTCCTTAATGCAACATGTTCATGAGGAACCTTACCCTGACCCTTGTACCTCCAGCCATGCCTGCACTCGAGTGACAAAAAGCGCGAAATTCAGAAACCGCTCAATTTTTGCCCCATCGCCAGGTCCATGAGGAGCTTTACCATGACAATTCCACCTCAAGCTACGTCTACGCCAAACTCATGAGGGCACATACATCTCTTCTTCACTCAGGCCTTTGACTTGACCGCATTATCATATCAAACAATAAGTGGGAGAATCGAGGCTTACAAGAGCGCAAGACACGTGCAGATCAATAACCACCATGACGTCGGCATCTCCAACCCCCGACCCCTGTCCCCACGGCCCCTCCGACACTCCGACGCCATCCCGCCCGCCGCTGTGACAGGCCTTGGCCGATACGAGATGCGAGCAGTCGTGTGCTTCACTGTGTTTGCTGCATAGTGGCGTCCGCCGCCGCCTCAACAACAACAAGGCAACCGCTGACAATGCAGGATGAGGATGTGTAAGCGGGAAAGGCCGAAGCGCGCGGACGAATCAGGAGCTTCAGAGCTGGCAGCTTAGAAATGCGGGGTGCTGTGGAGGGATAAGGTGAAGCGTACGCGGTGCATGAGCTGCCTGGAGATTGGAATACGAGGAGGATAGATAAAAGGGCTGGGCAGAAGAGGTAGTTGGCGGCACATCGAAGCTTCATTGCATCTTTAACTCGTCCTTAATTTCTCTGATCTGCAACAATGGCCGACAAGAAGCTCATCGTGATCGTTGGCATCACTGGCAACCAGGTAAACATCCCTCACTCATTCCCACATCCCCAGACCCACCTTGATGCTCACGACGTGAAAGGGCGCCTCGGTCGCCGATGCCTTCATCGACGAGCCCGGCTGGAAGATCCGGGGCATCTCCCGCGACCCCAGCAAAGCCTCCAGCAAAGTCTGGTCCGATAAAGGCGTCGAGATGGTCGCGGGCGATCTCGACAACCTCGAGAGCCTCCAAACCGCCTTCAAGGGCGCGAACGTGATCTTCGGTGTCACGGACTTCTGGCAGGCTATCGGCAACCCCAAGAACCATCAAAAGGCGGCCGAACGCGGCGTGACGATCAACGAGGTCGCGTATGAGATCGAGGTCCAGCAGGGGAAGAATATTGTCGATGCGGCGGCGATGACGCTGAATACGCTTGATAGATTCGTGTTGAGCACGCTGAGCCACGCGAAGAAATGGAGCGGTGGGAAGACCCAGTGGAACCTGCACTTCGATGCGAAGTGGGCCGCCGTAGACTATCTGAAGGAGACGTATCCGGAGCTGCTCAAGAAGACCAGTCTGCTGCAGGTGGCGCTCTTCATGACGAACTGGCAGAGCGGAGGGGCGATGGCACCACAGAAGGTCCGTATGCTTTCGGCACTTGCCAATCTTGCGATGAGCGGTAAGGCAGTCACACTGATGCTCTATAGCAAGCCGATGGCACCTATATCCTCAGCCTGCCGACCAAAGCACATGCCAAGCTACCCATGGTGAACCCGCGTGTGGATGTCGGCCCTCACCAAGGCTCTCGTGCAGGCCGAGCCAGGCAAGAACCTGCTCGGCGCAGCCGGTGTCCTCAGTTGGACGGAGTGGTGCGAGCTCTGGGGCAAGAAACATGGCGTGACCTGCAGGTACGAGGAATGTCCGCCAGAGAAGTTGGACGAGGCGATGCCCGGCGGTGTGGGGAAGGAGCTGGCAGACATGTTCGTGTAAGTAAAACTTGCTTCTGCCATCATGAATACGGAAACTGAGCCAGACTAGATACTTCTCCGATCCTGGATACGATGGCGGAGATCCGAGTGTTATCCTACCCAAAGATGTAAGTTGCCTCCAGCGGGTATGAAGCCCTCTTGGGAACTCGCTGACATATGGACAGCTCGGGGTGGATGTCGAGTTACAGAGTATCCAAGAGTATATTGACCAAACGGACTTCTCCTCGATTTTGTAGAAGTTGCCTGCGTGCTCTAGCATTAGACATCGTTATTGTCCCCTCATGTAAATTATCGTATAATCAGACTCAACCAAATTATATTCCTGTGCTACGTGCCGCGCCCTGTCGTGTTGTTTGCTTGGTTCGGGCTCTCAGCAATGCAGGCTTTTTAATGAGACCGTTCAAAGACCATTGAGAGGTGTCGTAGATCTGAGGTCACTGTCCCGGTGAACGGCCCTGCTTACTAACCGGGATTGATGGGTTGAGAGAAATCTACCTATGACTTCTGATGCTGAGGTTACTTCCTCCTGCAGCACGCAAAACGGTTACCCCAATCCGATTTAGAAGAGCATAGCACATGTCGATTGCGCACAACCTTTTGTACTCCACAAAAGAAAGGACACAGCAGCGGGAAGTCGCTGCTCAGAATCAAGCCGAAGACGCCCGGCAGGCTGGATGGCCCTCCAGCTCACGAGATCGTGCGATGGCAACTGTGCCATATGTTTTCCCTCGCCAGGAGTCGGCTGGGAACTTTTGTCCTCTTTGAGGTGAGAAAGCGGCTGCAGGAGATGCCAGGCCCAGGGTCCAGCGCTAGATAAGCTCAACGAGGGCACGCCGGACCGCAGATGGACCTGCAGGTCTGCCTGTGATTCTCTTAACGCTCATCGGGCAGACAAGGGAGACATCCATGAGGTCGGTTCGTCGGGGTGATGTGAGTTGCATACTGGCAGGAAACATATACCCTCTTCGGGTAGCAGGGCGATCCTGCGGCTAGACTGGATCGGGCGGGACCAATCACTCTGCAACGGCCCTCGACCGGAGAGAGACAAAATAGCCCAGGTAAAGATACGAAGATACTCTTTCCAAGTCGTGCGTTATGTCTACTCGCGTTTGGCGGCCTCTTTGCAGGCATTGGAAGTATCGCCGTCTTCCCGCCCCAGAGCGTAGTCCGTTTCGGGCCATCTGTTAGAGCAGCCCGACCAACAGTCCTCAGTTCGCCTCCAACCGTCTCATGTACTTCCCCGCTTTATCGGGTGATAAGAGAGCTCCATAGCTGCATGCGCTTGGTGACGCATGAAATGGCTAGTAGAAGGATGTCCTGCCTACGTACCTGTTTAGCGGCAGCGCCTATGGCAATGATCTGAGACCAGGCTTTAATACGTCTTCTTTGCGACTCTTTCTCTCGCTCTTCCGTCCTGTCACATTTGCCACACTCAGATCACCGTTTACAACATGGATGGTGTTTTATTATTGCTCATTGGGCTTGTTTTCCTCCTCACCTCCATTTCCTACCTCGCCGTCAACAAAAAGCAACGTGACGTCGTGCTTGACCGGTTACACATCCGGCGGAGGCGCGCTTCTGGCGCCAGAACACCACCTCGTTCTCTATCCCCTGGAAAGAAGGTTCCAGCGGCCGCAGCAGCCGCTTCGCCAACATACCAAGATGTCTTTCCACCGTCTCGTCGTGCTGCTCTGGCGGAGATTGAGACCGACTTGCCGTCTATACTGAATAAGCCGCTTAGCGAGCTCGTGACGTCGCCTGCCAAGTCACGAATTGCGTGTATACCTTTAGACGTCGATTTGAAGAACCTAGAATCTACTTGCTATACGGCCACCGAGTTCTCGAATGAAGAGATTAATGCACTCGGCGACTTTCCAGACTATGCAGGCCTTAGTGGGATACCCCTACCTGAGCCATATACAGCTTTCGACATTACCAAAGCACAGCCGAGGCCATATAGACCGTTACGATGGTCATACCACCAGACGATGTGTGAGTATAGGCTGGAATGGCGCAGGGCAATCGCTGTGCTGACACGAGTAAGCACTCACCAAGTTGGAGCCGGACTGGTGGCTGGAGCTCGAGAGCACCTACGTAAAGCGGATCCAGCAGCGACAAGGACTCTACGCAAAGTACGGCGATCACGTCCTCGACTACCTACCAGGTTCTGAGCTCGCTTGTAAGGAGTTGATGGAGATGTGTGTACAGTTTCTCTGCGCACGATATCCACATTACTTCCGGCTGGACAGGGAGAACATGACCTTCCACAACGACATCTTGCACACTTACACGGATCTGAAGAAAACGCATCCACTGCACGTGCTGCTCAACAATGTCCCGGAGGACTTCGCCATCATGCTCCGCAATCCGGAAACTGGATTCTACCACTTCCGCGCCGGCGTCATCTGTAGCTCTTTGGGTTGGGATCTAGGTACGAAGATGGGGTTACGGCTTCACGAGATCCACGCACCCATACCGGACTATAAGGAGAAGATGCAATTCTCGATGGACAGGTATGGTTTCAGCGTCACACTAGAGCTGGAACTTACCAGCTGACTCGAAGTCCCAGATATTTCGCTAAGAAGCCCACCGACAAGGCCATCCAGCGCGGCTCCTGGGGTCTCGAGATCGACGAACCCCTCTACATGCCCCCAGGCGACCCGCATGCGAACCATCGCGACGTTCAACACGCGGACCTGGACCTCTCGCGCATCCATCTGCGCGTCGACTGGCAGACGCTCCGCCGCCTACCGCTGTCCGGCGCCATCATCTTCAACTTCAAAGCGCTGTTCACGCCAGTGGAGAAGTTCAGAGAGGAGCCGTACATCCCCGCGCTGCTGCTCAAGGTGCTCCGTGAGGGCAAGAAGAGCATCATGGAATACAAGAGTACGTGGCATACGGAGCATGTGGTCATTCCGGCTATGGAGGAGTATGCGAGGGAGCAGGTGGAGAAGGGGTGGGTGCCTGCAGATTGGGAACCGCATACGCTGGAGGAGAGTCCGTGGTTTCCGGGGTGGGAGGAGAAGTGGCGGAGGGAGCAGGGCTTTTAGGGGGTATGGGTGTGGCTAGAAGGGGGTTGGATACGCAGCGGCGTTGGCATTGGCGTTATCTAAGAGGTTGATTTTTGCACTTGAACCCAATCCTCAGTTGCAGTCAGCTACATTTAAGGGTGTTGAAGGATTGGGTTGCCAACTCTTCAAAAGAGGCTCTCTTCGGCAGTGCCTCGGCTCTTTCCCCGCGTTCCTGCCTGCGCCATAACCCGCATTTTCGACACTTCGTGTGGCGCTGTCTACTCGCCGCGACACTCTTCCCGTATCAAGCTCGGCAATTGCCCATCCCCGCATCCTGGACCGTGATGGTGCACGATCCGGACGCAGGCGTAGTCAATCTCGGCTCGATAGACTAATGGAAGAGGTAAGTTCATAAAGCCTGCACTCGCCAGCTCACGCGTTCCATCGTGGTAACAACGTGTGACACTCTTAAACCGAACTCAATAAGTGCATATCCGTTCATACTTCTCATTCCACCTCTTCCGTCTAAATCAGTCTGCCTCTGTCTTCTCTTCTCGCCTATCCCTCCCCGCTTCGTTTCCTAGGCCTTACACGCGTCCGCGATGGTGGTTTCAGTTTCTAGGGACAGGCCATGGCCTGAGGTACCCTCGGGCAACAAAGACTTCACTCAGGCGGCTGTTGTGATCATAGGCGCTGGCATCTCCGGTAGGCCCATGAGCTGTTCCATCGTTCCGGCAAGACGATCTAATATACTGATTAGGCATGTGCATGGCCATTGACCTCATTAAGCGCAACAAGTGCCACAACTTCGTAATTGTCGAGAAGAGCAGCGGGGTTGGCGGAACCTGGCATGACAATAAATACCCTGGTTGCTGTTGCGATGTCTGGAGTATGCTGTATAGCTACTCCTTTGAGCAGAACCCGGACTGGACGAGGGAGTATCCCGGACAGGAAGAGATATTGGTAAGTCGCGTATGGAATGCCGATGATGGCGCGCCATGCTGACCGTGTCTGAATACAGGCATACCTGCAAGCAGTTGCGGAGAAGTATGGCCTCTACAAGTATATCCGCTTCAACACCGCCGTCGAAGAAGCGCGCTGGGACGACGCTGAGCAGAAGTGGAAAGTCGATGTAAAGGTTATCGGAGCGAAGGATAGCGAGTTCTCGCCAGCATATACCATCACCTCGGACTATCTCGTCTCGGCGGTGGGGCAGCTCAACTCGCCCAAGTATCCTCAGATACCTGGCCTAGACACATTCAAGGGAAAGATGATGCACTCCGCCAGATGGGACTGGAGCTACGGTCTGGAAGGGAAGAAGATCGCTGTCATCGGCAACGGTAAGTCATCGATGCACTCATGAGACCTATGCAGCCACTGACTTTCTGATAGGCGCAACAGCAGCGCAAATCATCCCCGAAGTTGTGAAGGTAGCCTCCCGCACGACTGTATACCAGCGCTCCCCAAACTGGGTGATCCCCGAGCTGATGCCCCCAACTCCGCCCTCAAGCGCGCCATCTTCAAATACGTGCCTCCAGTCCGCTGGCGCGTTCGCGCGATGCAGATGGACTTCCGCGAGAGTTTTCGACGCCGTAACCGACAAAGACTCGAAATTCGCCCAAGACATCCGCGACTGGTGCATCGGGCAGATGCACGCCGCGTTGCCGGACCAGCCCGAGCTGTGGGCGAAGCTAACCCCCAACTACAGCCCCGGCTGCAAGCGGGTCATCATCTCCGACGACTACTATCCCGCGCTCGCTTTACCCAACGTGCGGCTCGAGACGCGGGCGATCTCGCAGATCACTGAGAGCGGGATCGAGGTCGAGGGTGGCGACACCGAAGATTACGACCTCATCGTCCTAGCGACGGGCTTCCGCACTGTCGAGTTCATGCACCCGATCAACGTCATCGGCGCGAACGGCCGCTCCATCAAGGATATCTGGAAAGGCGGCGCCCGCGCCCTGTACGGCACCACGGTCGAGGACCTGCCGAACTTCGGCATGTTCTACGGCCCGAACACGAACCTGGGACATAACAGCATCATACTGATGATTGAGGCGCAGAGCCGCTACCTCAACGCCATGGTGAAGGCGGTGCTGGAAGCGAAACGGCGGGGAAGAAGCTGGCGCTGAAGCCGAGGCCCGAGCGCGTCAAGGAGTACAACGACGAGGTGCAGGAGATTCTGAATAAGTCATCGTTTGCGGATCCGAGCTGTAATAGCTGGTATAAGAACGAGGAAGGGAGGATCACCAACAATTGGTCCGGAACCGTGATTGAGTACCAGGATATGCTGAGCAAAGTTAACTGGGATGACTACATCGCGGAGGGTAGCGGCGCTGAGATGGTAAAGGGGAAGGGGGAGACGAAGCTGGGAAGGGTGCAAGAGGAGACGTCGGTCAGTAACTTGACTTTGGCGCTGGGTGCTCTCAGCGCTTTGGCGGTTGGTGTGGGTTACTTTGCGAGGGGATCGCGGCTGCTGAGGGCGCGCTAGGGTGGAGTTGATTGATGCGGTGGCTCTTTGGTTAGGTAACTTCGCATTGTATCTTAACTTCAGCTTAGACTATTGTTGAACGACCATATGCCCTGCCCTCGAGAACAAAGAGTAGCGCCATGTCAATCACCGTGAAACCATTCATCGACGCAAGGGAGCGGGTCACGTGGTTGGCTCGCATAAAGGTGACGTCAGGTGACATCGCGTTCCTCTTCCGGACTTGCGGTCCTCTCCGACAACTCACACTCTTACGCTATTCCACGATCGAAGTGAAATCTAGACTATTATGGTTGCTCTGTTTGCTGAATGTCGTATCATGTCGTCTAATCTGATGATAACTTCCATCTCATTGCACCGCGCTTTCCTCAGCACGTTTTGATCGCTTTTGTTTCACTTAACATATATCCTAGCTCAATGTACCTTGTTTACTTCACTCTCATAACGTTTGATCAATTTTTGGATATATCTTCTCTCGTTCTCTTAGTCTACAATCATGGCTTCAAGTCCGTTCACAGCATCTACAGCCCACACTTCACCTCCTCCAGCGGAAGCGCCTAACCTGGATTTAAGCATCTTACCTCCCATCTTTGTCTTGCCGACCCATCTTGCTGAGGAAGATTTGCATGAGCTGGAAGATAGGCTAGTTGAACAGGGCGCGCAACTGACCTACGATGTCACAGAGGCCAAGATAGTCATCGGGAAAGTCGGCACTAAACGCCGCGCGGAGATGGAGCTGCGGTGTCGGAGGCTGTGGACTGAGGAGACGGCCCCTGTAAAGAGTTCGTCAAGGAGGAGTGTGGAAGGTGCGGAGCCACCGAGAAAACGGCAACGTGTCGAGGACATCGTCGAGGCGATAAAGCCTGATCAAGAGGTCACTGTCATCGATGACTCCACGACAGAAGACGAGGCAGAGAGTGTGGCTCGTAAAGCGCCAGAACCGACGGAGAAAAAGAGATCGCTACCTCGAACGCCGTCATTGGAAATTCCGAGCACGCCGGACTCGAAGGATGTGCCCTTTAATGCTGCCGATTTTCAGGATGTTATCAAAGTGGTTAAGCTGGAGTGGTTAGATGATTCTTTCGAGGCGGGAAGACTACTCCCTTTCGATGACTATGTCGTGTATCAAGGACGACCAACAGCAAGGCCCGAAGGAGTCTCGACGCCGACGCCAGCCAAAACACCACCCTCAAAGGCAACGGCAGCGCGTGCTCCATCACAACGAATCTTCGCCGAAAAGCCGCAGCAGGCGCAAAGCATCTTGGAACGGGCGAAAGCTGACGCAGAAGCGGCCGGCTCAAGGCATGGCTTGACGCACTACAGTCCCGCGAAAAATCATGGCATCCGTCGATTCGGCGACAAGAGCCTCCCGTCCACACTCCGCCGAGCCGACGACAGCAGCACGCAGAAAGCCCAACTCCTGCAGCAAACCACAAGCGAGTATGAAGGCCACACCAGCGACTTCCCCGAGCCGCCCGACTGGGTAAAGCAGCACCTCAAGTACTCCTGCCAGCGCTCGACGCCGCCCAACCCCCAAATGAACCCTTCATCTCCGAGCTCAAAAAGATCAAACTCGCGCGCCTCCTCACCGGCGATGAAATCGGCGTCCGCGCCTACAGCACCTCCATCGCCTCCCTCGCCGCCTACCCTTACGTTCTCAGCCACCCACGCGAGATCCTCAATCTCCCAGGGTGTGACACCAAAATCGCGAACCTCTGGATCGAATGGAAGAACAGCGGCCGCATTGCCGCCGCTGACGAGGCAGAAAACGACGACACGATGACGGTCCTCCGCCTCTTTCACAACATCTGGGGAGTGGGCGCCACGACCGCCCGCGAATTCTATTACGACCGCGGCTGGCGCGACCTCGATGACATTGTCGAGTACGGCTGGGCTACTCTGACCCGTGTGCAGCAGATCGGGGTGAAATTCTACGACGAGTTCCTCGCCGGGATCCCGCGCGCGGAAGTCGAACTTATCGGCGAGATCGTCCGCGAGCACGCTGTCCGCGTCCGGGATGAGGATGTTGAGGTCACGATCGTAGGGGGCTACCGGCGCGGCAAGTTGGAGAGCGGCGATGTGGACATGATCGTCTCGCATCCGGACCTCGACAAAACGGCTAATCTCGTTACGGACATTGTCGCGAGCCTGGAGACGGAGGGTTGGATCACGCATACGCTGCTGCTTAGCCTGACAGGCACGCAGCGCGGGCAGGCTACGCTGCCGTTCCGCGCCTCGGGCGGCGGCGGCCACGGATTCGATACCCTGGATAAGGCGCTTGTTGTCTGGCAGGATCCTGTTTGGCCCACTCGCGACGCCGACTTGGCTGAGAACCCCAAAGCAAAAATCCGAATGTGCATAGGAGAGTCGATATTATCGTCTCGCCTTGGCGGACGAGAGGATGTGCCATTGCTGGGTGGAGCAGCGGCACGACATTTCAGCGGGATCTGAGGCGGTATGCGAAGAATGTCAAGGGCTGGAAGTTTGACAGTAGTGGCGTGAGAGATAGGAGCACTGGGGAGGTTGTTGAGCTTGAGGGGCCGGAGGGGGTGCAGGGGACGGCGGAGGAGGCGGAGAGGACGGTGTTTGAGGGGATGGGACTGCCTTGGTTCAGGCCTGAGGAGAGGTGTACGGGATGATGAAGGAGGAAGTGAGGCTGGATTGGGTGTTGGGTTTCCGCTTGGACGGGCAGCCTTCCGGAGCTTGGAAAGGAGGTTGGATAAACCCCTGATTGCGCATTTGAGAGAGTTCTGGAGATATTGTTGGAGTGCTTACTTTGGATACGGCCTTTGGATGCCGTCAAAGGGGTCATGTGCACACTGCAGCGCATAGCAATGCACACTGCCTTCATAGGTATAGCGATCAGCTTGCTCCTCTGAGGATGAATGCGTTCAATAAATCCACTTTCTTCTGCGTATCTGTACCAGCACGTCTCAACCTAGGTCTTGTTATGTACTTCTGCTTGACTCGCGAGAACGACCTGCTCGTATGCGCGACATTCCGGTCCAGAGGGTAAGACGACGGAAGGGTCACGAAGCCTCAACACTGAGCTTCAACAAATCCTTCCCTTTCCTCAGCAGCAGCCCATCACTATTGAGCAAGGCTCCATCAAGCCGCTTGCAGGTCCAAGCAGCTGCTAGATCGACCTCTCCAGGCCGGTCATTGATAATCTCAGTCTCCTCGCCCGAAAGCCACTCTGCGCATACTTGAACTTCTGCCTTCGCTTCGACCTCGTCCGAATCCTGCTGCAGCAGATCGTCCGTTGAGGCAATGGATAAAGCCTGGTCATAGCTGAGCTCCACATGGATGCGAGACGTGTGGAATCGGGTTGGAGGAGATTGTCGAGATGAGGGACCTGACTGGATGGCCTGGGACGAGCTGTATTGGCTCCACCTTGGTGTGAACGGTAGGGCGGGGCACTGGTGAGGGTGCGCCTAGGTTTTCTGAAGTGAGTGGTATAGGAGGCTGTGCTAGATCTTGGGCTGGACTCGTGGAGGAAAAGCTAGATTGGTGTGATGCCTGCTCGTGGATACTCTGCTGAGTAGCGGAACTGGACGTTACTGAAGAGCGCTTCAACCCAAATGTCGCCATTGGAGTGACTTGTGATGTCTTCGTAGCATCAACATTATATTTACTTGTATTTCTGGATAGAATCCAGGCATTTTCGGGCGCCGGATCGTCTGTAGGGCCTTGCAAAGTGGAAGCTTCCGAGGCGGTCAACGAACGGAAATCCAGGATTCTGCTTTCATTGTCGAAACTCTGGGCCAAACTAGCTGTCCCTAAGCAAGAAATGATCTTCTGTTGAATACCAGCATCGAACCGTCTGTATAACTCTTCCAGCTCCCTGAGCCTGTTGCTGGGTACGGAAAGGGCGGCAACGTCTGGGAGAGTCCATTGAGGGTATAACTTTCCGTGCGTCTTCGGCGTGTAAAATCGACCGTGAAGATTCAGAAAGAGGTTGCAAAGGTAGCACGCGTTTTTGCTTGCGCATATTACCCGAGGTCTCAGTTGAATCTCAGGCTGTTGCTCGTAGTAGAAGAGTAACTGGATTTCTGCGTGTATCCTTTTACTACCCAACGACTTCTTTCGCAAATCGGCTTGGACATCCGCTAGGCTCGCACCTAGACGATGCTCGAATCGTTTAATCGTCTTGTTCCGAGCTGGTGTCCTGTGGCTTATATGTTGGCGGAGTAAGCCTTCAGGCACCGTACCGGCGGACCCTTTACGGAGGCCGTTCGGTAGTGTGGGTCGGACCTCGACAGCGCGGACAAGGATGTCTTGGAAAACAGGAAGCTTTCGCGCAAATCGAAGGAGACCTGGACTGAGCGTAACATAAAGACTCAATTTGCGGAATCCTTCTACCATGCTCGTCTTTCTACTGTCCGGGAAGGAGTTATCGCCCTGCGGAATGGTGTCAAGGATGTCGTCCAGTCGATACTCGGTGTTCAGTTGGCTGCTGATGCGGAGAATAGACAGAAGACACCTGTCAACCTCTTGTGATAGCGCTTGGGTTCTGTCCATCCTCTCCAATTCGCCAAACAGAGCCACCAGATCTTGTGTAATGAGCTCGAGACCATGTATCGTCTTAATGGGAACTGCCTGTAAGACTTGAAGCTTCCTAAGCGCCTCAGCTAGGCTATTAACAATCGGTTGTTTCTGTTTCCATCCAGGTTTCGATGATGATGAGTGAGTAGAGCGGAGTCGACAGAGTAGGCGGCATCGGTTGAAATCGACAATTTCATGAAGCAGTTTGTCTGCATTGTTTTCGCACCGGGCTTATGATTGACAAGATTTCAGCCGAACTCCTGAAATAGCAATAATAGTCACGGACCGTCTGTTGCTTCATTCATCAGAATGCTTGCGAATCCTTCCAGTCCTGCTTTCAACTTCTCGAGTTCCCCGCTGTTGGCAGCAATACTGACAACAAGGCCACGCCTGTCCGGCGTCTCCTCGATACAGAGAGCAGAGACTTTATTGCCATCATCCGTGTACGATGATAAGAATGAGAGTGCGCTAACGATGCTCTGCTCGTGCTCTAATCTTAGAGCTCGGGGACCCTGACTCCGATGGAACTGTGCAGGAAGCGGATTCTCATGAGCGATCTCAGGCACCTTGGTGATCTTCTCAAGAAGGAATATATTCTCCGATAGACCGTTAAGAGACATTGTGACGATTTTGGGAAGTGCATTGAGAGAAGCATCTCGAAATATTCAAAGGAGGCCGTGGTAGAGCGTATTGGTGGATATGAACAGCGACACCTACAATGCAAACGCAGAGGCACGCTTGAGTCAAATTACAAAAGCGGGTTGCCGTTGGAGCTTTCTTCCATGCAGTTCCCCGCTGCATACAATCGAATGAGCTGTTGTGCTGATATCAGGCTCATGTACACCCTCTGGCCGCGTCCAATGAGTGGGGTAGTCTGCAGGTGGCGCCAGGGTATATCGCGTTGCTGGGTTAGAAGCTGGATGGGTAACAACGCGTCTACTCGCCGCCTCACCCTATGGTTGCTCCAGACTATTGTATGTGACACAAGAGGGCCACCTGCAGACTACCTTATCCGTCGGACGTGGTCAGAGGTTGTAAAGACGACGGAGCTTAGGTTAAGTTATTGTTTATCAGCCGCTTCCAAGCGGCCCGTCCCCGAGGTGCTGATCTGGCCTAAGGCGCATGGCTTCCAAGCCACACCCTGATCACTTAGTTGCCCATATCAAGGCTTTTCAATGTAGCTCAATGAGCGGCAGCATCCTTGGTCCCTGTTTCTCAGCATCCAGGGCCCCATTTCACAAAATCATGCTGCATAAATTGACGTGGAGCCGCCCTCTACCGTTCTTGCTAAACCAATAGAATTGATAGCTTCGGCTTTCGTCTAGTCTTACAGGATACGAAAACGGTGCCACTCAGATAACAAAGCCTCTATCCGTTGCGGCTATCAATACGGTTTTCGGCTCATTACCCTACAAAGACCGCACACTCAAAGTGTACTCTTGCCCCCAAAGACAACACCGTCAAGCCAGTCCTTCAAAATCGCATTGATCTTGTCTGGATGCGTAACCTGGCAAAAGTGCTGCGCATCAACATCCGCCCTGGTGAGCTGGGTGAAGTGCTTGTTCATCCCGGCAGCCATCGACGGCTTGAGAACGCTGTCATAGTTCGCCTGGATGAAGAGAGCTGGCATCTCGATCTTGTCTGTTGGAAGGCTGGTTCTTCTATCAGCTGAGGTGGACTGGAGGTTGAGGTAAGATAATATGTGGCTTACTCGAGGTCGTCCTTGTAGTTCGCTTCCCTTGTGCGGTACCAGTTTAGGGTACCGTGCAAGCCGTTTCGGGAATACTGCTGGACGTAGTATTCGTATACCTGGTATAGGACGTCAGTGCGCTATTCTTCTCACGCTGTCTATGCGCGCAGAGCTCAATCGTCACAGTTTGGACCATGTAGAACCGACTTCGTTACTCCCCCAACATCAAATAACAAACGAGCTTACCTTCTCATCCAACAGCGGGCCCCTCTTTAACTTCTTCAAGTCATCCAAATGCACTCCTCTCTCCGGGCTAAACCCCACCTCCCCATTCGGTCCCCTCCCACCAGACATTGCATTGAAGAACATCCTGATGTCTTCTTCACTCTGAAGCGCCGCCTCAACATCCGGCCCCGCAAGCTGCAGCTGATACGCAAACTGCGGCAGCGGCCCCTTGACCAGCTGCTCCGTCGAAATGTAGTCTTTCTGCGGCGCCATGTACGGCGTGCAGATCGAAAAGACATGCGAGATGAGCTCAGGGTGCCACAGTGCGGTGCGCCAGACGACCATGCCGCCCCAGTCGTGGCCGCCCAGGATGATCTGCTTGCAGCCTAGTTGCTTGGCGAGTTCGGCGATGTCGTCTGCGGCTCGTTTGTAGCCATAGAGATGGATGGAGTTGGGCGGGACTTTGGGAGCGTCCTATGGGGTGAGGTGAGTATAGTCATGTGACCGGGCATTGTTAGGATGGACGGATAGACTTACGGTGCCGCCAAAGCCCATCAGATCTGGAGCAACGACTCGGAGGCCAAGTGAGATGAGAAAGGGGATCTGGTAACGCCATCCTATTGAAAGATCGGGCCAGCCATGGATCTGTGGACTCGGATCAATGAAAGCTCACAGCGGAGGAAAGGAGTGCGCTGACGAGAAAGATGGTCGCTTTGTATTGGCCATTCTGTGGAACGCCTAGGATGTAGTCTGTGATTATTGTCAGATACCGATACATCATGCTGAGCATCGCGGTCGCAGGAACCCACGGTAGGTATAGCCATTCACTTTTGCTGTTTCATGAGTGACACGAGAGTCCGAGAACGGGTCAATTGGTTCAACCGCCATGTTGTTCGCTGTCTCGAGGATGTATGTATCCTTCTCGCATTGTAGCTTGGTTGTTGTAGCCCTTCGCTGCGATATAGAGTGATCGCGTCTTGGACCGAGGCTCGCGATAGTGGGGCTAGCTTGATGGAGGGAGACGGGCTTGGCTTGACAGGGGCTGTGAACCACCAAGACAGAACAAGTGAGGCGTGGAGAAGTCAGATTGACAGCAACACAAAATAATTTCTGGAATTTTCACGATACTCAGGTTCTTATGATGGGCTTGATGTCGGGTTTCGGAGTTATCGGACACTGGATTGAAAATACGGGAATCCTGCAGGAGTCCTACAACAAGCACCGGCCGTACATCCTAGTACATAACCAGGAGTGAGTCACAGTAGTGGACTGAGCGAAGAAGCTGTGGGCTGCGGTTAGCAACATCTTGTCCTCTTCCGGACGCTGCCTCGACTGCAGTGCTGCTGGTGACGGGCCTAGTGGGCCTGCAAAATAAGGCGCCCCTTGTCACGCTCGAATGGGTGGAAACGAGTGCTCATCACCGACCCTGATAGTCCCTTTTGTTAGTTAGGCGGCAAATGATATGATCGTGCGTCTCCAATAGATTGTAGGGATGAAGCGAGGACGGGTCCTGACGCTGAATATCGCTGCTCACCGCTCGCGCGCTTGCAGGAGTCGCAATGTTTGCTTCACGCTATCAATATTGTTCTATCAAACGCTTAGGCTAATGAATACACGAAGGATAACTCACGCGTATCAATATACTATGTCCTTCATCCTCAACCCCCTTCTTGACGCTCTAAGGCGGCCTCCATGTTGCGCCCCTTTCGAGGTTGGTATCTCACAAGAGGCAATGAAACGACTTCCCCGGTGCTATGATAAAGCCTCGAACTGAAGTGACGCGCGAGTCGCATGAACTTGCTGTCACTTGGGCTTCATCGCGCGGAAACAAGCTTAGTAGATGACCGTATCCTCCTCTGCTTCAAGCACGACATCTCCATTCGTGTCATCCATAGTGTCTTTACTATTCTCACGCTCTGGTGTCTTTCTGTTTGCGACCGTTTCGGTTGCTTCCGCGATCGTCGAAGATTTGCTGGCCGTAGAGCCTCCATTTGTCTCGGTGGCAAGCTCGTGGGAGAGCCCATTCGTGGTCTCATTGGAGGTTTCGTTGGAAGGCTCGTGATTATCACCCGGAGGTTCTGCAGTTACGGGCTTGTCCTGCACTGCTGGCTCTTCCTGCTCCTCATCAACCCGCATGGCATCGTCACTGGCACCTCCGTTAACTTTTCTTTCCTTATCACGCTCCTCTTCGAAATCGTCCAGCTCCCTGTCTACTGTTGCTTGGGCTTCTTCGATTTGTGACTTGATCCGGGCGTCGTCTTCTGGTCGTAGCTCCCAGGGCTTGTAGTACTGCGCAGAAGTTAGCTTCGATCGTGTGCCACAGCGATTGATTGACAGTAAGATAGCGTACAATCTTGGGCTCTGCGGTCGTCTGTAGAAACTGCGCCATATGGAGAAGGTTGGAGTGCCGTATCCGCATCTGGAAGAAGTTAGACCATGCACTGGTGCTCCACGAGAATCATAGAACCCACCGACTGCTCATCAAACTTCTTTTGCTCCAGCCTCCGAACCCTCATGAGCTCATCTAACCGCTCCTTCTGCTTCTGATCAAACTCCTCAGCCTGCAACTTCAGCTTAGCCTGCTGCTTCTTCTCGATGTCGGCTCGTCGTTTCTGCGCTGCTGTAGATGAGCTCTGTGACAGTGTGCCGAGTAGAGCTCCGAACAGTCTTTGTCCCCGCTTGCGCTCCTCTGCTTGCCCGCTCTTCCGTCGAGATGCCCGGTCATCATCTTCGACGGGTGGAGGTGCCGTGTCCCGGATCTCTTCATGGTCTCTGTCTCTGCTTAATCGCGGACGCTTGTTTCCTGACTCGGACACTGATGATTGTCGTCGTTTGTTCGAGGCTTGCGGTGATGCAGGTTGTGGAGGCTCGGGGACAACCACAGCGGAGGCCACAGTGCTACAAGTTGTCAGCGCGTTTGCTTGAGTAGAAACTCACCTCCCCAGACTTACGGTTGTTCCTCCGACATAGTGCAATTGATCAAGATATCAGATTAGGCTTAAGCTTTGAGACATTGTCGCAGGTCGCGGGTCGCGACTTTTGGCGTCATCGGAAGCGCGGCGGAAAAGCTCCGAGTCGCATGGAAATGTTCAGTCAGCGGAGCTTCAGCAATGCGTGCTTGCAATTGTCAGCGCCACATTAAACCTATATTGACCTTACACAGTCCTCCAGTCAAACTATCTCCATTCAACAAACTGCGGAACAGCCATACAGCCATCCAGACCGTAGAGGCAAGCAACCGCCACAGAGCACTCGAATCCACCGCTCGGCCTTAAAGAAGCGCATACTCTTCTCATCAGTTTCTCGTCCTTCGCGCACCTTTGCGCTTCTGGAAACGCCTTGGAGACATAACGATCAGCAACCATGTCTCGCCATCATCCGTAAGTAACTCCCACTCCAGCCTACAGCAGCAGCTAACACCAACTCCAGCGATCTCGTAATGTGCCGGAAGCAGCCCGGAATCGCCATCGGACGCCTCTGCGACAAGTGCGACGGAAAGTGCCCAGTCTGCGACAGCTACGTGCGTCCCACAACCCTCGTCCGGATCTGCGATGAATGTTCTTTCGGCAACTACCAGAATAAGTGTGTGGTATGCGGTGGCGAGGTGAGCATATTCCCCTAATATACTCTAGCTGTATGTGCGCTGCTAATACATATGTGTCATAGGGCATTTCAGACGCCTTCTACTGCTTCGAATGTACGCGGCTGGAGAAAGACCGAGACGGCTGTCCGAAGATCATTAACCTGGGAAGCTCACGGACGGATCTGTTCTACCAGAAAAAGAACTTCAGGAATCACTAGAGAAGCTTCACACTGAGGCTCTAAAACAAAGTGGCGCTTGTCCTTCTGGGGTTTACGCCTAGAGAACACTCGGACATCCCAGTAACACAAGGCGAGGTTTCTTGGATCCATGGGGAGCCTGGTATGGCACGTTCATGAGAGCCCGATTGTACGAGTGCTTATTCCTGCCTCCCAGCCCGCCAGTCCCGT
This sequence comes from Coniosporium tulheliwenetii, assembly GCA_030247845.1. Classification (NCBI taxonomy): domain Eukaryota; kingdom Fungi; phylum Ascomycota; class Dothideomycetes; genus Coniosporium; species Coniosporium tulheliwenetii. The sequence goes on along the minus strand of JAPDRP010000019.1, from coordinate 535,022 downwards.
AAATGGCCTCGGAACATCACGGTGCCCGTAGTGGGCTGCTGCCACTTCATCGAAGCTCTTGGTTTCGCCGACCTCACTGTCTCCGGCGAACTGCATCCATCGCAGCATCCTGCGTTTTAGGTTCGCAATGGCGCTGGCGCTCCGGTTCATCGGCTCCGACATTAGCGGGCCTGACGGCCCCCGACTATCTGGCGCACTCCGTCCACGATTTGGGATACCTTACGTATGTTTGAACAGTCTATCATACAAGTCAACTAAAGTTTGGAAGACTTTCAGGAACAGGCTTGCGGTGGTCCCTCATATGCGGCCTGGATGTGGCAGAGGCACGAGGGAGCTGAATAGTAAACTTCAATTAAAACATTAGCAATACAGTTAGACCTAGTTCCATAAACAGTAAACTAAACTCCTCTTGTCCTTTGCTAATCCTTTATTCAACGTGCCTTGGGCTCTAGATTCCTACGTGAGTGCATAAATCCGACTCAGAAGGTAGAGACATTACATAATCGTTCTCCCGGCGGAACAACGCCCGCTTTGGACTAAATTAGTTGAGCCTCTTGGACTTCCCGAAATTGACTTGTGTCATCAATCAGACCCCCCGAGCTGAGAGCGTAATGGATCTTGTCATCAACCCATGATAAATTTTTCTTATATATTTCGCTCAGCCCATTTTCGCTGCTATCAAAGTCCGTTGGTCTAGTGGTATGACGTTCGCTTCACAGAATGAACACAGTTCAATGCGCGAAAGGTCCTGGGTTCGATCCCCTGACGGACTAAACGTTCTTTTTGCATTCTGAATGACATCAGGTCTGAGGCTTTTGATTTATGTTTGTTCTGAAGCCTGCAGTTTTGATTTTGGCACACCGGAACCACACATTCGTGGATTCTGTCACACCGGGCCGGTCAAAGCTCGGGCCGACCGCTTCTTGGCGTGCCGGGTGCGCGAACAGGAACACCAACTTCACTGAGACCGCGACCACCTGTCTTTCGCCCGCACATGGCCAGCATTATCTGCGGCTCCCATTTCGAGGTCTCGCGCTCTCGTTGAAGTCGCCTGGTCCTTCTACTGTACACAAGGCAACATAACGACCCGTGTATTTTCGCCGCAGATATTCACTACTCCCCCCAAGCGCGCATCCCCGGTATACTCAATGGGAAGCTCTGCCAAACCCGTCGGTCTCGCTGCCCGCGATTTGAGACGATCTTTCGCTTCCTACTAAGCCCCTACACGGAGCATAATGATGCCCAGATAGCTTCTCACCGCGCTTCGGTTTCAGCAGCAGAGTTTGCGTCACGGGGTGTAATTATGCATAAAGTAGTACGAAGCAATACGAAGCAGTTCACTCACAATGTCTGGGGAGCTTTGGAACGAACGCGGTGGTAACAGGATGAACTTCTCATTTACTCTCATGTCTCCGACCACCTCGCTCAATTAATTGGATCCTCGCTCTACCGTGAGTTTGCCTGATAGCGCGCTTCTCTAAGTACAGGCAATATATAAGCCTTAGTATCCAGCAATCGTCTACAGATGGTGTGAAATAACCAAGTATTCGTGGATCTTATCACTTTCTTGGCTCGCTTACTAGGCAAAACCCTGGTAAAACAGTGATATGAGTCGCGAATGCTTGATTAGCAAAGGGCCTCTAGCTCGGCCAGAGGTGTAGAAGCGTTCTCATTTTTCACCGCAAGTATCTCTTAACAGTTGGGGCGTGGCGGCGCCCTCTGTCACCTCGGTTTACTTCTCATAGTCCTCTCCTCCATCTGAGCCCCCATTGTAGTCGTCTTCTGGCTTCTCAGTGCCTCCATTGGCACGTTCTTCTGTCTTTTCGTCGTCGCTGAGATCGGCTCCCTCTCCGGCTGCTATTCCTTCCTTGTCGTTCTTGCTGGTCCAGCGCTTCAGCTGGTGTTCCCGCTTCGACTTTCTCCTTCGTCAATTCTCCGGGCGCCTGGACTGCCGGTTTCTCAGCCTATAGAGAACCGGATGGACACGGCGTCCCGGCCGAGAACGTGCAAGAAAAACTCGAGAATTTAAGCCGTCACTACCACCGGCAGATACGGGATGTATCTGGCGGTGGTGGTGTTAACAGAAAATTTGTGTATGAGAGACGGGTCACTTTGTGGGCTGTGAGAAATTGTCCATAAGTCCTCCGCTTATCTTCGGTTTAACGGCTTGCGATGTATGTCCGCCATGTGGCCACCAACTTCAGACGCGTCTCCCCTTTGCCTTTGTCATGGCAGAGCATGTTTTTCCCCTCAGGCTTGCCTCATCGGATCGTGACCGGCTTCTGATCGGACAGTGTTTCCGGGGCGTATCCCAGTGCCCAGGACGGAGCGCCGCGACTTCTTCGGCACGCGTGCCCGATGAGCATCGTCGTCTCCGCGTCTCTCTGGCGCTTTGGACGCGTTGGCCGGGAACGCGTGCTCCATCTCAGACGCGCGTTAGCAGACATCAGTATCACCGGGGAGTCACTGTCACGCAAGTAAGGAGCAGAGCAGCTCCACGTGTTCGTTTCTCACCCCTTCCGAACGTCAACAAGCATCGCCATGATAGTGTCTTGCCTAGCTGCGGCGAATCGGGCTTCAATGGCAAGGAGCTCTAGTCGAACCTTCGGCCATGGAGACGTGGCCATGATGTCATCCTCAGGGGATGGGGGCTCGGATTCCTATTGGTATCTATCTCCCGGCTAGGGTTGTCAGCTGAGTGGCGGATTCCGAGTTCTTGCCGGTAGAAGGTAGATTGAGATATTCGGCTGCTATTCTGAGTTTTGAAAAACTCCGTGACTTTGATGGTTGGCGAGAAAAACGACATAGACGTGTTCAATAGTTTCACCCTTCGCGGTGCAGGGCTGGAGAGAACGTGATGGCGATCATGTGATCATCTGTTATTCTGAAGATCTTGTCGGCTGGAAGTGAAGCACGAATGCTCGAACCTGCGACGCCCTGTCAAATGATTCATCACAGGCCGAAGCCAGCTTGTAGGTTACAGCAAATGCTACACCTTCGCCACAGCATCCATGACGAGGTGTAGACAAACCTGGCGGTGGCATAACCGCTGAAAGTTGTCTCAAGCGCCAGTCGTGGGAAGTCTCTTGCGGCTGCACTCTCATGCTTCCTCACACAACCTCAAAAGAGTCAGTATTTGACACGTCGCTCCTCCCTAATTTAAGACTTAGCATCACGAACCTTTCGACGCTACACTGGCTGAACTTTTGTCGTGCCTTGTAATCACTGCCAGTCTGCTGAGGCCTTTTCGCTGCCGCACCGCGTCGCTTTCGAGATGGCGCCCCCGGCTTCGCGTGCGCTCGCAGCCCTCAAAGTTCCCGCGAAGACGCAGAGCTCAACCCAACGGATCGAGAACTGGTCGGCGCAGGGCAACAGCATCAACATCGGAGACCATGACCGAATTGAGCAGATATGGAGTTCCAGCAAAGGATGCCGGTGGACCTCCGCTCTCCACCCAATCGTAGCAGGACAAGGTCCTACTCGAGTACCGAAAGTGGTCGGCGCTGTATCTTGCGAGCATTGGGCAAGGTGACGCGCTTGTCCTCGACCAAGACGCGCTGGAAGACGTCAACGACGAACTACTGATTCCCAGGGACACGTCCAAGCAACTGGAATTTGCCTGCAGATACTTCATTCAGGTTAGCTTACTGATCAGGCCGGGAAGATCAACAGACAACCAGATCCGGGTAGAAACGACAACCCCGCGAAACCGTCACTTGCGGTTCTGTTTGGCAACCCAGAAGGAGGCCAACGCCCTATCCCGCCGGATCGACTACAACACGTCAACGGAACAATGCATCCGATTAATGGCGAACGAGCATGGTGCCTTAAACACTACTCCATACAACAAAGTCTATTTCGGCCGCGCTGAGCTACTCGACCGTCCTGACGCCGATATGGACTAAGCGCCAAACAGAGATGTCACTGAACAACATCACCTGGCATGGCTGTTCGGCTTGGTGTGTTACCGGGAGTGGCGGGGGACGCTATGCGATGCAGAACTATCGGCTGGAAAGGACCTCCGCTAGGGCGCGGGAGCCCTATGTGACGCAGGATCACCAGCTAGAGACTGTCTCCACTAGGGCGTTGGAGAGCGTTTAGCGGCGCCAGCGCGCGTGTCTAACAGACGCAAACGAGAACGGGCGGCCTACAGCGCGAGGAATCTGGGCTGTGAATACTCTACAGAAGGCCGGTGAAACCATCTCATCGCCGGGGCAATGACCGTGAGGGCCCTACGCGAGGTTAACGGAGGCCTATAGCGTGAGGAACACGAGCTGCGCTCGCCTAGCGGAAGGGTGGTGAACACCGCTACGTCTTCCGCTGGCTGAAGAGCAATCGAGATAACCCGGCATCAATGACTAAGAGGTTGACGACGACCATCCGGTCGCTGACGACGGTTACCCGCATACCTCTTTCAATACCCCGCCGCCTTCTCATCATCCTTCTCCGTCGCAGCTTACTAGAGCATCATGAGTTCCTTCAAGTCGGTGCTTTGCGGAAATGAACCGCATTGTCCTTAATAAAGAGGCAACAAAACTGCCCATCTTCTTAGACACAGGCCCAAAGGGCACTCATCTACCTGACAAGCCGGCTTCCACGAACTCGCCTGGTGAGGACCCAGAAACACGAGCGGCGTGGAAGGGCCGTTTAAGAGAGACGACTGTGTATGCATGGAGGCGCAAATCGGGCACCAACGTCGAACGCGCGGCACACCTGGCCAAGGCACGAAGGTTCATGGGCCATCGGCCAGGCTCTAACACCTACAGAGAGTTTTGCGACCAAGGACTATACGACTTCAACGTGGTAGAAGTCGTTCTTGAAGGAACTGACGGTCGAGGCTCGACGGCGCTTGAGCTGGAGTTGAGCGAAGCCATCCATCGGGCTCAGCTGATGAAGGAGTCAATGGATCACCACACGATCACCCAAGGTCTCACGGAGCGCCATGCTGACATCGTTGCTGCGGTAGAGGAGGGTGATACGGGCCGCTTGGAGCAAGTCCGTAAGCGTATCGTAGAGCAGCACCTCGAGCAGGTCTGGAGAAAGGAGAGGAGCAGCCAATGTCACGTACATAACCTCAAGCCGGGCAACCTAATCGTAGGTGGCAGCTCGGGGATATCTTAGGTGATCGATGCAATAAAGCGCTGAGCTGCTGGATGTCTCATTGCTGCTTTTCACATGGAACCCGCCTAGTTGATGTACCCTTGACATGATCGCAAATCCAGCTCAGTCGTAACTCTGTATAAAGTGATAGCACCCGAGATACAGCGGCAAGCTTTACGCGCTCCTCTTGTACGAAGGACGTCCACATCACCAGACATCGGGATGTATACGTATCGTGAACTGAGGCCTGGCCAACGTTTGCCCAAGGTTGACAGACGAAAGTAAGGTGTCGAATTCAGGAGTCTTGCTTCTCACGTGTTCTTAAAGCCAGGCTTATGACGTTCCGATCGAGTTACGATCAGGATTTCGTGCTGATCGTTTGACGTCTTCGGCTTCCGCACATTGGGCCCACTAGTGAGATGCGCGGACAGCCGCAGAGCCGCATCAGCCCTACGATGCGCCAAGCCTTGAGGCTTGTTGGAACGCATCCGTCATGTCGCACTCTCCCTCCAACCGGCCTCACCCTTGCTCCGAAAGCTCACTAAATTTCAACTTCACCTCGCGCCTTCCTCCTAACCATCTACCCCAAGCTCCAACCACCCGCTCTCTCTCTGTTACCTTCGGTATCGTCCTACACAACTAGCTCCTTCTCAGCAGGGTAGTCGCAACCGCGCATGATCCACCGACATGCCTCCCTCAGGTCAGTATCTAGTTTCTTTCCGATGTGTTTATGCTCGGCTTCCCCATCCATTCGGCATTTCCAGGAGGTATCTCGCGGTATCAATCGAAACAAGCCGGCAACCGAAGATCCAAGGCCGCAGAAAGATAGTCCCCCTCATCAACCCTTCAGACCAGTACCACTGCGGATAGGACTCCCTGCCCACAACTCGATCCGTGCCAGAAACATCAATAGAGAAAGATTGTCCAATGGATCGCCCGTCAAGAACGAACATCCCAAACCATCACCCCGAGCCGGCGCGTCGAGAGGCCGGACGTGATACCGCTCGAGTCAAGAATTGGGGCACGAGGGCTACAGTAGCAGACTTGACTGGGTATCGAGCCGATGAACCGTTGGAAGGTAGCCAATCCTCAGGCGACAGCGTACTCGGGTCTAGCTCAGACGAGGAGGATGGTGACGCGGACAATCAGAGGCACCTAGGCAATGGAGACACCAGCGCTAGAGGAAACTTTCGAGAATTCAGAGACTATGCCGAAAACAAGCTTTTCATGTCATTTTTGACACCGGCTCCTAGAGTCCACGCGGGCTTGAAAAATGCTGGGTCTTTCACCAATCCGGGAAGCCCGAATAGAACGAACGGCAAATTCGCGTTTATCCTTCCACCTATCAAGGTGGCACATGAACCCTTGCCCTCTACACTATCTCAAGCCGAGATGCGCGAGACAGGACGTGGAGAGAGAAATCATTTACCAGCCTCCGTTGTATTCGCTGGAGAGTTCTCTGAAACGCCGCCCTTACGAGGTCCATACCCCAACGTGTCGGCCTCAGTCAGCTCCTTAGATATTGCGAAAACCGCGCTCTCACAGAGGCCGGAATTTCCGTTGTCACTACTGCCACTACCCCGTCCCGCACCATTATTATCACCATTCGCCACACCATCGTTACCATCATCCGCTACATCAACATCAATGGCACCACCATTATCACGTAACAAAGGCATCTCAAGCGCCGAAGCCCACAAACCACAGTAGCGAGCAGCTGGGAAAGGGGTTCAACAATATGAGGCAGAGCAGGCTTAACCTGGGCAGAAGCCAATGATCCCGCGGAGTGCACCAGGCAGTCCTCTAAGCCGTCTCTTGAGCCCCGTATTCTCAGCCTAAAGGAGCGAACTGGGTCCACTATTACGCCATGGCTTCGCACCCATCTACTAGATCCAGGACTTTGTCGAACTGGACTTTCCAAGCCACCGTCCTTAGAATGCCGATTCGGCAGATTTATGAGTGATAACAAGCTGATCATTTGTCCCAGGTAAAGCAAGTTCTTCAGGCGCCGGCACACAGAATAGCAACCTTCCACCATCAGTAGAGGAGGCATATCACAAAAAGTGCATTGAGTTGAAGCGGCGCATCAACGAAGTAGAGGCGAATAACGATGCCGCTCGCCTTCGGAAGACGCGAGTGAACCGTGCGATCATGAAGCTGCGACTCGAGCGGGCTATGCTCCTTGAGCAGCTTGAGAAACGGATGGAAGCCAATGTCGATGAGTCGGATAGGAGTACGAGTCCGCCACCAACAGTGAGTTCTACCATATCCTACTAGACAAATCCAAGCGGTCCAAGCCTACAGGCGAAATATCGAGAATGTATCGTCCTCTAGCAGTGATCATGTCGTTCCGGCCGTACTGCAAGGTGTCGAACATTCTGTACTATTCCCTGACCCACCATATCCGGTTACTGCGCTATTTGCATTGATTTGGCTCCGTCCCGAAGTTCGTGCGTCGTCTGCCTCTCGAATGGGTAGCGATTCGATGTCAATCTCCCTGCATCTTTAATCCAGACTTACTAAGCTCTCAACTTCTCTTCCCATCATCAGCTAGCAACCGAGTATTCACACCAAGACTCTAACTTCCGCCACTCGAACCAGCCACAAGACAAGCCCCTCCGCTCCAAACGTGCCCACCGCAAGACGACACCCCCTCTCCCCGACACAGGTACCGCAGCAGAAACCTCCCACCCTTCACCCCAAGGCCCGCCCCAGCACCAGCGCCCGCACATGACCCTCCTCGACCCGTACTCCTCGACGCAATCAACTCCCGACCCATCCCGTCACACCAATACCCTATTCTTCAGCACCCTGAACGGCACCCCAGACACCAACCAGATCCCGCCGCTGAGCTTGCACCAGGCTCATAGACAGACGTCGCATGGGCTGCCCTCTATACAACACTACGATCGTATAAGCTATGAGGACCGCCACGGCGAGAACGGCACCCCGGTGGAGTACGCGCCACATGGCCGCAGCAGGGCGTATAGCGGGGCTAACGGCTCGGCGGGAAGAGGCATCACGGGTGAGATGGTGGGGGTAGGACCGGAAGTCAGGGTGGATGCGAATGGGGAGAGGAGGGTCCAGCCGGAGGTGGAGATGGCGGAGGCGAGTCCGTCGCAGGGTGGATTTGGGGGTTTGGGGGTGGGTTTAGGGCTGTGAATCGGTGAGGGGTTTGAGGGCGACACGACGAACTGGCAGGCTGTCATGGGAAACGGGGTTTTGGGCTTAGTGCACGACTTTGCGATGGCGTTATCGCTGGGATGGGAGGGATATCAAGAGGGCGAGAGGTGGGCTCGCTACCTTAACTCTAACAGTAGCGAGCAAACCTTAATTCCACCTGGCCGAACTTTTGAGACGATGCGACGTTTTACCGTTCCTCGCCCAGTGCCTAATCAGGCAATCCCCTATCCTCTGTAGGACGTCGCCGTGAATGTTCAGACCACTCCGAACAATGACTATGACGTGCTGCGACTCTTCACCGGATACCACAACTCAACGACTTCGCGAAGCTCGATGTCTGAGCGAACCCACAAAGTGATGTTCCTCGCTATGCCCACGCCCATATAAGGGCCCACGATTCCCCCTCCCCATCCTTCCCACTACCAAGTTCTCACCACATCATGCATCTCATCATCACGACAAATAATCTTCATCAATACCACAAGATTGCACACCGTCTCCAACCATCACCCACCAGAATCCCTCATCAATACCAACCAAAATACACACCACCACCCAACAACCACTTTCCTCCATCATCAACAATGTTCTAAAACCATCTCCATCCTCGCCGCTCTCCTCCTCACCACCCATCTTCGCGCTCCCCCTTCGCCACGCCCGCATGCAACATCCTCCGATATGTATCAACTCATTTGATCGACACGCATATGCGGAGATCACATAGACCTGCGCGGATCTGCTATCTACACAGCAACCGCTCACCCAACCAAGAAACCTCCCTTCTTCGCCCTCCTCTCCATCTTCGCCCCCACCATCCCCTTGCCACTCCCCCTCCCCAACCCCGTTCGCCCCTTCAACCACGCCTCCCGCAGATTCCGACTGTTCGCGCTCGCCTTAGGCGCCAACAGCTTGTTCGTCTGCTGCAGCACGCGGACATTAACAGGGCCGCGCTTAAGATCCTTCTGTGGCTTCTCATCCGCATCCAGGAAGCGGTGGTGCTGCTTGGGTTTCTTCGCCACTGCTTGGGTAGCGGAAGGGGGTGGCGGTGTCGGCGGCCGCACTTCCGGCGCAGCGGCTAGGAGGGCGTCCGGGAGGAGGGCTGGGAGGTTGTTCAAGTCGAGAGCGGTGGCTGCGTCGTCCGCTGCTGGAGCCGCTACGTCTTCCTCAAGTACCGCAGCCGTCTTCGCCCTCTCCCTCTCCCCCTCTCCCTCCTCCTCTCCTTCTTCTCCGCCTGCTTCCTCAACTTCTCATCCCTCTCCCTCCGCCGTTTCCGTTCAGCTTCCTTCCTTTGCTCCTGCGCACGAGCGGCTTCATCCTCGCGTGCCCGTGCGGCGGCGAGGGCGGAGGCTGTGGTGATGGTTTCGGGGGCTTCGTCGTCGCTTGCGCCGTCCGAGTTTGCGGAGAGGTCTGCGTTGGAGGGTTGAGAGGAGGAGGAGGATTTCTAGGAACGCGGTGGGGGGTGGAGGGTCAGCGCTGCCGAAGCGGATGTGAGTGCTTTTTGGTAAGGGGGCGGGGGTTGTGTGGGAGGGCTTGGGTATTGGCTCGGAGGGTGAGGGTGAGCCGGCGCGGGGTGTATTATTTAAGGTGGTATTCTCGGTGGATGCTTTGGGTAATGCCGAGGTGCGTGAGATTGTAGAGGAGGTGGTGGGCTGCCTGAAGGTGTTGCGGGACTTGGTGGGTTGAGGCGTAGGCGCCTCCTCCGTCATTTCGGAGTCCATGGTCGAGCTGGGGACCTCTGGCACGGGGGTCCTGCTTGCTGGTGACTTTTGCGTTGTGCGGAGTGTCGTTGCGGGGGTTGCGTAGACGGACACGGTGGCTGGTGTCGCCAGGTGCTCGTACATAGGTTCCTGCTCCGGCGTGCTAGCGCTTGCCGTACTAGGAATCTGAGCAGCCTCCGGGTGTTCCTCGCGGCGGGCAGTGGCCTCGATTACTATTTCTGGGCTCTTGGGCCGCACGCGTATTGCGTTACTCGTATCTGCGGCGGTGCCGTCTTCCACAGGAGAGCCGTCAACGCTTGCTGATTCGTTCGATTTATCCTCCTCTACAGAGCTCGTCTGCTTCTCGTGCACAGCGCCGTTTGATTTTGCCCGGGCATGGATTTTGTGAACTTTCCTCCTCTTGACAGCACCATTCGGTGTAGCGGCACTCAGCTCGACCTTCCGCTTCGGTGCGGCTGTCCTCGCTGTGATTTCAATAGTAGGGCCGTCTGTGGCCGGTAAAGGTTTATTCGCCGATGTGCTCGCCGCTGGGCTGCCTGTATCGAGGCCGCGCCTGGTGGTGACCATCACTGTTGCGGGGCAATCTTGTGCAGGCGTGGTGGCAATGCTTCCCTCTTGATCTCCGATATATAAAGCTTCAGGAGCTGAGATTATGTCCCTCACAAAGTTTCTTGCGCTGTTGAAGAGACGGGCCCACATGAGGACGTAACTTTTTTATGATTGGCGCTACCGGCTCTAGCGTTCCAGGACCCTGAAGTCATCCCGGATCAAGGTACCGCCGACCATATCTTGAGAGCTATCCCGAAAGCTTCATAACAGTTCTCCCATGCCAGAGACCATGCTCCCCGCACCATTGCCCGTACCCCCAGACCTGTCATTGCCCCCAGAGACGTATGTCCCTTCTGCGAGATCCGCGCCCTATTCGGCAGCCCCCTCCGCCGCAATGCACCATCCAGACATTACGCCGCCCCTCGCGGGAAGACTTCCTCTCCCCGGAAATCGCAATTTACAAAAGACAGAGAGTGGCGGGAAAGGGGACGCATAGTCACCGAAAACGAAAAGGTCAAACAAGCGGAGGCAGAGGCCGCCCGTAGGACCGCCGATCACCTCGGCCGGTTTCCGGATTCCCGCCGTTTGGCAGAAGCGAATAGCGCCGGCTTTCTGAGGACATCACCAGAGGATGCCTACTGGGCGCTCGAGAAGTTTGAGTCCTTTGGGCTGGATCCGGCAGTGCGGAACGTCAGGATGCTTGGGAGGCGCTTGGAGAGGCGCTGGGACAGACGGAAGAAGCTGGGCTGAGGGACTTGACTGCGCTCGGACGGATCTGTCTCAAGGGCCTTAACCCGGTGCAGCGGGTGCTGGGAAAGAGACTGTTGATAGCACTTTCTAACGCCGGGGAGGCTTCCGCGACTATATCTCTGCTTGGCACTGCGCTCCAGCAAGACAGAGCCCTCGGACCAACAACCGCTCAAGGGGCCCTCCGCTTCCCGAGATGAGGAAGGTCCAGGAACAACTGAATACTCTCGTCAAGCGAGGTGATAACCCTCAAGCAATGATTCTTAAGGCCGAGATCCTATACTCCGAAGACAACATACCTAAAGCTAAAGCGATGTTCGAGGCCGCCATTGCGTACCTCAACAGACAAAAAGAGAAAGAGCAAGCCCGTATGGCAGAAGAGGAGGACGAAGACGTTGAAATAGACGCTGAAGCAGCCCCCAACGACGACATAGACCGTCCCCTCAACGCTGCCTGGCTCGGGCTGGGCCGTTTGCTTCTCCATCAGGGCGACGTAGACGGCGCAAAAGCAGCGTTCGAGGAAGGCGCCTTTAAGCACAACGATGCGGAGGCATACCATGCTCTCGTTGGACTGGAGCCTCTGTACTCTTCCAAGTGGATCGAATACAACATCAAGGCCGCCGCAGCCGGTAACGCCCTGTCGGCCAAATACCTCGGCGACTTCTACACTCTGCCACCAGCCGCGGTGGCGAAGCTTGAGGACGCTGAGGTCAAGAAGGAGCTAGGCCGACAGTTCCAGGCATCCAGCTTCGAGTTATGGACCCGGCCATTCCTTCCCCCTTCCTCGTCCGGCTGTTCGAACACAGGAAAATCTTCTATCCCCCCACCGCCGCCCGCATCGACTATGGCCTCTCCTGGCTCGCCGTCGCCGCAACCTCACCTCCCACGCCGAACGGTCTATCAAAACTCGTGCCGGCCTCAATCACAATCGCCAAGACCTACGTCCGACACGCCGACACCTTCGCCGCCGCCGCCGCTGACAGTCCCTCAACTTCCGAACCGGGCAAGCGCTTCAGAAAGCCGACCTCCAGTGGCAACAGCGCCCCAGACCCCGCCGACACCAACGTCTCCATCGCGTTCATAGACCCCCTCGCCCTCCTCGCGCCCACCAAAAGCTCCGCTGTGGGCGCCCACGACCGCACCTCATCCCTGCTCTGCGCCTACCAATGGCTCAAAGCGCTCTCCCTACTGCGTATCCACCCCCACTACGAGCGCACTTACCCTGACATCGCAGTCGAGGCGGCGACGCTGCATGTGGCGGTGGTGGATGAGCTAAAGGCGTTAGGCCTCTCGGACTCGCAGATCGAAACATCGCCCACGGCGCGCAACCCAAACACCATACTGCAGTGGGACTGGGCGTGGGCGGAGTGGCAGCGGTCTCATGAAAAGCGGGGCACGATGGACAAGGTGGGGACCAAGGAGGACTTCCAGAGAATGATGAACTTGTGGCTGCTGCTTGGGCTGACTGCTGTCGCAGGGCTCCTGACGTCGATGGATCCGAAGAGTGCGAAGAAGGCGGCGAAGATGATGTTCGTGCCGTATGAGTGGCATGGGAAGATAAAGGAGGATGAGGGGCAAGGGGTGGAATGATCGCAGTCTATGGTAGGATATGAGGGATCTTCATCAGGGGAGGCTCGGACGTGGTGCGCAGGATCCTGGAACTGAGGGGCCGGGACACGGCGGCCCGGGCAGGGAAGAAGCTAGTGATCAATGATATTGTAGCCCTAAGGGGCTGTCAGTCAAGACATCCTACTAGGGCAGACCTTGGGCAGGGTTGATTGCTGCGAGCTACACTGGATGATTCATTCACGTGACGAGAGCCCTTCATAAGGCTACTTAGTACAACGAGTCCGCGACGGAACCACACATCAAAGCCACGATCGAGCGGGGGAGATGGTGAAAGGGTACATTAGATATCTTGGAAGCGGTATTCATTGGGTGACGAAGTTGGCCCCGAAGCCAAGACCACCGAGACTCTAAATCAGTGGCCTAAGCTGCCTTGCTAGGCTTCCCTCAACAGGCACAGCGACATCAACAATAAGTTAGAAATGTGCGTAGTCGATGCATTCTCGGCACAATACATTCCACACTACCCCCAACCCCCTACCTCGACTCCAAAATATTCTTTTCAATCCCCCGCACCATCTCCCTAACCCCCGGACAAAAATGCCTCCTCAAAATCTCCCCCTCCCACACCGTCCCCGCAAACGGATTACTCCCCTCCACCTCGCCCCTAAGCGGATCAAAGACCCCATCCCCCGCCTCTCCTCGCTATACCACATTCCTCCGATCTTGGCCCCATGCACCTTCGTCACGCGGCCCAGCAGCCCCAGCATCGCCGTGCACGACTTCTCTGGCAAGTGCAGCGACGCGGTGAGCAGCTGCTTCGTGAAAGCTGCGATGCGGGTTGGAGGCACGGAACGCAGGGCCTGTGGGGGCAGGAGGACAGAGGAGAGGGAGCGGAGGAGGAGGACTGTGGTGGTTTGGATGTTTATTTTGTTTGAGGGGCTGCTGGCGCTGGTGCGGAGTCTGGGGCGTGGGGGTCCGGGAGGTGGGCAGATTTGGCGCTGAGCTCGATGTCTGGGTTCAGCGAGACGGGATAGAGCGTCCGGTAGAGGTGCGTGATGAAGAAGCTGAGGTCGACGTGTAGGGTTGAGGCGGCTTTGGAGGCGTCTTGGCCTTGGAGGAGGGCGAAGGCTGTGATTACGCAAAGGAGGGACTCGCGGGTGACGTTTCGAGAGATTTCGCTTTCGTCGTTGTCGTCCTCGGTGGCTTCGTCTGTATTGTGCGATGTTTCCGCGCTTAACACGAGGTCTTTCAGTGCTTCGAGAATATCGCCGAAGAAATCTTGGTTGATGAGGTGGGCGTATTTCGCTAGGCCTTCGAGCACGGCGCCCATGAGGTCAGGCCTCCGGGCCTTGAGTACGCGGAAGTAGGTCGCGAAGACAAGCTTCAGTGTCTCTGATTGCATCCGGTCACGCTCCTCGTGGCTCACGGCGGCATCCGCCTCTTTCATCTCTTTCTCTATAGCTTTGTTCTCTTTTGCGAGCTTGCGCTGCTTCTTTGTCCTGAATTCGCGCTTCTCCTTAGGCTTCTTGCCTCTCTTGAAGTCGTCATCAGCTTCGGGATTGTCGATGCTTGTATGAGAGCCCTTTACGGCGAGCTCGGATAGAAGGCGCAGATGCAGAAATGTGTTCAAGATGCTCTCATCCACGTTGTAATTCCGTGCCTTGATCATCTTCGTGAGCATGGCCACAGCCTCCAGCGAAGCGTTCCCGTCTTCATCGTTGCGAAAGAGGGTCTCCAGAGTCTCCCGACACCTGACAAAGTCATCATCCACCCTCTTGACGCTTAGCTTGTCGACCAGAATCTTGAGAATCTCTCCGCGGAAATTAAAATGTGGCACCGAAACCAGCAGATTGCAAGCACAGCTGATAGCCACAGCAGCCAGACTAGCCACATCTTCAGACGCACCCGCCTTGCTGCCCTTTGCATACCGCGCCAGGTCCCGTACGTAACTCTGATACCCTCCCACAAGCGACTGCTCGTAACTCCTCAGCTTGCGCACGTCCTTGGAGACCTTCGTCTTCATGTCCTCCTCCGAGAGCGGCCGTATCCTGTACCCCGGGATGATATCCTTGTACACCGCCAACTGGCTCGCCAGCGCCAGTTTCTTAACAGTGACATTCGCCGACGCGCCTATCTGCGCCATCGCCCGCAGTGATCCCGCATGTTCCTCTGGATCCTCATTGACCAAGCTTGCCAGCCTTGCTAACTCCTCTTTCGCATCAAGGATCTGCTGTCGTTGGGAGACCTTCGGCTTTTCCTCAACCTCCTCTTCCAGCTCGGCTTCGGAGTCACTTGCTTCTTCGTCTGAGGCTCCGGAGCCTAGGAAGCTGTCTGCGTCGTCTTTCGCTGTGGCGGGCTCTGGTGCTTGGGCTATCCAACCTTCTACGGTTTTGATAGGTAGCCGGGAGCTCTCTTTGCCTTTTTTCCTAGTTTGCGCGGCCTATTTTCGTAGTCTTGTTCTAGGTTCCATTGCGCCGCATTGCGAGAGAAGTCTGCGGTAACTGGTGATTCTTCTTCTGATGATGCAGGATCGGAGTCAGGTGGTGTTAGGCGCCGTCGCTTCGCTGCCGGTAGTCGTGGCATATTTCGTGCGAGTCTGTTGAGGAGCTGCTTCTTTGCTTAGAAAAAATAATGTCCACGCTAAGTTGAGGTTTCAGAAATTCTTCAATTCTTGCGTTGGATGTCTGACTCGTGCGCCGTAGCGGGGGCTACGGGAAGCGAATGCGCCCAGCCGCGCAATATCGAAAAAAAGGTTCAGACATCCAAACTGCGCTCCAAACCAACGCCGACTACACTGCAGCCGCCCTTACTCTACCACAATACCCGCAAAGATGCGCCCCCTAACAGACACCGAAACCCAAACCCTCTTCGCGAAACTCGCAAACTACACCGGGCGCTCCCTAACCCACCTCCTCACCGACACCACCCCGTCCTCCTCCACCACCGCCCCGGACCGCCACGTCTTCCGCATTCAAAACAGCCGCGTCTACTACGTGCGTTCCTCCCTTGCCAACCTCGCGACCTCCATCGCACGCCCGAACTTATTATCCCTCGGCACGTGTCTGGGCAAGTTCACCAAGACCGGGAAATTCCGACTCCATATTACAGCACTCGATGTGATTGCCCCGCATGCGCGATATAAGGTGTGGGTGAAGCCGAACGGCGAGATGCCGTTTCTGTACGGGGGAATGTGGTTAAGGCGCATGTGGGACGGTGGAGCGAGGATGCGCCGGAGCATCAGGGGGTTGTGGTTTGTGGGATGGATGATACGCCGTTGGTGAGTCTTGGTGCTTGCGTTTTTTGTTGCGGGGAGAAGGGAAAACGTGGCAACAGAAGAAGGACGAGGAAGCTGACATGGTGAACAGGGATTCGGCGTCACGGCGAGATCGACGGCGGAGGTCAAGAGGCTGGAGCCGACGGGCGTGACGTGTTTTAGGCAGGCGGATATTGGGGAGTATTTGAGGGATGAGGATACGCTGTTTGCGACTTGAGAGGGTGGAGCATGTAGCTGACATGCTCCAACCTACGGAGGACGAGCTGGATGTCAGCCGGTCAGCGCGGTTGGGATACCTTCTCGCCTTAGTGCTTAGAACGGTGAGCAACGCTATCAGAGGCGGCCAGTCAGAGATTGGAGACAACGTGGCCACAAGCTTCCGTGGTGAAGCTGGGGACGAGGTGCATAGCTTATCCTGTCTTGTGGCTAGAGCAAATGTTGAGGAGTTGGGTGTAAGGTGTCCGCCATAGCTTGACAGGCGTAACGAGGTTGGTGTGATAGGGGCTTTAGTCGACAAGTTCAGACTCGTTTATAGCAATAGGCGTGCTGCGCCGAGAAAGCCCAAATTTCTCATTTGATTTCTGAGCACTCCGATAATCATAGAGGATTTGTTCGCTTCGCTACGCACAGGTATCCAACCACCCTTCCTGCCCGTCCTGGCTCCATGTCCAAACGCCTGAAGCGTGCCAATCAGCCCGATAACGACGGTCCATAAACGCCATAAGTGAAAACGCCAGGAGCACCGCCTCTCAAGGCCTGCAACTCGAACTGTCTTACCAACCGAACGCTTGAACCCCGACCAGCCTACACTCCCATCGTAAAGTCATGCTCAATACCCGGCGTCACCGACGCCATAAACTTCAAAAACACAACCAAATACTGATCGACCCTAATCGCGACCTCCTCCTCTCCCGCCCTCTCATCCAGCACCTCCCACTCATCCCCTCCCTCCGCCTTCTTCTCCTTCTCCCTCTCCGCCACACTCAACATCTTCGTCCTATCCACCAGCCCCTCCATGCCAGCATCCACCCTATTCACATCCTCGCCCCTCTTGATCTTCGCGAGCCGCAGCTTCAGCGCCGCGTCCGCCCGGTCCAGCAACACCTTCATGACGGAGGCGTGCTTGCAGGGGTGGATGGACGCCATTTTGACAGGTGAGGCGAGGAAGGGGAAGTCCTCGAGCGTCACGGTTTTGTCTTTGTAGTCGCCGACTATGTCGTCCATCATCAGGTGTGGCGGGAGGGGTTCCGAGGGGGAGAGGTAGCCAGAGAGGTAGAGGCGGGGCGTGCGGTAGTAGGGCGTGTAGGTTATGTAGAGGGTGTATGTTCTTAGGGGTCTAGTTCACTCATTGTTAGCCACTAGCTCATCCACATATACCAGCGCGGCGTAGTGGGGCAGAAGTGGTACGTACGCAGCACCCCCACCCCCTGCGGCTCCCTAATAATCGCCTCCTCATCATCCTCCTCGTCCTCCATATCCGGCAACACCTCCTCCTCCTCCCTCTCCCCCACATTCCCACTCTCATCCACAGTCCGCACATCCCGAACCCTCGCCTCCTGGCTCGCCGCCATGCCCCCGTCCTCAACCACCCGTCCTCGTCATCCCCGCCCTCTCCCCCCAACATATCGCGTATCAAATGTTCATCCTGCCCCGCGTCCCCGGCGAAATTCTCATCGAGGCGCCGGTGGCACGGCACGCCCCGCGTCACGAGGAACTGTTTGCTTTCGGGGAGGTAGGAAACCCGTTTTGAGGGCTCGGCGGGGGACCAGGACCAGGAGGGGAACTTGTAGACGAGGAAGTCGCCCGCGAGGACGAACTCTTCGGGTGTGATTTGGCCGGTGCTGCGGAAGGTGGAGGTGTGCGTTATGGGCGCGTAGCGGTCGCGGAGGGTGTCGATGGTGCCGCGGAGGAACTGCATGGTTTCTGTGGTGTGCTATGGAGCGCCGCTAGCGGAGTCTGTGGTGCGTGTTTGTGTATCTTCCAGGCTTGGGTGGGGAGTTGTTGGAGAGGTGGATTAGGTTGCTGCGAAAGACGGTGGAGCTGAATCCGGAGAGCTTGCTTAGTGGTGGGGCTGGTGGAGCTAGACAGGATCTTATCTAATCTTAATCTGTCAACTGCCTTTGTCGCGCCTGCCTGCTGCTGCGGGTTGGGGAATTCTTTGAGTAATTGTTACCTGGAGACCGGAAGGGCTTTCGCTGTCATTGTGCGCACAGAGCAGTCGAAGCATGTAACAAGTCACTGATATCACGGCACTGTTCAACCGGTCTGTCTCGTCACAGCGGCCTGTCACGAGCACTAGTCACCTCTACCAGTGTGCAGTGTCACGCAGTCTGCCTCTCCGCTAGAACACCACGGGCAGGGACGGATGCGAGTACATAGTAAAGCAAGTGCCGTAATTCAGGTCATTCTTCAACCAAGAGGGGCCGCCTCGAGATGGATAGTGCAGTACTCCAAGTAACCGTTGCTGGACACATCTCCCGTCGATACCCACCGACTGCGGCCTCCGAGCACACCATTGACCCAAAGAAGTTTATATTGTAGAAGGGGTTGTAAGCTCAGTAGTTGAGGTGAACCCCACTTGCCGCATACAAAATATAACCCAGGGCGCAGATGCAATAGCGGTTGCCAAATGAATCGACGTGACAGGACGATAGTTGGTCGAAAGGTGGGGACGGATGCGTCTTCACACTGAAACATCAACTGCAAGGGCAGTTCTCGTAGGTTTAGTATAGATCATACAAGTTGAAGATCCTTGCGCGTGTGTTCTTCGAGTAATAGCTGAAGACGGGAAAAGACATAGGCCGGAGTGATAGACTAAGGAGACTGTGCATGGTGGATTGAGTATCCTCCAGAGTCTTATATTGGCTCAGTGGCGCAGTGTCACGAAGCAAGAGGCAAATTTGAAGGAGAAACAAGGCATCAAGATAGATGTGATGATGAAGAAGGTTTCGAAACATAGAGCAGGACTACTATACTCCCAGCCCAGATGGTACAACCTGCCTGATGCGCACATGGTATGAGAACCCAATCTTTCAACCAGACGAGGAAAACTTGTTGCAGCTCAAACCTTCTACGCTCGATTCCCATAAGCCGCTCAAGTTCGCGCAAGTGACAATGGTGCATGCCTCCAACCAAGCCACATCGATCTTTGCTACCGACTCAAACCCCTCGCACGTTCGTTCTCCCTGTACGACGTCCCCTACGACGAGAACTTCCTCGTAATCTTCGCAATAACTGTACTGCCATCAGCCCTGATCTGACCCATCCACTCCATTACCACCCCAACCCCCATCCATTCCCCCTCCTCCAAGGAAAACTCACCATGCAGCGCAACAACACTAATAATAAACCCAACACTCAGCACCAGCACAACGACCGGATCAACCTTCAGCCCTGGGCTCTCATCCGTGTAAAGCCTGAGCATCGTACTGCTGCTGCCGCCCGCGCCCGCCGCGCGCGTGCTGCTCGGCCGTGCATTCGCGGCCTTGTCGGCGCGGTCGGCGGCTGCTTTGCGCCGGATTGCGGTGGCCGGGCCGCCTGGTGGTTTGGGGGAGGAGGGGCGCGCGGTTGTTGAGGCGGTGGTTTGGCCGGGGAGGGGGAGCTGGGGCGGGGGAGGACTGATGGGGTTGTCAGTTAATGATCTGGCCGTTAGGGTGTGGGCCGGGGTTGTGGTGGGTTGAGGGTAGGAAAGCTTAGGGGGATGCGCAGGGGAGGAGGGATGAGTTGGCTGCGCGGAGGGCCTGGTAGAGGTCGCAGAGGCGGCACGATACGAGAGCCTGTGACGCCTTTGATTCTTTCTCGGTTGTTCCATTGTGATGCGCGGTGTCGGCTTCAGCTGGCCGCTGCTCCTTTCGTGGTCGCGGTGGGTGTAGTGCGAGCTCCTGAATCAAAATGGATTGATGCTGCTTACCATTGCGACGGCGGTAGTGTGTTATTCGAGTTGGAAGAGATTGCAATTATACTGGCTTGCGCGTTTTGTAGAGGAAGTGAGGTTCGAAAGGAGCGTAGTAATTGCCTGAGGGTTTAGTAGAAGTTCAAGGACACGTTAGGGTTCTGGAAAGCTTTAGGGAAGGAGTTAAGGTCAGTGCGCTAGGGAGAAGCGAGCAGAGCCGCAACACCATGCAACCTAGGTTCCAGCTTCCTAATTGGGCATCGTGAAAGCCTGCGTAACCGTGGGACAGTATCTATCAATGGTGGAGAATGAACAATCAGTACGAATCGAAGAGGATCACAGCGCAGAGAGAAGAGGGTTGTAGCCCCATAACAACCACTTTTGCCCTTTCCTAATCCGAACTCCAAACTATTCCCCAATAGCCCCTCAATGTACAAATTCCCAGATGCAAACACGAATTACGAGAACCGCACACTCTCACCCAATAGCAAACCGCACCAGCACCTCCCGGAAAGCAGACCCAGTACAACTAGCAAACCAGACCCAAAACCAAAAGCAAGACCGCAACCACCAGATGTCAGACTGCAACGCAAAACCCCGATGTGATTACCCCCACCATAGAACTCGCAAGAGGAATAATGCAATGATCCGACGATGTAAAGCGACCGCAACCCCCAAAACCCATTCCCGGCCTGCCCATGGAACATCCACACACTGTATGCCCGGAACACCTGGAATGCAGAAACTCCGGTAATGTCTGTGCTCACACAACTCCCCCGGGCCCTTAGCACACAAAAGTCAGACTGGTATCTTTCTAGCCCCAAACAGAGGCTTGAACGCCAAGGGTATTCTTCGATGTGCCCCAAACTCCGCTGTTGCTCCCCCAACCCAGGCTGACGCCCTTGTCGGCAATGCTGGATGAAGGGTTGGAGGAAGTAGAAGTAGATCGCTCGTTAGATTTGTTTTGCTCGTTGGCGCTAAAGCCAAAGCTCAAAGGAGATGGGAGAGGAGTAGTCGACCGCTTGTTGATACCCGGAGCTGCAGGCGGACCTTGAGCCTGAGCTGGACGGGTGCCGATAGGAGTGACACCGGCAACGGTTGGACCCTTACCACCCTGAACCGGCGGATCGCCTCCGGTCGGAGACGAGTTCGAGGTGCGGCTGGACTGCTGTGCATTGTCAAACATACTGAAAGACGCAGAGGTATTTTGGTTTGATGCTGGAGATGAGGTGCTGTTGGCGCGTGAGCGCTGCGCACCTGCGGAAGCATCCTTGGCTTGGTCTCTTGACGGCATCTGAACTGCAGGTTCCGCTGAGCCGCCCAGACCCTGCGTTCCGAAAGGGTCGTAGGCCAAAGGTGACTGTCCGCGACCGCCTGCCATGGATGTAGCGACTCGAACGTCCTGGCTACTTGTGCGCGTAGTGCCATCGTTTGAGTAGAGAGCCGACTCGTTACCATACAACGCACGGTGCTGGCGAGCAATGAGCTCACGGCGCTCTTCTTCGCTCATCGCGTTGGGGCTCATCGAGCGGTCGGACTTGGCACCAGAGACGTCTGTGAGCACACCTATACTGTAAGCCAGTGGTCCTCCCTAAGGTGGTTACGGAAAATATCCTCACTCCGATTGTACTGCTGCTCCTGATGATAGTTGCGGAGCTCGCGCTCACGCTGGGCAGCCATGCGCCTTTTGGCCTGCATCATTTGATCTGCGTCACTCGGGCGCGGCTGATAGCGCTGGCTGGCGTAGTAGCCTTGGAGGTTCGAGGCGGAGTTTGATCGCATGCCATCGTAGTCGCTAACAGAATGGTGGCGCGAAGGACCGCCCATGCGAGCATCTGGAATCTCGATGTTAGCGCACTCGGCCGCAGTCAAGTGCGTCGCTTCTTTATGAGCTCACCACTATATCCTCGGCCTGCGGCCATAGGCATCGACTCTCGGCGACCGGGCATGTCCGTCGGAAACATCTTGCCGCTTTTGAGCAAATTATCGGCAGCGCGGTCGACCTCTGTATAGCAAAATCAGCGTCAATCCATGATTCGTAGGCCATGAGTTGCAACGGCGCAGAACTGAAAATCTGAGATTGTGCGGCACAATTCGACGCCTCTGCTTATTGGACGCAGCATTACCGAATGGAGTGGAAGGCAGATCTGTGCGTACCTTCAATCTGAGAGAGAAAAGCGGCGGACTCGTCGCGGTTGGCGGTCGAGCTGGCGCCTGTGGTGATGTTATTTTTCTATTCGTTCCCATATCCTCGATCGAGAAGTCATACCGGAGCGCGTGGGAGGCGGCGGCTGCTGCTCCCATGACGGCTGACGGCCTGGTGCTGCCCAGGGACCGTTGTCGTAGTAGGACATCTCGGAAAAGATAGTAGAGGGTGATGGCCGCTAGGAGCAGGCTCCGCAAGGAGAGTCCGGAATAAGAGCTAAATTGGCTGCAATAAGAACTTGCATTAGCGACTCTGACTATAACGATGACAGCTCGAAGGACAAAGGCTGCCGCCGCGAAAAGCTCCAGTACGTCGAGGTCGAGGGTTGCGCCTGCGTGCGGAGCGGCAGAAAAGATTTTGACAAGCAAGCGGGACTCGGTGCTCGGCAATTCACATACCTAGCGCGGAGAGGGAGTTTTGAAGGAGCGACCACTGTACCGCACAGGGGGAAGGGGAGGGAAAAAGAATATGAAGCCCGTGAGGGAGGTGAGGAAGATATCTCGGAGCGGGTTGGGATGAGGTGAAGGGCTGCCGGGCCAGCTAAAGGAGAGTGAGCGCGCTAGAGGTAGGGCTCTGCCGAAAAGCACACGCCTTCGGAAATTAGGTAGCTAGGTAGATTTTGCCCTCACGGACCGCCCCAGCAGCCAATTCTGCGGCCCTTCGAAGCAATGAAAGAGGCGCTGCCAGCTGCTTGCAATTGCCGTATCTCCCTCATCAATGCAATGCCCTTCCGTCTGCTCGATTGCACCGACCGCGCCGGCAACACGCAAAGCACCTCGGACGAAATGACGTTCTCCAGACTGCCGTTTCACACTTGGCTCTGCGCGTTTTAAGCGACCCAGTTTTGACCCGCAGAGGGCGGGAAGAAACGCTCTGTCGCCATGGCTAGCGTTCAACAGCCTGACCCAAACGGCGTGCCGGCTTGGGTTAAAGCAGACGGAGCGCGACACGCTCTGCACCACCGCGCCGCTGCGTCGCCGTCAACTCCGCTGTGCGTCCTTCGTTTCGGACCGAGTCAGATCACTCTCGACCACGTTTGCTCCATCTCTGAAGGGCAGAAGGGAGATCTACGAGACTGATGGTGCATCTCAGTTGGGGGTGTGCAGAAACGCTCCATAAGCCGATGCCAATGCTGCAAACCCCGCTCCTAGGCCCTGTTGCGCTTCCTCTAGCCAACTCTATCCCGAAGAACAAAACAACTGTCGACGCTGCAGGCCCGGTCCTTGTTCCGTACAGCAGATCAGTGGTGATTCACAGAGGCAGGTCTTGGCTTCATGTCTACATAAGGTGGCTGCGTCCGCTGTAAGCTGTCCTACACCCGTAGGAGCCAGCTCCCTTACAATGCGGTTTGTTTTGTCCCCCGATTGCTGTCGTACATATCTCGCTGGTCGCCGAGCGTGCACAATACAGAAAAGACCTGGAGAGACTTGTCACATGCAAGTGTTGCATGTACCGCGTGGTAGAGGAGGTGGTATGGTGGCACTGGTGGCTTGGGTTTAACGCTTTGTAGATTCGTCGAGTCACCTTCACCACCAGCATGCAGATTTGTGCCGGCCACGAGACTGGCGCTGCAGCTCACTTGTCGAAACACGGCAAGGTGCCGAATCGAATGAAGAGGCGAGCAGCGTGCCGTCGAGACATCTGATGCAAGGCAAGCTCCCGTCAGGACCCGTCAGGAAGAGGCGCCGCGACAGCAACCTTTTATCGACTTTTTATTGACGCGCTTGCAGCGCTAAGAGATGCTGCGAAGCACAGTCGCACGTTCAGTGGTCGGCCAGAACGGCGCACTGTTCAGACGCAGAACATCCATCTCAGCCGAACTTCGCTGCATGAAATTACCCGCTCTGGCCTGACGGCCTTGGCAACATCCGCCTTAAATTTAGGGCTAGCATAAAAGCTCTCGACATGACGCCTGGTGTCTGAATCAACCCCTTCACTAAGAACCGTCCACGTTGTGGGCAGGATCTCTAAGCTCAAGGCTGTCAGCTGCGGCATACCTAAGCTGGACTTGTGAGACACAAGGTGAGGGACAGGTGTACATGAAGGTGGTTTCATTTTACTTCTCACATACCCGTCTAGTCTCTTATATCCTTACTGGATCAAACAGCGTTCTTCTGTTGTGTTCTCTAAGTCATATATCATTTTGCGCTTGCACCAGGACAGAATCTTCGCATCACCCCTGGGTAACCCTGAATGCCTTGTGCACGCGCTTGCCACTGGCACGGGTCGCCTTTCTCAAACAAACAATATTCCCAACGGTGAACCATCCGATGCACGCTCACGTGCATGGTCCCGCGGACATATAAAACAGCCCACCCCACGTGGTTCTTCATTGTGAGTTTGCTCGCGGGGACGTAACCATGCGGCACAAGGATCATGCACTTGGAGTTCTAGCGATGGTGATGTACTAGAACACTCTACCGATGGACAGAGCTCGCTGCCTGTAGACATCAAGCAGCATGGAAACTGGCTACTTTCTTCCGAAGTCTCGTAGCTTCTTGTTTCCTACTTGAAAGAAATGGCTTTTTCTTTTGTACCTTCTAAGTCGACTATCGCTTTGCGCACGACCTAGAACTGAATCTTCGCGTCGCCCCTGCGTTGCTTTGAAATTCTTGTGCC
Organism: Coniosporium tulheliwenetii; assembly: GCA_030247845.1. Taxonomy (NCBI): domain Eukaryota; kingdom Fungi; phylum Ascomycota; class Dothideomycetes; genus Coniosporium; species Coniosporium tulheliwenetii. The sequence goes on along the minus strand of JAPDRP010000019.1, from coordinate 510,165 downwards.
TGCACTTACCGTTGTCATGGGTCGCTTCTTTCAGTCAAACGGCATCCCCATGCCAAAGCAGGTAATGCACGCGCATGTGCATGTTTGTGCAGTCAGAAGCCAAACACTCTTCTTCACCGGCCTTTATTACAGGTTGCTCCCCCGTAGAAAGGACCGCACGCGGATGAGATCATGTGCTGGAACCCTTCAGAATGGTTGTTGCTGGAACGTGCTACAGGGATCATGCACAAAGGTAGATGCCTGCAAGACAGTCAAACGACACCATGGGATTCATTAAGAGAGCGCACATCACCACCAAAATTAGGGACAACAGGGTGAAAATGACACCTGTGCGGCACAAACCAGCAAACGATTCACAATCCCCGCACTGGCTCTTAACAAAACTCTTTCGGAACCAGCCCTGTTTCCTTCTCTCTCCGCCAACATGCCCGCCTTGCATCTAGCGAAACCTTGCGCTACTTTGTTAGCATGAAGTTCTGTTACTCTCTGGTGGACGCCACGCTTGCGATATTTGCCAAATCTTGCATAACAGGCCTAACAGCTATCGCACGGCTTCTTAGCACGGAACGCTTTCGCGAGAAAGATTCTGCGCAAGTCACGAAAGCCTCAGAAGCCACCGAGGTGGCCTTACCTTCTACACATTCTCCGACCGCAGAACAGCGGCCCCCGGTTCGGCGACAAAGTCTTTGCTCACTCTACCGACCGAGCTTCTGCTCATGGTCGCCTCAGATCTCGACCCGGCCGCCCTTCTCTCCTGGAAGCTCTCACATCCACGATTCTACCACATGCTCAAGCTGCCGGCCGATGTGGACCCGACCGGGCTCGGCATCTGCGCGCGCCTAGCAGTTCGCGACTACCTCAAAACCTCGGACGCCCAGGATAACCGCATCCGCTGCGCCCTCTGCAAGGGACTTTACCCGCCCGACATGTTCAGTTCTGCGGCCAGCCCGGCGTGTATTCCATCCCGTGACCTTAACCAAAGGCGGCAGGAGGTGTTGGACATGCCCGAGAGAGTCTGCATATGGGACATCGGCCGGCTCGTCCGCTTCGAGGCTGCGACCACTGCAGTGGATGAACCACATTGGACTAGCTCGATGGAAAGCGTATGCATGCACTGTGGAGCGGTGCAGAGCTGGAACCGTTATGCGTGCCAGTGTCAGACTTGTAGCGTACGAGAAGCGAGGACTTACACGCGCTGGCTGTGCTGCGGCGAGCCCCCAGGCGGCAGGTTTGCCTTCGTCAGGCACAATGACGGGAGCTTGTGGGTCAGGGAATGGGGACTGAAGGGCGGAAACCGTAAGTGCTTCGCCGTTGATGGCTTGCGATTACCTTCACATTCATGAGCCGAGTGACCCAGTGCTCTGAGCATTGCTGATAAACGTCGCAGGTGATGATCCTTCTGTGGAGATGTGCGTCCATATTGCATGATTGTTTCATGAGCTCCCCTCGTAACGCTGTACCAATTCGCTATTCATGTATGGGTATATCATCAGCCATCATCATCCTACGACCTCATTCTCAACTGTCCCATGTTCATGGCCGCGTTACCGGTCTTTTAACAACAGTCCAGCTTTCTCGACATCCGGCGCTTCGCCATGTCCCACTCGCCTGTCCACCGAGTCACTCTTTTCGCTCTCCTCCAACCGTCTCTCAATCATCGCTTCCCTCTCCGTCAAGTCTGCAGCATATCTCCTAACCCTCAACGCGCACCACCACTGCGCAATTACCGTCCCCACCAACACGGCCCCAACAACAAGCTGCACGACCCCCATCGCCATTGCGCACCGTCGAATATCCCAGCCTTCCACTAGCCACTCCTCCAACCCTCTTCCCACTTCCCGGCCCAGCGTTCCGTCCCCGCCTATATCCGGCCCAAGGAACATCCGCTCGCCAGCATCCGGCAACCCAAACTCCAGCTCTCTGCAGAAGCTCCCCGGCAGCTCCGCCAGTAGCGCCAGTATCAGCAACCTCGGCACCGTGCTAACCACTGCATCAACAAGGAGGTAGTTCGCAAATATGGTAACAAGCGCAGAGTTACGTCTGATAGCGCCAACCAGGCCGAGGAAGCCCAGCACGCCGGCGAAGGAGGCGTAGAGGGTCGAGGTGCGCGTTAGGTGGTAGGGCTCGTCGGGGAGGTACTGGAGGGAGAGGGTCGTAAGGGTGTTTGTGAGGAGGGCGAGGGTGCTGAGGGTTAGGGTAAGGCGGCTGGTAGGGAGGGTGGTGTTAGCAGGGCGTAGTCAATAGACGAGGAAGAGAGCGGGGCATACCGCCGACTGCTTTCACTACTGCTGCTATGTGGCATTGTGGAGTTCTGGGGAGCTGTTCAACAGCTTGCCAATACAACTAAACCACTCGGTACGTTGTTTCGAGGACCAGTGTAACGAATCGAATGCACCGCACTGCACAGCAGCGTCCTGTCACCGCCGCCAGTATATTTCAAAGCAACGAGCGACAAAGGTGGAAGATGACTTGAACGGAGGTTTGCTCGTGTGCATGCATGGTGCTGAATAATATTCGTATCCCAACCTTGGAAGTCAGCGTTTCCGCGACTTCCGAAAAATCATCTCTCGTCATCCCTGTGTCAAGCTTCCGTCGACGCACGGAGCAGAAGCTAATCGCCGAACCACTGACAAACACGTTATCAACGGTGTCGTCATCGGTTCGGAAAACCCGTTCTGTTGGTTCGACATCGTGAAAGCCTGTTAAGGACATGGAACAGAGGCTGTAACCTACCTAGGTATCCGCCCGGCAAAAACCTTTGAATAGGAACAGGCACGGGACGCTGCAGCTCGCTTGACTTTGAGACTGGATTGGGAACCTCCGGGGCACCAAGCTTCCGCCATGATCTACGCTAAGATGATTGAACGGCTTGGTATTGCTTGTTTCGTGTCTCAATGTCGAAGTTTGGACAATGGGCTTTTCCTACGTCAACAGGATTTTACCTTACCGCGGTCCCATGCAGACCATGCTCTGAAGACACTCTTATCTACGGCTGTGTGGCAGTGATAGACCACCAAAATGATGAGCTGGTGGATTGAGCCCGAGTCAAACACCCATGCAGGTGTAGGTACCTCTAGGCTGTATCGGGTATGTACTTGTGTAACAGTAGAAAACCGGTGTCGCTCGATTACTTATCTACCTCACTTTGGCTTTTTCCCACTTACACGATGGCGAGGCGGTAATTTGGATATGAACCTGAACACCGATGCAGGCTTGATGTGAGAAATGGGTACTAACGGAGTTTCTGCTTCAGAAAGTGCATTTCTATACTCGCATTTGTCTGTCTCCGCGCTCTGGGGCTATAATAAGTGTTCGATCTTACTAGAGCAACACAGCCCTTATCAATGGCCTGTTTCCAAGAGCATGGTTCTTTTCCTCCTTCCATAGTGTGCGCATCATGCACCATGAAGCCGGACAGAAGCTGTCGTAAGATGTCTTGGGATACAATCTCAACAACCCTCGACTTTATAGGATCGCTTCCGATGCGGTAAGTCAAGCCGGCCAGAACGACAAACGAGCCGCACGGGACAGGAGACACAGATACAATCACCCAAGGGCTTATGCTTGCCGTACCTATACATCCATATCTGTACATGCTTGCAACAAGTGCCCTAATTCCGCTTCCCATAGCCCTAAACTCAGTTCCCTTTTATGGATCACAGCCCGACGAAGGCTGGCGCCAATATAAAACCACCTCTTCAGGCCAAAGCAGCAGCTTAGAAGAAAAATAAAAAGCAAAACGCCCCTCACGTCCTTGAACTGGCCATCTCGCCATACCGGCCTCTTTCCCGCGTGGTATCGTACGCCTGCAGCACGCGCGCTTGGCTCTCGTCGGTCTGGGAAAAGGCGTAGCCGCGCTGCTTGCGCATGCGCTGCACTTGGCGTACTTTGCGGATCGCTTTTTGGAATTGTTCCATCCTGTACTGATATTAGTGGTGACCTTAGACGTGAGGAAAGGGAAGGAAGAAGGGATGGATAGGCGAGGTGCATACCGGGGTCGATAATCTTGGATGTTGTACTTCTGGATCTCCTGGATGTGGTGGTAGGCTTGTGGGTAATACATGCGCTTGGCACTGCTACGGGTCAGCAAAACGACGAGCCGACAACAAGGCACAGGTTCGAGAGGGTGCAAACTCACTACTTCCACGCGAAATCCCTCAACAAGCACAGCACCGGCAATACCAGTCCCATGAGCCAGAACACCGGACTTGTAAATAGTCTCCCAATAACGCCGACATACTCCGTGCTCGTGCCCGTCTTAGGCGCCACGATCGCATAGATCGGCAGGAACACCATCCAGATGATCATACTCCCTGGGATCGCCGCGACGGTGTACTTTGTCCAGATATTCGTAATGAGAGCCGCCTTGCCGAGCACCGTAGCCAGCGCAGCGGTATACAGCGCCGTGCCCCAGACCCAGTGGCCCGCAACTTTTCCGTCGCTCTGCGGCAGGTCCCACAGCCAGATGGCCTGGGAGACGAAGTACAGGATAAGGGAGTGGTAAAACCCGTTCGCGATCCACGAGAAAAAGCTATGCATCTTGAAAAACACGCCCTTCTGGCTAAGCTGATAGAGCTGCGGATATCTATCCAGCAACCTCGCCGAGACGAACTGGTCGAAGATGCCTAGCACAAACGGCGGCAGCACCGTGAAGAACACGTTGTAGAAACTCAGCGTCCATGACTCGTAGATGACCTGCCCGGAGAAGGAGTTCTGGAACGAGTACCAGAACTGCGTCATGAAGAGCGCGATGTTCTTGTAGAAGGAGTAGAGAATTACTTTCGAGACTCGCTGGTAGGACCATGAACCGTGCACGAGGAGCAGCTTGCGTAGGTAGCGGAACTGACCGATGGCGACGTCGGCGGAACGTGCGGCTTGGAGACCCTCAACCCCGGAGATGCCGACGCCGACGTGTGCGGCTTGGATCATGGAAACGTCGTTTGCACCGTCGCCGATGGCGAGGAGGATGGCTTTGAGGTGGCGTTTGACGAGCTTGACAACGAGCGCTTTCTGCAGGGGAGATACTCGGCTGGGAGAAGGTGGTTAGCACCGAAGGTGTGATAGTGAAAGGAGGGAGAATATGTATATACCAGCAAATCACGGCTTTGCACATTACAGCTAGATCAAGGAACATCTTCTCCATGTCCCGTTCCAGCGCGAAGGTCAAAGACTTGCCGTCGATGACAAGCGCTAACGTTTCCATCTCGATGCCGCCGGCTGATTGGCTCCGTATGGCGTTAAGCTTCTTAGACAAGTTGTCTCGCGTGGCTTCTGCGTTCTCCTCGTTCACTATGAGTAATGTCATGTCCTCACTGATTAACTTGCAGCTCATGCCGATGTTGATGGCCGTCTCCTGCCGATCACCCGTTAAGACCCAGATCTTGATGCCGGCAGTCTGTAGCGTATGTATAGTGTCTGGAACACCATCCTGCAGCTTGTCCTCAATGGCCGTAGCACCAAGTAGGGTGAAGTCATGCTCAATGATCTCAGCAGCTTTGTCAAGTTCTTCGGCGCGATTGCCGCTGACGGTTGTCTGCGCAGTGTTGAAGACCTTCCACCACTCCTGAAATTCATGCTCGGGGACTTCGCGCATCGCAAGACACAGCGTCCGGAGACCTTCCGCAGCGTACTCTTCCAAGTGCTGTAGAGTGACCTCGACGATCGGGTTGTTCTTGCTCATACGCTCTAGGATGACAGTATCGGCACCTTTGCAGTAGCACCTGATCTTACCGTCCGGGCAGCGAAAGATGGTGGACATACGCTTCCTCGTCGAGTTGAACTCGCACACAGCCAACAACTCGTACTCATACTCCCGCCCTTCGACAGTGATAGTCACCAATCGCGGCTTACGCGCAACGAAACGGTACCCAAGCAAGACCGCTCCTTCCACGAGCGCCCCTTCATCGGGCGAGGCGGCCTGATACTTGATTGAGCCCGGCTTTTCGTCGTTCTTCTCAGGTATGACAGTGTGACAGGTCGCCAGCAGAGCAAGGAAGTGGTGTATCGTGTCGCTCGTCCTGTGATTCTTCCTGTTCTCGGCGAGCCTCTTGAAGTCGTGGATACCAATCTCAACACCGTCCTGCACTGTTGCCCGCCGGTCCTCTGGAACCTCGTCGGCGTATTGGATGCCCCCGATCGAGCACTGCCGGAACTCCATCTGGTTGCAGGTCAAGGTGCCGGTCTTGTCAGAGAAGATGTACTCGATCTGTCCCAGCTCTTCGACCAAGGATGATGTTCGGCAGTTGGCCGGCGTGTCTGTCTTGTCGTAGTATATGTCGAGATCCGAGTCGATCAGGTAAGCTTGATAGTATTTAACAATCTCTATCGTGACGAAAAGAGAGATTGGCACAAGATTCGAGTAGAGGACCCAGTAGGTGAAGATGTCAGAGAAGAACTGCCGCGCCACATTGTAGTCCTTATACTCAAGATATGCAAGCTTCGAGCTCGCCGTTGCTCTGACTATGACATCGCCAATTGAACTGATCAAACTGAGGGATATCAGGATAGCGCCGAGCATGAGAATCTGGTAATTGACCATCCTCTCGACAGCTGTCTTTTTGATCGGCGTTGCGGTCGCATTCCGCATCAGCTTCGTTTCGTGGCCTGTGAACACAACCACTCCATGTATCCAGGGAGTATTTCTTAAAGTTGCCCCTCGAAGCAGAAGCTGATCAGGCTGGAGCGGAAGCTCTTTCTCTCCTCCACCTGCCGCGATGGTAAGAGTAGCTTCGTACGTATACAGACTACTGTTGGGCTGCTCGGACCGTAGCCTGCCACCAAGCCGGCTTAGCTCCGCTGGACTGACCAGGTCCGCGGTTTCCGGTATCGCCTGCTTGATCTTGAGGTTGGTCTCTCCGTCGAGGTTCGCAGTCTCGATATAGCACAGCCCTTCCGGTTCTGAAGATGCTAGGAGGACTAGATCCGCCGGAAACGGCTCTTCGGACTCCACCCGGACGATGTCTCCTACGGCGACGTTGATCCATCGGACGTCTTGGAAGCTCGAACCTTTCAAGACGCGTGCTTTCGAGTTGTTGAGCGACTTGTCCTGTGTCTTCCGCCGCCAGTCTTCAACGAGCTCTTTGATGGCGGAAACAAGCAAAACGATGATTAGGGGAACGATTGTGGTATATCGATTCGTAGGTGAGATATTGGGTATCTGCTGCAGGATGGCGGTAAACAAGAAGAAAAGGTTGGCGTATCTGGAGAACTGCTCAAAGAGGAATTTTGGGAGAAAGGTGGCAACGTTGTATTTCGCAGTCGACACGTGGTTGTTGACATACTTGTTGGACGCATTCGCAGGCGGATTGTTCAAATGTATAATACGCGGCCCTAGCGTAGACGGATCTGGTCCTCCTCGTCCAAAGCCGAACTTGAACTTGCCAGCATCGAACTTTTTAGGAGGCGCCTTTGCCCGCTCTTCAAGCCCTCCGCTATCCGCCCGCGAGCCTTGTGCGCCAGTCTCCGTCAGCGGAAGGTCCATCTCCGAGTACTGTGGGCCCATCCCAAGCATATTTTTCGCCTTGCCCAACATGCCACCTCCCAGACTCAGTATGCTGTTCCTGTTGTTCGGCTTGCTCTGTCCACGTATGATAGCCGGGGCGGTGGACGCATCATCTGCTCCCCCTCCCGCATAGTAGCCTTGCATTGAATGGTCATCATCCATTGCGCCATCGTAGTCTGAGTACCTCCGGTAATTTTGTAGGTCCGACGTCTGCGAATACATTCGGCCTCCTGTCTGGAGAAATGGCGGCCGTGAGTCGCCCGCAGGTGGCGCACCAGGTCCTCCGGGCAGCCCTGCGGTAGACTGACTTGTGCCCCCACAAAATCATCGTAGCTGACAGATGGCCGCGCCTGCGGTGCGTCGGAATCGTTTATGTCGTACCGGCGCAGAAGGTCATCGTCGTTGACAGGCGCGCGCTGTCCGGAGGTGTATACGGGGCCTGAGCCATTGTCATCGAGGTCAAGGAGAAGGTCATCGTTGTTTGAGGTAAATTGGCCTCCGGGAGGCCTGCCTGCCATTCCGGTCAGGGTCTTCGAGTGGGTGCGAATGCTCAATCAAGTGCGGCGGCGGCTCCTCCAGAGTCATTCAGCTTGTTTTCTGATGTTTGATGTTGGCCTCCTCTTCAGTAGTGCCTCCACGGTGTTCTTCTCAGCCAGGAGGTGCTTCGTTATGCGCCTCGTCAGCTGTCGCGTCTCTTGTCGATGCGTCCTCAGCACAGCCTCCAGCTACCCGGCGCTCCGGGATACGAGCTATTCTTACGGATCTGGTACACTAGTCGAGCTTTGAGATTCGTTCAAGGTTCGGAGGAATGGGTGAGCACGTCGACCTGGTAGATATGGAAGGCCTGACTGCGGGGCTCTGTGCTGCGGAGGGTTTTGGGGTTGCTGTCAGTCCTTTTGCAGAGACCCTGACCTGAAGCTGTGAGGCCAAAGCGGAATCCGGGGTCGGCGCTCGGTCCGCAGCGACAGAGCGCCGCATCGTCTCGGCTGCCGTCTCAAAACGGCCTCTACACGTAACATCAGTCATATTCTAGGGCAGCTGAACTTCTGTAATTCGCTCCGCTAGTATTAGGGGAACCCGTTAGTCGGGAACACCTCCCAGTGGGAGATTCTGATCGTCTTCTACGCCTCACGCCTAAATCATTTCACAGCACGACCAATCATCATGGTCTGCAGCAAATGCCAACAGCTGCAAAGGCAGACGCAGCTAGCCACACCCGCCGTCAAGAAGAAAAATGAGATGTACTACGGCTCGCCAGCCGGTAACAAGACTTCAAGCACGAGTGGCAGCAAACCCTCCGCGACGCTGGGTCAGACGGGTGTCAGCAAGGTATGACCGTCACTGTATATCACGGCCCCCAAATGCAAGGCTGACGGCGACTCTGCAGAGCAAACTGCTGAGTAAGAGCGCAAAGAATCCGTATGCTATGTACTCGAGCTCTTGCGACAAGTGCAAGACGAAGGTCGATAGTGGGAAGAAGTACTGTCATCGTTGTGCTTACAAGGAAAATTGTAAGTTCATTCACCAGGGAACATGAATATACTAGCTAACCAGTACGCAGCCTGCGAAACGTGTGGTAAGAGCTTGACGAAGAGCTCCAGCGCAAAGGGTGCGCCGATCGTTCAAGGCCAGCGCTTCTCTGCAAAGTAATGATTGAAAGCTGCAAGAGCATGTCTAATGAGCCAAATGAGATACCCAGTCTATGCATACATCTCGGCGTCTGGCGTACACAGCATGTTGCTGGTCTATTTGTACATTATAGAATACACCATTAACTGTTGGTACAAAGCCGAGCTCTACCTATCAGCCAACATATTCCGTATAGCACTCCAGTACCTCGCAGTGACCGTCTTCTCCACCTCCTCCTTCGCCAACCACTTGAAGTCCTGCAAGCCGAATTTGTTTTGCTCCAAGTTCGCCTGACCAGCCATGATGCGAGCCTTCATGAAAAAGATTTTCTCCCCGATCTCTTCCACATTCTTCTCCTCGTTCATCACTCCCTTCGGAAAATCGGCATGGAAGTGTCCGATCGGCGCGTTCCCCACCACCCATGTGTTCATGTTCACGCCGCCAGCTTGCACGAGTATCCTTTCGGCGGCCTGTATATCACGATCAGCAACTCTCCCATCAACTCGCCCTATCCACATGACCTACCAGATGCAGCCCTTCCCTCCCAATCAGCCTATCACACGGAAAAGTCCACCTCCCCTCCCCATTCTTCACCACCAAATACAACGACCTCTGCAACAGCCTATCCAAGCTCTTCAAATCCCCCTCCTATCCGCCTCCGTAACCCTACTCATCGGGCGTTCCACCTCCTCCCTCTTCTCAACCATGGCTCCCGCCTCCGCACCCGCGCTCGCCTCCCCCGCAGCCGGGACCTCCATATCCTTCAGCAGCGCCTCGACCTGATGTTCCGGCTCGCTCTCCTTCGCGCCAACAAGCACCTCATCATTCCACCCTTCCTTCCCATACGCGTGGTAAATACCAATATCCCTGGCGGCCGTAAGCCGCGTCTTAGCTTTCCGCTTCCACTCGATGTCGGCGGGCGTGTCCTTCTTGAAGTAGAAGTAACGCGTGAAGGGCAGCGCGAGGCGTTCGTTGAGACGGCGCTGGTACAGGAAGAAGGCTTTTTCGAAGGGGGTGAGGTCGCGGGTTATTTGGGGGGACGGCAGAGTACTACGCCTGCTTTCAGGGCGTAGGCTTGTGGGGGCGAGGAGGTGGAGGTTGCGGGCGGAATTGTTTGGAGAAGAGCTGGCTGCTCGACTGCTGCGGCGGCAGAGGAGGCATGGCGCCGGCGGGAGATGCGGCAGGAGAGGCAGATAGGGTCTTGGGGTCGCCAGCCTGGGGGTTGGTCAGTAGGGGCTCGTCGTGAAAAGGTGATTGCGGGTGGACATACTCGACCTGGAGGCTAATTGCCTCGCGCTCTTCTGGCCGGCGTTCATCGCATGTCAATGTCAATGACCCTCGTGTTGTGTATTACTCGTAGATGGCGGTAGAGCTTCAAAAAGTCCGCAGATCAGATCCCCGGCCGGCTGAATCCCGGCTGGAGTCGACGCCAAGACATCGCGGCCTCAAGGAGAATTTTGACAGCGACGATTCTGCTTTCTTCAATCTCATGGCACTAATCCTTATCCCCAGTGCCTCACCACAATGAGGATGTTGGTCATTTAACTGTGCCTAGAGCAATTCATGCAGTCTTTTTCGCTAGCGGTACCCTCTCACGAAACTAGGTGTACGGTTAGATAGATCCTGCGGAAATCTCTTTGTCGGGCTTTAGGTCGCTCTGGTTGAATGGCAAAGCATGGCGACAGGAAGCATTTCTTGTACGTGTCAGGTTGTATTTTAGATTAAAAGCTGTCTTGCGGGTAAGAGAGTGTGGCATGCAGTTCCTGGTTAAGTATACATCAAACTATTCGATTCAGTTGCTGATGAGTTCCAAACCCTCGAACACTGCTACTCTGTCATTCAGATGGCCAAAACATTCTCCATATATAAAAAGGCTCTCCAAACATCTAATCATCACGCGTTAGTGGCCAGGCTCCCTATACCACCCTCCCGTAGTTCCCAGGAAACAGCCCTGTCCTCCCAGCATACGCGCCCCAAAACCAATCCCCATTGATATCCTGACCCTCCCTAATCTCCGCGCCCTTCGGAAACATCAACTCATCTTCCACGCCCTCCGCCGGATAGTATCCCCACAGCGCCTGCACCCTAAGCCCAAACCCTCCATCCGATGGAAACCTCGCCTGCGCCATGCCCACCGCCCCCGCCGGCGCCGTCTCCCTACCACTCCCCGCCCTCGCCTTCCTCACCGTCCCATCCGGATCCCTCCAGCTCCAATTCGGCGTCGCCCTCGCATCAGCATTGCTTCTCTGCGTCGTGATCGCCTGATTATCGCCCTCATCCTCATCCCTCAGCGCCAACCCTCCCACCAGTTCCCGCGTAACGACGCGTCTCTGGCCATCCCCTCGTTCCTCGAAGCCCACGACCAACATCCTGTGTCCGCGCTGGCAGCGGCGCCACCCGCTCGGCCCGTTCTCGGCGCTGATGCGGCCCTTGAGGACGAGGCCCTGGTAGCAGGACACGCAGATGTCGTAGTCGCCGTCGTTGCAGCGTGGGCAGTGGAAGCGCGTGTGAGATGGCGGGATCGGGTAGTGGCAGATGTCGCAGTTGGTGGTGAAGGTCAGGGGCTTGAAGAGGGTGTTTGCGTAGGTGATTAGGCCGGGGCCGCGGGTTATGGAGGCGGATTTAGGGGTGAGTTGCGGTGGATTGGAGGGTTGGCTGGGTAGGGGGACGTTGTCGGTGTTGGCGGTATCGGCGGCGGTGGTGGCGGTTTTTGGGCGATGGGGAGGAGGGGTGGGTGCAGTGCCGGCCTTGGTTTACGCAGGCATTGCAGAAGCCCCAGGCGCCGTCGTTGCAGGAATCGCACTTCCAGTAGCAGGCGTTGGCGAAGGTGTTGCAGATATCGCAGAAAACGCCGGCTTGGAGGCGTCTGGCTGGTTCTTCGTCGGACATGAGGGGCTCTCCGGAACTTGCTGGGCCGACTAACCCGTTGCTAGGTGGCAAGTATCGGTGGCCGGTCAGGATATGCGGGTGCTCGTGACCTGCTGGGTAACCACCAGGAGGGGCTTGCCGCTCGTATCTCGCCCATGCTGCGTTGCCAAACCCATACCAGTGGAGGCATCCTTTGCCTAAGCGGTAGCAGCGTAGACAGAGGTTGAAGTTGCCTTCTCTGCATCTGTAGCAGTTATAGTGAACCTCGTACTCGATGTGCGGCTTCTCGCAACGATTACATGATATCGAGGGTTCAGGGTACAAAGCTAGACATGGAGGAGCTGCGTTGGCGGAGAAGGAAACAGGCCTTGTACCAGTCACAGGAACTCCGATTGCAGGTGGACTGCTAGTAGATGGGGAAGTGCGATTGGCAGGTTGTAGCTCTTGACCAGTAGGGGTAGGAGGACTATCGGCTGTCCGCCGAAGGGGAGGTACAATGGCTTCTGAACCTGGTGCGACAGTTGATGTTGGGCTTTCTGTGGGCCGAGGAGCGAAAGCTGCTCCTCTTGGGGAACTCGGATTAGATCGCGCGTTTGCGCCGAGGGCGTCACTGCGCCATTGGTCTCTGGCGCGGCGAGTCTCTGGATCAGTGGTTCTACGGTCGTGTTGAGACAATCTAGGTTGTCTTTCTGCGCTTCCTCGTGAGCTCGGTGGACGTTCAGATAGATCAGTGGTCGAATGAGCAGCGGGCCTGGAAGAGTCTATCACGAGCTGTCTCGGATTATGACTTCGTGCAGATTGTCCGCTGCCTTGACTCGATGATCGTCGCTCGTGGCGTCGGCTTGCATTTGAATCCTCGAAAAGATGCGGCCTAGAGACGGGAGGTCGAGCTGTCTGTGTTTGCTGAGCATTACCGCTCTCCGAACGCGCATGTGGGCGCCTGCGTTGTTGCTCCGCTTCTGGCGGCCTTTGCGACGCACGCTGGTTGCCATTGTTACCGTGCTCTTGAGACTGCCTCCTGCGTTCCCGCTCCCGCTCCTTTCCCGCTCTTGCTGCCTCTGCCGTCTTCGGTATGCCTGAGCGATCCTCTCGCTGATCTCATCCTCTTGCGAAACATCGATGTTGTCGAGGTCTATGCCATCCAACAGCCCTTCTTCCAGTATCTGGCGCATGATCTCCTCTTCCATCTCTGTAGAATCCAGCTCCGAAGCGCTGAGGAGGGACCGCAGGCTAGACTGATGTCCTACTTGCCTAGACGACGCCGCTCTCTGCGATGGATGCGGCCGTCTGCCTCCTTCTGCCGGTCTGTAATTGAGATATGTCCCGCCTGGGCTTCTCCGATTTGCATCATATGCCCGGTGATGATCTCTAGGGCCTCTGCCAGTCTCCCGGGTGCGTTCCGGATCTCTACCCGGCCTGGACTCGCCAAGATTGCTGTCCCTGACGCCCACCTCTTGCAAGCTTAGCTGCCTGATCTGCTCCATAAGCCTTTGGTCTTCTGTGTCCGCAGGGGCGCCTCTCAGTGTGATCTTTGGAACCACATCGTCTCCAGGCTTATACTGCTTCCTCATCGCCTCTTTCTCTTGCTCCGTTTTCCCGCGGCCAGGGTTTGCCTGGAGGAACATATCAAGGAGGGTGGTGACAGTCGCATTCGGCCGGGTCGAGCGGACTGTGGCTCGACATGACGGGCAGGTATACGGCTGCAAATTCGTAGAACTGGCGGTACTTGAAGCTTGAAAGGTGAACCATTCTTTCAGACAAGCGCCGCAAAAGGTATGGAGACAGTCGAGGAGCGTGAGCGGTTGGTATAGGACATCTGTACATATCTGCAAATATCAGCATTGCCGCCTAGCTGTGGAATTACTCTAGCACCAAGACTCGAGGTTCACGAAGCTCTGGGGAGCTTGTCATGGAACACGAACTTACCGAGCAGGTCAGCTCCTTCTCCAAACCACTCGGCTGCCCCTCGGCCATGGTGACCAGTCCGCGATGCTTCTTAGATCAAGTGGTATGAGTTTTGCTCTGGTTTACTTAAGTTGAAAGGCAAGGCTCGCTGCCAGCGGTGAGATGGGCCTCAGCTTGGCGATTGGTGCGTTCTCTTGACCTCCGCCTCAGCTGCACACGAGACGCGATGCGGCGGCGACATCATACAAGCGCTTGGGAAGGGTGAACAGAATCTCTGTTTGTTGTTACTCTCGACGTTTACTATCATTCTATTTCGTTTATGACCGTGATGATCATCTAAGTACTACGGGATATGGCTCCCGCTCTCTCATCTCGGCCTGCTTGATATCTTTACACTCTCTTCATCTCGCTTCTATACACCTTTCCGAGTGTCTGTAACTTATTAAACTCTATATTGACACTCAAAATCCAGTGGAGGCGGACTCTAGCAGCATCTATAACACTAGTTTCAAACACCTACATGATCTTCTACAGAACTTGAACCCAACAAGTACGCCGAGATGCGATACGCCCCCAACGCCTTTGCTAAAAGTCTCCTTCTTCGTCATGGTCCCTCATCAATGCTCGGTTTTAATCCCCAAAGTCCCATTCAGATCCCGGAAATCACCCCTCAGACTCTCGATCCCCACTTCCCTGACTTCTTCCACAAGCGCCTTAACCTTAGGCGCGATATTCTTCCCGCTGAAGCCAAAGTGGTCGTAGCATGTCGCACCAGGCAACGAGTGCCCAAATGAGCTCATCGCGAAGCCAGCATCCGCATATCTTTCCCAGCCAGTAACAGCATACGCCTCGATCACCACGATAGGCCGACCTTTGCCGTACTGCAGCACCTCACGCTTGTACTCACGAGGCTGAGCCTCGAAGAGGCGCTGGCAGGGGAAGCTGACGATGCGGGCTTTTATCCCGTACTTCTTCTCCAGGACCTCCTTTGTAGACACAGCGAAGCACATTTCTGCGCCCACGCCAATGAGTGTCACGTCTGCATCCTCCTGCTCCATGAGCACGTAGGCGCCCTTTTGGACGCCCCCGCGCGATGAGTGCGCTGGGTACTGCTCGAGGTTCTGGCGGGAGAGGGAGATGATGGAGGGGGTGTTCTTCGCGTTAAGGGCCGCGATGAAGGCGCCGGCTGTTTCCTCGGAGTCGCAAGGGCGGATGTAGAGCATGTTGGGCATGGCGCGGTAGAGAGCGGCGAGCTCAATGGGTTGGTGGGTGGGGCCGTCTTCGCCGGTGCCGATCGAGTCGTGGGTTGCGATGTGGATGCATTGGAGGCCTTGGAGAGCGCCCATGCGGACACCGGCGGCGGCGTACTGCGGAGAGGTAAATTAGCTGTGGCGATGAAGGAGGATGTGCGGTTTGGAGGCTTACAATGTAGAACATGAAGAAGGTGGAGGTAATTGGTAGGATGGTGCCTTTGTTGTACGCAGCGAGGCCGTTGGATATCGACGCCATAGCATGTTCTCTGATACCCCAGTGGATGTACCTGCCTCTGTAGGACCCGTTTATACCGCATGCCGTTTTCAGGTCAGGCTAAGATATGTCAGCAACGCGGCTGGGCTGGAGGAGTCAGTCAGTGCAGGAACTTACGTGTTGAAAGTCCTCCTTCCCTTTCCACACCATGTTTACTGAGGGCGTCAGATCCGCAGTTCCAACCATGAAATTCTTAAGGTTCTGCGCCAGGGGTTGCAAACAAGCCCAGCCGACTTCCGGGACGCCGTAGGCGTAGTCGGAAAACTGTCTTTTGCAGGAATATACTTCATCCAGTCTTGTGGCATCTCACCCGCGACCCTCGACTTGAACTCTGCCGAGAGCTCGGGATACTCTCGCGAGTACGCATCGACCAACGCGTTCCATTCCCGCTCATAATCCTGACCGCGTGATCGAGCCTCGTGGAAGAAATCATAGACGTCTTCCGGGATATAGAAGTGCTTATCCACATCCATGCCGAACGTGCGTTTGATGTTCGCAACATCCTCAGGACCGAAGGCAGCGCCATGCGTCTTTGCGTCACCAGCTAGCTTGCTTCCGAAGCCGATGACTGTTCGGACGTTGATGAAGGTTGGTTTGTCGCTTGCTCGGGCAGTAACGAGTGCTTGCGTTACGCCGCTGATGTTATTCGAGCCGTCAAACACGTCTATAACGTTCCATCCACAGGCTCGCATCTTCGCGTTCACGTCCTCGTTGCAGGCTATATCCACTGAGCCGTCACATGTTACTTGGTTGTTGTCGTATACGATCACCAAGTTGTCTAAGCGCCAGTGTCCGGCAAGGGATATAGCTTCCAAGGCCACTCCTTCCTGAAGACAAGCATCGCCGATCATGCAGAAGACCATGTTATCGACGACCGGATAATTAGGCTTGTTATATGTTGCTGCAAGGTGCTTCTCGGCCATGGCGAGACCGACGGCATTGGCCACGCCCTGTCCGAGGGGACCTGTCGTGACTTCAATACCATCTATCTCAATTTCAGGATGACCTGGACATAGAGAGTCTGTTCGTTTCGAGTGGTATGAGCGGAGTTGGTCGAGGGTCATATTGCTGTATCCAACTAGATGCATGAAGGTGTACTGGAAAAGACATGTGTGTCCTATTGAGGAAATCAGTTACAAGTTTCACCTCTACAGGGAAGAGAGACCAACCATTACTGAGTACGAACCTGTCCCGGTTGAAGTAATTGGGATTGCTGGGCGAGTATTTCATCGCGTATTTCCACAATGCTATGCCGATGCCCGCCATACCCATCGCACCCCTACAGCATGTAAGTACATTCTCATACGGGATCTCCGCGAAGCAAGAAGGAAGTATTACCCAGGATGGCCGCCTTTGAACTGTTCACACAGATCCGCAATGAGGCACCGAAACACTCGCAGGACCAGGTCATGCTTCTCCGTCTCTTCCAATTGAAGGCTGCTTGCACCATTGACGACCCCGTTCTTCGTAGGAACAACTTTCATAGGAAGGGATGAGGACACTTCCTCGTACGATTGCAGAGATGGAGGCATGTTGAAAATGTGATACGAGATCAGGAGAATGGGTCAAATTAGAAGAGCAGTTGATCGATGAAGAGTACACTGTCCGACTGGACCGTATTGCTATATATTCGTCCATTCTCAAGGCGGCCAACAGCCAGATCCGCGACTTAGGCTTATTCTTGCCTTTTCGTTGTGGATCATCGGTACTGCACCGGGTGATGCTGGTGATGCATCTCTGGAAGGCGATGTCGGTTGGAAAGGCCCGAATAGGTAACCCGCAGCGGCGCCTCAGGTTTCCCTTTTCGTACTGTGGGGATTTGGCGCCCTCTGCATGTCGCGGAGGCGCTCCGCAGCTTCACAAGCCATCCGGATCAACACAGGGACAGCACGCGGTTCACACGTTTTTGGTAACTCTAGGCTCCGGGTTTTAATCGGGTAACCCTGCCAGACCGTGTTTTCTGGGCATCGTTAGTTACTCGTGCTCGGGACGGTCGTCGCCCCCGGGACTTAAGGCTCTCGAGGAAGCACCCGACGTTACCAGAATAGGATACCTTATCATCTTGACATGATACAGCTGGAACGGCATAGAATATGACTCTATCAAGCTATACCAAGCTATCGGGTTTCCGCGGCGCATACTTCTAACACACTCAGATTCGGATGAAGGAAATGTAGGGTGTCTGGGTGTTGATCTCAAGCCAACTGAAATCATAGTATTGAAACCTCAGCCCAGATCTCTACAGCCTTCCAAGCGTAAGGATTTCCGGAGCTGTAAGTACTGACGGCTAGCATTAGTGAAGCCAGAGGGCTATGCAATGTGAACACCAGGTGGTCTAAGGTAGACAGGCAATCAAGAAAGTTCACCTTGGGCGAAGTGAAGACTGCAGGTCAATGCACCAAAGATTCGTCCATAGACCCGTGGTCTGTCAGTGTTATCCGCCCTATAACCTTCAACCTTGCAGGCGCAGCAATTCTACCTAGTAAAGAGCTCACCACTATTGTACCCACGGCCGAAATTTTTAGCATTACTTCCGGAGACTTTTCTAACCTACCGACCACCAGCAAAGCCAGGACAAGGCTATAGGGCTCAGACCATGGATCAGCGAAGCAATTTCGACCGTCTCTACCAGGCAAAATACGAAGCAGATCAAGAAGCTGTCAAGCGCGATGGCCAAGAGGACTATACAGTCTCTTCTCGTCCCCATGCTCAAAGATCCGTTCCTACCTGAGCAGGCTAAGCTACATCGAGCCGGCTGTCTAACCACATTCTCTGTTATTGATAAGAAAGACCATGAGGAAACGCTCCATAAAGCTCTCGAAGTTATCCCTGAGAGGGAGGAAATTCTCAAGGCTAAAGACCTTCCACCAGATCATGTGGTCCAAGAGATGAGAGAGATGGCTCAGGAACTACTCGATACTACGACCGACATCGAAGAGCAATAGGGAGAAGAGGGAAGAGCTGAGGGGAGGGAGAATTAGTCCCGCAGGAGACTACTAAGTCTATTCAGAACGTAGATTAGCCCTTCCCCGAAGTCATGATCACGACTGAAGCAACCATCGGTGGACAATCGTAAGGGAGCCACTCAAACTTCTTCCTCCTATGGCGCCCCGTCCAATTCGTATGTCTGTTCAGTCCCTCTGAGGTGCGCTGTGCTAACTAACTCTCCTAGGTGCCGAAACCGTCAATCTATTCGCCAACCCCTGCCCTGGGCACCAGCGGAGCTGCAGCCAGACGACCTCCAAGCCCTTCCAGGGAGGTCAACTCCCTGGAGAATGCAGTAGATGAGCTGACTGAGGGAGGTGACGACGGGCGAGACTGTCCGTGTCGGACCTAGTCTTCCTCGAAGGAACAGCGGACTTGTGTCACGGAGGACGACGAGAGGATAGGCAGAAAGCTAAGAGGGAGGAGTAGACACCTTCTCGATGTTCAGGGACTTGTGATGCACCATCACTGTCTCCGAGCGGCAGACTCCTACGATGTACTCTCATCAGGTATCACAAGGTTCTCACATTGGTTTCGCACGATGTAACTAGGATGCGTGGAAGCTATCAATGTGCAAGTGTAGTCATAAGTTCTCTTGCCACGTCATTGAGGCATTCTTGGTGACTTGATCCGCTTATCGCTCTTGATATAATCAAACTCTTCCGGCGGCGAGAGTAGGCATGGTAACCAGAAGGTTGGAATTTCACTAACCTGAGAGTCCGGTTAAGAGCCGGCTGACAGGGCTGACCGCTTGTGGGTGGCGTCCACGGACACCATAGCATGTTGCAATTTCGTAGAAAGCGTGTGGTTGGTGATATTCTACAGCTAGGTAGCCTCGTGCAAAGTTGAAAACATGGTGCAAGGGCCATCCGAAAAGTCCATTGCCGCATGGAAAGCTCTTCGCGGCCCTGGAGGTCGATAGAGCAAGCACACAGCCCATAGATCAAAGCCACCTCAGGTGATCGGTGCATTGAAAAGCCAGACTGCTAAACATCTTTTGCTTTCCATCATGTAAAACTGTCTAGCTGCTCTACGATTGACAAGATCATGAGTCCAGTTTGATGGTGAATCCAGTATTAAACGAGCTGGAGCAAAGATGTGATAACAGTCTTTTCGGGTAGCCCTTGGTAATGGAGAAATTGGATGTTCATGCTAAGGATTCTGGTACGATTTGACAATGACAATATGATGGACCCGTGCTAGTCGAAGAATTCTGGTCTGAGATTAAACCGTTGCGTTTTCGTGGTGCTGAGATGAAGGTTTCGGTGTTGGTAATTTCTCCGCAGCCTCACGGCAAGCCCCGTGATCTCCTCTCATCCCGTAACAATGCTGGCGAGCTCCTGAAACTACCAAGAGGCGGAACATATACGAGTGGAATGTAGAGACGTTCGCCCGGCACTCCTCGGTGCCAGTCACACCAAGCTGACCATGCTCGGTGGTCAACATGGCGAATCTCCCAGGGCGTGAAGCGCCACCACCTCTCAATCAACTACCATCATTGGCAGGCCGCGGCCATGCAATCACGAAGAAGACTAGGGGTCGGACGGGCTGCTTGAACTGTCGGCGTCGACGGAAAAAATGTAGATATTCCGTTGCCTGTTGAGGCTCTGCTGACGTCTGGGTCAATCAAGGTGATGAGAAGAAACCGACGTGCTCTAAATGCCACTCAAGGAGCGAGAAGTGTGAATGGGAAACCGCTGGCATCACATTTCGAGTGAGTGGCCTTGATTCGGAACATCCATCCATGAGACAGTCGCGGACGGAACACCGGCATCGACACAACCTACAAGTGAGTAGCAACCCTGCCGTGCCGGTTTGCGCTCTGGGCGCGCTCTAACAAGCGGGTGTAGGAGTATAGACTGATATGAGCAGATCGTTGATGTGACGTTCAATTCCGACACGTGTGGGGCAATCGAAACGACTTCCGCCTCGAAACAACAACATGACTGGACCTGGAACAAAGCTCAAGAGGGCGTCGACAGAGATACATCAGACTCTGACTACAGCCAGATCTTCTCTCAGCATGCCGAGTCTGCTGCTACTGGGATGGAGCCCTTGAGCCAGCGGCATTCTGGCTCAAGAGGTCTTGACCAGATGGAATTTGTACCACCAGAAGGCTATGTTCAGCTTCCATCGCCTCACTCTCGCATGCCTAGTGCTTTCTCAACAGCTGAAGTGGACGGTAGCATGAATGGGTCATCGAGCAAAGAGAGCGGTGCCAACTTTTATGGTCCCGGCGAAGCTGATGCGAGCCGCTCCGCAGTTCAGGTGCAAGATGGTGGCTCAGCGTTCTCGAATGCAGATGCGGTGGGGGCCTATTCTGAGTTGACCTCCACGCCTGCCTCGAGACACTCTATGGACCTCAACAACATTCACGGAGACCAGTGCCATTCTGGATTTACTGCTGCCGGATTGGAAGCACTGGATTATCTGACGTCGTATCCAACAAACGCGCCCCCGCTCCTATCCACAGCAGATCAGGACGGGACTCATCCATGGGTCTCACATGCTGGTGACGCTCGCATACAAGCCTCCTTACCTGGTGATCAGATCATGGTAGACTCGCCTGACGTTTACGCTATGTACTATCCAGATTCCGCATATCAAGAGCTGCACGGGCTTCTTCACAGCCACATTTTGGAAACCGCTAGAAACACGGGATTCACACGGCAAGGGACTCCCAATCCCGCTGCTCGAGAGACTTCGCCGAACCGGCAGGATTCTCCATCGTACTCAAGCGGAGACCGAGAAGCTGGACCCGTCCAAAGCTCTGAGTCGTCAAAAGCGTCCTTGAAGGGAACTAAGCTGACAGTAAGGAGGGAGATGGAACTGTGGCAGAACTATCTTGACGAGGTCGCCGTATGGGTAAGTATGACATGGCTGTTTTTTGTGGAGGAGTGAGCCGATCGGTCCATTTCTGAATCTCTCATGGCCTGCTACGACCGGAACTAATGGTTTTCATAGCTCGATATGTTCGACAATCAGCGCCATTTCCAGCACACGTTGCCGATGATGGCAAAATCAGCTGGTCACCTCCGCTACTCGATTTTGGCTCTCTCAGCGCGCCAGATGGAGAGGAAAGATCCAAACAAACCGTATACCGAGAGCCTTGGTCTCTACCAAGAAGCAATTCAGCTTATAGTACGGAACCTTCCGTCCATGGACACCGCTGTCATCGCTTCATGCGTGCTGTTGTGTGTTCTCGAGATGATGAGCTGTTTGTCTACCAACGAGTTCTCTCTCCTTGCAGTGACTTACCCGCTAATCAACGCGAAGCTTCACCGAAAGATTGGAAACGTCACCTCGATGGTTCTGCCATGCTTTTGGAGGCGGCCGGCATTAATGGTGTTGTTGGCGGCATGAGACAAGCCCTATTTTGGTGCTTCGCGAGAATGGGTGCGTGAGATCTCCTTACTAGGCATCGTAACGTGTGGATGCTGACAAAGACACCCCAGATGTTTGGGGAGGTTTTCTTTCAGACACGTTTACGAAAATTCCGACGAATCGCTGGTTCATGCCAAGCGGGCCGATGTCTACGGCTGTGACTCGGTTCAAGATGGAATCCAAAGGGTTCGATAACTATGCTAATTACGCCGTGTTCCTATGCGCAAGCGTTCTCAATGTCATCTCGGGTCAAAGCGGCTCATCTGCTGAGCAAGGTGAGAAGAACTCAGAGCGTAAGGGCTCTTACTCCGCTAGATGGCGGGCTTTGTATGAGCTTCTGCAGGACTGGTACACAAGCCGACCTGAGGAGATGGAACCTTTGATGACACACCCTGCCGCCGTTGACGATCATAGGAACCCGTTTCCTATTGTCTTATACGGAAATCTGCCAGCGAGTACGTTCTCCTTCAGTATTCGCGTTATCTTTCCAGGCTGTGCCTTGCGGCCCATACCACCAGACGCTGACGCCTCTCCAGTCAACGGTAACCAGCTCTACCATACATCTGCGCTCTTAATGCTACAAGCGAAGCCGAAGGATGTTCGGTTGAGTAAGAACCATGTGAGTCCTCAGCTATGTCCGAACCAAGCGGTGAAACCCGGTAAACATGCGGCTGATGTAGGGACAATGGCATAGAAGTCTATCCTATGGCATGCTCGCCAGATATGCGGTATTTCCGCTTCGAATTTCAATCAGTAAGTACTCGTTCCCAAGAACCCGAAGCCTGAGATTGATAACCGGTGTAGCGGGCCTTGGATCAATGCTCTCCAGCCACTCTGGATTGCTGGGAAAGTTATGTCACACCCGTCCGAACATAGAAAGATCCTTGAGATCCTGGCGCGCATCGAAGCGGAAACGGGATGGGCGACCTCATGGCGTGCGGAAGATCTGAAAGAGTACTGGGGAGACATGGACGGATGAGGGAGCCTCGGCAAAGGCACTGACCGGATTGCCGTTTATGGAGTCCCGACTATCTGGTAGCGCCTTGGCTGCAATCCAACTTTGGCAATCATAAGCGCCTCCATCTTGAATCCAACAGCGTTGTGTCCTGAGGCATTGGAGCCTCTCGATTGAGCGTCCTTTGGCGTCACCAAAGGAGTACCTTCGCTGTGCCACTTGTGAGCTTGCGGCATGATTGACAGATTTTGTAAAGAGCAGAAAGGCCTCCTGAGACAAGTCTTAAACCGTGAATATGGTAACAAACCTGGAAGTTCTCTCCCTAAATCAGGCCAAGGCGGTATCTTGCTCTTTGCAATACGCAATAACACACAATGCTGGCATCCTACGACTCCGACTCGAGCAGATCATCCGTATGTCTTCTACCAATGCATCAACAAAATCTCCAGCGATGTAGAGGAGGTATAGGGATATGCTGTCAAAGCAGAAAAAAGTCTCGTATAGGTTGAGCGCCCTTCACCATCTAAACAATCACGGCCCTGCTCGAAGCTGACGACTGCTAGCGCATCGTTCCAACAACCCACGGTAAAGCCCGCGGATCTTGAGGTCGAGAAACGACAGCAACGTGGTCCTGGAACTGAATCACCGTCTGAACGCTTCGCGAAGAGGGTGGGAATGGACTCGAAACTCGTCATAGTCATGGTTGGCTTACCAGCACGGGGCAAGAGCTATGTCACGAAGAAGCTGTGCCGCTACCTGACTTGGCTTCAATACGAGACGAGAATCTTCAATGTTGGAGAACGGCGTCGAACCATAGCAGGGCGGCCGCTTGACCCGACGGCATCGAAACAGTATTCTAAGCCCACGAACAGCGCCGCCACCATCTTGGACGAGCCCGAACACTCTGCCAGCTTTTTGATCCCGCCAATGCTGAAGCGGGGAGATTACGGGAGCGGGTGGCTCTGGACACTCTGGACGATCTTCTTGATTATTTGCTGGAGGAAGGCGGCTCAATCGGGCTCTTCGATGCAACGAATAGTACGCTCGACCGAAGGAGATTGATAGTGGAAAGAGTCAAGGAAAGAGCGGGACCAGAACTGGGAGTGTTGTTCCTAGAGAGTCAATGTTTCGACGAAGCCGTATGTTCATGCCTCATCCTCGAAGCTCGATCTTTCTACAATACTAATTTGTTCCCCCAGCTGCTGGAAAAGAATATTTCACTCAAATTGTCAGGGCCCGATTATATTGGTCAAGATCCGGTTGCCGCATTGAAAGACTTCAAGAAGCGTGTCGCAATGTACGAGAAGAAATACGCACCAATCGGAGATTACGAAGAACGCAACGGTCTCTCGTTTTGTCAGATGATTGATGTTGGCCGCAAGTTCGTCACGCATAAGATCAACGGCTTTCTGGCAACACAAGTGGTCAATTATCTCCAACACTTCAACCTCGCACCTCGCCAAGTCTGGCTTACGCGACACGGTGAATCTATAGACAACATCGCTGGTAAGATCGGGGAGATTCTGAACTCAGTCCATACGGCGTCAAATTTTCGAGAGCACTGTCAAGGTTCATTGACCACGAACGCGACAGATGGACTCGGAGACAACAGCATAGACCGCTTTCAGACCAATGCCCCCTCAGCGATGATAAAGCTCTTGATGGTCCAGATGATCTAAACGGCTTGAACTGCACAGAGGCCAAAAGGTTCTGGGTCTGGACCTCGATGATGCAACGGAGCATTCAGACAGCGCAATTCTTTGACCAGGACCGCTACGAAGTCAACCATATGCGCATGTTGGATGACCTAAATGCGGGAATGCTGGAAGGCTTGACACACGAGCAGGTCAAGGAGCTCTATGCCGATGAGTACGAGCAGCGGCAGAGGGACAAGTTGCGGTACCGATATCTCGGCGAACGCGGAGAAGGATACCTTGACGTGACGAACCGGTTAAAGTCTGTTATTCTGGAGCTGGAACGCGTCCATGATCATGTCTTACTCATCGCACCGCAATCTGTGACGAGGATACTGTTGGCGTATTGCAGGGGTCTGAAGAGCGAGGAGATTACGGACTTGCATGTTCCGCTGGGTACCTTGTATATGTTGGAGCCGGTTAGTGTCCTCCGTCTCCCTGCGGATCGTCAGTTTGAGGATATGGACTGACCTGAAAGCACAGAAACCTTATGGAGCGGACTACAAGGAATTTGTGTACAATCCCGAAACGGACTGGTTTGATCTTAAAGCAGCATGAGCAAGACCTCGCAACTCCAGCATCCCCCATCGATTCACTTGAATCAATCAATCGTTGCTCTTTCCGTGCTTCAGCTTCGAATTGTGTCATTCGTCACAGCGTAGACTGACTTCCTTGCCGCTCCGCATTGAGCGACTCCGCGCCATCCATAGCTACAGTTATTTACAGCGTTCCATAGGCATACATGACTTCAATTCCAGGAAGATCGTGATCCTTACTCCGTCTTACTAGCTTTCCTCGTGCCAATTCCATCGTCCGCGCCGTCGGGATGTTCCTTCCGCAATCTCTTCGAGGGAGGCCTGCTTCTTCCCGCGTGCTTCCTCTCGTCGTGATCCTCCTCAGACTCAGCCGCTTCATCTACCTGTCTTCCTCGCGGACTTGACAGCCTAGGGCTTGGAGTTCGGTCCGTCCTAGTTCCTATGATGTGAGGGCCCAGGGTAGGCAGATTGGTGAGCGGAGTACCAGCAGGGGTTCCAGTGGTGGCTGAGGGATGTAGTTAATACAGCGCCTACTGCGAGGAATACTCCAAGAAACTCACGAAGCGCATCGGGCGGGCTTTGGGGAGCATCGGGAAGCTGCTTGGACGGTTATTCTTCCGATTGATTATCGGTAGTTGCTTCTGTTCGGCTAGCCTCGAACACGGACGTCAATGTCGGCTCTGGAGTTTTCCGAGAACGCTCTGTAGCCTCATGTGCGGCACCCAAGACATATAGAGCTGCTTCGTCCTTGCTTGGCTCTTTTTGTTCCTGGACTGTCTCCTCTTCTGCACCTTCCTGTTCCACAGCTTCATCGTCGCTATCCTCAACATCGGTCATGTTGTTAAGCAGATCTTAGCCGTCTGCCTCATCATTCGGACCACAGGACCTGAAGCGTTCTCGGCTTCCAAGATTTTCTCCATGTCACTGATGACTGCGAGAGCATCATGGAGCTTCTGCTCAGGGTCTTTGTCGACGAGAGAAAGCATGATCGAACAGCCAGCTCTATACAACATGGGAAGGAATGGATCCTCGAGCATGGGGACGCAGAGAGCTTTTACAGTCTTGTCGTCGTCGCGCTTGAGCACTTCTCTAACCTGTACCACATGAGTCTGCTGTCTCTTAGCTGTAGATAGTTGTGTTACCGCATCATATTTCGTCTCGTAGAGACGGTCGACATTCCTGAGCTGATAATTCATTGCCCAGAGCTCTCCCCGGCTTCGATGGTTGTTGGTAGCTTGAGATGACCACAGTTGCTAACTGGATGCCGAGTTCTGGCTTTTCCGCGCACTTCCTACGTTTTTTTCTCAATCTCTGCGCGGGTTTTGCAGGTCTTGCACTCAGAAATTCGAGTTGCGCGTCCACGCACGCGAGGTTATCGCGTAGAGGTGGGTCACATGTGCCTACAGTAATTGCCCAATACTCGATGCCCCATCCGTAATCTGCCTGCCGATCATCGTCTATGCAGACACACCCAAAACCCTTACACATCTTCAAAGCCGAGATAACGGGATCGAGTCATCCCTTGGTGCACACCTTTGCGCTTGGCGCCGGACACATAGCCATTTCCAGAACAGAGAACACTGAATATGCTGTACGCTGAATGTTCAGAACAAGCCCTGAGTCTACTGCCTACCAATTCTATAACCTCTATCCTCATTATGCCACCAGATCGACGCCTCGAAAATCAAACAAATCTACGCTGAAGCACAGTGGCCACCATCAACCCTCAAGTCGGCGCCTGTCATGAAACTGCTGCCATCCGCAAGCAAAAAGATCGTAGGGGCTTTGAAGTCTTCTGGCGCCCCCAACCGTCCAAGCAGCGCACCAGCCATCCATAGTTTGTCGAGTTCCGGTTTTTGCTCCAGCAGCTGATCAGTCATAGCTGTGCGGATGTAGCCTGGTGAGAGAGAGTTGACCCTGATGCCGTACTCGCCCCATTCAACGGCCAGTGACCGTGCCATCTGTTGTACCGCGGCCTTGGATGTGTTATACGCCGAGCAATGTATGCCCTGTTCATACGTGGTTAGTCGGACCTCTTGTGTTTGACCAATGGCTGAATGTTTTCCTGGATAACTCACTCTGTTCGCTATCTGGCCGGACATGGACGCGATGAATACGATGCTTCCTGTGGCTCCCTGATCCCTCATCAGGCGAGCTGTTTCTCTCGCAACCAAGAAGCTCCCCGCCACATTGACTTCCAGTATTCTCCGGAAGCCATTGAGCGGATAATCAATGGCATCAATCATCTGCTGCACGCCAGCGCAAGAGATCAAACCACGTATGGGCTTGCCTCTCTTTGCAGCTTCCTCCGCTACTTCCGACAAAGTCCGAATAACAGCATCCTCCTTGGTAATGTCGCACTGGTAGTACTGGGCTTGTGACTTCGAAGCTTTCTGGATCTTGGTGATGATATTCCATTCAACCTCGCTTGGTGCAGGCAGAATATCAAGGCAGATGGCATCACCACCAGCTTCGAGTACAGCGACAGCGAGAGTTATTCCTAGGCCACGCCCAGCGCCGGTGATAACGACGGTTCTTTGACTCAAGGAGAACAAGAGGTTCGTAGGCGCATTTGCTGGTGTTTGCTGAGATTCCGGCACGTCCGCAGGCAGGGTGGTATCGGAAACGATCGAGGGAACCATCTCAACAGTATACTTCGATAAAAATGCGCAGTGTCAAGCAGTATGGCAACAGATAACGACTCTCAGGAACAGGTTGCTGCGTAACTGGTCTTCGTTCCAAGGCATTTGTACAAGACATGGCTGCTCCACCTAGTCTTCTTCCGAGAACGAAGCATACCTGGCAGCAGAGAGTACCGGCTTACGAAGATAGGTTAGAAGCCGACAGTGCCGTCTTCACGATGGCTTGAGTACGGTATACCGCTATACATGCGTGTTGAAGAGTTTCGGGACTTCGGCGAGGCCACATCCGGCATCGTAAGCGCACGGCGCTTCAGGGGCAGCTGGCGGGTCGAGCGCCAAAGCATCCAAGACTGGAAATCTCAGGCGCTTCGCCCCACCGCTGTTGTCCTGTGCCAATCTGTCCAAGCACTTCGGAGGCTTCTGGACGATCCATGTTGAGGTGGGCAAGGACACAGCAGTTCCAAATGGCGCGAAACACGCGACAACCTTGCCCGCCCGATGCCTGGTCTGATGCACGCCACGTTGCGGGAGCAGAACATGGAGAAGCTGGAGACCTGGGGAGTGCATCCGATCCAATCATGCTACAACAGGAAGTATCTCATCCTATCCAGCTCCAGAACTATTAAAGGACTCGACGTTCCATTGCTTTCAACTCCATCCTAGACATCTTTGAAGAACTTGTCTTGCCTGTTTCCAAGGCCTCTTCTCTCCAAATTATCCAGGTCAAGATGTCTTCACTCACTGGCAAGGCCCTCGACTGGGCAATTACCGGGGCTGCTGGGTCCGGTTTCTTGCTATTCGGATACGATCAGGGGGTGATGTCAGGGTTGTTGACTGGATCGGCTTTCACAAAGCAGTTCCCTGAGATAGATACGACTCCAGGGGCTGGAGGCAGCTCGTCTCTACAAGGAACAGTGTAAGTCTCAGCATCATCTCGATCTCTTTGCTGGCCATCTGTCGTGAACACCCGCGCATTATTACCCCGAGCGGCCGGTGGTTACGACAGAATCGCCAGCGAAGAGATAGCGTTGCTTGTAGCTCACTTGTGGTGTAGCGTTGCCATATACGAAATCGGATGCTTTTTTGGTGCAATCCTTGCGTTCGCATTCGGCGAACGCCTTGGCCGGCGCTGGACCATTATGATCGGCTGCGCAATACTTGTTGTAGGCGCAGCCATTCAGACTGCCGCCTATGGTATCCCCCAGATGATCGCCGGACGGATTGTCGCCGGGCTAGGGAACGGCTTAAACACTGCTACCATTCGTAAGTCTACCCTAGGGATCGCAGAGTGTATGGGAGATGAATCACAACCGCTGACAACTTCAAGCTGTATGGCACTCTGAGCTTATGAAACCCAGCTCTCGAGGAAGAGGGGTATGTAACGCCAGCTCCAGAATCCAGGCCAAAGCTGACAATATATCGCCTTTCAGCTTTCTATTGAGCTAGCCATCACAGTTGCCGGTGTCATGATCTCATACTGGACTGGTAAGTGGCAATGAGAGGTATTCGCGCTGCTGGCATTCTCAGACTACTTCTACGCAATCCCAAGGGGGCATCCATACTTGTCTATATGTGCTAATGCGCACTCATTTGCAGACTACGGCATGAGCTATGTAAACAATGAAGCACAGTTCAGATTTCCGATAGCTTTTCAAATCTTCTTCGCCCTTCTTACGATCGCCTTAATAGTCTTTCTTCCAGAATCACCCCGCTGGGTAAGTCTGTTCAGTTCATACGTTCAGCAATTTCCAGCGCTAAATTGATACAGCTCATCGCCCACGGTCGACCAAGTGAAGCTCGCACGATTCTTTGGAGGCTACAGAAGAACGCGCATTCTGTTACCGAGGATCACCCAGTTATCAATGCCGAAATGCACGAAATCGAGCATGCATTTGAGGAGGAACAAAGAGCTGCTGGAGGCACCACATTTAAAGCGATATTCAAGAGCGGTGCGCAAAAGTTTCGCCGGAGAACACTCCTGGGTATCGGCGGACAGTTTATGCAGCAGCTCTCCGGCATAAATCTCATTACCTATGTACGTGGATCGTTAGAGACAGCCACTATCTTCCACCAAACATAGCACTGACAGCAAGATACAGTATGCCCCCGTAATTATGGAGCTAAGTGTTGGAATTCGTAAGTCCTTCCTGACTACCGCGAAGATAGTTCATCCCGGCCAATGCTGATTATGATTTTCTCGCCTCAGCCCACAACACCGCGATGTTGCTCTCCGGCTTCAACGGTATCGCCTACTTCCTTTCCTCGCTCATCCCGATCTGGTGCCTTGATCGGTTCGGTCGGCGGAAGTTGATGCTCTTCGCCGCTGCTGGCCAAGCAGTGTGTATGGCTGTCCTTGCTGGGACCGTCGCGAATGGTAGCAAGTCGGCCGGTATTGTCGCCATTGTGATGCTCTTCCTCTTCAACTTCTTCTTCGCAATCGGTTTGTTGGCCATCCCTTGGCTCCTGCCGGCCGAATACGCTCCGCTCGCCATCAGGACCAAATCCGCCGCGCTCGCCACGGCTTCGAACTGGATTTTCACCTTCCTTGTTGTTGAGATTACACCGATATCTATCAACAGCATCCAATGGCGTACTTATATATATTTTGCGGTTCTGAATGCATTGTTCCTCCCCCTCAGTGAGTCTCTCTTTCCGGAAGATGAAGCCTATGTGATTGCTGACGTTTCCTTTCAGTTTATTTCTTCTATCCGGAGACAGCCAACCTCTCACTCGAGCAAGTCGATCTGCTTTTCACTGGTGGGAAGGTTCTCCTACACTGGCAACCAAGCATGGGCGAACGACAAGGCTCTTTTGCCGTCCCGGCTGTTGCTACGATTGGGAACGAGTCACCGGAGTCCAAGGAAATGTACGGAGAGAAGTCGAATGCGTATGGTGTGCGGCATGTCGAGTAAGACCAGTGGGTTGATTGAACCTTGGAAGCAGCTCGTCTACCATACGATCCAAACGATGATTTATGCGGATGCTTTCAGTCCAATTCCTTTAGAGCCGATACTTCATGTACATATTTAACTCAAATCAGGACCGGACGGTGGAGCGGAGAACGACTGCTTGACTAAGTGCATAGTTATTTCTCATACTAAAGCATTCGTACTCTTTCTTGCGTGAGCCGCGGATGATCAATCGTCATCATGGTTAATGGATCTGCAGACTGGTGAGGTGGCTTTGACCTTGAAAGCTGAGTTGGCGGAGTACACCACGTCTCAGGCATGGAAACCACTCGCTTAGGATGAGAGACTGTGTTGTCCGTTCAGAATCCTCCCAGAAAGAGCCGCCGGTAACAAGTGTCGTATTTCTTTTGGTGCGGAGATCCGAGACTAGGCTCCCGCATGGAATAAATCCCTTGTTCTCCTTCTCGTCACTGGTTACCTCAATTCTTTCCATGGCTTTTCCTAGTGAATAGTATGCATTCTAGAAGACCGGTGTGCCAAGCTAGCAGGTTAGCTTTCCGATCCGCTGGTAGAACTTCATTTACCACGAGGCACAAACAGGAACTACGGGATGTTACCCCGCTTGGCGTTCTATTTCTAGGTACCTCACCGTCCTCACGATGGGTAACTCGCGGAACCGTCACTCCCACTGGTCAAGTTTCTGAATCCGGCTCATACAATATTAGGGCTAACTAGACTTCGTATCGTGCCGGTAGCAACAGCAGAATGGCACATTCAAGGCCTCGCTCACTTCATAAAGAGAGCCTTTTCCACGCTGACACCCATTGAATCCATATTCATTCGCTCAATTCAAGATCCGATAGATCAAGGCTAGAAGTTAAGATCAACTACAAGCAATGGCTCGCTTCACACTCGCTCTCGTAACTGCTCTCGTTGCTATCTTCCAGGTCGTTGCAGCTGAAGATACCTTCACCTGTGGAACCGCTCCATACTATCCATCGCAGTACACCTGCTTCGATGGAGTATTCCTCTGCCCCAAGGTGAACGGTCTCGCATATCTGAGGTACCTTCTTCTTCATGCCGGGCACTTGACAGTGCTGACCAAAACTAGATGCGGCGATGCGTGCTACAACCACAACATGTACACGTAAGTCATGAGACACCACCCACACAATCTTGTACTCACCTCTCCAGTTGCCCAAACAACAAACTCGTCCTCATCGACTGGAGCGTCCCGGAAAGGATTCAGCAGTGCGGCACGGCGCCATACTATCCATCCAAAGTCAGTATTCCGCGCTATGATGTTTATGGTACAAGAAGCTGACCAGCCGCCAAAGTATGTCTGCTACAACGGCAACTTCCTCTGCCCCATTACCGGCGGAACAGCCTACCAACGCTGCGGCCAAGCATGCTACTCACCCTCCCAGTACAGGTATTTATCCCCTCTTAAGACCTCCTTCTTTAACGGACCGCTAACAACCGCAGCTGCTCAAACGGCCAACTTAAGCAGGTCCCGGCTCCTGAGTGTGTCAGGGAGTACTCCGGCTGCATCCGAAATGATGGACTGGTCCTTGCCTGCTGCCAAGGCCTGTCTTGCGTTGCGAGCAAGTGTCGCAATTTGACGAATCTCCTCGGGCGTCGGGATGTCGAGGGACTCGAGGATGGTAAGGCCAGGTTCTTTGACGCGTAGGGAGTGTTGAGGCGGAGAAAGTCGGGCGGGACAGCTACGGTGGTGTTTGACGTTCGTTACGCAATAGACTTGTAGTCGTGCCGCTCCTTTGTGAGTCTTGTGGCGGTAGAGTGGTTCGCTGATGGTGAGGAGTTGTGGATTGCGCTTTTGATGGCGCTGAACACTGAGATGGATATACGAGACATATAATACAATTACCTTAAAACTTGTGTCTGAAGGTATACTGAATCAAACGCGGTGTTGTCTTTGCCCGGCATGACAGTGTAGTGGCTGCCACCCAAGGGTCTTCCTCCAGCTCCGCTTACAGGAATGAAGCTGAGCGTGACATAAAGGAGAGATACAGTCAGATGTTTATTTCCTCGAGAATGGATAGCAGCCAGGCCGAAGCGCCATTCCAGCAACTCCAGGAGCTTGACATGGTGCTGACGATCGTGTTCAGGACGGCTCCATTCGTCACGGATACACTTCCGCCATGTTCGTGTCCGCGAGCTCATGTCTTTGAAACAAGGAAAGGAAGCAAAACAGCGAGACGACACGAGGCGCCACGACGCTATTGAAACCTCGGGTGCACGATTGACTTACCTTGCTCTACTTTTACAAGTACTTATCACTGGTTGCACAAGGAGGAAGTGGCTGCTCCTGTCGCTTGGGGTAGCCGGCTTGTCTCCATCCACGCGTAACTAGACTCTAAAGTACCGATAGCCTTGCATACGCGATGCGCTTAACGTTGTTTGCTCCGTTGGACCTTGGAAGGCTGCATGGAATGACGTTGGAGATCGAACGGCAGCGTTGCCGATCTCCCGCACCACGATCACGCGGCTTGGGCTATTAATAGGACAACTTCTGGACCGCTTCTCTCTTGTACGTCCTTGACGAACCTCGATTTCTGTAGCCTTTCTGGGGTGCTTCAGGTCAAGTGACGATGGAGATCGTGAAAACTGCACAACATACGGGGCAGGGCATGATGCATCTAGCAGCGGCCACTCGGAAGCGTGCGCAGCACCGACGTTTCCCCAAAGGAAGTCTTATACAGAGAATCAATATAGGCTCAAAGGCGGGGTAAAGATAATAAGAAGCAGTCTTTCGACGTCTCTACACTATCCAGCAATTGAGTTCTGAGTCCACCGCACCTTGAAAGCCTCGCCAATATGAAGTCCATTACTTTCATCGCTCTCGCAATTGTTTCAGCGCCCGCCTTCTCTCAGACCTGCCCCCCAATCCTCAACAATAGCAATTTCACATTGCGGGCAACAGCAAACATGCAGGGCTTCCCTGGCAACTTCTGCTCTATCTGGAACTACGGCGGAGGCTCCTACGTCGATCCAATTGGCGGTCAATGCCGTGGTAAGTGTTTGCCGGCCCAGCCCTTCCAAACTCAATCTCTCCAGCATGGTCTCTCCAAGACCTTGTCAATAACAACGGCTTCAGGCGAAACCGATTTCTTGCCCGGAGAGATTTTCTCCGAGTGCCAGGGCGGCGGCAACCCGCGCGCCTTTACGTTCACCCCCAGGTTGGTCACAGCGCTTACTACGCTGTTCTGTTTCCTGGGGAATGTCAGCCGATCAGGGTGTTCGCTGATCGGTATACGCGAATTGAGGAAAATGCGAGGGTGGAGTGCACCAGTGCTACGGGAGATTTGTATTGCACCATCGATTATTGAGCCGTGACTTCAGTGGCGGTTGGGGAAGTTTGTCTCCTCGAGCTTTCGTTTGGACGCTGTGAGCTTCGCTGTGGCTAACGTTTGTGGGAGCGTTGATAGCAACAGCTGATAGATTGGAGCTTGGCTGTATCAAAAATGTTTCTCGTCGTCCGCCGGCAGTTGTATCAGCTACGGATTCACAGCTCTGGACGATATGCTGCTCACTAGCGCCAAATTTGGCTTGGCGGAGGAGATGCCGGTGCAGCTCCCGTGAGACTGTATATAATATCACGGCCGATGTAGGGGCAGACCATAGGTTGTTTCTTATGTTTCTCTCTCTGTCAGTGCCTTAGATATTCCGTAGTGAAATGCAAGAATTATAGCCATGCAGGCGAATCCTTCCGGTGAGGGCCAAAAGTATTAGATATATGGAGTTGCAGTCGAGCCGTAATTGCAAAAATGCAGTGGAGAGCATAGTGGACTAATTCGATGCGATAAAGAATACGGGTCCCGAAGATAGCTGGAGACTTTAGTGCGTATCATATTATGAGAGTTCTGAGGACGTAACCTGATAGTACAGTTTCAATAGTCCATACATAGACCAGATAGATCAAGTTTGACGCTCTCCATACCGCATCATTGCAACCCCAGCTTGACCAGAACTCAATATAGGAGTGAGTCAGAAGCTTTCGAGGCTTATCCAACTGCCGTCCACCATCAGCATCTGTTATCCCCATTACTAGAGGAATAAAGGACCGATATAATGCTTGACCGCGACCGATACAGGAAGCGGACACTGATGTTGCTGTAAGGTGACAGTCGTTACGCGCATCGAATCCGAGTCTGGTGCGTGACGTGGCGGCATGGAACGCGTTTGCTATCGAGGCCTCGGAGACGGTAGTTGCCGGCTTGCTGGGACACCGTTAAAAGGATTGTCAGGCACCGCTTGGGATCTCTTGTGTCACTCGGGTTCAGAAGTCTGGACAATTCGATACAGCGCTCAGTTACGCTGCTTTGGTCTTCAATTGTACGCCATGCCAGTTCTTGATTTCATCCGCCAGCACCTGATTTACAAGTCTGTGTTGTTTGATCACCGGTAGGCCCTTGAACTTCGGGGATACTATGTCCAGAGCGTACATCGAACCGCAACCACCACTAATATCTTGTACCTGTGTACCAACATTTTGTATTAGCCTCTCTTTTATGTAAGGGGTGTACGACCATTGCGCCGGGTTTCCGTCTGATAAAGTGCGTATTCGAGCCGGATCACGTCGTACCTCCAGCTTTACAGGCGCCAGCTGCTCTTTTAGCTTGTTGAATATGTGTAGTTCGCCTTCCGAGTAGTAATCCTGTGGTTGTGGCCCACTGCTTGCTTTTCCGGACATTGTCCGGCAAGATACATGGAAGTTGTTTGCTAACGGTAATGGCTGCGCGGAATGCACTCGAGGGAAAGAGGAGGGTCTTGCGGCTTCAATTGAAGCAGCTCGCGGAAAATGGTGATGCGAAAGGCCAGTTGCGAGTCGGTACAGCGCTCGTGAGGATACCATCGTGGCCTTGAGCCTGTTTGGCTGTGTTAGCCTGGATGTTCTAGCTGCAGTTTAGTGGTCTTGAAGCTTCCCGGCACTCACAGCTGTTGGAGAAACTTTTGCAATGTTTGCTCACGCTCAAGCTCGACAGCAACAGGTGGAGCTCGAAGCTTCAAACATCATCATGCAGAGGCTCGCGCGCTCCAACCAGCAGCGGCGCTCTGTCAGCAGTCACGTGTAGCGGGTCTTCGATTTTCCTCTCTCCGAGAAGTATCTTTGTACCTCACTGCAAACTTTTCATCCCGAGTATTGGATCGGCGGCGGCGTCATTCCGTCCGAAGGTCAACGCGGAGGCCGAATCTGGGGAAGCTTGCAATGTAGCCTTTGTACCTCGAAGTACCTCCAGGTCACCGCCTCATCAGCCAACAGCAAGACTTCGAAAAAGCGGGTCAAGCATATCATCCTCAACATCCCCAGCCTCCACGGGAGGACTCCGACATGCGATGGCGCGAACAGCGCTTCCAGTTCTGGAGCCCCACGATCCTCTCCGTACAATTGACGTCGCGATCGAAGGCAAACAAGCCTTTCTTGCTGCTCAAGACGTCGCTGATCTTCGGACCCTGCAGTGGGATCATCCCTCTGCCGCTCTGGACGGCGCCAAAACGGTGTCAAGTTGGGTCATCTCCGCTTCGTGTGGTCCAGTCCCTGAGGCCTTCACATGTCAAGGATTTTGATATTTCGCAATCACCCTGGCCTCGAACAGATGCAGGGCGCTTCATGGCGCAAGCCACCGGAGTTTAACGCTGCGCCCAAACCGTCTCTCCTCCTCAATACGGCGTGATTTACCCGCAGCCACCCACACCACCCGTGCCAAAATTCGAGAGTCTTCGCTGAGGTTTGATGTCGAGGACGTGAAGCATCCGTCGAATGTAAGTCAGGATCCACATTTCACACCACCGTCGTGAACGGACTTGCATCCAGCGGCTCGAAGCGAGACTTTTGTTCTCGCCCCTCATGGACATCCCCGCGGGACTCCACCTCATCCGATTTCAAGCAATACTCTAAATACTGTGGGTCATCGATGCAGACCCCATCTACTCTAATGTTTTGTTGAGAGAGGGTCTCTTATGCATGGCGGGCGCTTAGCCTCCCTTCAAAGCTTCTTCAGCTATTCTGGAAACGCGGCCACCCCATTCGAGACTGCGCATTACCAAATTAAAACAGAGATAAGGAGCTAGGAGCAATCTCCGCACTGAAAGTGCTACGACACCCTCCATGGATATCGATTTGACTCTCGACGGTCCGTCCGCACTACGGACGGCAGGCAACCGTGGATAGCACTCAGGGTTCGACAGTTCAACACGAATGCGACGGTTCCTCCCAGGTGGTGTCTGGACCGTCTGCTTCTCTTGTGAAGGCCCACGACATGTCGATGGAGCCTCCGCGCACCATTATTCGGCGAAACCGTCACAGATCGTATGAGATCAACAGCATGCGCTCCACCAGCCGCTTCATGCTCTCCACGTCACGTCGACCTATGGGTAGCAATTCCGAGTCGTCTGCACCCCAACTCTCCGCAAAGCTTAGGCACGGCGGCATGAAATTATCCGGACATGCCATGCCAGCGTCGGCCTTCGCCGCCAGCTGAAGCTGCACGACATCTAGCGAGGCTCAATCCGCGCGTTGCGACGCACGATCTCGAACGATGTCACAAAGACATCGACGGTTGCACGAAACCGCGATGAACCCCACAGAAGCAGTGGTATCAGTCGAATTCTGGAATAGTTCAGTTGATGCTCGCAGATTACTGGCTTCTCATGTCTCTGTTGAGTTTATGGTCCCATGGAAAGATCCCAAGGAGTGGCGAGAGAGTTACTGCAGCTTTTGACCAGTACCGTTGTTCAAATGCGAAGTCATCAAGATCTTGATGCAGGCTGTCTTGTTGGACCTTCCATTCAGAAATCTCCGATACAGAGTACTTCCGAACCGCCGACCTGGTACTGCGGTACCTGAGCCATTAGCAGCTCGCTTTCCATGCTGTCTTTCACACTCTAACATAGCTTAGATGCACGACTGCCCCATAGCGGGCCATTGATTCCGAGGTATGCCAATATAACGCAGCCAGTTTAGAAAACATGCTCTTAGCAAGGCCGTTGAGATGGAGCTGCAATAGATAGGTGATTGAGATATTCAAACAAACTTCGGAGCCGGACTCGAAATCCGCAGCACAACACGGGAGTGTGCATATCTCTTCACTCCAGATTTACACAAGGATCCCGCCGAAGCGGAAGGGACCCAAGGGACCCAAAGGCGTCCCAAGTTTCCGTGCTGATCTGGCTGGATGACCTTGAATTGTTCTTCGGTGCATTGCTGCATCTTTTACGCTGCGCTTATGGCGTGAGCTGGCGAATCTGCGCAAACACGATCAAGGCCCCAAAGTGGGGCTGGAGCCTGGATTAGGTTGGGGAAAGGGTCCTCAAAATTTACTCCAAGTGTCAATGGGATAATAAGGTCCGGATCGTGGCGTGATACTATTGCAATTGCCGTTGAAGCGGTAGTTGAAGATGTTTTTCGTCATGTAGCGTGATCTGTGCATCTACATGGTGGACGTTGAACCTTGGGTGGCTCTCGTGAGAAGCAATGTCTGGATCGAGTAAACATCGCCGATGAGATTATCCTCATGAAGCGACATCTTCGATGGAAAGCAACTCTGTTGGTTCTGACTCACGGTGCGACGCATCAGAATTGGGTTTTGTGGGGGAACTGACTCGGATACGTGGTGTTGAACTTCTCGGGTCGCGGGACTCGCCTTCAACCTCTGAAGCTGGGCGCTTGGATAGTGTTCGATGTTGGTTGAGGACCCTCCACCAACGACTGCTTCCTGATGATAAATACTCCGAGCGCTCCGCTTGCTTGCTGCTGAGTAGTTTCCAGCGGACAAAGACCTCGAACGCGACAAGCGTGTACGCGTTGAGGTGCGGTAGTTACTCGGCTTACTCAATCTCTAGCAAACGTTCCGACTGTGGAAGTTGCTGACGGCGCAGTCTTGTTGAGGCATGCGCCAGGTGGTGGGCGGTTTTGGTGTTGATAAGATGATCCCTATCGGAGAAGAGCAGGCGTCCGCCTCGTGCTCTGCTAAGACGGCGCTAGGCCTTTGGCTAAAGCCGTTTTGTGTCAAGCGCCGGGAGCGAAGCAACTGGTGGGGGATCGGCGATATTCCGGCTGCTTTGAAATGCCATGCGTTGGCGGTGAGGGAATAGAATGTGTTTTCTGCCATCCATGCACGAAGCTCCAGATAACTAAGCGCTAGTAAAAAGCCCATCTTGCTGGTTCATCCTGGGTTCATCTTGAGCTGAACTGTTGACTGGCTGTGTCTTGAAAAGCCTTTCTTGAGGCTGGATCAACATCTCTTGGGTGCTACCAGTACCTTTGTTGCCCCACGGGCGCTCCGTCTCATTGCGAGCCATGGTTGCTTACACGAACCAGCACAGCCTAGGTGCCTGAGGGTGGACCTTGGATGCTGAAAGAGCTGGAAGGCATAGCGGAGAGGATCCCTTCGTATTAGATAAACCCTGGTAAGCAAATGGATACGAGCTGAGTGGTTTGCAGTGTTGCATGCATGGCTTACTCAAGCGGTAATGCATGTACTCGTATCTAGTCTCTCCTTGCAAGGTTGGGCGACTCGGGTCCAGGACCCCCTCTAGCATATGGCTTCAAGCCATCAGTGTACTTGTATGAAAGAAGGCATCGCAC
Source organism: Coniosporium tulheliwenetii (assembly GCA_030247845.1). Classification (NCBI taxonomy): domain Eukaryota; kingdom Fungi; phylum Ascomycota; class Dothideomycetes; genus Coniosporium; species Coniosporium tulheliwenetii. The sequence goes on along the minus strand of JAPDRP010000019.1, from coordinate 471,022 downwards.
CGACTTTCGCAGAGAGACGGATTGTAATTGTAAAGGCGGATTGCAGGATCTCAGAAAAGAGCCATACGCGATGCTCAGCCACAGCGAGGCGCCATCGGCTTCCACAGTCTCCGGACGCTACTAGTGGTCAATCTGAAACTTGAAACCGGATATCAAAGCACGGCCGGCTGCCATGCTTCTCAGCCGCTGCGCAAGCAAATCCCTAGATTAATGAAGCGTACAAGTAACTTGATTAATTGGCTTGGACGCCGTGCTCATATCGAGAGTGCGGGGAAGGTTTTGCCCCTGATCTGGTGTTTTCAACGGCGTGAGATGCCAGTGAAGACGATTGGCGCTGTGGTGTAGCGCAGCCCTGTAGTAAGCATCATACAATCCTCTCGTCGTTGAGGTTTCATGTTGCAAGCGGTATCGTGGGACCTGCATCCTCGACCTCGGTACGACCGCTATTGCTAAGGGGTACATATCGCGGCTGCGTCCGCATTCAGGGACTCTCAACCATTACTACAAGGTCCATTATCGCTGCGGTTGCGTGCACGGAAAGTTGCTTCGCGCCCGTCGACTGGTTGTCTTCCAGGTGTTTTGGACACCAGCGCGAAAACGGTCGTGGCTCGCTTGCGGCTCCTTGGCCGAACCTCGTCCAGCTTTCGCACCGTGCGCGGCCAATTTGGCGCGGCGGCTTGGAACTTTGTTTGAACCACGACAGCTGATTGGTCAATGCCATAGACCGCCTTTAGGCGAGGAATGCGGCGTCCGCGAGCGGGAGGGGAAGAGATTTTGGTCCTCCAAGCAGCGCATCGCCACTCGCGCGACCTGGGGCGTTCGTGGGCGCGAAGCTGAGACTCGAAACTCACTGCATGGAAAGGGACGTCGAGTGGAGCCCTGGTGTTGAGCTTCCGTGGAGAAGCAGAGAACGCAAGGGCGCACGAAGTAGACATAGACGGCCTGACATCATCGCAGAAAAGCCGGACATTTGACGGGCTCCTCTGGCAATCTCGTATACTCACTAGCCTCAACTCGTGGGACGGGCAGCGTGGTGGCTCGAGTATCATGTACCTCATCCGCCTACGCAAACGGCAGCCAACGCCTTGTCTCGAGTACGCAGCTTTGCGGTCGTGATGTCAGACGAACACCTGATGAGGTTGCGGTTTGTACTCTCGCACCACACAACAGCACCACCATGTAGTTACGTACTGGCTGCCACGACATCTTGCTCAGTTGAGGTGGCTTCGAGCTTTTTGATAAGGCATCCCTCGGACCCCGTCGGTCAGCGCGCCGGCACACACCCCAGCGGCCGGCGATCGAAGGGTTTTCTATTTGTACCGGCTCGTACACCACGGTACGGCTGATCCCCACCCAGAGGTCGCTCTCTCGCAGAGACCCAACGCCGCGCTCTGCCGTACAGCCGCCCCTGCTTGCTCGCCCTAAGCCGGCCACAGTTAAGCCCCCCAGCATATGCCCTGGTCCGTTGGGGTGGATCTCCAATCTTGGTCCCGCCGCCAGGCCATTTCGATCGCTTCTTGCTCGTGCATCAGACATTCAGACACGGTTAGAGCGGGCGTGCGTTGCGCCCAGACCATCCGTCGAGGATTATTCCACTCTATCCTGGCATCTCCATCCGAGTTTGTTGCAACGGCCGCCCCAATAGCCTGCGGCCCTCACCTTTCTCTGCACCACTGTCGCCCACCTTCTCAACAGCTCTCCACCTTTTCTTCGACCATCCACATCCCGTCTCTGCTCATAACTACCCAGAGCATCCCCTCATTGCGGAGTGCAGAGTCGAACGACTTCATCTTACAGCGGGTGGTTTTAGGTGTTGAGCTTATCACCAGAGGCAGAGGCTTGATCCGGTATCAGCCCACCACAACCGCAGCAGGCACGCTCCTCCGACAGAAACTTCTACGCCTGTCCGGATTCTCGCGGCCTCTCCTTCCTGGACCGACGGATTCTCCAATATCATTGTCAGATTCATCGGCGTATCATCCTCAGTGTTGTTCGTCGCCCCGCTCAATTCGGCGTCACAGCTTTAACTAGTTGTGTCTTCCGGCGGCCGCGTCCTTCACCTACCACGAACTTTTCCAGGCATCTCCGTCACAAAGGCGCCTCACACAAGCACACCTTATTCTGTAAGTCATCTCACACGTTTGTTCAACGTCTTCACAGGGATTGTGGTGCGACTGTCTTCATTGCGTGCGCCATCCGCTCAAAGAACAAAGGCTGACCACCAGTCCTCCATGCAGAATCAACTAGTCGTTTTCTTCTAATGCACTTGACCTCCCAAGCGCTGCCTATTTCTCCTCTATAACCGCAACGGCCACTGGGATGCCTTACACTCCGCCCGCCCAACGGTCTCCTGCTACCTCAAGCCCGAACAGCCCCACCCTCAGTCGAACACATTCCTACACCAGCGAGAAGCCCGGCCTGTCGCCTAGCCTCGCCCAAAGGCCTGTCCTACCTCGGTCAGTGTCGTCGACGTCCTATTTGTCGAAACATCGCCGCAGTCCATCCCTCCCGCGGAACAATGGCAACTCGGAGGATATGAAGTCATCTTCGGAGGGCCCTTCGAACAAAGCGTCCTCATCCAACGGTAGCGTCCGCCAGTCCCCTCCTCCTGTGAGCACCCAGTTGATCCCTCCAGGCGCCATCACCACACCGCCGGATTCGGCAGAAGGCTCCGATACGGAAGAGCGAGGGCGGCAACTAGAGGAACTGCAAAGGAACCTCCACAACAACATCGAGGTGAAGCGTGGACACTCTCCCGTGCGTGGCGAGGATGAGGCAAAAACCGCCGCTTCCACTTCATCAGTGCCAGGCTCAACGCCAATAATGGGACCAGCACTCACACCCGAAGCTCGGAAGATATCTCACTCCAGATCCGCAAGCGAGCTAACTCCAGTGACAACGCATAACAACATCCACGAGTCACCAGTACAAACGACTGACGATAGCGATGATGAGGATGACTCGGACAACTCCAAGCCGCCTCTACTCCGCAAGAAGTCTGGTGAGCTGGTCAAACCTGCTCTTCGACCTCCATCGCGTCGACGGCCGTCCAGTATGCCTGGTACACCGACATACAACAAAGCTGTCCACTTCAACGAGGACATCGAGCAGGTGCGACACTTCCTCCAGGTCGATCGGCCTATTGCTGTCAGCGCTGGTTCATCACCAGTCGAAACGTATGACAGCGAGTCCGAGTACCCCTTTGGATACGATGATGGGCACGCGTCCAAAGTTGTTGAATGGGAGATTCGTCTGGCCAACTTCCCGGTAGAGACCTATGAAAGGAAGTCTATGCCTGTGAGGCTCGAGCAGATTTTCTTGTCGGCTGACAACAAGACTTTGATCGGCAACGTCGCTGTTGCGAACCTCGCCTTTCAGAAATTGGTTGTTGCCCGGTTCACGCTGGACTACTGGAAGACAACGTCTGAAGTCGTCGCTGAGTTCAACAATGACGTGAGGAAGAAGGAGATCAACGATGGTTACGATCGGTTCAACTTCAGCATCAGGCTGAGCGATCTAGCTCATCTAGAATCGAAGACAATGTTGCTCTGCATACGTTACAATGTTAACGGACAGGAGTACTGGGACAACAATGCATTCACCAACTTCCAGATCGACTTTATTAAGAAGACAAGGCCGAGGAAGGGCGCGAAGCAAGGGCCTGTGGCTGGCACGCTGGGCGCTATTCCACGTAGCCGGCATTCCCCACCTTCCCGACAGCGCACGGCACCGGCCTCATTCGAGGACGACTTCGGCGATGGCTGGGACTCGAGGTACGACTTTGGCTCGACTAGGTCAATTCTTGGCGAGTCACCCAACACCTCTATCAGGCTCAAGAACAACAGGAACAAGAGAGGCAGTCTATTCCCTGGATCGGCACCAAATGGCACCACCGGCCCCAACCAGGCCTTCTCCTCCAGATACGACTTTGGCGCTTCGCTGTCGGCTGCTCTCACTCAGGCCCAATCTACTCTTGGTGAGCGAAGCGGCCTGAAGCTGAAGGCGGCTCCGAAGCCCAAGCGAGGCTACTTCGACAACATGCCAAACAGCATATCTCAGCCAGCTGATCCGGCTTCAATGGACAATACTCCGCCGCCTTCAGCATTGGCATCAGATAAGCCCGACCTGAAGTCCGACCAGTACAAGGAGTTGATCCAGAAATATTGCTTCGTACGTCCCTCACGTCCAGGCCAGATCGCTTAATCCCTGCAATACTGATTGGCCACACAGTTCGGTACTGGAAAGAACTCGCCGCAGGTCTCATCCCCAAAGCCTCAACCGGACAGCGCACCCGACAACGACTCCGACTCTTCTCCCTCCAGCAACGAGGGTTCCGGTTCGAGCAGCCCCAACTTTCAGAAGGAAGCTGCGCCGCTGGATAGGGCCCATGACTCCGAGGGTTCTAGTCGCAGCGTGAGCCCATTTCTTTCCCGCTCAGCCTCTCCTGGGCCCTTGACCGGCTCCGACATCGGATTCCGGGCTACTTCTCCAGCATCTTTTGGTTATCCCTACAACCACCAAAGTACACACAACAGCATGTTCTCCGAGACTCAAGCGCCCACTGCGATCAGCGGTTAGCTTTCAAGACGAAGTGGCGTGCAAATTCGACTGTTCTTGCCCTTCGCATGACTGGTACGAAATGACGAATCTTCTTTAGCCTACGATCATGGTATTATGAGATGCCTGATGCGTCTATCGGCTGCCACCATTGGTCCTATTCATTATTCTCCCGCCTCAGTGACCCATGGTTACTCTTGTGGCCTGCTTGCCTGGTTCTACATATTCATTGCTCGCATTTCAGCCGGGTCTCCTGCATTTCTGGTTCCGACTTCTTGCATGTCATTAGTTTGGGCGTTGGGGAATAGGTGGCGCCTTTTGTGTTGTTTCCATTAGGCTCATCCCTGTTCGTAGACCGGTGTGTAGTTTGTTGCAGCTTCCTCTCTGTTTCTGCTTTACTCAGTTGTGCTCTCCTCTCAGATGCGGCTTATGGCGCCCTCTGTGGAATTCATTCACCCTTCGGATCAAGGGTCAAAAAAGTTGCTGGTTGTTGAGTTTGCTTTGCCTGGGTTTTACTGGCCGTTCCTTTGCTCGGCTCAGTGATGCGGTACATACAGTCGGTGGTCAAGCTCAGCTTATCGCTGTGCTTGCATTCTGTTGTTGCTTGCCGAGTGGAGACATTCATCTGCTCCGAGGCTTGCATTACTCGAGTTTTAATGGCGTGGGGTTTGTTCTTGGGGTCTGTCAAGATGGCGCAGGTAGAGACTGGTTGTGAAGGTGGATAGAAACATCAATTAAAAAACATTCAGACAACTCTATCAGTCCTCACTATCCAAAATTGAAGTCACTGTCTCGGCCCTGATTCTCTCATGCTCAACACTGTCGCACGCGTTAACGAACCATTACCTAGCGCAGCATCCTGCACACGCCTCATCTTGACCGCTCTTTCCACATGGGAAAATTAAAGTTCGTCCACCATGCGCCTCACCACGCTGCGCATGCAGCTCCATGCGACTCAGACAACAATGTACCCACCACCCCGCGTTTCAGCTCCCCGCAACACCAACCCTCGACGCCACAATGATGATCTCCCCCTCGCTCCCCGCCGCCATGCCGCAAATCGCGCATGCGGCCCCCCATTGATTATCGCGGTCTTTTCACATGGCACCCCTCCAGCTCCCTGGTCGACTTACTCTTCGCAGACAGCTTCCTCCGGAACAGCTTCCTCGATTACCGCGTCCTGCCTTAGGCACGTACCCTATCGCTTCATCCTCACGCTACTGCCACCACTTCCTTGAGGTGATGGTTCGGGCAACAGCACCTCACGCCGTCGACGGCCACTGCAGCAGTCTCATTTCTTCCCTCCCACTTTCGCCCCTTCTTTGCATGCCTCTTCACGTCTACTCTTGGATCGCAGCGAGGCTCTACGGCGCAGCCTACTGCAACATCCGCTCAGCGCTCCGTGGAAGACACATGCGGATGCTGACAGAAAGTGAAATGGAGCTTGTCTGGTGCTGGGCTTGTTGGAGTTGGCGGGAGTGTTTCTGAAGAAGGGAAGGGAGATGGAGGATGAAGGGGAGGGCGTGGTTTGGAGGGATGAGGTTGACAGTAGATAGATATTAAGTCAGGAAGCTCGAGGTCGCAATGTCATCCACCGTACGATTTACATCAAGTGTAGAACGCTACCTTACGTAAATTAAGCTGTGCTGAAGTTAAGGCAGGTTTGTACTGTGAGTAAGCTTCACAGGACAGCGAGTAAGATTCCTAGGTATGTGACTTTGACAGTACCCGATAAAAGCTGTTATAATACATTCCCCCAATTACTCCTTCCTAGCTCTGGCGAGTGTGTCCATCTGCAATGGATGCATGGCGATTGCTGTGATCTTGAGTTTCGTGAAGTAGCGGCAGGGATATGCGAGCTTGACGCGCTTGATGCGTCACGCCTCGCGTAGCGACGCGACTGCGTGATCTTTAACTTCGAGCCAACAACTTCACCAACCCCGAAGTGTACGGTTACCTAACGTCGTTTCACAACCAGACTGCCCGGTTGCCTAAAATTTGAAAGGCTGCAATCACGATAGTAGCATTAGCTGTAAGAGTATGAAGATGCTGCCTTCCATTCGAAATACTTCATGAGCGCATGGCCTTCGACGTTGGCCGGTATCTCAACTTCAGCGCTCACTTCTTGTGCGAAGCTTACACCTTTCTTTTCGAGTGGTTGTGTTTTGCTCTCTTTGTACTTCTTCTACGACTCGTCAATCGCATCCCTTTCCAGTGTCACGTACATTCCGTCTCAAGAATGGCCAATCAGGCGCCGCCGACGCCAGCCAGGCCTCCTGGACCTCCAAGGTCCGACAGCTGGATAAAACTTCCAGGTTTCGGTCTTCCCTTGACGGATATGCCTGTGGAATGGAGACCTGATTCTGCCGACCGGATGCGCTTTCCGAACGCCCTCATGGATTGGGTAGCCAAGGGCGTGACGGTTAGGGAGCGGATCATGCTCGAATTCATCAACCTGATTACCGATAAGCCGGACTGGGACCGGAAGGTGTTTGATGAAGACATTGTCCGGAACTGGCGGCAGGAGGCGTTGGTAGATGGTGCCAACTTCTCAGAGAAGATGTTCGAATTTGTGAGTGTTTGGAACTCCCGAGTCCTAAGGATGATTGCTTATGAGAGTCATCCTCTTGCGTATTTCTTGATGTTGGGAGCAAGCTGGACTATGCTAGTGCTGCGGATGTTGGAGTGCTGTGCCCCAATCATAGTCTTGAAGTCACGCTGACCAAACCCACAGTGCGTTCTCGAGCTTCGGGATAAGGCTAAACGGTTTCAAGAGACTGGTGTGGTGGCTGTCCTGGACACAGAGGCTACTATAGTCAAATCTGACCAAGCCATTCCGCTTGAACTCGAAGAAGCACTGCGCGTCGAGGTTGCGTCGTTGGAGAACGTCCCGGGGAAGCAAAAGGACTGGCACCCAGGATCTGACGGGAAAGTGCTCGATCTGGTTCATCCGTCTTTGTTTCCTCTTATCTACGAGCAGACTCGAGTGCTAACGAAAGGCCGAGTGAAAATCGCAAATTGCATGAAGCGCTGCGGCGGAGGCCAGATCATCCCTGAGAGTGAGGAATTCCGGAACTGGAAGCCGAACTGGTACTCGGAAATCCGTTCGCCAGCTTTCTGGTCGCAGCATTTCCAGTGGTTGCCATGTGAGGTAAGCTTTACCGCAGGCGGTGGTGTCAAGATTGATAGCTACATCAACAACTTGCACCCAGAACAGCAAGGAACGCTCTACAAGATTATTGAGCAGTTTATCGCAAAGGCGGTTCCGTTATGGGATGAGACGCTAGCACGTTTCCATCCACGACTGCGTATCAATGTGGATCGCGACGAATGGGAGTACCCACTAGGACGTATACGTCCTCCCCAGGGCGACGATCCGCCTTCCGACTCGGACGACCTCTGGGAGCTCGAGCACGACTGGGAGATGACTAACCGCGTGCTTGTCCAGCCAGAGCCCCTGGAGTACAAGTACACCAACGGATACGCCTCAGCTCCGGATCACTCGGTAGATCTGAGACAGGACTTCAAAGAACAAGGCCTCCAGATCATCGTGAAGCTGGCCAATATACATCTAACGCCGGAGAACTCGGATTACGAAGGCGGCTCTTGGCACGTGGAAGGCTGCTTGAATGAACATATCTGCGCTACGGCCATCTACTACTACGATTCCGAAAACGTTACGGATAGCTTCCTTGAGTTCAGGCAACGCACCGATGCAGAGGACATGATGATGAAGCCAGAACAGGTAAGCTCGTCGCTGCAAAGCGTCCGTGGTGGAGGTCTCCCGTACTTCAGTACCGGAACTGCTCCCACAAACTGCATGCACAGATAATCCTATTGTGTAGACTTTGCAACGGCTCGGAGCGCCACGTTCAACTACTCCCTGCCATACCTACGGAACATGTCTCAGTCACAACTCTGTACTCTCCTTTTCGTTGCTAGAGCTGTCCCATTTCTAATCACGTTTCCAGAACGACTACGTCGGCATCGAACGGCTTTATAACGTCCAACACGAAGATCCCGCAGTTCAGACTCTTGGCCGCGTCGAAACCCGCCAAGGCCGGCTTCTCTCCTTCCCCAACGTCCTTCAACATCGCGTCGCGCCCTTCCGCCTTGCCGATCCAACTAAACCCGGTCACCGCAAAATTCTGGCTCTTTTCCTTGTCGACCCACACATCCGCATCATCTCAACGGCGAATGTACCACCGCAGCGACAAGATTGGTGGGCGCAAGAACTGAGAAGGGGAGATACGAGGTTGGCTAGGTTGCCGGAGGAGCTGCTGATGCATGTCATGAGTTATGTCGATTTTCCGATGGGAATGGAAGAAGCGAAAGAGGAGAGACTGGAGCTGATGGCTGAGAGGACGATAGTGGATGATAACGTCAACGAACAGTATCTTGAGGTGAGACTACCTTGACGCCTTGATCGCTGTTCTAGGGTGCTGACGGTGTGGTAGGGCACGTTCAACTTTTGCGAGCACTGAGATTCCCGGCAAGGTGGTGTGCATCGCTTCCGAGCTTCGTGTATACTATGGCGTCCAGAGGGGCTGGTCTGGCTTGCTCTACAAAGCATGTCGTGTTGTTTGTTCGCTTTGCTTTCGAGGAAGGCGACGAGCCCTGTAAATGCGCAGTTGTTGCTCAAGTCGAAGCCAGCTCATCCCTACCATCAGACAAATGAGTATCTAGGCCTTGCAGAGGTTCACATAAGTCTTTTGTACGTAGTTTCTCCTCAAGGCAGTAGGAATTGCTCATCATTGTCGAGGGCTTGTACAACAATTAAAACAAGTTTCAAGGCGGAAGTGCAGCACTGTTGTATGTCATTGAGAGAATCGGATGGAATCACTGAGTCGACAAGGCTTACTGCCAAACAGATAGGCATGCCGTTACCCAAGAGGGTTATTGTAAGAATCGATCTTTGTATATTGAGCTCCGGTTCATACAGAGTCGCGCCTCGTACATGTCACCCGGTTTATATCATACTACTAACCTAACTTGTAGATCACACCTACATTAAACCGTAAGGGGTTGTGCTACCACCAAACTCGTATAACACTTCGTGCACGCGAAGGGTGGAAAATTGTTCACCCACCGTCAAAGCACTACATCATTACAATATTTATTCTTGCATGGTTTGAGTCTGTCACATACGGCCACAGATCAAAGAATACTGGGCATCCCGTCCGCTCTGCCATACACAAGCTTTGAATCGATAGATTAGTAGTTAGGTGGGTGACCACTAGCGAATACCTACTGCTGTATGTTTCTGTTTTTTGGTCGAGGAAAAAGATCTACTGGCGTGGACTTTTTGGGGACGGAGATTCATGCTGGGGGTGTTTCTAGCGCTCAAATAGATCCCGTTTCCGCTAACGCACATGTGTCGTACACTATGTGAGAATATTCCACCATACTGTGACCTTCCAGGAAAGAGCCATTTCTGGCCCTACAAGAGCAAGATCCCAAAGTCTCTTCGGCTATCAAGGGGATGTCTTGAATACCTTACTTTTTCCATCCACTTCGAGCGCCTCGAAGCCGGTTCGGTGTTTATCACCGGGAGTCCGGGACCTCAACTCACATTGATATTGCCGGGAAGCTGCCCAACGTATAACGATCCGTAGCCCTCTAGTCAATCGAATGTCTCCAATCTCCACACCCCCTCACTATCTAGACCTGAGTCTACAAGCCCTGGACGGGTGCTGATGTACTTCCAATTTCACACCTTCTGAATTCAGATATTATTTTCAGGGGCAGAAACCCACAAACACCTCTACTGCACCTGATCCAGCTACCGGAGAGGAGAACAGACGTGAACGGCAACGGAACATGCCCGAGTTCATACCCAAACCTCTGACACTAATGTATGTATCTTTAATCTGTCTTCAGATTCACTACCCAACCCCTACCCTAGCCATCCCACCGCAGCGATTGAAGTCCTCCTTCTCACGTTATGAACACCACTAAAAAGCCTCTAATCCCACCAGGCGTAGAAGCTTCCCGGCCAAATGAATAACAACCGTGCCAAGATTTTCCGAAACAATGTGACCTCGCCACGCAAAGAATGTGCGCCCCAAAATAGTCAAAAGGCCCTCTGTGCCTCTTCGCGAGCCTCATACAATAGCGACACAAACATCCGCGGAGGTCCTGACGCCGTCCAGTGCTCCCATACCCAGGAGCAAGATCCCATCCATATCGAATCCACATACCCTTCCCTCACAAAACCCGGCTCTTCCCCATATTACGCTGTCTCAAACGCATCCGACACATTGACGTCCGACGTATCCAGACTCCGCCTCTCGGCCGCGGAGCCCCGATCTACAACCATGTGATCCGATGGAAGCCGGTCGGGCAGGCTGGCCGGGCTGCCGGAGCGGTAGAGCTGGTCTTGGAAGGCGTCGTCGGGGGAGAGAAGGACCAGACCTGCGACATCAAGTCAGTAATGTAATCTTACGGCCGTTTGACTTGATGATGTTATGCAGAAAGGGATGAAGGGAAAGGAAGAAAGGAAAGGAAATAGGGGAAAGAAAGAGGGAGCAGAGGACAAGGGAAGATTGGGAAACAGCATACCTCCATAATAGTCCTCCCCCCCGACTAGCCATCACAACCGCCTTCTCCTCCTCAAAAACAACCCTCCACACCGCCTCCGCCGGCTGACTCAACTCCCTGATCAAATTCCCCTTCTTGAGATCCCACACCTTGACCCTGCCATCGCTGCCGCCGCTCACAATTCTCGCGTCGTCAAACTGCAGGCTCGTGACGCTGTTGTCGTGGGCCGCGAGCCGGTGGATAGGTTGGTACTCGGTTAAGGACCATACCCGCACGGAGCCGTCGGAGCCCCCTGTCACGAGGATGTCGTGCCGCATTTGGAGTTGGCCGACTAGGGAGGTATGGCCTTGGAGGATGGCGAGGCAGCGTCTGCGAAAAATTAGTTTCTATCTCCTGGAACTACGCCAAGGAAAGGGGAGGTGCTGGGGAAAGGAGGAGGGGACGCCTACCCGTCATTAGGATCCCAAATCCTAACACTAGTATCCAAACTCCCCGTCGCAATCCTCCTCCCATCAAACGCAACCGCATAAATCTGGCTAAAGTGCCCCGTGAGCGTCCTCAAGCATTTCCCCTCGCTAATACTCCATATCCGGGCCGTGGTATCATAGCTCCCCGAGACGATGCGGTCGCCGTGGATCTCCAAGCATCGCACGCTGGCTTGATGCCCCACGAGCACGTGCTTGCAGACCCCCGGAGAATGTCCCAGATGCGTAGGGTTGTGTCGCGAGAGCCGGAGATGGCGGTGTATTTGTCGGACATTTTTAGGCAGCGCACTGTTGAGGTGTGGCCGCGGAGGGTGTGGACGCTTTTGCTGTTGGGGGTTAGCTGTAAGGACTTCTTGGTGCGATTTGAGGTTATAGTGGGAAAGGGGAAGGGGAAGGAGCATACCCGGTCTTCATATTCCACACCCTAACATCCCGATCGCATCCCCCGCTAATCAAGACATCCTCCCACGGCACCATCGCCCACACACCCATGACGTGCCCTTGCAGCGTCTTCTGATGTTCGCCATTGGTGTCGAAAACATGGATCTTCGCGTTATCCAGCGCGACCACAATATACTTATCCGTAAGATGCAGACTCGTGACGACGCCCTGGTCCGGGGTGATAGATCTCGAATCCACCTTCCCCCGCTCCTCCACGCAGTCTCGACCATATACCGCTGCTTAAAATGGCTCCGGTACGTCGTGACTTTCGGCCTCCTCGACGCTGTGCCCCTAGGCCCCCCTTATGCCTTCTCCCCCGGCCTCCCGGTGGTCAACGTCCTCCACCTCCGCGCCCCAGCTCCGCCACTCGTCGTCGCTGAACTCAGACTTGAGCCCCGGCGGCCGGTTCCAGCGGTTCTGGTAGCCGTAGAGGTCGGCGTGGCGGTGGTAGGCCGAGGAAGCGGAATCGGGGGAGCCGTCGGGGGTGTGTCGCTTGCGTCCTCCGAGGGGGTCGAGGGCGGGGAGGAGTCGTTGGAGAGGCGGCGGTAGGCGTGCTTGTCGCACAGGGATTTCCAGGCCATGTCGTCGCTGACGAGCTCGCGCCAGCGTTTCGAGACTTGGGAGGAGCGCGCGAGGGTCGTGGGGTCGTCGATGAAGGTGAGGATCTGCGGGGCTAGGTAAGCGGGGAGCACATCCCTGCGGCCAAGAGAAAGACACGTACTCGTAGACATAGCTCGTTGGGGAGGCTCGTAAATGGGTCCTTCTTTAATCGCGGGCTGACAAAGTCGTGCACGAAGCTTAGCTGGTGGCTGTTGCACATGTTCAGCAGCTCCCCCAATAGCCTCTCCTTCTCCGCATCGTTCATGTCGCTGAACCAGGCGCGCACGTTCCTGAACGTCGCATCTTCGTGCTCTGACGCTGTACTCCAGTCTGGTGCGCGGTGGTTCGGCGTCGGGCTCGGTGCGGGTGTTGGTGGGGAGGCGGGCGCTGCTGGGAGCAGGCTCGGTGGTATACTCGAGTCTATGGGGCTCGTGGGCGTGTGTATGGGTGCGGGCGCGCGTGTCCGTAGTGCTCGCTTCCGAGTTCTGGATGTTGCTGCTTGCGGTATTGGTTGTGATACTGGGAGGGTGGATGAGGAGGCGACGACCTCTTCGACTGTGGTCATCTCTTCGTCTGAATCGCTGTCTAGGACCTCGTTCGGCCGTCGGTATAGTTGGTATTCCTCCTCCATATCGGGAACCTGCCGGCGCACGCAGGGGATGTCGAGCGGTATTGTGGCGGACAGTAGCTATAGCGTCTTGCGGACAAAGCAGGGGACGGCGGAGCTGCAGCCGGAGCGTGGTGAATATTCGACTTGCAGTTCTGTCCAGTTGAGACCGGTCTGCAAGGTGGGACCAAAGAAGGTATATGGGGTGGGAGCTAGTGTTTCAGAGCGGTTTGTTCTGGGAACACTCAGGAGCCCTTTATGGACTTGTCCGACCGTTTCGAGAAAGCTGACTACACGCAGCTTGGTGGCTTCGAGTGAGGAAAGGTACCAGGGTGTAAGATGTTGTGTAGTAATGTGTGTATGGACGTTCGGAGCGAGGGTGTAAGAGGGCGGCGGCTAAGGGTGAAGGCCGTGGGCGTGCTGGGCTGGGTGATGCAGGTTGTGTCAGCTTCGCACCTGGGCAGTGAACCACGGGCAGATCCCCTAGGGAAACCGGCCGAGACTCCGGTCGGCGACCAAAGGGGTCATGCAAGCACTTTAAGGACAGCGACACCATCTGACCACATCATTATGCCCTTCTTCTCCACTGCTCCTGGCTTCGTGCAAGCCCAACGGCATCTGCCGGTTACACCCTTGGGACTTCGTTCTGGCGTCTCGTGAGCGCTTATTCAATCGTGCGGTCATTCCTGCGAGACATTACCGCGAGTCAGAATTTCTGCAATGCGGCCATTGGACTGTTGCCGATTCACGTCTTGTGGAATCGGCAAGAAAAAGCGTTCCCTTGATAACGTGCTGCTCACGGTCGAGGGCCCTGTGTGTTGACCTGGAGTCATGCTCGAAAGCACAGGCCGCTTGTCAGGTCTGTCACTTCTGTCACTCTGATACTCATGCCTTGAAGCCTGCGACATGCAGAGCTGGTGCCGGCAGCTAGTCTGTAGGTATGTTAATGCATATTGAGCTGGAGTGTGGTCAACAGCGAACGATGTTCCGCAAAACTTAAGCACATATCTTCGACTTCTTGGGGCAGTCCGATGGGACCGAAAGCATGTCTGAGTGATAGCTTTGTAGTATGCCGCTAGACGCGGCTCCAGATTTTCGAATCTATCCAGGTCTAATAAAACTCCCCTTGATCCGCAACTCCATCAATGCGCATGTCCGACCTGCGTAAGAAGCGGCAACAGCATCCCCGCCACCGCAACAGCCGTCTCGGACAACGTGACGCCCCTGTGTCCCTGCTGCTCGTAGGAAGCAGCCTCGACATAGCCATTACTCCCGCCATAAACATGGCGATATCCATCCGCCTGTTCACTCCCCACACCACCACCATGAGAGTGACCCCCAAGCGACTCCTGCATAGCATGCATAGCGACATATCTGTCCTTCAATTAGCACATTTCCCTCAATCTCTTACACATCTTCTACAGTACTCACAGAAAAGTCCCCCCACTAAACAACAGCACACACCCCGTCACAAACCCCATCCCACCCTCCCCTTCCCAACCATCTCCTCCCCTCCCACCAAATTGACAACCACCCACGTGACCAGCGCCCCAACCGGCGCAGCAAGACTAAACACAACCAGATGCATCCTCGCCGTGCGCTTGCTGAAGCCCTGCTTCAGCAGCACAGACGTAAGCCCAAACGCCGCGGGCGCCTTATGGATCATTAGCGCCACAAACACCACCAGTCCCAGTTTCGTCGACTCGGACGTGGATGTGCTGGTGGAGGCGCCCAGCGCGATGCCGTCGGCGGCGGCGTGGATGACGAGGCCGATGGTCGTGGCGGGAGGGTGGGCCGTGTCGCTTAGTGGGTCAGGTGAGGGGGCATCGAAGGTCGAGGGGAGGATAGCGGCGGGGAGGAGGCGTCGTGCGGGCCGCGGGAGAGTCGGTCGAGCGAGATGTGCAGGGGTTTTGGGGTGGTGCGCGCGGAGAGGAGGGTGGGGAGCGTGGAGATGAGGTGCATGAGGATGAAGCCGGTTATGAGGGAGAGGCCGACGTAGGCGTGTGGGGAGGGTGGGGTCGGCTTGGGAGCGTTGTGATCGTCGGCCTTGTGGTCGTGAGACTTCTCTGCAGGGTGTGCGTTATCTGACTTATCCAGAGGAGACGCAGCTTCTCTGGACGTAAGAGTGTGAGCATGGCTGGGGGGAATGTTGTTGAGCTCCAGTGTACGAGAGTCATCGATCGGAGCGACCCGGTGGGTGGATGCTTCCAGTAGGACTCGATTTCTCTTCGTGTGTGTGTGGCCCGTCGTACCTGCGCTGTACAGGGTCTCAATGCCTTCCGGTATAATGACGATGAGCGAGGTGCCCACAAGAACGCCTGTTCCAAGGGCCGACGTGAAGCGCAATTGGCGTTGCGATAGAGCGAGGGACAGCGGGAGCATGCCTGCGAGGAAAGACCTGGGCAATTTGAAGTCAGGGTATGCAACTGCTTTCAGATACAAGGCTTGCAAATAAGCTTACGCAATTGCCATTATCATGCTCAGAGTGAGCAGCATGAATAGTCCGCTCCACATCTTTGCGGATGTTGTTGGTTGATGTTGCGGCTGCGCGCAAAGGGATGATGTGAAGAAGGCAGCACTCAAGGAGTGACTTGGCCTGAACTGATGATGGGCATTCTTCGCGTCTTTTAGCAAACCTGTATTTCGGTACCTAACGTTTTCTCTTACTGCTCCGGTTAGTGGAGAATTGAAGATGTCAATCGGTTGACCAAGCTCCTTTGGTGCAAGGGTTCCGGGTAAGGCTGAAGATCGCCAAGCCACGGGCCAAACGCGCTGCGCGGCATCGAAGTGCTTGTCGCGTCCGCCTGCTTCGATGCTTCACCAACTTCTCGTCCACTTCAACAAACCTCCTTTACAACACACGATATCAATCGGCGAACAGGACACGTCTCCAACTTCAGGCTCGTAATCTATCCCACTCTTTAGCCGTCGACGAACGTGGCCGTCGCTATCCACTTCCGATCCAGCCACGGGCGCCGATAGATCTTACCACGAGGAGATCTCTTGACCGCCGCGCCACACCTTCGCGGATGAGGTATCCGTAGCCTCGCCTTGTACCGTCACAGCAAAGTCCGCGCCTCGACGAAATGGAGGAAGCGCTGAGCGAATGTGAGCACCATCTCGATCTTCTGTCAGCTGTACCCCTCAAGCTAACGTCCGTATTCAGGGCTCGCAAATGCTAATGAAGCTGTGAACATCAACCTCGTACGCGCTGGCAAGGAAGCCGGCACATCAGAAACCGTCTTCGAGGAGTCGTTCCATCCGACATTCACCTACACAGTCTTCGGCGAAGAAGAGACCATTTTTGGCTACCGTAATCCGCAAATCAACCTCCGTTTCCGCGCGCATGATCTGCAACCATCGTTAGAGTTCAAGCACGATGGCGTCTTCGAAGCGGTTGGAGAGACAAAGCCGATGGATATTCCAGAAATATTGAACGATTTCCTTCCTGAAGGTGAGCGCATACTGTTAGATCTGAGCATCCAGTACATAAGTCTAGGCTTCAAACATGCGTAGTCTGCCATGTTTTAGTACACGAGTTTGGCATGTAATGACAGCTTGACAGATGCCTTGAGGACGGACAACCAGTCTCTGGCGGATCTAACTGCGACGGATACGGGGGCCAGCTCCTGGACCCCACCGGGCAATCTTCAACACAGCTACACGCACAACGAGAGGAGGTTTGAAATATGGTGTTCAAGCCTAGCCGATCCAACGGCGAAGGAGATCCTACGACGTATGCAGATTCTGATACCGTTCTATATTGAGGGGGGCACGTGTCAGAATCTTGATGATCAAGACTGGACCCTGGAGCGATGGAAGATCTTTCTAATGTATGGCCTCAAGAGTTGTAAAATAGTAGACCTGTGCTGACAATTTACAGCTACGAAGTCGCAACCCCGCCTCCCTCAAACCCAGCACGATCCCCCTACACCATCGTCGGATTCTCCACATCCTACCGCCTCTGGGTCTTCCCCTCCGGCCGCAAAACCATCGACGAATCCTTCACCCATGTCCCCAACGGCGCCACCTCCCTCCCAACACCCCCACCAACCCTGGACCCGGAATCCATAGACCCCGAAGCCGCGCCCTCCTTCCTATCCTACAACCCCTCGACTCCCATAGCCGCGAGCGCATCTCGCAATTCCTCATCCTCCCGCCCTACCAGCACCAATCTCACGGCACGCATCTCTATACCACCATGACAGACCTCTTCCTCTCCGATAGCAACGTCTTCGAAGTCACGGTCGAGGACCCGAACGAGGCTTTCGACGACATGCGCGACTACTGCGACCTCCTCCGCCTGCGCCAGGACCCCTCTTTCGCATCTCTCACCCTCGCCGACAGCGTACCCCCCGATTCCCTCGATCCAGAGAAGGACGTCCCAACCGAGCTGCTGCTCCCCGAGCAGACCCTCTCGGCTCTCCGCCAAGCGTCTAAAATCTCGCCGAGACAGTTCAGCAGGCTCACGGAGATGCAGTTGTTGTCGAAGATTCCGCCAAGGCATAGAAGCAGGGCGCGCATTACGCGGAAGGCCAAGGCCGCGGATCCGATGGATCGGCGGTATTATTTTTGGAGGCTGGTGGTCAAGGTGAGGTTGACGGTTAAGAATCGGGATCAGCTTGCGCAGCTGGATGTTGAGGAGAGGATTGAGAAGCTGGAGGAGACGCTGGCGGGGGTGGAGGAGGAGTATGTGAGGATTTTGGAGGGGCGGAGAAGAGGGCGGGGTTGGTGGGGGGTCCCGAGACGAGCGCTGGAGTGAGGAATGGGACGCCGAAGGGGGTGTGAAGAGGAAGAGCAGGGTTGTGGAGGAAGATGAGGAGGAGGAGGAGGAGGTTGTGGATGGCGGTGCCAGGCAGGCATCAGCTGGGGCGAAGAGGCCGAAAGTCGCAACTGCTGATACTGATGGATGATGGTAGCGGCAGCCCGTGCTTCGAAGCTTGTCCCAGCGCATGCGGTTTCAGCGCGCATCCGTTCTCTTTTTCATGCATCGAATTTACAGATACCACCCAAGGCGTTTCAGAGGCTCAAGGCTGTAGTCTTAACATATGCGATTCTGGTTGAATGAAGTCATAACGCTTTTCCATACGTGATAGTTCAGGTCTTTGATCTGAAGGTATTTTCAATGAAGTCGGCGCCGGATAACCTTAACGATATCCCTCAGCCCCTTCAACCTCTCCGTCCTCGACTCGCCCAAATAAAGCGCAGCCACAGGCCACGCATGGACTGAGCCCTCCTCCTCGTGCACGTCGACCTCAGCACCCGCCTTCCGGAGCAGTGAGATCAGGTCTCGAGTCTCCGGCGCCAGGACCTCTTCAGACCCAAACAAAAAGAACCACCCCCTCGACGGGCTCGCGCGTAACCACTTCCCGGGTCTCGACAATGTCCCGGCGACACCATAGGGTCATCTTCCGGAACCTTGGACCCGATGTACTGCCGCCCGTACAGATCCAAACTCTCCGCGCAGAGGTAGTCACTCGCCGTATCCCGTCTCTTCTCCGACACAATCTCCACCCACGGCGATATCATGACCGCCATTCCCGGGAGGCGGCCGCGATATTCCGGATGATCGGCCACGTACAGCAGCATGCTCAGAATGAGCGTCGCGCCGGCGGAGTCGCCTCCTACGACGACGTGGGACGGGTCGCGGACGAGTGATAGGACGTAGGCGTAGCCGGCGAAGGTTTGCTGCACTTGGGTCGGGTAGACGGCGTCGGGGACGAGGGTGTACTCGAGCGCGAAGAGGGAGGGGTTGGTGTAGCCGGCGGCGCGGAGGAGGGAGACCCAGGCGAGGAGGAATTCGAGGTAGAAGTAGGTGGTGCCCATGGAGAAACCGCCGCCTGGGGTGGGGTTGTTAGTATAGTGTGATGGGTGACGCCTTGAAATGTTTTTGTACTGACTTTGGGTATACAAATGGAAACGCTTCTGACATAAAAGATGCAACGAGGGTGGATGAGATACGTCCATGTCTTAACTCACCGTGGCAGTAGAACACGACTATGTCAGGTTTCTTAGACGGGTCGGGTGTGATCCAGATGCCTTGGAAGTTGGGCTATAGGTCTCTTAATGATTGCTCTTACGCAGCATTGCCTGTGATGACGCTGCCGACTTACTTGTTTCACCTCAGTCCAGGAGATGGGTGATCGCAAGAGCCCATGCCTCAGCATTCGGAAGCGGAGCAAGGGCAGCGAGACCGCCTTGGAAAGGAACACCCTGCCGATATATGCCGGCAGCTTGGCGAAGGCATAACGGACATATCTTATGACGATGTCTTGGAAGGGTGTAGCGCGTTGAACGAAGGGTGAACGATGTTGTCTAGCAGTGAAGAATCTCTCGCGAATGAATTGATATGGTACTTGTAAAGCTATGCTATATTAGAACTGAGCGTATTACATCAAAAAAATTTATATACCGAGATCCGGAAGTGCACCCAGAACCCATCTTGCAGTTGTCCAAAGACCAACGTGGATTATCAGTTGTGGAGTGAGGAAGATGAGAAAGACGAGGCAATCTATGTATGAAATCCGACTCAGAATCATGGCGATAAGTCGCCTCTAGAGCAAAGAAATTCTGAACGAGTGTGTTACGCGTTGAGGAAAAGCCAATGCATGACGACGACAGGCCAAGGTTGACTTGATATACGCAATATCTAGAAATCGCCAAGATTACCTGTTGAGAAAATTGGAACGAGTGGGACAGTGCTGCAAGACGGATTATCTAGCAACGAGAGACGCCATGATTGAATACTGAGTGAAAAGTCGTTAAAAGGAAAGAGTGGTTGTAGAACAGCTGCGCACGTGACTGGCCGCGGCTCCTCGGGAGTCGCGAAATCATTTCGCGGAGGTTGTCTTCACCTCCAAAGTTTACGCCGCAGGCATTCAAATCAGCTACTCTGAACAACCTTCAACATTGTCTTTCCGCGCGTGTTTCCTCTCCTTGTTTCTACAACATGTGTTGATCACACCGCCTGCATTCGTTTGACAAACAGGCACTGCGAAAGCTAGGCTCGTCTTCCGGTCATCCAGCTATATCGACCCCTCCTTAGTTCTACCTGTCTTCAGCGCCATGGACCTCGCTAGGTAAGCCCTAGGCCGTTTGAACGTCACTTGAGCTTGTCCTAATATGCGGCTGTTAGCACGCTGTCCATGGACGAGATTCCTACGAAGCTTAGATGCGCCATCTGCAACAAGCTAGCCATCAATGCATTCCGCCTCCCTTGCTGTGATCAGTCAATTTGCGAGACCTGTGAGTGATACACATCAGAATTTCCCCGGCACCAGGTCCCTTGTACTCACACCGATCAGGTCAATCCTCCCTACCCGATTCATGCCCCGTCTGCGCCCATACCCCCCTCGCCGCTGAGGATTGCAAGCCGAACAAAGCTCTGCGCCTGACAGTGAAGGCTTTCTTGAAGTCGGAGGAGAAGAAGAGGGCCGTCAAGCCGGCGACACCTGCAACACCATCCGCCGCAGAGACACCCACTCCCGCGATTGTCGACCCACCGACAAGCGCCCCTGGACACCCGCCACAAACTGAACAGTCTGGTGAGCTTTCTACACCAGTGGTTGCTTCAATCGAAGAGCACGCGCCTGCCGGCGAGGTATTTGCAGGCCAGACGCAGCTGGCTAGGCGTGAAGCTGCTTCGCAACCCGCGGCCCAGGTATGTAGTTAAGCCGGATGCTAGCGGGCCATTAGCTAACTCCGATCAGGACCAGACTCAGGAACCAGAAGAGACAAAGAGGGAGGTCAGCGTGGCGCAGGGGGCCACGGAAGCCGAGACAGCCGACCGACAACATACGGATCCCGTTATTGAAACGCAGGGGGCACAAGATGGAGTACAGAGTCAACGGCCTGATGGCAGCCAAGATCAGAACAACATGTGGGCCATGAATGGAGGGCAAGGCCAACAGCAGATGTATGGTGAGGGTTACGGCTTCGACTCCAGCCAAGCCGGCTATGGAGACATGGGCTGGAACAATGCTTCTGGCTTCAACCCGATGATGCAGATGCCCATGCAAAACGGAACGGGCGGCTCGTGGAACAACTTCTCTGGTATGATGGGTACGCCATTCCCCTCTGTATATATCTTGAGCAGCAATGCTAACATTTTACTCCAGGCATGCCAGGAATGGCCATGGACCCTATGAGCATGCAACAAGGAATGTTCGGAGGCTACGGAGGACAAGGCATGGGCATGAACGGGATGAACGGGATGAGCATGGGTATGGGCTACGCAGGATTCGGTGGTGGATGGAACGGACAGCAGATGAGTGGCGGTGACTTTGGCGGCGCACATGCTGGCTATTATCCCGGAGGTGGATATAATCAACAATCGCACCAGCAGGGGCATTTTCCCCCTCATCAGATGCATCACCAGCAGTTCCAGAAGAATAATTACCAGAACCAAAATCGTATCCAGGGTCAGGGCGCGTATCACCAGCGGGGATACAACCGTGGCTACCAAGGCAATGTTGGTCCTGGTCAAGGGCATGCTCATGGACAGGCTCAGCTTGAAGATCGAGCTCCAAGCCGGGACCCACCCCAGATTTCTGGTCCCGATACTCAAGCACAGGAACCACCGTCCGAAGATGATCCCTTCTTCCACCAGCTCCCTGCAGAACTCCGAAACCGCCGTCCGTCTCAAGCGAAGTCCATCGACCCAGCGTCAGGTGATGTACCTGATACGCAGGAAGGAAAGAAGTCTAGGCCTGCAGACACCTCAGAACAAGCTATCTCAGCGGGTACCGAGAAGGATGTCACAGCCGAAGGCAAACTAGAAGGTGAAGTGAAAAGTGATACTAACGCTGCTCCAGCCGAGCAAGGAAATGCCACAGACAATGAGCCGCAAAATCCAGACCGAGGAGGACAACAAGTCGCCTCTGAATCCGAGCAACCGGGCCAAGAGATGCCTAGCCAGGAGAACACATTTATGGACCAAGGCCTGCAACAGATCCAACCCATCGAATCTATCGAGTACAACGACGGACCGGGCATGATGATGGATCCCTCAGGCATATCCATGGACCCTACTGGAATGCACATGAACCACCACTCACCCGCGATGTACGGCGCCCCAGGCCCTATGATGAATCAGCAATACCCCTCGCAGGGCATGATGCACGATTTCCCAGCCCGCGGACGAGGCCGAGGCGGCCGACGTGGTGGATATGGCCGCGGTGGCTTCCAGCACCAGTACCAAGATGAGTTCCAGGGCGGTTTCGGAGGCCGAGGCGTCAAAGGCGCAGGCTTCACGGCCAACGGCACTTTCGGAACGGAAGCTTCCATGCCCGTTGCAAGTGCCAGAGCGGCTGAATTCACAGTCGTGACACCTCAGGAACCCAAAGGCGTGGGTGTTGAGGGTGCACCTACCGGTCCAAAGGCCATGAGAGAGGGCCACCCTAATGCAGGCTTTAGAGGACGGGGAGGCTTCTTAGGCACGCCTGGGCGAGGTGGCATTGCGGCTTCGGTGACTAGTGAGCCGTCGAGAGTGAGAAGGTAGGTTCATTATGTTTGTCCTTCAGCCGTTTTTCTTGCTGACCATCCAAGCACATCCCCTGAGCGTCAACGCTCACGTTCAAGAACTCGATCCCGTACTCGCTCGCGCTCGCGCTCAAGATCTCGCTCGCCATCTCGCCACCACCGTCGCAAGCATCGTCAGCGATCACCCAGCATATCCGCCGAATCCGATTCACGGGAACGACGACGTGAACGGCGCCACCATCGGTCGTCTCGCAAATACGAGGACGAAGACGACATCACCCCCACCGAAGAACCAAACGAATCAAGAGACCCCTACCGCCGCGACCGTTCTCGCGACGAATCCGTCGAATCCACTCGCCATCGCAGCCGCAAAGATAAAGATAGACACCGCTCCTCGCGCTCGCACAGAGACCGCAGCCGCGAGCACCGCAGCCGAAGACACCGGTCCCGATCTCCAGCCGCCGAAGCCGATCTACCAGACAGAGAAGACGCCAGTATAGCAAATGGCACCGACATCCCAAGCGAGTCGAGCAGCAGGCGCAAGAGCAGAAGCGAGAAACACCGTGATCGCGACCGAGAGCGCGACAAGGAAAGGGACAGGGAAAGGGACAAGGACCGCAAAACAGACTACGAGCGCGAAAAAGAGCGGCCTCGAGAGCGGGAGAAGGAAAAAGGGAAAGACCGCAAACGCTCCCGTCGGGGCCGCTCGCCCTCCCCTCACGACCACGACTACGAAGCCGAAGACCGGCACCACCGCTCCTCGCGCTCCAGCCGCAAGGACCGCGACAAAGATCGCGATAGGGATCGTGACTATGAACGCGACCACGAACCAGAACGCGAACGGCGCCGTGACCGAGACCGCGAGCGAGAAACAACCACAACAAAAGCCTCTCTAAAACCAGCCGAGCCCTCCGACCTCTCTATCTCCTTCAGCATAAAAGGCCGCTCTCGCAAGATCTTCCAACCCACCGGCACCAGCACAGCCATGCCTCCGCCCTCAGCACCAACCGGCCCCTCCTCCACCCGGCGTGAGCGCGAGCGCGAGCGCGAACCGCCTAAAGGACCTGCGGCAGACCGCTCAAAGGATAGGCGGCGGAATTCTGGCGCCGCGCCTGGTAGCCCGCCTGCAGCGAAAGAGACGGCGGTGGTAGAGGTAAGAGAGGTCACAGACCCCCATGCCCTCGAGCGCGAAGCCAGGAACCGGGAGCGCATGCTCCGCGAAGAGCAGCGGCGTCTCTCCTCCTCCCTCTCCCTCTCCTCTTCTACCTCCACAGACCGCAAGCGCAAGTCTTTCGGAGGTGTAGGGGCCGAGGATGCGGAGAAGCCGTTCGCGCCGCCGACGGGGCCGAGTGCGGAGAGGGCGAAGCGGGCGCGTGTGGATGGTGGTGCAGGGGGAGGACGGGGAAGAGGAAGGTGAGTGTCAAGTATGAGGATGAAGTTGGGGATGGGGATGAGAGGATGGGGCGGGGGAGAGGGAGAGGGAGATGGGGCGATGGGGGTGAGGGTGGGAGGTTTCAGATTCCCTCGCACGAAAAGAGGCTCTGGGTTCTGTGGAGCGTGTCACTGTGAAAGTGGCGGGCGTGTAAGAGTGCGCCTTGTGGACCCATGAATTTGGTGTTTCACTAGTTTTCTTTCGTTGTACGCAAGCGTCACTGCGATGGTGTTACATCAAGTGATGTGCGAGCCTGTAAAACACTATTAAAAACGGCGGGAGAGACGGAGTGCACGAACGCACGAGCGTGTTCGTGCTGTACATAACAAGCTTGATCAGTCCAACTTCTTTTTCAACAGGTATGCAATGCTTGATTACTTAGTTACTGCTCTGATAGGAACGAGGAAGAATATGGAAGAATAGTCTTGAGAGCATTCGGGCTTTGCGTGCTCCTTCTGGCTCTGAACGAGATAGCATTGCGTCTGGTCATGCTCTAGAGAGCAAATTGTGCATCCCGTTTCGTCACATGAAGAGAATAATATCGAAGCGACACGAATGATGAGGATAACGATAGTGTCGAACTTGCTAATAATATCCGCGCTGTACAGCCTACACATCGAAGTGCGGCCTTATCAGAAGCACGCAGAGGCTCAGACAATGATCAATAGTTCTAATCGCACACTCTACAGCCAAAGGTTGATAACAAGGAGAAGAGTAAGGTATCCACAGCCGCTCAGCCCATTCTATGCCCATTTTCTACCAAACTAAAAGGATACAAAACAAACCCATACTGCTTCTGTTCGTTCAGCCATGACCCATTACACACACACACACTCATTAGCACTCTCAACCACCACTGGACTTTTTGCCGGGGGTGGGCCGACCACCACGCTTCCACCGCACGACTGCACTTCCCTCTTAATTGGGGGATTAGGAGGTAATGGTGTTGCCATAGTAATAGGCGGCGAAGGCCGCGGCGGCCATGACGGATACGCTTCTGTTCGAAACACCCCAATCAGCCAAGAACAGTAAACAACTAAACATGCTCGTCGTTCTCTCCGCCATACGCACCATGAAGAGCCTCTTCCGCCCACCCCCTAATCAACGACAAGAAGAAGGTGATCCCTTACGCTGTCGCCCCAACCGCCCTCCGTGTCCCAAAGAGGGCATCGAACCACTTCCCAAGCTGCCAAAAATAGCGCGCCAGATCGCGGCCAGGAACCCTGCATCCCCCTGACGTCTATCCCCTTCCCGCTCAGTCTCCCTCTCCGTCTCCTCAGACGACGCCCGTGACACCTCACTCTCATGAATTTCGACGCCCTTATCCTCTTCGCCCTTTCGCCTGCGGAGGCCCTCGCTCTCCGCTTTGGCCGGTTTGGCCGACTCAGCTGCGCTAGGCGCAACGGCCGTAGAGGCAGACGACTCGTTACCCCTCCGCTCCGTCAGCGCGACAGGTTTCGTCTCATCCAGCAGGAAGCCCTTCGGCGTCATCGGCGGCGTTAATGGTCCCGCGTTTTCCGCCGCGGGTGCCGGGAGATCATGGCTGCCATCCGACTGCGCAGGCGCGCGTTCCGCCGTTTCCGTGCTGGGCTGCTGCTCTCTCGCCAGTGCTGGGGAGGAGATCCTCCTCCTCGCACTCCAGCTCATCCGCCTCCTCAGGTACGGCGCGGAGCGGGAGCTGGACTCGACGGATATAGCCGCGGAGAAGTAAGCGTGGCGCGTCTCGAGCGGAGAGGAGGGACGGCTCGATGGCCGGCTTGTTGGCTCCGCGGCCTCGTCTTCTTGGAGCCGCGACTCGGTGCGTGCGATGTGGCGGTATATCTCGTCTCGTTCGGTCGGAAATCTTTCGAGGGAGGGGTCGTTGAGGTCGACTTCCTCCTCATCCTCGTCATGGGAGTTCATGGTAGCGAGGTCGTGGTTGCTAGTCGAGCGCTCGAACGCGAAGAGCGGCGTCGGACCCGACGTGACTAGCGCATCGAGGTGCGGGCTCGTGGCCTCGTCGTTGGAGTCCTCGAAGGTTTCGTGCTTGAAGGTTGGCACGCGCTCGAGCTCGGACACGTGGCCTTCGTCGTCTTCTGCGTCGCCGTCCTCGTCGTGGAAGGCCTCGTGTCTGAACATTGGGGAGCGCTCGCACTCTGGCACGTCGTCGTCTGTGTCTACCGCATCCGCTGTTTGGTCTTTGTCCTCTGGATCGGGCGTGATGACCACCGCGTCGGGCTCGGCGTCCGCCAGCCGCTTCTCGTGTGCCTCTTTCTGGCCGGCTGTCGCGTCGGGACCCATGTCGTCGCCGTGGCGCGGCTCGTCGTCTGTCTTCTCGACTATTAGCGTCGGGATGGCAGGGGCCGCGTCGGACTCGGGTTTGCTCTGCTCGGTCTCCGTATCAGCCTCTGGCAACACGCGAACTGCGTCCGGCTCAGCATCAGCTAAGCGCTGTTCCTTCTTCTCGTGCAGGGACTCGGTCTCGATGTCGCCGTATTCGGGCTGAGGCTGGTCTGGCACTTTTTCCACCACGGTGAACGGTACGGGCACCGATTCTTGAGATGCTGCGGGGATCTCTTCTATCTGCTTCTGGGGCTGTGTCTGCGTGTGCTCGGTCTTAGGCTCCTTCAGGAAGCTCGGCGCCTCGGTGGCTTGATCCGCCGTGTGAGTTTCCAGATCTTCGGTAGACATTGGTGCGGGCGGTGCGTTGGGTAGCTCGGATGTGGGCTGTACGGTTTTTCAGGCTCGCTGGGCGCTGCAGGTGCGGGAGTCGGTGCCTTTACGACTAGCAGATTGTTTCGGAAACCCGCATCATCGGTAACTTCGCCCAGCAGTTAGCTACTGTGCCCTCTCTCAATTGATCAACCACTCAACATACCGACTGGTGCCGTTTCGTCCAGCACCCACCAATCCCCGGCCCCAGCCGGAACTTGTACTGGTATTCGCCCTCTTTTACACCCTCAAATTCCTTCCGGAAGATGAGGTCGCCGGCGTCGGTCTTCTTCTCGTCAATATCCATCTCATGCGGTTCCCATGGCGGGGAGGTCAGCGAGGCGGCTACATAGACTGGTGGCTGAGTCTCGGGGTGGGTGTAGGTGATCTCGACGGTCTGTCCGGAAGCCATGGCGAGCGATGGGTGTAGTTAGGTGAGGGAGGTAAGTAAGCACGCGACTTTCGAGAGTAGTAAGCCGCTGATAGGAACGGCTTATCGGTTTGGGCGAGAAAGGTGGTTTCAGGGATTGAGTGTCAGTAGTCCAATCTACTGCGGTGTGGTGCTGCGGTTAGAGTGTTGCAGCAAGCTTCGTGACGCTGAGCAATCTAGGTGATAGCAAGGTAGGTAGTAGGAATGTATAGTGGCAGAGAGCTTGCAGGAAGCTCGTAAAGTGGTCGCAGAGTGAATATGAAGAGCTCGTTGCAGAGCGATGGTAAGAATCTGTGTACGGACGGCGCGTGCTCAGAAGATCATTCAGGCAGGCAGTGATGAAAGTGTTGGCAGAGCAGGCATGGGTGGCATGGGCGAGGGCAGGAGCCAGTGAAGCTTCCAGCGAACAGGAAGATCTCTCCGCGCTAAGATTTTCGGCGCCGGGCTTGCTTCAGGTCAGAGTTGGGAAGCGACGCGCAGCATGTGTGGGCTCTTGCTCTTCCGGGCCATCCAACCACCAAGCTTTGTTGGGCGTGTTCACCCTTCCGACAGGGGTCCGGCGTCGATGTCGATGTCGATGTCGATGTGCGCGATACGCAGATGCTGCATGCACCGATACAAGTTCACGCACGAAAACGCGGGAGGGCATCCTTGAAGTCCTGAGGCCAATTCAGGGACTCGAAGTTTGTGCCTGAATCAACCATGCGGATCTCTTCATCCCATTGCTCCATCTCAAGAGACCAGCCCATCAACCATGACATGGGAGTTGAGGCACAAAAAATTCACGGACGTTGAGCTGCGGACTCGGCCATCCCGGTGGTTTCCGTAAGCTGTGGCGGCGGTAGTCTGTCAGCCTCCGAGTTTGGCCGCTTGGCGACCCCGCATTAGCTTTTAGCCCTCCCGTCTGCTTGCAGGCTTGGTTGGGGCGCGGCGATTGTGTCGATTTTTGCTCAATTGCGCCTGTCGATCATGGACTCGAGGATGGTTCCCGTCAGCGCTCTCCGCAGTCCGACGGCGGAGCTGGGGAGGGCTCCAGGAGGTTTGGTCTCCGCGGAACATCCCCTTTGCTTTTGACGCGTAAGAAAGGGCGTTGAGCACGTGAGGAGAGACGGTTAAAGCAATCTGTTAGAGCTAACCCTATCCAAACGCCGTGCTATGCTCGCGAAAACGCCTGCCTTCTGAGACACGCCCTGGGGATGTACAAAACACACATCACCATCTCCAGCTCAAGCCAAAAACTCCTTCACATTCCCCCCAACACCCTCAAGATCCAGCAAAAACGTATCGTGCCCAAACAAGCTCTTCTCCTCACCCAGCTCCACATGCTTGACCTGCCTATTCCCCGCCCTCCTCAGCGTCTCCGCAATCTCTCTTTGCTGCCACGCCGGGAAGAGGATATCGCTAGCCACGCCCATCACCAGCGTCGGCGTATTCGCCAGCGGCTTCATCCCCGCCACCAGGTCCGCCGGCGGTTCGTGCGCGTCAACCGGCACCGCAGGCTCGTTCGACGGCTCTGCCAGCGACGCCGAAGGCGCATCCTGCTCCTCATACGGCCGATCCGGCAGCGTGAGACTGCACGCGTCACTATTGGTGCTCTCCTGCGCGGATTCTCTCCCCGCCGCAAACGCGGCCAGCTTCTCCTGATTCCTCGCTCTCGACGCCATCATCATATTACGATGCTCGAGCCCCAAATCAAATAAATCCATGGCCTTGGAGACATAGAGCAGGCTGTTGGCGTCGTACTCCAGACACCATTTCTCGCCCGCGTGGTCGAGGTAGGTCTCGATCAGGAAGTCTGGGCAGAGGGCTGGTGGCCGCGAGGGTCGGCGCGGCGCCGGCCGAAGCGCTGCTCCCACTCGGGACCGCTGCGGTAGGTCACGGTTGCGATTTCGCGCGCGAGCTTCATGCCGCCGTGGGGCGGGATGCGGTCGTAGTAGAAGCCACGGGACCAGTTGGGGTCCATCATGAGCACTGTACGCCGTGTTAGACACATGTCTCGAGTTATTGGAGTTTTAAGACGCACCTTGTCGCTGCGTGTGCCGCATCGCGATGCTGTAGGGATGACTCCTCGCGCAACCGCTTATACTCACAATGCGCCCAACGCGTTCTGGAAACAGTACGCCAGCCGCCAGACTCTGCATGCCGCCCATACTTGAGCCGACGCTGGCGTACAGCCTGTCGATGCCCAGGTGGTCTAACAGCCTGAATTGTGCCCGCACCATGTCTTCCATTGTAAGAATGGGGAAGCGCGTCGCATACCGCTCGCCATTAGCAGGATCACGAGAAGAAGGTCCCGTCGAGCCATAGCAGCCACCAATTACGTTTGTGCAAATGACAAAGTACCTGTCGGTGTCTACTGGTCGGCCCGGCCCTATGAACTTCTCCCACCACCCTGGCTTGGGGTTGGCTTCTGTGCTATGGGCGTGACTCGATGCGGACAAGCCTGTGTGTAATAGTACGACATTGCTCCGATCCTTGTTCAGCTCGCCCCAAGTCTCGTACGCTATGTTGAACTCTGGCAATATGCCTCCCCAGTCGAGCAAGAGCGGCTGCTCCGAGTGGAAGTCGAGATGCCGGCCAGTGGTATAGGATGGTTCAGGGCCAGCGGTCGACCGGCGCTGGAGTGATGCGGAGCGCAGCTCTACGGCGTCAAGGCATGGGAAGGAGAGCGCAGGATTTGTGGGCTCGACAGCTGCTGCAGCTTGCGCTTTCCGAGACGCATGTTGGTGGATGTTGCGGGAAGCTTGTGTCGACTGCCATCGTGATGCGGTCGAGATGAGTGCTTTGGACGATGGGCGTGGCTTGATTCCAGTATGCCGCAAAGCGCTCCGAGAAGCAGCGACAACGCTCTTTACTGAGTTCATGGCGGCTTGAGGTTAATTGGACATACCGCAGCAACGCGATAATATGAGGCCTCCATCGCTGTTGACGCCATTAGCACTTTTTGTCAGCGACTAAAGCAGACGATCGCGCAAGAAAACGTGATTCGGACCCTGATGGCTGAGCCTGTGGCTGGTGAAGTGCTTACATAAACAGATCTCTGCACGTGACAATGGCTTCTGTCAAACCTCTGCTTTATCTAACCTTATCCTTTTTACAGGTACCGCTTGCAACGCTCGCAACGGTCAATGTGAGATGGGCTTGCGAGCTAGCCTTGCAGTAGGAGGCTAGAGATGCCGCCTTCTCTCATGTCTATCCAGTGCTTGCTGTCTTCTCAGCTAATACCGACTGCCATGACATGTGCAGAAAAGGCATCGACGAATGCGCTGGCCTGGTTGATGGAGAAAAGCGAGAGGAGGGCAAGCTTTCCAGAATCAAGGCGATTGACTGTAACTTCTTGCCTCTGGCACAAGCTTCCGGGGACCGAGAACCGAAGATCTAAACATAACTCTCGGTATTCTAAAGATGGCGGGGTGCCTCTGATGGTCCGTATGAACACCGGCTCGCAATGAGTTAGGAGCCTTCGTATAACGCCATCCTTGTATCTGGATGGAGTTCCTAAGACACTGACGAACAAGCTTGAATCAATGCAAACGGACCTATGGCTGTCGCGGCATCCAGTGATGATCTTAGGTATACAGAGAGTGTGGGCCGACCTTGTGGGCAATCGGTAATGCCAGATTAGCCAGAGATGCTTGCAGTATACACAGGCCAGCTGCGCTCAATGACAGCCGCTGCGTTCGGAAGGCGCTCTGCTGAAGGAGTCCATCGTGTGCTCAGACAATATTCGTCCAACTCGGAAAAAGAGCAGGGTTAGCAGCGGATAACTGGAAAACCGTAGCATCGCAGTCCAGTCAAGCCGGTCAATATGGACGGATTTGAGTACGCAGAGTGGCCAGAAATTGATTCTCATGGGCTATGAGGCCGCTGCCTGCGGGTGTCGCCTGTCGATCTATCTGTTTTTTATATGGTTGAGTGTAGACTGTCGGAAAAAGATGTAGAATCTTGAATTCTGTTTTATCTGGATTTGTACTGAATGGAAAAGTCATGAGGTGCTCAACCTAGCTTTGTTGTAGTACTCAATTGGTTTGAGGGAAATGAACAGCGACTGCTTGAGATGATCGAAGAGCATGTTGTATCTCAGCTTCATTCATTGCTTCCACTTGCAGCCTTAGAGAAGTTAAAGAGGGCCCATGAACAGTACATACTAACCGCAGCCATGTCGATCCCACAGCGAGATCAGCGCAATATACGTAGAATGAAGCAGAATTTGAGACGAACACAACGGTGATGCTGAGGACCCGCCTTGTTTCGGACTTCGAGCTCTGAAGCGGGCTCGGGGAAACCGTGGAGGAATCCGAACGGAGAGCTCAAGTCCCCAACCTCAACGCCGGTCAACGATTCCTAGGAGGAAGAGCTCAGCTACCCATTCATTCCGACTGCTCTTTCTTCCATCTTCCTCCTACCGTAAACATGTTCTCCAGA
Organism: Coniosporium tulheliwenetii; assembly: GCA_030247845.1. Taxonomy (NCBI): domain Eukaryota; kingdom Fungi; phylum Ascomycota; class Dothideomycetes; genus Coniosporium; species Coniosporium tulheliwenetii. Next base: position 439,334 of record JAPDRP010000019.1, on the reverse strand, counting down.
GCGCTCAGGAAAAGCGTGTTTACGCCGGTGCGGCGCAATGCCTTCGCACCCTTGGCGCGACGAGCTGTCACCACCGACGCAGCTTCATCGCATGCGGAAAACCTACCGGAGGTCAGTCCGAACAACAACTTATAGACGACTCCCAAATAAAACAGTAGAGCTGACAACCCGTTAGAAAGATGAAGAGCCCTTCGAGGTCCAGCTCTCCGACGAGAGCTTCGAAACTTACGAGCTCGACCCGCCGTCCTACACCCTGCACACAACGAAGAAAGAGCTCAAGCAGATGTACTACGACATGGTAGCAGTCCGGTACGAACCCGGAACCACGCAGCCCTCCGACCCCATTATCCATCCAAGAGCAGCCAATAGCTAACACACACCTCCCCACAGCCGCATGGAAATGGCCGCCGACCGGCTATACAAAGAGAAGAAGATCCGCGGATTCTGCCACCTCTCGACAGGCCAAGAAGCCGTCGCCGTCGGCATCGAGCACGGCATCACGAAACAAGATCACGTCATCACCGCATACCGCTGCCACGGCTTCGCGCTCATGCGCGGCGGCACAGTCAAGCAGATCATCGGCGAGCTGCTGGGCCGGAGAGAGGGTATTGCTTACGGCAAGGGCGGGTCCATGCACATGTTCGCCAAGGGCTTCTATGGCGGTAACGGCATCGTTGGTGCGCAGGTGCCTGTCGGTGCTGGCATTGCGTTCGCGAACCAGTACGAGGGCAAGGAGAACGTGACGCTGGCGCTGTATGGTGACGGTGCGAGCAATCAGGGTCAGGTGTTTGAAGCTTTCAACATGGCGAAGCTGTGGAGTCTCCCCGTTATCTTCGGCTGCGAGAGTAAGAGACACACCTTCAACTCGAGTCTCGGTAAATCACACCGCTGACGGGCTACAGACAACAAATACGGTATGGGCACTGCCGCCAATCGCTCCTCCGCCATGACCGAGTACTACAAGCGTGGCCAATACATCCCCGGTCTCAAGATCAACGGTATGGACGTCCTCGCCGTGAAGAACGCTGTTGAGTTCGGCAAGCAATGGTGCAAGGAGGGCAAGGGACCGCTTGTCTATGAGTTCGTGACATACCGATACGGCGGCCACTCGATGAGTGACCCCGGCACCACCTACCGCGTAAGCCACCCTCTCCCTTGCCCCATCCCCATCTCCACAAACAACACCCACTAACCCCCATCTTCCCCCCAGACCCGCGAAGAAATCCAACGCATGCGCAGCACCAACGACCCGATCGCCGGGCTGAAGCAAAAACTCCTCGACTGGGAAGCCTGCACGGAGGACGAGCTGAAGTCGATCGACAAGGAGGCCCGCAGCATGGTCGACGCCGAGGTCGCCGAGGCTGAGAAGATGGAGCCGCCGGAGCCGAGCCCGCAGATCCTGTTCGAGGACGTCTATGTGCGGGGCAGCGAGCCAAACTTCCTCAGGGGAGGATTCCTGAGGAGAACTTCTACTACGCGAAGGCGGATATTCCGCCCAGGAGTAAGGAGGATTATGTGACGAGGACGTAGGGAGTAGGTGGGTAGATATTGGTGGAGTGGGATCTGGGTGCCAGCAACATGGCAGTGGAAGGAGTTGTTACCTTGAAATTGTACTTCTAGTCCCTGCTTGGTCATCTATCAAAACCTGCGTGATTGGGGAAATGAGGTTTAGGGGAGGCGCGTTCGATCACAAGAACAGAGCTCGTCTACATAGGAGCTGTTTTTCCGCTTGTTTAGCGTGTTCAGGCTCCTTGTTTACTTCTGCAAAGCCAATTCAAAAGCTTTCATGCGCCAAAAAGACAGTCAAGCAACAGCTTTATGAACCGCTCAAGCACCTTCCGTGCTATGCAATGATCCAAGAATCTCCATGATCTCCTCCGCCTCGTCCCGTAGCTTCTCATTGTCGTTCTCAGCAAGCCAAAAAGCGAGCGCAGAAGCGGCAGCAGTGAAAATAGGATCACTAGTAACACGTCGCTTGACAGAAAGGACTTCCTCTTTGGATGCTTCACTGAGCTCCATGGATGAGCGCCGCTTTGGTGGCAATAACGTCCCTTCTGCATTCGCCTCTCCCGCATTCGTGCCTTCCGCATTCGCGGCATCCCACCTGTCCTGCAAAAACTCAATCGTCAGAGACATCGTCTTGTCGATCTCCTTGTAGAGGTTCAGGAGCAGTTCGGGTTCCATGAAGGATTCTTGGTCTTCGGGCAGGCCCACAAGGAAGCGCAGGAATCCATGCAGGACCGTGTAGGCTGCCGACAGGCGAACAGCAGTCTCCTTATACGTAGGTTCGCGCAGCAGCTCGATGAGAGAGGGAACGGTGGCTTCAATGTCGATCGTGGTTGCTTTGATGAAGAGGTAAGCGAAGGGCTTGTTGTTTGATGTCGACGTCGATGGGTCTTCGGAAGATGCTGGGGTCTCGGTCCAGATGGTCGAGGTATCTGGGATGTGCTGCGTCAGGTTTGCGAGGAGGATTACGGTCGGCTTGTAGGCCTTGCCGGAGGGACTGCGATGGAATGTCTTCTGCACGGAGGATATCAGAAGGGTAAGCCATGGTGGTGTCTCGGGAAATTCAGCGCCCATGAGGACGTCCGAGAGCATTGCATGTGCTGGCGTGGTGTCTGCCCCTTGGTACGCTAGCAGCAGCTTCGTGATGATGCTGTGTTTCTTACTCCAGTCTCCCGCTCCAGCTTCTTCGTCTACTGGCAAGAGCATGAGCTTTACGCAATGTAATGCTAGCGGCTGTTGCGGGCAGATCTCGACCAGAGGTGACAGGTCCTCAAGTTCGAGCAGGGCAATCGTCCCTTTTCTCGTACTGCAAACGACCAGAAGCGTCCGCAGAGCGTTCTCCGTTGTGTCAGGGTTGGCATCAATGAGGCTGTGAACCAAGCCCTCGGACATGGATATCATCTTCTCGCTTTCCAGAGCTTCTTGTGGAAGCAATTGTGAAAATGCGTGCAGCACGCCGACAGCAAGGTCTACAAGGAGGCGGGACTCTGCTTGGCTCCGCTCCTCGTTCTGTCCCGCTCGAAGTAAGCGCTTGAGATAGCTGGTTGAGAGTGCCGTCCAGCATTCTGAGATCGCCTCCGGATTGTTGCGGAAACTCTCGTTGTCGACCAGAGGTCGTAGAAGTGTCAGGCCAAGGAAACGAGATGTGTCATCCTTCTTCTTGAGGTAGGAGAGGACCTGTTCAAGCGAGACACGCATGGTCGATGGCTGAGACTGCTCTGCCTCCCCTTGCGGCAGCTGCTGGACTTCGGATTCCATGCTAGAAAAACATCCGCAATACGTCTGAAAATGTCTTCGGGGAACTGAGCCAAGCTGTAGAATTCCTTGAGAGACCTGATTTCTCTTGGAATTTACGGCTGGGCCCTCAGAGGTCAATGCGAAGGAGAAGTAGAAGAAAGCATCCTGATCATGGACATAAAAGCTTTCAAAGCAAACGCACCGTCAGCGTAAAGAAGGCCTTACTTCTCCTGCATCTGCTCGCTACATGAGTATTTCTTCTCAATCCTCTTGATGGTTGTGAAGCAGTCGAAATACACCTCAGGGAATGGAGGTTGATGAAACTCGGAGCTTGAGGTACTCCGCATTTGCCGAGATCCGCCCCGCTGTCTTGGTACCGCTCTCCGCTAGCTCTCCGCCGAACCGCGCCCCCAGAACCACTGGCACCTCACACCGTAGAGAAGGTAAGCTTGGGTTCGCGCTCAAACTGCCTTCCTAGAGACCGTCGAACACGCGGAATGCTCATGATGCGCCAATGAGATGTCAAGCTCATCCTTAAATCCATCTGGCAACTCACACGCTGAAGCGTCGTCCAGCTACACCCCTTCTCGGAATGCCGCAGTCGAGAATGGGGACAGCGATGAAGAGGAGGACCTGCTAGCTTCGGATCCACTAACCAGTAATCTATCTGAGCGGTAGGCCGAGACAGCTTTCAATCTAGGAGGTGGAAAGACTTACAATATCGCGCAGAATCTCCTTCAAACGAAAGGCCAAAGCTCCCACATTCGGCTTCTCGATCCCACGTTTTCTGTCCTCTCCCGCTCCGGGCAATTCCCACCCACACTCGCCGAGCCCTCGCCGTCACCAGACGCGTGCCCGCCATCTGCAGACCTCTACCGCCCCTGAATCCACCGCAGCGATTCTCTCCTACCTTGACACCCCAGCGGACGGTGGAACCAATCTTGAAGATACCAAAGACGGCAACAACTTGGACTGGTATGTAGAAGGTCCCGGCCGCCGCGTCGGCTACGACGACCTCACAGCTATTGATTGGATCTTCGAATATGCCAAAGAACGGCAGAGGCTGCGGCTGCTATATTCTAGCGCGAGTGGGTTGGTGGGACATGTCAGACAATTAGCAGACGCAAGTCAGATATGGTGGATACTGGTAGCTACGGGCATATCCGCTGGACTGGTGGCTGCATTTATCGATGTGGCCAGTGACTGGCTGGGTGATCTTAAGACGGGGCATTGTAGGAATGTGGGTGGAGATGGAAGGTTCTATTTGAACAAGGTGTTTTGCTGTTGGGGCTATGATTGTGAGTACGCCTTCAGGAACCATGGTGAAATCCTGACAGTTTTGGAGCGCTCGACAAGTGCCATGATTGGACACCATGGAGCAGCGCCTTAGGGGTGAACTCGAAGGCCGGGAGTTGGATAGTAGAGTATATCTTCTTTGTTGTGTTATCAGTAAGCCGTATCAGCGCGCTTCTTCAGGACCTTCGCTGATGTATTACAGATTATGTTTGCGGCATGTGCTAGCGTTCTAGTTCAAACTTATGCGATTTATGCGAAGCACAGCGGAATACCCGAGATCAAGACGGTGTTGGGCGGCTACGTCATCAGGCGTTTTCTGGGTGCTTGGACTTTGGTAATCAAGTCATTGGGTTTGGTAAGTGCTTGTTTGGAGTATTCTCGAGGTAGACTTGTCAGCTAACGGCGCGCCTAGTGTCTTGCAGTCGCGTCTGGTTTATGGCTTGGCAAGGAGGGTCCTCTGGTGCATGTAGCTTGTTGCTGCGCGAATCTCTTCCTCAAGTTGTCTGGAAGCATAAACAGCAATGAAGGTGTGTGTTATAACTTCCAGTGTCAACCTGACTGCTAAGAAGCATGTGTAGCTCGGAAGCGGGAGGTTCTTTCGGCCGCGGCCGCAGCAGGAATATCTGTCGCCTTCGGATCCCCTATCGGCGGTGTGCTGTTCAGTCTCGAGCAGCTATCCTACTATTTCCGGACAAAACCATGTGGCAATCCTTCGTCTGCGCCATGGTCGCAGCTGTAACCCTCCAGGCTTTCAACCCCTTTCGAACCGGGAAGCTTGTCCTCTACCAAGTGACCTACCATAGCGGCTGGCATCACTTTGAAATGGTTCCTTTCGCACTCCTCGGCATCCTCGGTGGCCTTTACGGCAGTCTCTTCATCAAACTCAACATGCGCATCGCAGAGTGGCGGCGCTCTCACCCTATTTTCAAAGGTCCCGTTCTCGAGGTCGTTTTCGTCACTTTGATAACCGCGCTCATAAACTTTCCAATCAAGTTCATGCGCGCTCAAGCTTCTGAGCTCGTCTATGTCCTTTTCGCTGAGTGTGCCGATATCCAAGATGACCAACTTGGCCTTTGCAAGTCCGGGAAAGCGAATACCGGCGTGATAGTGCTACTACTGATCTCCGCGCTTCTAGGCTTCTTCCTCGCGGCTCTGACATTTGGACTGCAAATACCCGCTGGTATCATTCTTCCATCCATGGCCATTGGTGCACTCTACGGCAGAGCCGTTGGACTGGTACTTGATGTATGGCAAGCCGCGCACCCGGGATGGATAGTGTTCGCAGCATGCGAGCCGGACAAGCCGTGTATCACGCCGGGAACGTACGCGATCGTGGGTGCCGCCTCTGCTCTCGGTGGTGCTACCCGTCTCACGGTGTCCATCGTGGTCATCATGTTCGAGCTCACTGGGGCCCTAACTTATGTTCTCCCCATCATGATTGCGGTCATGATCTCCAAATGGGTCGGCGATGCCATCAGCCCTCGGGGCATCTACGAGAGCTGGATCCACTTCAACGGCTACCCCTTCATGGATAATCGGGACGATAACAGTGCTAGCGTGCCGGATGTGCCTGCCTCTAATGTTTTCACCCGGATAGAGGATCTCGTCGTCATCACAGGCATCGGCCACACGATACAAAGTCTCAGAACCCTCTTAGCACGGCATCCCTTTCGCGGCTTTCCCGTCATCGACAACCCCAGAGACGCGATACTGCTGGGCTATATTTCCCGTACAGAGCTCGACTACGCTCTCGGTGTCGCCTTGTCCGCTCCCCGCAACCTCTCGCCGGACACAGAAGCTCATTTTGCGCATCAGCCGCTTAGTGATCCGGCGAGTAGTTTAGATCTCAGGCCGTGGATGGATCAGACACCTATCACCTTGAACGCCAGGGCCGGGCTTGGGCTGACGGTCAATATGTTCATGAAGTTGGGGCTGAGATATGTGCTGTTTGTCGACAAGGGTGCGCTGAGGGGCTTGTTGACGAAGAAGGATGTTTGGCTTGTGCTGAGTGGACAGGAAGAGAGTAACGCACGCGGCCAGCTTAGGGAGGATGGGGGCGGAGTGGAGGAAAGGGGCTTACTCGACGACGAGACGGGAGACCACGATGAGGAAGAGAGGAGGGGACTTGGATAATGTAGATATGGTTTGGTACTCAGAACTGTTTCGTCGCTTACACCGGCACCCTTCATCCATTTGTGAAAGCATACGCCACGGATGCGCGGTAGCCCGCTCAAAATTGCTTCATCCAAAACGCCCACCCAATGCACCATATCCGATGCGCCATGCCCAGACCTCTAACGCCTTCACCGCACCAAAGAAGAGCCCCTCAGCCATCATCAAACTCAATAGCCATCCTTCGCTCCGCCGCTTCCTCCTCCGCAGCGAAAAAGTCATCATCACCAATATCACTCCCCTCCTCCCAAAGCTTCTCAAACTCTACATCATCCTCCCCACTAACAGCCCATATACTCTCCCTCAGCCGCTTATGCCTCTCCCTATCCTCCTCAATCCTCTGCTCAATCTGCCTCTTATCCAGCCTCCCCGCCACCGTCCCATTCCTGCCCGTGGGCGTCTCCATCCGACTCCCTGCCCCCCGACGCTCCCATTCACCGCCGTGTCATCCTCGGTGCCCAGCGCAACAGCGACGTCCCGCTCCCGCAAACACTCTTCGAGCTCCACGACCGTCTGGGGCAGCAGTAAGGTGTTTTTGAAGGCTTTGGAGAACGCGCCGCACGACTTTGACGTTTGCGGCGCCGGAGCCGTCGGCGGGCGCGACGGCGTCGATGATCCGTAGGATGTCGCGTTGCATCATGCGGATGTAGTCCGGGTGGGACTCGCGCTGCGCGGTTGTGCAGAGGTGCTCGATGAAGTACATTATGTTTGCGCGGTTGTTCATGTTGTTCTATAAAAGAGCATACACGTTAGTATAGTTGGAGGAGTACTGGGGGGAGAAGGGGAGGAGGGGGTTGAAGGGGGAGGTTTACGCGTTCTAGTTGCTCTAGTATACAGGAGTGTAGGTCTTCATCCATGTCCCGGTATTTGAGCGCGTAGTTTGCGGCTTTTTGGGCGGAGGTTACGGAGGCGTTTAGGTGCTGGAGTTGGTTTGTGAAGCGCATGCGGACTTCGAAGGGGTCGGCCATGGCCATGGTGGGTATTGTTTAGGAATATGCTGTACCTAGGTGGTGTACTTTTCAAAAGACTGCCAGCCCAGTGCCTCGAGTTCGTTGAAGTTAGGCCTTGGCAGATGCGGACAGCGGGAGTGCTTTGACCACCTCCGCCAGTCCCTGCAGCTCCCCCGCCTTCAAACACCAAAAAAATTTCCGCGATATCGGACACTCACCACTTCACTTCCAAAACACCCAAACAGCAAACACCACGGCACAAATGAACGGAGACTCCGGCCTCACGCTAACCGTCCTCGGCTGCGGCACAATGGGCGTCGCCATCCTCGGCGGCATCATGGCCTCCCTCACCTCGCCCTCAAAACCGCAATCCTATCCCGCCTCAACCGCACCCTCCGGCACCGCAACCCCCACCGAAGAACTTCCTCCACGTCTCCTCCCGCTTCATCGCCTGCGTCCGCCGGCCCGAATCCCTGAAGAAAGTCCGCAATGCGCTTAATCATTATGATGTCCCCTTCAAGGCCCTCGTCAACGACAACCTCCGCGGCGCGCAGGAAGCAGACGTGGTGCTGCTCGGTTGCAAACCGCAGATGTTCAGGGACATCCTGGGCCAGGACGGCATGCGCGAGGCGCTGGCGGGGAAGCTGCTCATCTCGATCCTTGCGGGCGTCACGACGGAGCAGCTGGAGGAGTTCTTGTATGGAGGCGTGTTGAGCGGGCAGAACTTCCCGCCGGATCGGTGTCGTGTTGTCCGCGCTATGCCTAATACCGCGTCGCTGGTGAGAGAGAGCATGACTGTTATTGCGACGAGTACCCCTCCGCTAGATCCATCGCAGAGCCAGCTCATTAACTGGATCTTCACGCGCATTGGACGGGTCGTGACTCTGCCGCCAACAGTCATGGACGCGAGCACTGCGCTCTGTGGGTCCGGGCCGGCATTCATGGCATTGGTGCTTGAGGCTATTGCGGACGGCGCGGTTGCTATGGGGCTTCCGAGGGCGGAGGCGCAGATGATGGCTGCGCAGACGATGAGGGGGACCACTGGGCTGGTGCTGAATGGAGATCATCCGGCGATACTGAGGGACAAGGTCTCTACGCCTGGAGGGTGCACCATTGGCGGCTTGCTGGTGTTGGAGGAGGGCGGTGTGAGGGGAGCGGTTGCCAGGGCTGTGAGGGAGGCGACGGTCGTGGCAGCGCAGCTTGGGAAGGGCGTTACTGGTGTAAACGGCACCAGGTTCTGAGTGGGTGGGGGAGTGCATCTGATGGCGTTTGTGGCGTCGGCATGGGAAAAGTGATCAAAGCCTTAAGGACAGGACGGAGATTAGGGTTGCGCATCTACTGTGATTGAGGAGGCAATTTGGATCCTTAGATGCGTAATGGTCTCTTGCAGCGCCTACTGGTATTCTCGATCTAGAAGCATCGTATCCGCACTACAGGATGGTTCACGGCAGCGAACGCTGTTGCTCTATGCTGGGTAGTCGTGGTTGAAGTGCAGATCCTCATCTTAGGGAATAGCTAGCGCATGACACTACATAGTGTCCGCCGAATAACCTACATGCAGAAGCATTTGGAGTATTGAGAGGCCATATCTGTACAGTCCAGTATTCTATACATATACAGCACAACACGCGTAACGCCTCCAGAATGCTTACGACCAAATCTGCCATATATCTGATCTGTCCGCCGCCGTTCCCTCAGCCCCCAGCCCCTAGCCCCCAGCCTACTCCATCACAACAACCGCCCCCAGCGCCTTCAACGTATCCACAATCTTCTGCCCTCCTCCTTCGGCACCCCCTCCTTCATCATCTTCGGCGCGCTCTCCACAAACTTCTTGCTGTCCACCAGACTCAAGCCTAGCATGCTCTTGACCTCCTTGATCACCTTGGGCTTCGCGGCCGCGTCGAACGACTGCAGCTTCAGGTTGAACAGCGTCTTTTCCTGGGCGGCTGGCGCCGCTTCTTCCTCTTCTACAGGTGCGGGCGTAGCGGGGGCGGCGGCGGCGGCGAAGCCGCCTATGGGCATGTCGGGGATGTTTAGGCGGGACTGGGAGAGGGGGTTAGTGGATGGCGGATGACGAGGCGGGGAGGTTGGGGGCTGGGGGCTGGGGGTACCTTTAGGGTTGAAACAAGGTCTGCGGTCTCCAGAAGGGTTAATTGACTGATCTGATCAACGATGCTCGCGATCTTGGGGTTGCTGGGTGCTGTCGACTGCCATCGCCGTTGACGGGAGAGGGGAGTTGCTGATACGCGTAGGGCGGGGGAGGAGGATGATTTAGCTGCTCGAGCGCAGCACCGGATGGCTGATTGGTAGGAGAGAGACATTATGGAGGTAGAGAGGGCGTGGTTGGATATACAGCTGATGGTCGTGTCAATATTGAGGTCCGAAAATCATAGAGACACGCGGGAATGGATTGGGTTTAGCGCGGCTGAAGAGGCTCTTTCCCGCGGACAGCCAGTTCCGCCGATCCGGCGCGCATCTGAACTTTTCTGAGCCTCACAATGACATCTGTAGACCGAAAAACTCCTCCCACGCGGAGATATAGAAAAAACACAGGAGCGTATACCACGATGGACTGCTCACGGTGCACCTCCGCGCTCCTTTCACAACTCGAACAACTCCCGCCGTCTCTTTTAGATGTTCTTCTCAGCGGCTCAAATCGGGAATACCTTGATGGTATAGCTTCGATAGCACCCACGCCACACCTTACGGACAGGACTTTCGCCAGCTGCGAACCACTCTTCGCCGAAATCTGCGCTCGATGGACTTCCGGACCGAAAAACTCCCCTTCGAGGCAAATCGCGGCGCTGGGACGCATCCTACCTTTCGCGCCATATCTGGCGGAATATGTGGAAATTTACCTAGCGGCGCTATCGGCTTCAGGCAAAACTCTAGAGGCGCTTATAGTAACAAATCCAACAACACCAGCTCAGGATGGAGTCCTTGCAGACGACCTACGCGAACTCCTACACGGTGTCTTCCGGCTCCTTGTCATTGACAGATCCTGTTTTGGCCGCTTCGTCGAAGTCTCAACCCTACAAAACTTCTGCAACACGACGATCGGGCTATACGCTATCTTGCTATAAGGATACTATGTCTGCACTTGCAAGCAGCTGATGCAGCCATGCAAGCCATGATCGCGAAACACCTAGGGACAGGTCCGATATTGGGTCTCTGGGAAGGAAGGAACATAGACTACAGGTTCTTCAGTCTGTGGGAAGAAAAGCGCTATGAGGACATGAGCAAGCTGTTGATAGAAGCGCGTCTTCTACGAGAGAACAGCGTTCAAGAGTCGAAACATCGCCGTATCGTCACTCAGGAGGATCTCATGGATACCGTGGTCGAAGTATATGGACTGCTTTTGCCGCGGCTAGGAGCTCCTAGTCTCGAGAACTCGCAGCACTTTTCGCTTGTTCCAACCTCGACCACTGTCCGTAACGTGAGATCTGTGGCCGAGGGTCTTTTGAGCTCGCAGCCACTCCTGCTTACCGGGCTCGCCGGTTCCGGAAAAACGCTCGTTGTAACGCACCTAGCCAGACAGCTAAATAAGCTGTCTACGATGGTCACTCTTCACTTGAACGAGCAGAGCGATGCAAAGCTTCTGATCGGGATGTACACAACTGGAGCCACGCCAGGCACCTTTGCATGGAAGCCCGGTGTCTTGACGACAGCCGTTCGAGAAGGCCGTTGGGTGTTTATTGAGGACCTCGATCGGGCGCCAAATGAAGTCATCAGTACACTTCTCCCCTTGATTGAGACTGGCGAACTTCCAATACCGGGCCGAGGAGAGACTATCCGCGCAGCGCGGGGTTTCAAGCTCATAGCGACGATGCGCAGTAGTACCAACCTTCGAGGTGAGGCTACAGCCCCTGGATCCAGTATGCTTGGAGGTCAGTTCTGGCGACATATCGCTATACAAATGCCAGCCGAACAGGAGCTAGCGGAAGTTATAGCAAAAGCCTACACTGGCCTAGACGGCCATGTGCCATCGATAATGGCTGTTTACTCGCGGTTACGCGCTCTATTTCAGAGACCTTCATTCGCTGCTGAGAGCAGGATGGGCGCGATGCGACCACTAACCCCTCGCGACCTTTTGAAATGGTGTAGCAGAATATCCGCACTGCTTTCACGGTCGTCTTCATTCACCGACAGTCATATCGATGACATGTACCTCGAAGCAGTAGACTGTTTTGCTGGCAGTCTACCAATTAGTCACGCCCGAGAAACGATTGTGGCAATCATTGCCGAAGAACTGCAGATTGACCCTCAGCGCCGGGACCATCTGCTTACGGACCGTCACGTCAAGTATGAGCCATCAGCCAAGGGCTCCGGAGGCGCGTTTCGTATCGGCAGAGCAAGTCTCAGTCGAAGTCGGCTACCAGCTTCACGAAACCCCAGTGTCAGGAGGCCGTTCGCGACCAACGGTCACACGGTTCGCATGCTTGAACGAGTTGCGGTAGCCGTTGAGCAAAGAGAGCCGCTTTTGCTGGTGGGCGAGACGGGTACTGGCAAAACCACCAGCATTCAACACCTCGCAGACCAGTTCGGCTGCAAGCTAGTGGCATTCAATTTGTCACAGCAGAGCGAGAGTGGCGATCTTCTTGGTGGCTTCAAGCCAGTCAACGTCCGAAGTCTAGTAATTCCCATGAAGGACGAGTTTGACGAGTTGTTCGCATCGACCTTCCAGAAGAAGGAAAATGAAAAATTCATGCAAATGCTGAGTGAATCTGTTGCGAAAGGCAAATGGAAGCGCGTTTGCATTCTGTGGAGAAAGGCACTGAGCATGGTCGAAGAGCATGCGCGAAAGGCGCATCGGTCACAAACGCCGGAAACCGAGGATGGAGAGCAACCCAAGAAGAAGAGGAAACTTGGGCCTGCGAAAGAAAACTTCCCAGATGCCAGATGGGAGAAATTCGCTAAAGACTTCAGACAGCTGGACGCTCAGTTGTCGGCCAGGCCGGACGCTTTCGCATTTACCTTTGTGGAAGGCAATATTGTCAAAGCTGTCAGAAATGGAGACTGGGTTCTCTTAGATGAGATCAATCTAGCATCGCCAGACACGCTCGAAGCTTTAGCCGATCTCCTCGGGGTGGCCCTGGCGGCTCTCCTTCAATTCTGCTGACGGAAACCGGCGACGTTGAGAGGGTGAAGGCGCATCCGAACTTTCGCATCTTTGCCGCAATGAACCCAGCAACCGACGTAGGCAAGAAAGACCTTCCAGCAGGCATTCGATCACGTTTCACTGAGATATACGTGGAAAGCCCCGATCGCGACCCGAAAAGCCTGCAGGGCATTGTCGAGACGTACATCGGTGATTCTACCGTTGATTCGAGCATTGCTGCAGATGTGACAGCTTTGTACCTGAAGATACAGAGCTTCGCTGCACAAAACATGCTTGTTGACGGTGCCGACCAGAAGCCTCATTTCAGCCTCCGAACCTTGACAAGAACCTTGTCTTATGCGAAAGAGATTGCACCTCAGTGCAGTCTTCGAAGAGCATTGTACGAGGGCTTCCATATGAGCTTCCTTACCTTCCTCAACAAATCCTCCGAAAGTCTACTTGAGCCGATCATTAAACAACATCTTCTTGGCAAACACCGCAATGCTGCAGCAGAACTCAAGAAACCCCTATCTAGACCCAAGGACGACAGGCGCGGATACGTAAAAGAGGGCCATTACTGGTTGCGGCAAGGAGCTTTCCCCGTCAAGGAACAGCCGCACTACATCATTACTCCGTTCGTGAGGCGCAATCTGGACAACCTCATTCGTGCGGCATCAACGCGGCGCTTTCCGGTCTTGATCCAAGGGCCGACCTCTTCCGGCAAGACGAGCATGATTGAGTATCTGGCTAAGCGTTCAGGCAACAGGTTCGTGCGCATCAACAACCATGAACATACGGATCTTCAAGAGTACCTCGGCACCTATGTCTCTGGCGCCGATGGCAAGCTACAATTCCAGGAAGGCGTCCTTGTGCGTGCATTGAGGGAGGGCCATTGGGTGGTTCTTGATGAACTTAATCTGGCGCCGACCGATGTCCTGGAGGCTCTCAACCGCTTATTGGACGACAACAGAGAGCTGCTCATCCCCGAGACCCAAGAGGTGGTCCGGCCGCACGAGGATTTTATGCTGTTCGCTACACAGAATCCTGCTGGTCTCTACGGCGGTCGTAAGGTTCTCTCACGGGCGTTCCGCAACCGATTTCTGGAGCTGCACTTTGATGATATTCCGGTCGAAGAGCTAAACGAAATCTTGCAAAAGAGAACGCAAGTACCACCGTCATGGAGCGAACGCATCGTCAATGTATACAAAGAGCTGTCAATCATGCGGCAGGAAAACCGGCTTTTCGAGCAGAAGAGTTTTGCTACCCTTCGTGACCTCTTCCGCTGGGCGCTTCGGAAAGCTGACACTGTAGAGCAGCTGGCCATCAATGGCTATATGCTCCTTGCTGAGCGTGTCAGGAAAGCGGAAGAGCGACTTGCAGTAAAGGCAGTCATTGAGAAGGTCTTGAGCTCGAAAGGCCCGCGCGTGCGCATTGACGAAGCCTCACTCTATGATGCTCACAAATCTTCCGACATCGCCCAGTATCGCAGCAACGTGCCTTCAGCAAGTGTGGTCTGGACTCGTGCGATGCGCCGGCTCTATGTTCTTGTCGCTGAAGCGCTACGTAACAACGAGCCTGTACTCCTCGTTGGCGAGACCGGATGCGGCAAGACGACTGTATGTCAAATGCTTGCGGATGCTTCTGGTAAAAACCTTCATATTGTAAACGCACACCAGAACACGGAAGCAGGTGATTTGATTGGTGCACAGAGGCCCATCCGAAACAGAGCTGCCATTGAAGCGCTGCTAGTCGATGAGCTACGCGCTGCTCTAGGCATTGACACATTCGCCGACATGAAGCTTGAGGACCTCGTACGAGCTTACGATGCTCTCGACAAGGCCAGTCTAGAAAAACAAGTCCCATCGGAGCTGCAAAAATCCATCGCTGCCCACAGGACGAAGGCTGCGGCTTTGTTTGAGTGGTCTGACGGTAGCCTTGTTCACGCCATGAAGTCCGGACAATACTTCCTTCTCGACGAAATCTCTCTGGCCGATGACTCTGTCCTTGAGCGGCTGAACAGTGTGCTAGAACCCCAGCGGTCGCTGCTACTTGCAGAAAAGGGGTCAGACGACTCTTTTGTCATTGGATCAGGAGGGTTCCAATTTTTAGCCACAATGAATCCAGGTGGAGACTATGGAAAGAAAGAGCTGTCGCCGGCGTTGCGCAATCGCTTCACTGAGATATGGGTACCTGCGATGTCTGACCTTGAGGATATCCTACAGATTGTCGAGGCGAAGCTGAACCCTCAAGCGAAGCGTTTTGCTTCGGCTCTCGTCTCCTTCGCACAGTGGTTCAATACCAGATACAACACTTCCGCCGCGTCGTCAATATCAATCCGTGACACGCTGGCATGGGTTCAGTTCATCAATCGACGGAGTGCCCCGGACCCAACCTTCGACATTGTCCACGGCGCGGCCATGGTGTATATTGATACCCTCGGTGCCAATCCAGCAGCAATCCTGGCTATGTCTCCTGCCAACGTCGACGAAGAGCGGAAGCAGTGTTTACACCACCTCGGCAAATTACTGGGTCTGGACGCTATAGAGATTTACAATGCCTCCGTCGACATTACTGCATCAGACGGATGGCTGAACATAGGTCCTTTCTCGGTGCCAAGATCGCCTTCGGCCACTGTTGACGCACGCTTCACTTCTTCCGCCCCTACCACGATGTCCAATCTCATGAGAGTCGCTCGTGCTCTGCAACTCACGAAACCTGTACTACTCGAAGGCAACCCAGGCGTTGGAAAGACTACCCTGGTAACAGCTCTGGCTAAGGCAGTTGGCAAGCCACTGGCCCGTATCAACCTGTCCGAGCAGACGGACCTCATGGATCTCTTTGGTTCCGATGTACCTGTCGAAGGCGCACAGGCCGGAACATTTGCTTGGCGAGACGCTCCCTTTCTCAGAGCAATGAAGAGCGGGGAGTGGGTCTTGCTGGATGAGATGAATCTAGCTTCCCAATCCATCCTCGAAGGACTCAACGCTTGTCTCGACCATCGAGGCGAGGTCTATGTCGCAGAGCTTGGCCAAACTTTCACTCGGCATCCAGATTTCCGGGTCTTCGCCGCGCAGAATCCGCACCATCAAGGAGGAGGGCGAAAAGGGTTACCGGCTTCGTTTGTCAATCGCTTCACTGTTGTTTATGCTGACGTATTTAGGCCAGAAGATTTGTTGTTGATTTGCAAGCAAGTCTTTCCTGATTATCCAGACGAAGACATTGAAAAGCTCATCAGGTTTGTTGCAGAGCTCGATGCTAATGTTGTACAGTACCGACACTTTGGCGCTCAAGGCAGTCCTTGGGAATTCAACTTGCGCGACACCTTGCGCTGGTTACAACTCCTGACTGCCAAGGATGGCCTCTTACCGGCTGGCACCGCTCGCGACTTCCTCGACACAGTCTTTACTCAACGCTTTCGGAACTCAAGCGACAGGCAGTCTGTAGCTAGCCTGTTCTCGACTGTGTTTGGTGTGGCACTGCAGCAACGTGATTACTTCCACAACCTCAGTAGTCGCAGCTTGCAGGTCGGCCTTGGATGTCTGCCAAGAGATCCTCTGCTGCAAATGAGTCCAGATTCTGGTCGCTGTTTTGCTAAGCCATATCTGGCCGCCATGGAGTCCTTAATGATCTGTGTCCAGCAGTCCTGGCCGGTCATACTTGTGGGACAATCCGGCGCAGGCAAAACGAGTCTCGTAAATCAACTTGCTTCTACTGTCGGCGCAGATCTGGTCTCATTCTCAATGAATTCAGACATAGACGCTATGGATCTTGTAGGCGGCTACGAACAAGTTGATCCCTCACGGCAAGTGAACGCATTTTTCGGCAAGCTCCAAACTTTCCTTCAGCGCGAAGTTGTTCGTTGCGTTTCTTCAGAGTCGACTCGAATCCACCAGGCCTCCAAGCTTCTTGACTGTTTCGAGACGTCGAATCACCTCAGTTCTCCGAGTCTTGCTGAGATATGCAATGCTCTCGAATCGCTTGGCAGCGATAGCAACTCGGCCGAGTTGCAGTCTCTCGTCTCCGAAGCCCATCTGCTCCAATCGAGGTCAGGCACCATTGATCGAGCTCAGTTCGAGTGGGTTGACGGTCTTCTTGTCCAAGCTCTGGAGCAGGGAAAGTGGCTTGTGCTAGACAACGCCAACCTTTGCAGCTCGTCTGTTCTAGACAGACTGAACTCGCTGCTCGAGCCTGACGGCTACCTGAGTATCAACGAGCATACGAATGAGAATGGTGAGGCAAAAGTAGTGAAGCCACATCCTAACTTCAGGATCTTCATGACAATGGACCCCAAGTATGGCGAGCTGTCCCGCGCTATGAGGAACAGGGCTGTCGAGATCTATCTCTTTCCTAGTACTGACATGCAGCTTCATGATACGTCTTCGGTGCCGCTAGCTTTTCCTTTGGAGTCTTTTGTCTACAGATTTCGCCACGTCAGGCAATCTATGTCTTCAATATCTGTAACCAATGCCGGTCTCGTTGACATATCTCTTGACCACCTATCTTTCGAAGATTCACCTCTTCTCCCTGTGTTTCAGGGACAAGCCTTTGCAGGGCTGGTGGAGTTTCGAGATGCAATGCTGCAAGATACCTTCGGTACAAGGCTTGAGGGCTGGATCAGCGGCGGATTACTCGATGACTGGAAGTCGATGGTGCTGCAATGGCACGCGCGAATGGCAGGCTATTCCAATTCGCAGGAGGACTTCCGGCAAGCGCAGGTCAGTGGCCTCGCTCCGAAAGAGTATGGCGGGATTGCTGATTCGGGTATTATGTATATAGACAATCCATCCATTAAACAATTCAGCGCTAGTACGATACAATGCATCAAATACCTCCCAAGCCTATCGTCTCGCCGCGCTTTTCGATGTTTGCCTCGATCTTTCGAAAATGCAACAAACCTGGAATCAGATCAAGAGAGAGACGAATGAGAAGAGGGTAACCAACATGACACGTTTGGAAAGATCCTTCGCTTCCGTTGCTCGCATCCCGAACCTCGCACAGGAATCTACGGCTGGTGCTGCGATTTTCCTGAAGGATGTAACTGAGTCGATCTCGACATGGGTCTCTTTCGTCATGAAGGAAGGTGTGCCAGACGAGGTACGTACTGCCGCTTGAACTCTCACCGTATCATATACTAAATCTCTCAGGTACCTGTCGCTCTCTTGAGACGTGTCCGCGCTTACTGGTGGAACTTCTTGGCCCTGGTTCATGCCTCGTCCTTTGACGAAGCTGTGTTCCAGGTGTATCTCACCCTGGGCCAAGAGGCACTGTCCTCGTTCGAGCCAACCACGCCGTCATCTGATTCTCTGCTGCGAGCGTTGAAGAAGGCTATCGCCAGCTTCAGTGCCTCAACGAAGCTTACTACCGGGCTAAGCATGCAATGGATGTGGGACAAATTCAGGCCCCAGGTACCCGCAGACTACGGCCGTCTGCAAGTCTTACTACGGTTGGAGGGCCTTGCGGATCGGTTCGATGAGAGCACGTGGAAAGTCAAGGCACCGTTAAGTGAGCTCTGCAGGATACGTGAGGCATTCAGCGATGCTATCAATCTTGTCCTGACGGAGGGCGTGGATGCCGAAGGCCTTGTTAACGTAAGTGCAAGAGAACTGTAGATACGCAACAGTGCTGACAGCTCGTAATAGACCCTCGATGAGGCAATCAACAACCTCAGCAATGGCGCACAAGAGGATCGAACACTGACGCCCTACTTTGAATCCGAGTTCGAAGCTATCTGTCAATACTCAGACATCAGCGGCTCCGATGAGGTACAGCCAGCCCGACTCAAACCGATGCTGCAGCTTCTTGCCGGGAGGTCAACACGACGTACCTCGCAACGCAGCAGGACATTGACAACAAATGCCTCTCAGACGCTCAAGAGCCTCTCTGATTACTTAGGCGGGGATTCATCAGACAGACGTCCCGCTGCGCTAAATGGTGTTCTAAGCATATCCCTGCTCCGCAACCTCACGGGCGTCGGCAGCGTTTCGTTGGCGCAACTCGATTTGCTGAACGCTGAACTTGAGACTCTGGGGGAAAGTGTTGCTCTCGGAGCGCCAAGCTTTTGCCGGGATCAGGCTTCAGTACTGAATGTGTCTCTCAGGTTGCTCATACATGAGCTCTTGGGCGCTCATAAGCACTACTTTGAATTGGATCCAGGGGCGGAACCTGACTTCGGGGGCGAAATATCCCTGTCAAGCAGCTTGCCGCAAGCACACTACTTCCGAAACATCTTCAGCGCCTTCCTGGACGGGCCACTGCGCTACCTAAACACAGTATATGCTGCTCAGCACCAGAAGTGGGCCCCCGCTGGCTGGTCATGGATCAACTTCGCCCTGAGCAGCATGCTTCTCTACATTCCGGATCGGCCGTTCGATCCTGCCTTGAGACCTGCCGTCGAGCGCCAATGGTTTGTCAACTACAAGGGCGATGTTCAGGGCAAACATTTTGCTCTGCAGCAATTCCAGCTTTCTTTCACGGGACAGCTGGAGAACCTCCGAACCCGACTTCTTGAACAAGAGCTTGCAGAGCTGGGTGCAGAGCCTACTGTGCCTGCAATTGCTCGCCCGCCGACTTCCGAACTGATTCAACTACAAGGAGAATTCACCAACCTACTAGGGCTTCTCAAAACCGTAGTATCAGCCAGGCACGAAAGGAGCAGCGAACCCATCCAGGACTCGACGCTACAGCAAAACCTCCTCAGGATCACCGAGCGGCTTTCCACAGGCTACAGGGCCTACGACGATATCACTGCGCCCGTGGTGGGCTTTCTCCAGTGCCTCAATGTTGGCATTGACTTGATCAGTGCCGGCGAGCGCAGAACTAGGCCTACCCCTGATCATTCCAACCTGTGTTCAATCCTGCACCAGGCCAATGTATTTCTCGGCTCCGCTAAAGATTGTTGGCTGGACGGCTATCTAGAGCGGCCAATGTATCTGACCATGGTCGACCCGGCTATCCGACTCCATAGACTAGCTTCGTTATCCTTAGGTGTGAGCATCCAGCCGGAGAAGAGTGGCCCTGTGCGTGTGCGCACCTCAATCCACGACTGTTTCAGATCTTTCTATCGCAATTGGAAAGAGCAGCTCAGCTCCGATCAGCAGAAGGCCGCAGCAAAGTCAAGTCTGTTCAGATACCGCGGTGGGCAAGAGGAGGAAGATGACATTGCTGAGGATGAGTTCCAGGATCTGTTTCCGAACTATGAGCAAGAGAAGGCATCGAACCCAACATCAGAGGATACCTTGTTCCAAGACCTGGCACCGGAGCTATCTGATCTACATGCGGCTATATACATCAACAACCAAGAACCAGTCGTAAAGATGAGAGCCTTGCTTGAGCGCTCCGCAAAGATCCTGCCAACGTACTCAGACACCGCCGAGTCGGTGTTTCCTATCAAACGCATGCTTCCAAACATTTTCGTTATCATTCGGGAGAAGCTTGGCTCGTTACAAAACATGGACGGACCCCGGCGAACATACAACATCTATACTGACCCGAACACTGTTGAAGCCAGGAAACTGGTAGCGCTTGTGCAGAGGCTTCAGCGCCGCTTCAGACAACTGCGAGAAGTCTGGCCCGAGCATGCCACACTCTCTGAGGTTCTTAACATCTGTACCGAGCTCCTTGCGTTCCGTCACGTCGAGCCAGTGGCCAAACTCCTGACAAAAGGCGAGCAGCTGCACGCCACAGTTTACGAATGGCAGCGCGTCGCAAGCAAAGAGTACAGTGCCGCTTCGTTGTACGACGAGCTTACCAATCTTCTCATCAGCTGGCGACAGCTTGAACTGACTACTTGGGCACGACTATTCGATATCGAAGCGGAAAAGTGTGTTGAGGATGCAAAGCGCTGGTGGTTCGTCGCTTACGAGAATATTGTTGCTGTACCCGAGGCTTTGCTCTCTTCCGAACAAGACATGAAGACTCATGCCCGAGACCTCGTCAAGACACTGGAAAGCTTCTTCCATTCGACTAGCGCGGGCCAGTATCAGCAGCGCCTTCGTCTCCTGGAGCCATTTCGGGAACATCTAGCCATGCGGATCCAGGACGAGGCAGCTTTACAACCGGTTCACGCAGCCCTCACGAACTTCATCAAGTTCTTTGCACGATTTGAGCAGCCTGTTAATGCTTCGCTAGCCAAGGGACGCCAGGCGCTGGAGAAAGACATGAGGAATGTACTACAGCTCGCGGGCTGGAGAGACAGAACGATTGACGCGCTGCGCCAGAGCGCAAAGACATCCCATCGCAAGCTCTTCAAGCTGATCCGGAAGTTTAGGGCTCTCCTTAGTCAGCCTGTGGAAGCGATTATCAGGCAAGAACTGCCCGACCCGGTTTTCTCTGATCTGAATGAGCGCCACCGAACGGCTGTTCGACCGGATGGAGATTTAAAGGCTCTCGAAGAATGCGAGTCTGGCGTACCGAATTGGGCGTCGAGACCTACCCGCTTCCAGAACCTGGCAGCGACGACTTCGTTGATGCGCAAGATGGCCAGAACGGACGAGTCGGCTGTCAACGGTCCAGCTTATATCGAGTCTTTTCTATCCAACCTTGAATCGGAGATGGTGAAGCTCCGAAAAGCGACTCCATCAATCTTGACTGAAGACAACAAAGATACTGTCCAGCAACTGAAGTCAAGAAAGCGGAGACTCTTCGCGGACACGCTGAGAGAGCTGAGGCAAATGGGCATCAAGTCGAATCTTGGAGGTGATGTACTAGAAATGCAGGAATCGCTATCGAACGTTCTGGTATCCTTGCCAGTCTTACCCAACG
Organism: Coniosporium tulheliwenetii; assembly: GCA_030247845.1. Taxonomy (NCBI): domain Eukaryota; kingdom Fungi; phylum Ascomycota; class Dothideomycetes; genus Coniosporium; species Coniosporium tulheliwenetii. The sequence continues at coordinate 417,815 of JAPDRP010000019.1, read as the reverse complement.
CAGGTGGAAACGGGCTGCCAGCTGCGGCTGAACACTACCTTTACAAGGCACTAGATCTAATGCCTTCTGTCCGAGACGTCAAGCGAGAACACTCGGGCGACCTAACGGCCAATGAGATCACAAGAAGTGTCGGCTTCCTAGAAAGCTCGTTGCATACTTCGATTATGCAACGAGCATCCCTGTGCCAAAGCATCACAGACTCGTCTACCCTTGAGACAGCTGTCAAACAAGCGGAAGCGCTCTGGGCACCGGACAAGTACGAGTTCTATCCTACGTCTCCGCACGATACGATGTCCGCCAATACATCTGAACGCATCGTGGCATGGTTGTCACCCATTGCTACCCTAGGCGCCGATATCATCACCGCTCAAGCAACCCTCGGAAAGTTTGATGCGTCCGCAGTGGTAAATGGCCTGTGCACTTATGCAGCGGCTTTCCAAGCCTTGGACGAGGAGAGCAGAAGTCTGCCGCCAGCTCCAGAAGGGCTCCAAACCAGCAGCCACATGGAGCTTGACGACCGCCGCCAGGTTGCCATGAATGAATTCAAGCACGTCCTCAGCGGCTGGAAAGAGACACATCCAGTTCTGGCACCTGTCTTGGATCACATCGTACCTTGGACAGACTACAGGGACTCTCCTACTGGTCGCATCGTTAATGGTACGCGAACGCTAGAAGCGGGTATGGTTCGCGATCAGATGTTTAAGACTCTCGATGACATACTTGGCTCGATCCAGGATCTGGAGAAGGCTCAGGCTTCACTGCCGATGTCCATCGAGGATGCCGCCTGGTTCATGATTGAAGAGCAGACAATCGCAAGAAGTTTAGCGGCGTTACAGGGCTCACGCGTCGCTGCCTCGCTCCGAGCTCTTCTGCGAGAACTGCAACATGTCAATGACCTGCGCTCTGCAGCCGCCTTGTTCGCTGCGGTACTGCCGATACTACATCAGTACGTACAGATATATCAGGAGACCCTTGCACGGTTCGCATCTCATCACCAAGCTACGACGAAAATGACGTATCGCCTCGCCAAGGCTTTTATACAGATAGGCACGCAGGGTTTCTGCATGCCGTCCGAGAAGTCGGATGAGAAAGGCGACTCGGATGACAGGCTTGAAGAGGGCACTGGTCTAGGAGAGGGAGAAGGGACGGAAGACATCAGTAAAGATATCCAAGATGATGAAGATTTGACGGAGTTGGCACAGGAGCTAAATCAGAAGACGGATCGGGAGGAGATTGAGAATGAGAAGGATGCCGTCGACATGGCGGATCAAGAGATGGAGGGAGAGATGGGGGACGCGCCGGAGAAGGACGAGGATGATGAAGCACGATCTGGGGACGAGGGAGATCATGAAAGCATTGATGAAGAAGCTGGAGAGGTCGATGACCTTGGTCCTTCGATGGTGGATGAGAAGATGTGGGATGATGGCGGAGAAGAAGCCGACAAAGACAAGGAGGGTGATCAGAATAAAGGCACAAGTAAAAAAGACGAGCAGGTTGCCGGCCAGGACAAGGAGGGCAAGCCAGAAGAGCAGCAAGGGGAGGAGATGGAGGAAGAGACTGAAGCCGGGGCAGAGGAATCCGAGATGGTCGGTAGAGAGGAGATGGAGAAGACGGACCCGCATCTGCAGGAAGGTGAAACCTTAGATCTCCCTGATGAGCTTGATATGGACAACAAGTCGGAAGGATCCCAGCACGACTCCGATTTCGAAGGCATGGAGGACATCCAGGATGATAAAGAGGAGGATGCGGAGGAGCCCGATGGTCCCGAAGATACTGCTACGCCGCCCAGCCGGATCGACCCGACAGACGACGCAGAAGCCGTACAGGAAGATACCGGGAAAGAACAAGAGACGGAACAAGGCACGGAGCCCGAGAGCAACGACCAATCAGAACAAGGAGCTAAAGATGAAGGCCAGCTTCAGCTGGCTGATGAGCACACAGGTGCCGAAGATGCTGCGGAGAGCGACGTTCGCGGAGCCGGGACCAACGCGCAAGAGCAAGCCATGGAGGACCAGCAAGCCTGCTAGCGCGAGCAAACAGGAAGAAGGGTCTAAAGGTGAAGCGTCTGAGCAAGACCAGGCACAAGCCTCTGCAGCAGACGGACAAAGAGGTCAAGCTTCCACTAGAGATGCCGTTGGCAAAAGCGACGAGGACCTGCAGGACTCCGCGGATAGTCAGCCATTCAAGAAACTTGGTGACGCTCTCGAACAGTGGTACAACCAGCGACGGCAGATTCGTGACGCCATCAAAGACCAAGAGCCACTCAATCAACAACTCAATCAGGATGTGGACATGGCTGATGCCGAGTTCGAGCACTTGCACGACGATCAGACTCAAGCCGACACACAAGCTCTCGGTGCTGCTCAAGAGGATCAGGTACGTGCTCTGGATGAGAACAAGGCCCTGGCCTCGAACGATCATGAGCAGGCAACGGAGGCTGCGCCCGATCACCTTGAGGGCGATAGGGATGAGGACGAAGATGTGCCGATGCAAGAGCCCAAGCCCAGTGCAAATACGCAACCGCGAGCTGGGGAAGAAGGCAGACCAAACGCCTTTCAAGGAGATCGCAAGGATATGCCAATCGATCAACTCGATGTTCACATGGACGGCATCGACGACGAACGAGAAGACGATGTGGATGAAGTCGACACAGCCCTGTCAACAATTCATCTCGACCAATCCACTCCAACTCCTCGCTCAGCAGACGAAGCGCGACGCCTCTGGACCCACCACGAATCATCCACCCGCACCCTCTCCCAATCCCTCACCGAACATCTCCGCCTCATCCTCGCCCCAACACTCGCCACAAAGCTGCGCGGCGATTTCCGCACCGGCAAGCGCCTGAACATGAAACGCATCATTCCGTACATCGCTTCTTCCTACAAGCGCGACAAGATCTGGCTTCGCAGAAGTCAGCCCAGCAAGCGAAGCTACCAAATCATGCTTGCACTGGACGATAGCAAGAGCATGGCTGAAGGTGGAAGTTCTGATCTCGCTTTCGAAACTTTGGCGCTTGTGTCGCGCTCGCTATCTATGCTCGAAGCGGGCGAGCTCTGTGTTGTCCGATTTGGCGAGGACGTCGAGGTAGCGCATCCGTTCGAGACACCTTTTTCTTCTGAAGCTGGTGTCGAGGTGTTCAGGCGCTTCGGGTTCCAGCAACGGAAAACGGATGTGCGGAAACTGGTTACTGATGGCATTGAGCTGTTTCGCGAGGCGAGAATGCGCGCTACTAGCTCGGGTGCGGAGCTATGGCAGCTCCTTCTGATCATCTCGGACGGCATTTGCGAAGACCATGGCACGATTCAGCGGCTCATTCGCCAGGCGATGGAGGAGAAGATCATGGCCGTCTTCGTCATTGTCGACCCTGCTAACCAGGCTCCGCAAGGGAAAGCTGAGGGCTCGAAGGGCGGGCAGAGCATCCTTGACCTGCAGACTGCGGACTTTGTGCAGGTTGGTCAGGACTTCAAGGTCGTGACCAAGAAGTACTTGGACACGTTTCCATTCAGGTATTATCTTGTTGTTAGAGATGTGAGGGAATTACCGGGCGTGTTGGCTACGGCGCTGAGGCAGTGGTTTGCTGAGGTTGTTGATACTGCTGGTTGATCTGCTCTAGGGGTTTCTGTAAAAAGGCGTTGCTGAGACTGTGGGAGCAATTTGTGGTTTTGTGTTCGTTCGTAGAATTTAATTCCTGTTCATACTGTACAACGACTAGAAGAGTTCAAATTCATCAACACCGAAGGCCACATTGTACCTCAGTCCCAAAACGTATCACAAACCTCTCCAAGTCTCAATCTAGCCGGAACCCTTTCATCAACATTGTCCCGAATGACAGAGCCAGCAACCGACATTTACAGTATCAAGGCTCCGACACACGTTTGCCTCGAGACAAGATCACGTATGCACAACTTCAGAAACCCCTGACGACACTCACAGCAGTCCCTGCAGAACTCATGATTGACCAGCTCTTCACTGAGGCACGCCTTTCCTCGCCTCGCCCAGATGCATGCGTAGAAGTTCTTGACGAGCTGACCGCGGCCGTGGACGACGTGCTCGACTGTGCACATTGCGTAGAGCGTGTAGGTATTCTTGGGGAGATTCTTGATTTCCTAGGTGCGGGGGAGAGTGTGTGGGTGAATGCTGGGTAATTGGGTTTAGGAAGCTGGTGAGAGAAGCCTTGGGTTGCCTAGTGAGGAAGCAAGAGATCCAGCGCGGTAGTGGAGGACAAGCCATACATAAGCAGTAGAGAGTAATAATATCAACCGTGCCGAGCCATGGCGGACAAGAGGAGAGTCAGAGGTTGTGATAACATCGTCGGACTGTACCATGCGTCGAAGGTGTCTCATGAACGCCCTGGGGCGCCGTGAATTGTGAACGGTGAGTCGAGGAGGAAGTAGTATGTAGCGGTGTACTAGACGCGCGCCTTTGGAAAGTGAGAACTGAGTTACTATGACTCCACCAGGGATGTTCCTCAAAAAATGTTAGCGTTTATGAAACATTCACCAGACTGAGATCATGACTTGGGGGTCCAACAACGCCTCGTTCAAGTCCAGAAACTCTATGTCGGTTAAGAAAGCGGAATTAGTTGACCGGAAGGGTATGGCAGCTGAAAACTCAAAGATCACAAGTCAAACCAGCAAGAGCCGACCACAAGATCATTGGCATACTCGTCACCATATAAGTGCCTGCCTCAAAGTCCAGACTGTATGAGTTGCGTGGAGTCTTATCATTTTCCCGCACACTACCAGCTTCAAGAAGAGGGCGTAATAGCTCTCGTGTATGTTAGACCGTACCGAAAGGCGTGATCCAAAACCAACCCTTTCGTCATGGCCACGGAACTCCAAACGCCCAGTGTTGCCTCCTTCACCCAGCTGACAGGACCAAGAACGTCCAACATGCGCCAAAGCAGTGATATCGAACAATAGAAGACGCATATCAGAGATTGAACCCTCCCAACAGTACCATCGCCCAAGTAACGCGTCAGTCCTTCACCCTCGTCTGCTTCTTCGCTGTGCCGATATGGGTGTTGTGCACCTGAGAGCCGCTTAAGTCAGTAACGTTCTTTCCGATGCCCCCAAGGAGAGACAGTATAAGAGAAAGAGGACAAACCTTTGTCGCAAACTTGAGACTCGTCAACGTCTCACTCAAGTGCGCCTGTAGCGGAGAAATCATGACGAACATGAGGGTCTTCGACTGGCCGCTGAGTGAGTATTGCAGGAGGTAAGTCAACTAACATCGTCCATTAGCCTCATCACCTCCCAAGCTTGCTCTACTCATCCAGCGTTATGCATACCTTGCTGTTCCTATACGGCACATGCCCCCACCCCCCTGCCCCAGCGCCCCAATAACATCTCCCAAACAGCTAAGACTCTTGTTGATATTCTGCGTCTCCTTCAGCCTCTCCCCGTAGCCTGCGAATGCGCCAGCCTCTCGCTGCCCGCTAGATCAACAAGATTCAGTGTACCCGTGCTCGTCTCGCCCGTGATGCCATTCTCCCCGATCAACCTAAGGATGAAGACGCTATGCGACCGCGAGGACCGCTCATTCGCCTTCGTCGCCGCCACAGATCTGTTCTTCGACGCGCGGGCCAGGAGCTCGTGCACGCGGTCCGCAGAGTCGAGAACAACGCTCTCGGCGCCCTTGAGCTCTGTTCTCTTCTTATCGGTATCGTGGCGTATCTCGATCTTTTTCTTGTCCAGCTCCCCGGGCTCGCCGAGGAGGTCATTCAGGTCCTCGTTGTAGACTTCGACGAAGGAGCCGGCCATGGAGTAGCGCCACCCCTTTTCTTCGAGGGCCGTGGCAGAGGCGTAGATCTGGGACACGGCGCGCGGGATCATGCCGTCGGGGGAGGTCATGGTGAAGGTCTTGCCGGAACCGGTTTGGCCGTAGCAGAAGATGCAGACGTTGTAGCCGTCCAAGGCGGATTGGACGAGCTGGGAGATCTCGGAGAAGACGGCGCTGTTTTGGCTGCTAGGGCCGAAGACGCGGTCGAAGGAGAAGTTGTGTGTGGATGTTGTGATTTTGCCGAGGGCGGACTTCTGCTCTGGGCCTTGGACTGCGACTTCTTTTGCGTCCTCGCTGGAGTCGGGGAAGTCGATCTTCGCTGGTAGCTCCTCTTCTGCCGCAGATGGAAGCGTGGGTCGTACTCGACAGAAGACTCGGATATTTCCTTTGAGTTCCTGGACCTGGTTGTGCAGTTTTCGCCGCAGTGTCTCTTCGGCGCGCAGTTTGGCGTGGGCTACTTCTGCAGCTTCGATGGCTTCTTGCATGCGCTTGTGGAGGTCTGCAAAGGCTTGGCTTTGTGCCTGGTTGTCTGATTCCAGGAAGTCGATCTTAGCTTTCATGGCCTTGTTCGAGGTTTCGAACGATAAGTTGTTTGCGTGGGCTTCGGAAAGGCTGTGTTTCAGTGAGGCATTGAGCTCTTTCTGTCGGTCGAAATCGGCATGAGATTGGGAAAGCTCCTTGCGGAGCTGATCGTTTTCTCGGTCTTTCTGCTCAATGTCTAGGCCCGTATTTTGTCGGTGGAGTTCAAGCTTCGTTGAGATTTCCTGAACCTCCTGGATTCGGCGACTTCGCTCATCGTCGAGCGCGGCTTTCATGCGCCGTTCTACTTCGGCGAGCTCTTCTCTGTGCGCTTGGCGAAGGGTGCTGGAGCCTGTTTCAGCTTGCCGCCGTAGAGTATCCGCTTCTTCTTGAGTCTCCCTTCGTAACCTTTCCATCTCTTTGCGGTGGGCGTCCTTCAGATCGTCGTGATCGTGTCGGTGTTTCCGCCGAAGGTCGTCAACCTCATACGTGTGCTTCCGCCGCGCGTCGTCTAATGCCATCGTTGTCGTCGATAACTTTACCTTTGCGTCTTCTAGCTCCGAGTGGAGTGCGTTATTGGATGCTGAAAGCTGCGTACGTATCACCTCGAGCTCATTTACTGTGAAACGAGAAGTCAACTTCATCATCTTAGAGGAGCTAGGGTACTGTGCAGCCAGTAGTTCGGGGCGGCCATCCGACCATTGCAGGGGTTGAGCACATACATCTGATTTTCTGAAGACTAAGCCTCTCCTCCATGTCGTTTCGTTCGGTATTCGACCTCTCTATCATGCCTCGTAGTTGAGCATACTGGCTCTCGACCTTTTCGAAACGGTCGTCGACGTCGAAGGCGGGAACTGGCGCAGTAATGTTAGAGCTACGAGAAAGGAACATCTCCTTAATTGGAGAATTGGAGCGATTTGGTGTTTTGTAGGGGCTGATGAGTGTTGAAGGGTGTGGCGGCAGTGGAATTTGTGGTGTGCTTGGTAGTTTTCGGGGTATATAAGAAGAAGGGGTCTTAGGGCATTCAGCCTCCCCATTGAGATTGGCTGCGCCGTCCCTCGGCTCCGCCAAAGCTGAGCTGATGCTGAGGTTCTGGAAAGCCGTAGATAGCGAGGAGCCTCGAAGAGTCTTTGAATGAAATTGGGATTGTGCTTGAGCTTGTGTAGACTGGGCAGCGCGAGAGCTCAGCCAGCCGTCAGATATATAATTTGACTGGTTGTCATAGCGTCCCCGTTGTTTTCTGAGCTGCAGCGTGTCTGCGAATTGGTATGTCGAGATTGAAATAGGTACTATACCAGCTCGGCTTCCGTTGACTGCCGAATGATTCTCCATTGCCGTCGCTGGACGCATATTCGATACCACGCTTTGGGAGGCACTTCTTGCGTGGCCCATGGCAGTCTGAGGGCGATGGTTGAGTGACGATGGTGGTCGGCTGCCATTGCTGGTGCTGCTGGCATAGGAGCTGCTCGATATGTTTCGTGAGGAGGTTGAAGACGATAGCGAGGGATTCCGGGGACCAGCTATTGCCGCCGCTTTGACTGCGCCGTTGACTGGCCTTGAGCTAGGTGGAGCGGCCCCGTTCGTGCGTGTTTCGCCTGCTCTCTCGGCGAGGGTTTTCCGCTTCGGCGCAGGTTCAGGTACTGAGAATCGTCAGACACTTGTCGAAACACTCTCCATTCTACGTACATCCGGAAACTTTGTGCTTCATAGGGATCAACCCTGGTGGGGGCATCATGCTCGCTGCGGCGGCGCGAGCATTGTTGTCGGATGCTGACATTTCGAAGAGGCCTTTGGCTGGCGTCGGCGGAGGGATCTTGCTGGGTTGCCGAAGACTGGAGGCCTTTGTTGCCTATATCGCGCTCGAGCATTAGCAGCCGATTGACTTAGTGTCGTCGCAATTGAATTGAGAAGTTACGGATGTTAGCTGGGCTTATGCACGTACACAGTTCTCGTTCGACTCCATGTCTACAACGTTGCGCCGCTCGAGTTTCCGTGGTGATCCCATAGTGAACGTCACATTCAAGCCGTCGCGCTCTTAACAAAAGGCGTAATGAATGACAATGGTCGGTTGGTGGTCTGTACAGTGAAGCTCTAATCGGCTAGCGGTAAACACTCGAAAACACTCGGAAACACTCGGAAATGCCAAGACGCGATTATCGCAAGCGAAGCGGCGGATCTAATCAGCCGCGCTGCACACTCAATTTTGGAGCTAGCGACGTCTCCATCGACGACGAGGACATTTCGCTACGACCGCCCACGAACTCCATCCAGCCAACACAGGATCACGCAGTCGGTAGCCGCTCAGATACCCTCAGTACGTTGAGCCAGCGCGTAGACCGTAGACTTCCATCGCAGACTCCAGGTCCTAACTGGAAAGACAGACCATCGACCACACAGCTCGTTCACCATGGCCGACTCGCAAGTAACCCTGCGCACGCGCAAATTCATCCGAAACCCCCTCCTGGGCCGCAAGCAGATGGTCGTGTAAGCTGTCCCCCAAAATCATCCGACCGCATATCCTTCTCCGTCCGCCACGGCTCGCACAGCCGAACTAACACCCCCCACCCCAGCGACGTCCTCCACCCCGGCCGCCCAAATGTCTCCAAAGACGAGCTCCGCTCCAAGCTCTCAGAGCTCTACAAGTCCGGCAAAGACCAAGTCTCCGTCTTCGGCTTCCGGACACAGTACGGCGGCGGCAAGAGCACCGGCTTCGCGCTCATCTACGACTCGAACGAGGCGATGAAGAAGTTTGAGCCGCACTACAGGCTCGTAAGAGTGGGCATGGCGAGCAAGATTGAGAAGGCGAGCAGGCAGCAGCGTATGTACACTCTAGAGTTTGGGAAGGATGGGGTTGTGGGGGCGGGGCGGGGTGAGATGAGTTTTGAGGGCGATGCTGACGGTGGACCCGATGACAGGCAAGCAGCGCAAGAACCGCGCCAAGACGATGCGGGGGACGGCCAAGACGAAGGGCGCCTCGAAGGACAAGAAGAAATAAGCGGGTGGCGAGGGAGATGCGGAGGGGATGGTTTATGTGCTGCATGGTCATCATGGGAACAGAATGGGAGTTGGCATTGTGTACATCTGTGTACGCGTGATAGTGTTGCGTGGCAACTTTGCGCTTGGGGACGAAGCCGGCGTTTGAGTTTCCCAGGCTGTCCTGCTGACCCAACCTTGCATAGCATTCAAACAAGTTCTTCTTCGCGGTCTACCGTTCATGTTTGAGGAGCCAACAGAGTCCATGATCAGTCAAGCGTGCGGACTGGTTTGCGACCGATGTAGAAGGTGTTCATTCTATCTTTACAGTATCGGTGTTGTTCCAGTAAACCCCACAAAAACTCCTGCCTTGACCGCATTGGTATCACAAGCCCTCCCATCCGGTTCTGACATCCAAGCCAGACATCCAAGCTAAGCCAAAAACTCCGCCTCGATGATGGACCAAGCCAGAACAAGCCTCACCCCACGCTACAGTAAGACGAGCTGTCAGAGAGGACATGAGTATTCCCGAAAGGTTAACCCAGACACCAAGTTTTCTGAGAAACAGCATAAGGAAACCAGAAAAGCCCCGAGCACACCAAATTGAATCATGCACAGGTCTGGCTGGTGGTTTTACTCCTGTTTGGCAATCACGAGATCTGGGTGTGATTCGGAGGCCGGGGTGTGGATCTGGGTAGAATGCTCGGTGAATTCCGAAACAGATCCCTCGGTGAAGATGCGCGCCGGAAGAGGGTGAGGGCGCTGGAAGCCCGACGTTGGAGCGATGGTAGTGAGGCCTGGGATCTGAACATGAGCTCGAGAGTTTGCGCCGACCGTGTTCGTTGATCCATCCGTTCCTGGCGCGGTACTAGTCACTAGATACGTGGGAGCGCTAGTGAATCTGCCGGTGCTTGTTGAAGGAATGAAGCTGTCGATGTCGAGCCCGTTTAGGTTCTTCATAGCACTGGTGACTTGCTGGTGGAAGCCGGCTACTGCGCCGTTCATGCCGTCGACAGTCTTGAGGATCTTGCCAACTGTGAGGATGTTAGCTTCAGTAACCCCTTGTCAGGTTGTGAACGAGGTAAACTGCGCTTCGAAGCTGAGCTGAATAGCGCTCCCAATCTGCGATGATGACTTCTGATAACCACGGCACTTGAGGGCTAAAGCCGTAACTGGGATAGACATACTGTTTTCAGGGGAGTTGCCTTCGACATTGAGAGCGACTAAGTCAGCACGGCGACGCTGAAGAACCCGACGCGCGTCAGTCGAGGCCTGGTCCATAGATTCGAGTCCTTCCAGGAGACGGTTCTTCAGCTGCGTGATTCTTGCTTCCTCGCGACGTAGAACCTCTTCTTGAGCGCGTAAGGCCTTCTCGCGGCTCATTGCAGCTTCCTCACGAGCGTGAAGCGTGTCCATATGGTATTCGGCTTGTCGACCCGCAATGACCCGACCGCGTCCTGTACCGACTGGGGCAGACGCAACCATCCCGGTGTGGTAGTGAGCGTAATAGCACTAGTGGATTGAGTCAGTCGAACCGACGCTTCAGGGCGGAGAGTGATACGAACGGCTTCGTCAGACTTGTTGCAGCGGCCGTTGTAGTACCAGTAGAAGCAGGTCAGAGGCTTGGAGAAGTTCTTTGAAGCTTGCAGTTCTCGTGGTCGTTCGGAGCCAATGTAAGATCTGAACGTGTTGTCAGTATATAATATATAAGCAGCCACGTGCGCTGTTATCTGTCTTACGGCCTGATGTCGTACCGCTGTAACGTCGAGCCAACTGCGAGGATGAGCTTTGCGGACGTTCGGACCCGTCTCCGGAGACGGTGTAGCTGCGATGGTCGTCGCCGCGCGGGGACATTGAACGACCACGTCTGCGGACAGAGGATTGTTGTGGTGTGCGGTAGCGGTAGAGATGCTCGCTGCCCGATGATTCTGGCGTGTTAGGTTGCGAATGGGAAGTAACTTCTGAACAACAAGGTTAGTGTGTTCACAGAAAGGCGGAGGTGCGGTGAGAGCTCTTCATGGATGGGCTTCCGGTGAGAAGAGATAAGGGTCCCGGCACGTGTTCTGTCACGATGGCCGAACAGGATCCACTCACCGATTCTAGCAAGCGGTTGATCGTATTGCTGTGTCATACTGTGCGAAAGAAAGCAAATGCGAAGCGGAACGATGCGTGGATGTTTGAGAGCAGAGAAGCAGTGGTGTTGCGCAGAGTTTAAGTGTGAGTCCGGAAATGAGATGACGAAATTTGTTGACATACGTCTGCGTGCATATGCCACTTCACTTGCTGACAAGCGGATGGAATATCACTTCACGAAGACAAGCAAGGGACGAGTGGTCTTCAACCAACATTCACAAAGTTGTTTCACTGCTACTCACCTTGGAGCAATGCTGCTCGATATCTGCGGTTGAAAGAAGCATCCGTTTCACAAGCATTGTGTTTATGCAACTATCAAAAGAAAGAGCAGCGATCTACTAAGACATAAGAGCAAACAGAAAAGCAGGCTGTGAGGGGAGAGCGCATGAAAAAAGCTTTGTTTACTTCCCCTATCCACTCTCTCATTTCTCTTGGGTCTTGCATAGACCGCCATTACGGATTTCAGTGGCAAGCAGCAAGCGCAAATACAGGCTGCGTACAATATCTCCGCCACTAACTGAAAGTCGACTGTAACAACGAGCTGCAAAGCGATCTCAGGGCATTAGGGTCGATGCGTTTTAGACCATGCAATCGGGAGCTACAATGCTCATCTCCCTCAACAAAGCTGCACTAAAACCAGCACAGTCAGAACCTCCGGTCTGTCAGAACCTGCGGCAACCTGAAGCAACTCCCTCGGAGAATCCGAGAGCTACCCCTGGGACCAGCATCGCATCTCTGAACGTAGATATCGTTACTAGCGGTCGTCAAATCTTCTGCTCTGGTCCACTCCAGACCATGGTTCTGACGCGGAATCAGTACTGCTCGCCTGTCTTGATCGAATGTCCATCTGTAGTTGAAGAAGACTGCTGGTCAGACGTTGAGAGATGACACGAGGCCAAGCCGGGGAAACTCACCCACGGATGCAAGGCACTCCCGTATGGCGATCTCCGCGTCTTGGCGTGGTGGAACCACAGAATCCCTACAGCATTGAGTTGCGATGGGGGAATCTTGCAGTTTCTGCGACCTCCGGGGGCTATCTGTAGCTTAAAGGTAGAAAAATGTCGTAGCAAACTGATGCTTCCGATGGGTCATGGAATCTCCCTTGTGAGAAGCTGTTGTAGATTCTGCAAGACTACCTCAATTGCATATCTAGAGTGCTTACCTACGTTGCCTTTGCCCCAACTTCTACTTCCTCTCCGATGCGTTGTTTTAACGACGAGTATGGAACTCGAATCTAATCCTGAACGCAGAAGAAATAGCCTTCACTGGGTGAGTTTGAATTGATATCAACTGCCGCACGGAAGACATCTGAACCAGGGCAATACGCTGCAGCTGACACGAAGTGCCTCTGTCCCGAAAACTTTTCTATAATCGAAGCATAGGAAATCGGATATATATACTAGGTCCGTGTGCTGCCTTAGATGCAATGAACATCGCTTTTGTACAGATCCAACCCAGCAGGTCTCATCGGCGTTGCAACTGGCTTTCCAACCACCCATTCGATGTTGCGTATAGCCATCAGATCTCCATCAACTCATCAAATGCTCGAACGCTGCCAAGTTGCCCTCGACTATGCTGCTTTCCGCAACTCGTGCCTATGACTACTACCGCCTTTTCCTCGTCCAAGCATTTATGAACTCTTGCTTGTCTTTGACGCCTAATCCCACCCTCTTCACTCTTCCCAATCTCGCCAGGTCCTCGCCAATGCGCTCCAGCACCCTCTTCTCCTCCGCACCAAGCCCCTCGTCGCTCTCGCTCTCGCCCCCTAGCGTGTCTGAGCTGCTGACCTTCTCCCCTATATGCAGCTCATCGAAGAAGTTCGACTGATATGAATTCTTCCTCGCTTTCACCACCGGCTGATCAGCGGCACTACCTGCACCAACGCTGAATTGGCTCTTCGTCTTGGATGTGTTGTAGACAGCCTCGGCGATCCTAACGCGTATACAGTGCGTCGGCCGGCTGCACAGGTTCCACACGAACTGCAGGTATGTCCCTGGGACAGGCGTCGTGATGTCTGCCGGCGTGTATCGCAGGCTCACGGGGAAGATTTTGGTTTTCGGCGACACGCTCAGCAGCGCGGGACTGAAGGGCAGGATGCCGCGGCCATTGGTAGTGGTGCACTCAGGGAAGATGGCGATTGTGGCGCCCGGATTCTCGGCCACGAGCGCAGAGAGCGAGGTTAATTTCGCGCCGCGGGGTGGTGTCGGCTCTGGCGGAAGGAGAGCGCGCAACATGGCCTGGAAGAGCGTGATGCGTTGCACGAGACGGGTGTTGGGGTACGAGGCGGTGAAGATGGGGTCGAAGATTGCGGCGAGGTAGAGGCTGTCGATGGGGCTGGTGAAGGAGCTCGCGATGATGGTGCCGGGGTGCGGCAGCCGTCTGCTGGTGCCGCTCTTCCCCAGGCTACCACGCCGCACGCCGTCGATTTGCAGGTCTACCCACCAGATGCCGGGTATGCCCAGGAGAATCCATAGCGCGCCTTTCTTGACGAGGGCATTGAGCGGGAGCCAAGAGAGGAAGGCGAAGTAGAAGATAAAGGCGGGGATCAGGAAGAATACCCGGACGCTGAAAAGGAAGAGGTGGAGGGGGAGGTTGATGCCGGAGGACGCTGCCGGGATTGGGAAGAAAGGTGCGATGCCAGAGCCTGCAAGCGTCAGCCAACAGCTTACGAAACTACGTGATGGTGACGGGGATGGCTGCCGTACCTCTGTCGCGATACTGGGAATACTTCTCCATGCTGCTGTGTTCTCGGTGTTAGCCAGCCGTCAGCTGAAGGCTCTCAAAGAGCGACAGATCATGGCAGCGACGAAGGGGAATCTCAGGCTCGTGATCAATGGAAGTGTCATTTTGAGCCAGAGATCCACGCCTTTGAGCCGCCCGCATGTGACAAAGACATGTGGTATCACGTGATTCCAATTCTCTTGCCCGACTTCATGACCGACTCCTCACTCCTGCACAGAGTATACGCGCGTGCTTGAGATGGCTCTAGATCCTGCAGTTGAAGAGTCGCTTGTCTTGCTGAGCCGGCAGTACTTTCAGCTGTTGGATCCGGGGTTTCTAAGATGGCCAAATGAAAGGATATTGAAGCAGCCCGATGTACAGGCATGGCTCTATGCCCACCTATTCGACAAAGGAAATTTGAGGTACCCACCACCCGAGCGCTATCAAATGCGCGTTCTTAAGGTGCTCGTTGCGATGATCGAGAAAGCCATCGATGACCCTGAAGAGGATGTATGCTCTTCCTTTCTCTTTCTTCAGTCTTTCTATCTCACAAAGTCAAGGGTGTTATAAAGATCACAATTGATAGTCCATTAGGATCAGCGCGTCCAACTTCATCACTACATATATGTGTATTTACCTACTACTTGTACATTTTCTGGAATCAACGCTTTCTGGGGTTGTCGTGTCAAGGACGTGGAATTCGACAATACTGTCAATAATAACAGGATCGTTAGGTTTCCTTCTCAGTCCTCGACTTTTGTATCTGCGTAATCCGTCTGTGGTTCAGTCGGTCTTTTGCTGTGAATGGGGTATGGGCTGATATGGCGCAATTTTCGTGTAAATAGGAATTATCGGACGATCTCATGTCTTTACTCCCTTCCTTTCTGAGCTCAAATCTACCCTCGGAGTCTACAATAGCGCAGCAGAAAGCCTATGTGACATATACCTTCAGCCACCTAAATGCCTCGGTTACTCTACTTGAGTACCGCTCCGTAATCTCATCCTCTGGGACCACTGGCCTGCGGACATGGGAGGCAGCCCTGCACCTTGGAAGCTTTCTTGCCTCAAACCCTGAGAGTGTTGCCGGCAAGAACGTACTCGAACTGGGCGCTGGCACTGGTCTCCTTTCAATCTTATGTGCGGAAGGCCTGGGGGTCAAACGCGCTATGGCAACTGATGGCGATGAAGGGGTAGTCGATGCCCTGAAATCGAACATATTCCTCAACGGCCTCGAGGGAAGCCGCAAGATCGAGAGCAGTGTATTACGATGGGGCAGGACGATCAGGACAACTGCGTTTGAGGAAGATTTCGATGATGATCCTTATGACATCGTACTCGGCGCGGACATTGTGAGTACACTTTCCGCCAACTACTTGAAGCCAGTTTGACGGCTCCATGGACGGACAACAAGACCTTGAGGGAATTTACAACATGGCCGTTCGAGGCTTTGTAGTAAATCCAGAAGACTATGGGAGTCGTCGAAGCACAAGCGCGCTGATTGCGACCTCCGGCAAATTGCGATCACACGTATCTATAACTTGCCTCTAGTGCACCTCTTAGTTCTAACCGGCACCTCATGTAATCACGTCATACCGCACGAAGCTGACGAAGTCGCAGACGTACGACAAGACCGTCGTCCCATGGCTCGCATCAACGCTCCGAGAGCTGTTCGATCTACGGCCGTCCCTTGAAGCCTTCATTTCGGCGACTATCCGCAACGAGGACACGTTCAACGCCTTTGTCTATGCATGTGGTGAGTGTGACAACTCCCGCAGAAAAGCATCGTTCAGGCTACCGACAACCTCCAGTTGAGGGTGGCAAGCAAAGACGGAAGTATTTAACAGCTGATTGATAACGTAGGACGCAATCACTTGGATGTCAAAGATATTGAGTTCGAGCCGGTCCCAGTTCACAGTCAGACCGGACCTTTCTATCCAGTGGATACACCTATTCGCATAGTGCATATCACCTCAAAAGGCTCCCACGACCCTTTCGCGATATAGCGTTACCGCCAGAGGCGCAATCACACCGGACCGCAATGCTTCGTAAGTATACAACGCACCACAGCCGCAAGCGATCTCGGCTTGCAGTAGAAATTTCGGCTGGAATCAAGTATCACTCGCGAAGCAGCGATTGTTCAATTGCTGATCCATGGCTCCGCGAGCGAGCATCAAGAGGTGGATGTAAATGTCACGAACTCACGCGAGAGGATGCCGTGATCATCGCAGAATCACATGTATTTGCTTTGACCATTCGTAAAGAAAAACTGCGCCAGTTCCTGAGTGGAGCAAGACGCGCGTTGATGTCCTTGTCAGCCCACTTTACTAACCACAACCTGTACTAAAAGCTCTAGTCAAGGTGGTGAAACACTCAATGAAAGACAGTCAATCTAGTGTGGCAAACTCATGAAAAGGTTCAGTTGTAGAAATGCTTAGATCGAATCCTTACGGGATGGTGCACTCGTACCACTGCCTGTGGATACCTTCAAAAGCCGTCACAATTTAATCGAAGTGCTCTTTGAGTGGACTCGTGCAGGCTCCCGGTGGATCTGTATGGGCATACTCGACGGACCTCGAGGATTGATAGCTTGGCTGTCATCAACCGAGACAGACCCGTGGAACAGAGGCCAATCTGATTTGTTAATGCTGGAATGCTGCAACACGCCGCGAAGGAGCCGGGCACTCTTCAGGCATGCACCCTTCTGCTGAGGCGGGCGGGCGGGGAGCGTTTAGTCAAGCCGAAGAGAAGAGAAACAATTCGAGATTGCGCGTGCATATCACGGCATTAGGACAAGTAGCTAGAGGTTGAGGGGGAGCTGATAGTGGTGGAGAGTTTTACCGTGGGACAACCTAGCGGATGAGGTGCTGAATGATAACAAGGGCTCCGTCCGCCATCGGCTCTTGGTCCTTCGCCGTATATTACACCACTTTCTCTGGCCGTTTCCTGTTTCCATAAAGCCATCGAGCCCTAGTACCTTTTCTGTGCCTGCAGACAGAGACACTGATTGCCCTTTTCTCTCGTCGGCGTCAACAGTCTCGGCAGGGCGAAGCTTATCGCTCTTTGATCGACAAAGCGCGAAGCGGCCAAAGCTCAAAATTCCATGTGACACCAGCGCGCCGGTTTGCGTCGGATCAGGACATTCTGTGAGCTCCCTCACCTCCACCACCCCAGCGCTTCTCAGACGGACCAATGTCGCTTCGCTGGCAACAGAGATCCGACATGTGGCGTCGTAAAGAAGGCGGCTTTCAGCCGTTCCTGGCTAAATCGAGTCTCATCGCAGCTGCAGACGACTCCGCGATAAGCATCGGACAGGGACAAAGGCCTGCGTATTAGCCCGCCCTGTCACCGCCCTTTTCAGGGCGTCATTCGCCCACATCGAGCTGTCACAATCAAGCCTGAGGCCCGGCGCACGCGACCAGCTATCACCGAACCGCCAGCTCTCGTATAACACCCTCACCGTCTCGCTCAGCCCGGCGATGGCAGCCCAGCTACCCTCGCACCACCGTACTCCCAGCAGTCACCACAAGAAAGCAGCGCCGCCCCACGCTCGGCCGGCCAGGCCTACTGCTTCACACAAGCGTGCTCTCAGTCACCGACCGCCCAAGTCGGTACAGCTTGAGAGCCCGTCAAGGACCGACGACGAGGAGGAAGCAATGGCAGCAAGCTTCCTGCAATACTGGTGAGTGAGGCATTAAACAGTCCCAGGTGGCCCCACCACTCATAGAACACCTGGTCCGCAACAAACAAGAAGCTTCCTCTTTCAGCGTATATCACTCATCGGAGTATTTGCCTGTCACGTCTTTCAGTCCACATAGCCCCAGACTGAGCGATATACTGACTCGCTTGCAGCGCGTTTTGCGAAAAACAGATTATCGTTCCCAACAATGCAATCCTATATTGCTCGGAAAGGTACGTCACTCCGCGGCAATATCTGCCAGCCAGTTGTCTTGTCTGACGTGTGTATTTTCAGCTGTCGCAGAAAGGACAACAATAAGCCGGTTGTCTCCACACCATACACGTCCGAAAACTCCCCACCGCACACTCCCTTTGCCAACTTCACATTCGACGATCTGCCTGTCCACAACATCGTACCCCAGCGATCGCCAACTGCGCCCAACATACACCGGATGTCGTCCACCTTCTCCGAAGCTTCAGAGGACGAGCACATGTACTCCGGCGACGAGTCGCGCATGAGCAAGGACACGGAAGCCGCTCGCTACCTCCGCCAGTTCCAATCGCAAGACGGCTCGTCAACACGGACCTGGCGTCCGCGCTACAACCGCTCCTCTACATCGACCGCGGCATACAGCACCGCGCCGTCGTTATCGCACACTCCCACCTCGACCGCCAGCGCGTCGCTCCCATACACGCCGTCAACGAGACCGCTCCCACTCCGCCAGAATCCGTATAACTCGTACGGCTCGAGGTCGATAGATCTTGTCACGCCGTTCACGGCTGCGCCTACGACTGCACCGTCGAGTTTGAGGGACTACTCGTTGAAGAGCGTAGCGACTGCCGCAACCTCGGCAGGTGTTGTCGAGGCTGGCTTATTGTATGAGAAGAAGTCGTCATTGCCACCGGCGTCCCTTAGTCAGGGAGTTTGAAACAGCTGTTTCGCTTCAACGAGATGCAGGCGCCGCCTAGCCATACTGAGGCGAGGCGATCGCCGTGGTCTTGAATTATCGCTTCGGATATGAGCGATTGATATTCTGGGGGCGTTTCAGTCATGAACGCGTGATCCAATGGACACGGTTTATAATAGACGGAGGCGCAATTGACTGCAAGGCTTCTTCGCTGGTCATACCTCCACCGGCACCTGCTAAAAGTTTGGGTTATCTACAGGCGTGGGTTCACGTTCGCTTGGCTATTATATACCACAACGCTTGCTAGCCGCTGCATATTCAACAGGGCCGATCTACCGGGTTTCAACTCGAGACGGGCAAATCATGACCTCAGTGGTACATTTGAGATTCAGTATCACTCTCTTGCCTAGCTGCTGTAGTTCGCGAATAGGATCTCGTCTACTTTTGTCGTGCCATTTCCAGGACTCCGCGTGTTTCGTCCAGGATTCGAAGTCTACTCACATGGGTAGCTATAGCCGACTATGTATGTGCACACTGCGTTTCCCCCCATTCCAGCCCCAACGTCATCGGGTCCTCCATACTCAGCTCGGATGCTAAGAGATTGTATCTTGTTCGAACAATCTGGAATGTCCGAGCACAACAGACCCTACTACGGGGAACAAAGTTTGACAGGTGACACCGTAACGATGCACTAACGTCGCCTCGCCTTGGACACGCGCCTCCTGTGAGACACAGAGCTTGGATTCGGAGCCTCCGTTGCACCACGTAGTACGTGGACCGTTTACGCTCAGCTCAGTCCCCAGAGGACCGTCCCACAATGGGATGATTTGACGTTGGATTGTTGAACAGAATTGGCTTCTTATGCCGAGCTATAAATTCTTGCCGTATCTGACCTTGATTGGATTATATATGCTGCAACCTAATAAAGGTCTATCATGTCTGCTATCGTCTATTCGATGAGCCCTCGCCCGATACACTCTCGACAGCGATGTTCTGGTGCTTTTTCCGCTCATCGCTCGATCGCGGTCGCTCCGGCTCACGCAAGCTCTGATCCTCATCCACGTTGATAATCTCAACGTCCTCATGGCGGCGGTTGACCGAGCCATCAGCAGCTCCATCCGGTTCCCCAAGCTGCTCAAGCCCAGTATTCGGAGCCTCCGCGTCCTCGCCTTCCGCCAAAAGCGCGCGCTGCTGACGCTTACGATCGACGCGCCGGCGCCAGGGCTTATACACCAGCACGCTCAGACCGCCAAAGACGACGAACGAGGCACAGATTGCTCCACCTGTATCGCCTCGTCAGCGCACGCCTGGACACCTCGACGAGGCAATCCAGCTCACCGATAATATCATAATGCTCCCCCGCCTTCTCCACCCCGTCCCAAAATCGCCCCTTCGGCTCCGCAACATTGAAGATGAGGTTTAACAACTGAATAACCCCAATAACCACCGCGACAACCACCGTAACAATCGTCAGCACGATGCTATAATACAGTATAGCGATCTGGTCCCGTGCGAGCGCGGTGCTGGTGTACAGACTCATCATCAGCGCGCCGTCGGTGGTATCGAGCATGCACATCCCCGCTGTGAAGAGCAGCGGGAAGATCAGGATCAGCCAGATCGAGGTGCCCCGTGCGGCTTGGATCGAGGAGATGCCGAGGATGGCGATTTCGCTGGAGGTGTCGAAGCCGAGGCCGAAGAGGACGCCTAGGGGGTACATCTTCCAGGGGCTGCAGACAACCGCATTAGCATGTCTGCCTGAAGCAGTTGAGGCCGGGGTGAGGGAAGAGGGAGGTGGGGATTGGGGAATGGGAGGGAGCAAAAGTACCGATCAATCAACTTGAACATCTTCTTGAAAAGCTGGAACAAACATCCCGCGCCGTGAATCTGCAGCCTCTCCTCCTCGCCGGGAGCAGCATCGATATGTTTCCGCATCTGCTGCACCAGCTTATACAGGATCCACATGTTCATCACCCCGAGCAGGATCAGGAATGCCGCGGAGACGGACGTCCCGATTATGCCGCCCACCCGCGAGAAGGAGTCGAAGCGGCTGGACACGGCCGAGGCGGTCGCAGCGACGATTAGGGAGGTGATTATTACGATCCTGTGGGGTTCGTGTAAGTAAAATGGAATTGGGTGTTTCAAGCCGTTGGGTACATACGTCGAATGGCCTAGGGAGAAGAACATGCCCACTGTTACGGGCCGCTGGCCTGCTGCTATGAGACGACGAGTCATGAGGTCAATGGCCTGTTCTTGTCAGAACGCTCGCAAGCAGCTCCACGTCTTTTGCCATACTGAGATGTGGTCCGCGTCCAGCGCGTGTCGTAAACCGAGAGTCCAGGACAGGACGGCGGTCGAGATGAGCGCTCTGAGGATTCCCTAGGTCAGAGAATTGCTTCGCCAATGCTTCCAGGTGCTCCGAGTAGGGTGGTCTTACGGATGGAAGTGCTAATTGAGAACATACGTCAATTGCCGTCCACATTGAAACCGGAGGACTGCATACTTGCCAGTACAACTCCCGTAGCAGCCCACACCACAAGATTCACCACAACAAGCGTGACGATAATCGCCACAGCGCGGAAAGGCAGCTTGCTAAGATACGGCACCCTTCCATGGTAAACAACGGCTCTGTCCGTAGCCTTCTTGAGAAACGAGCGTTCTTCATCCGCGGTGTACAGGGCGGGGGTGGCAGAGTCCATTGTGACGGTAATGACAGTCAAGGTGGACCACGGGCGAGTCTCTCGCTCGATGAGGATGTTCATCAAGCGGCAGGGGAAGCGCTGGCATGGTGCATCATAATTAGCTGGCGCCGCGTCTGGAGTGGAGCTTGCAGCTGTCTTCTTAAGCTCATCGCCGGGGCATGTCTTGGCGTGCGATTGGCAGGGTGGCGGGGTAATGGAGCAGGCATCTCCTTGTCGGTCTGGCCATTGGAGGGATGAATACAATATGGTATTGAAGAAAGTATCATCGTGACAGACACGCTGTAGACACTCTCGCATGCAATTGGCCCTTGTCGCTATTATACAAGCTCGTGGCCGGATACGCAAGACATCACCCGTCAAACTTGCTGAAACAGATACTGGCGTTGGTGCCTCCAAACCCGAAACTATTTGATAACGCGACATTGACGCGCTTAGACTGCGCAACCTTAGGAACGTAGTTGCAATCGAACTCTTCGGGTGGATCTCCCGGACTCTCGAGATTGAGAGTGGGCGGTAGGGTGTCCTTTACCACTGTTAGCTGGAAACGGTATCATAGGGACTGGGTGCGCTTACCTGATGGACTGCTAGAACGGAGAAGATTGCTTCCACGGCGCCGGCAGCTCCCAGCAGATGGCCAATGGCACCTTTAGTGCTGCTGATATTGATTTCGGATGCGTTCTGCTTTCCGTCCTTGCCAAGCAGCAATGATTTAATAGCTCGGTTTTCCGCCGCATCGCCCAAGGATGTTGATGTTGCGTGAGCGTTTACATAGTCCACCTCGTGGGGCTGCAGATCGGCATGTCTCAAGGCGCGCCTCATGGCTAAGAATGGTCCTTCGCCATCTTCTCTCGGCGCGGTCATGTGGTGGGCATCGGCGGAAAGTCCGTAACCTCGCAACTCTGCGTATATGCGTGCTCCCCGGGCCTTTGCATGCTCCAATTCCTGATGTAAGGTTAAGTAAATGTCGACCGAAAAGTGAGTTTTGGGGCTAACTACCTCGAGCACCATAACTCCGGCACCTTCTCCAATAACGAACCCGGCTCGGGAACGGTCAAACGGTCTAGATGCTAGATGAGGCGCGTCGTTCCAGTCGGTTGCCAGACTTCTCGCTCGAGCGAACCCGGCAATGGCGAGAGGGTGAATGCAGGACTCTGCTCCGCCTGCAACCATCACATCCGCGTCGCCGAAAGCGATGAACCTGCCTGCATCACCGACCGAATGAGCGCCTGTTGTACACGCTGTGGTCGCTGCGTGGTTGGGACCCTTCAATGTATTAGCATCCGCAAAGTATTCATAGATGTCGTTAGCTCACCTTGAAGCCGTATCTCATGGAGATATGCCCAGCAGCCAGGTTAATTAGCAGTCTTGGAACGAAGAGCGGCGACACCTTCTTGTAGCCCTACTAGAGTCAGGAAAGAAGGGCAAGCCTATAAGGTCAGACTCACACCTTCGTCGTAAGCGATCGAGGTGTCATAAACATCATCGAATGCTCCTATGCCTGAGCCTATGTAGACACCCTGTCCGCGTTAGGTATGATGCTTATACTCGCTGGGAAGCACACCGTCTCACTGTCGACTCAAGGTCCTCGGGCTTTTGAGGGTGCCACTCTGCGTCATCTAGGGCCTCTTGGGCTGCGGCCGTGGCGTATTGCGCAAACTTTGCCATCTTCCGCGCTTCCTGGTCGAAGATCAGTAGGTACTCCAACTGCTACACGTTGGATCTCGCACAGTGGGAGCCAGCCATTCTTTGACATCCCAACAACCTTGCTCTTTACTGCCAGTAGGCACGACAGCAGCTACCTGGCTGGGTAGAGCCGCATATCGAGGTCCTCTGTCTTTCAAAGATACGATGCCGCAGTGTCCGTCGATCAGCCGTTGCCATGTTCGGCGGATACCTGGGAAGATTCAGTGTCGGCCTTAGCATACATTCAGTTTGCAGTCTCACCAACACCTAGCGGTGTCACAGCCCCGAGGCCTGTTACTACCACTCTTCGCATCTCATGTTAAGTTGATGGTCGATGGTCGATGGTCGATGGTCAGCTCGTGATGGCGAATGAACTCGCGCAACAGCCACATTTGCGGCAAGCGACGGGAGTGGCGTCAGCCACGAAGTTATCAACCACCCATCCCACTTTAACCCTACCACCAACCTTACACTCTATCGCGGGCACGACCGAAGCAGACGTATCAAGGAACTGAGATCATCCCGGGCTACGAGGGAAGATACTACATAATCCTGTAGTCAAGGTCTCAAGAGCACGGCACGTTCTGCTGCGCTACGCCTAGCAGGTTGGGCGCACTGGGAATACTCGTAGACAACTTGTCATGGATACTCTATTGGATCTAGAAGGAATGTTCTAAACGTTGAGGTAATATGATGGCAAGAAGGAGAAAGGCTTGTGATGAGGCTCCCAAGGTTGTGAAGCCACATTGGTTCTTGCGATCTACGGGAAAGGACGACTGCTTCGACAGGCAAGATAGGTCGATGTGGAAGGCTCCTGTTACTAGGTAGAAATTCCGATTCTGTTTCCAAGACCATACACTCCGAACTGAAGTATTTGATCATATAATTCGTTCGTTCCGCAAACGGCTCCCAAGGTTCCAAATTCCGCCCACAAAATGGACCCTTACATAAAGAGCTTGGGTCTATCGATAGACGAACCCAAGCCACAAGAAAGCGTCCGTTTCGACTCGCTCTCTGTCGCGCAACCACAAAGATCGCCTTACCGCCGTCTGGCGGACCGCCCTCGGAGGATCATGTCTGTTCCTCAAATCCCCGGGCTCAAAGCCGAAGAGCCCCTAGCGGAGGTCCTACGGCGCGAGGTTGCGGATCTACTGCGTCGGAACCCGGTCTCCTTCCCCGGCGCGCAACCCGTGAGCTTTGCGCGCAAGCATATCGAAGAGCTCCAGCAGAAAGAGTGAGTCCACCATTGTGCTGTTGTCCCTCGTCAATATACAGTCAATCGCCCCGTCTGAATTTTGCACTCTGACATGTTAATGCCATGGCTAACGCGCTTCTCCCAGTTACTACCTCTGCGAGAAGACCGATGGAATCCGCTGCCTTCTCTACGCAACTGAAGACCAGGGGAAGAGATTCACTACCTCATCGACCGCAAGAATGACTACTACTTCATTCCGCCCAACAATATACACTTTCCTATGCCTGGAGACGACACCTTCCAACGCTTTCACAAGAGCACTCTCCTCGATGGCGAGCTTGTCAACGACAGAGTCGGACCAGGACCCGACGACTACCGCCTCCGTTACCTAGTGTTCGACTGCATCGTCCTCGATGGCGACATCCTCACCCAGAAACCTCTCGACAAGCGCCTTGCTCGGTTTCACAGCTTCGTCCTGGACCCGTACAAGCGGATGTTCGCAACCTGGCCGCAGGAGCTAGAGCACCAGCTGTTTGAAGTCGCGCCCAAGTCCTTTGGGAAACCATACAGCATTACGGAGAAGTTTGATGAGCTGCCAAGGCTGGCACATGGCAACGATGGGCTGGTCTTTACATGCAGGGAGACGCCTTATGTCTTTGGCACGGACGAGAACATCCTTAAGTGGAAGCCGGCGCACGAAAATACCATCGACTTCATGATACGGCTCGGCGAATTTCCGACCTTCGACCCAGAGGAGGGTGATACCGGCCCGGTATACGATTACGAGGCGCAACCGGCTGTCGAGCTACTAGTAAATTGCAACGAGGGCAAGTACGCAGTGTTCGCCGAGTTGCATCTCGAAGCAGTGGAGTGGGAAGCAATGAAGAGCTTGAACGAGCCACTCGACATGCGCATCATCGAATGCTACAAGGACGAGCAAGGTCGTTGGCGCCCGAAGCTGGAGGGCAACGGGACACCACGCTTTCGAGACGACAAGAAGGACGCAAACCACATGTCTACGGTCTACAAAGTGATCGAAAGTATCAACGACGCTGTGTCGGAGCATGACCTACGAGCGGCGGAGGATGCTATCAGGAGGATGTGGAAGAACCGGCATCCGGAGGAGAAGGCACAACAGGCTCAACAGGCACAGCAGGCACAACATGGATCACGTGTTATTCATACACCTATTGCTAACGGTGACGTGTCTAGGAGAGCAAGCCGGCCAGAGTGATACCCGTGGAGGGCATTTGGGAAGATGATCCTTCGGATCCTGGTATGGGCTTGGGCGTTTGACGGCCTTTGTATTAGGAGCTTGGCATGGAGCTGGAGATCTGCCGCCTGCGATATTGGATATTGAGGCATTCTCAATGGCAAGGCGTTAGGGTATGGAAACAGCCAGGCAGTCTGGGCTTGATACGCTGCTGTTACGGGTTGTAGCTCTGTTGACCACTGCAATTACCACGCTGAGAACCTTGTTGTATCCCACGAAGCTTTAACATCAATTACATGGGCAAGTGCTGTAACAGCCCCGCCAATAATATTCGCTTCCATCATTGTCTTTTGTTATGTCAACGACTTGTATCTAATACGTCGACCAATATGTATGACGCATGATGATCCCGAACCACTCGCGAAGCTCAGTCGCGAGAGCTACAAGTTTCAGCACTCAGCAACATCAACCCAGCAACATCGACCCAGCAAACTCCACAACCACCAATTCTAATGGCTTCAAATCAGACCTGCAGAGCTTGTCTGCGCGCTGTGCGCCAGCGCCATAGCTTATTCACACAAGTAAAGCCTCCAACCATCCGCCTTCATCCCAGAGCTAACTATCCAGAACACTCGCTTCACCCAGACCTCCCTCTTCCGCGCCTCTCAACCCTCCTCTCGCAGACTCGCCTCCTCCAACGCCGGCGCATCCTCAGCCTCCACCTTCGCCACCCCAAGCCCTCCCCACGCCATTCCGCCCGACGCCAACATCCCCGCCCCAAATGCAAAGCCAACCCCGAATCCTGGAGAGACCAGCGCAGGCGCGCCGACGATGGCAAGCCTGGCGCGCGAGGTGCGGAAACGGGCTGGTGCGGCGACGGAAACATATATCGCGTATGCCGTGACGGAGAAGCTGTTCAAGGAGTGCGCCAGGCAGGCTGACTACAGCATCCCGGCTGCGTTGGAGAAGGGGGTGTGGCGCCGAAGACGGAGGCGGGGGAGGATTTGGGAGTGGGGGAGGGGTGGTGGTATAATGGTATCTTCCTTCCACAATCTCCCATTCGCAAAGCTCTACAGTGGCATTCGCGAATACTCTACTGCCGTTGGATGGAGGCTGACAACGAGCCCACAGAACTCGGCCTCACCCCCACCTTCAACACCTGGGCCCAAGTCTCCTTCATCCACATGTACCTCCTCACGATCCGCTTCCGCCAATTCCCCCGCCCACGCCCCAGCATGGCACCAGCACCTCCTCGACCACTTCTTCTACGACGCCGAGAACCGCATGGCGCTCTACCACGGCATGGCGGCGCGCGGCGTGCGCAACAAGTACCTCAAGGACCTGTTCGTGCAGTGGCGCGGCGTCATTGCGGCCTATGATGAGGGGCTGGTCAAGGGAGATGCTGTGCTCGCGACGGCGGTGTGGCGGAATGTGTTCAAGGCGGATGAGAACGTGGATGCGGTGAAGTTGGCGGAGGTGGTGTGTTATATGAGGAGGTGGGCTAGCAAGTTGGACGGGATGGATGATGCGGATGTGGCGGCGGGGGGATCACGTTTGGGGGGCGGAGAAGGGGAGGAAGGATGTGGAGGAGGTGAGTGAGAGGTTGAAGGAGGCGTTGTGAGGAGCATCTGAAGGTGTAGTAGACCGTCATGGAGGCGATGCGGCGCACAGGTTGCAGACGACATCGCATACTGGAAGAATCGGCCGGTTGTATCAACATTAGAGGCGCTTGGTTGGGCTGTAAGGTATATCTGGTTATCATGTATGATAGCTAGCTAGGAGCAGGTCGAGGTACGACCTGACTGTATAGTATGCACTGTACATACAGCAAGCAAGAAACCCTTCAATATACAGTAATCCCCACCTCGGCCGGCCCGTAAGATGTCAGACATGAGTGAAATTTGTACAAAAGCCATTAAATGAGGTCAAAAGAGGAAACATCCCGGCCTGTTCCGAACTGTGGGTATTCAACTAACTCCCCAACGCCATGAACAAGGACCACTAAGTGCTGAAGCCAAAGGGAATTCGTAAGTCATTTCGAGCTGAAGATCCTTCCGGTGCTCATTCCTCATCGCTGTCAGGCGGCTCGGACAACTCCTCGTCCGACGAGATATCATAAACCTCTTTCTCCTTCCCCTTGCCATTCGGCTTTGCCACCCCGTTCGACTTTCCAGCTTTCTTCTGAGATTGCGCCAACAGCTGATCAAACGGCGCACTCCGTCCAGGCACCGCCCTCTTCGCGCTCAAGCTGTGCCTCGGGCACGTCAAGTCGCGCGTGCACCGCGCTCCGTTCGGCAGTGGCACTGCGCACTGCGTCTCAACATCAACAGACGCCTTAGACTTCACGGACTTCGCCTTCGGCTCTGCTTTCTTGGATGACTTTACCCGCTTCTGTGGCTCTGGTTCGCTCTGGCTCTCCTCGGAGTCATCAGCGCCGCCGCGCGATTCTTCTTCTTCGCTGCCCTGATCCTGCATCTCTACGTCTGCGTCTTCGTCCTCGTCGCTTGACTCGGCGTAGTTCTTGCGAGCTGGCCCGCGGGCACTGCGTCGGATCTCGCTGGACGGCGCGGTGTCATCGAATTTGCGGGTTTTCTTGGAGACTGGCGTTTTGAGACCCTTGCTGGCCTTGCTTGTCTTGCTCTTCGGTACAGCTTTCGGCCTAGAGGTGCCGTTGCTGGTGGAGGCTTTGCGCTTCTTCGCGCGGTGATCTCCGTTCGCCTCAGATTTGCGCTATGTAACATTAGCATTTGCTCAGCCGCTTAACATCACAGCCTATGGATATTGAATGTATGCTGAACCCTTACCTTCTTCGTCCGCAGACCCTCCTTGACCCAGTCATCAAGCAATTCCATGGCCTCCTCCGGTACGTAGTTCTTCTGTGCAATCTCCTGGGCCACTTCATGACTCGGCAGAGCAGCAAATAGGCCAGCAGGCATTCGGATCTTGCCCGGCCATGCTTGCATTGTCCAGCCGTGCTGCTCTTGAAAGCGGCGGATGACCTCCTGGGAGAGATCGGACAGGAGATACAGATTCTCGCTCATATCCGGATTGATGCCATCCTGCACCGATTTCACCCGTTGAGCGACATGGAAGATGAGAGGTAGATTATCCTGGTTCGCGACGCACTTCAGGTAGAACAGAATGTAGGTGACCTCATCTTTCAGATTTTTAACGTCCTTAGTAAAGTCAGGATGATGAGCCCGTAAGCTGAGGAATCGCGCAAAGAGCGCTTCCATGGCGGTGTCTTTCTGCTTGGCAAAAGCGGACGCGCGGGCACGGAGCCAGGTAACGGCGCGGCCTTTGATATCCTGAGACGGTTCGTGCGCGAGTAGAAACACAATCGTGTAGAAGCGCTTCGGCAACTGTCCCTGCCCTAGGTATTTCATCAGCTTCTTGATAAAGCCATCACGGACCCGTTGCTGAGGTAGCTGTGCTACGGTGGCGAGCTGATTGAAGTCCTTTGGCGAGAGTAACGAGTCGAAGCGAGCTTGCCTGGAGAGCTTGAGTAAGAGCTGCGCGGCGAGCAGGCACAACCAGGACTTCTGCGCTGGTAAGGAGTCGTTCTTCTTCGATAGCTCACCTCGCTTCGCGACGAGAGCGTTGAGGAGCTTGTAGACCGGATCTGCGACTTCCTTGACCGGCTCCTGATCTTTCAGTGAGCGCAAGCGATTCACAAGTATCTTCAATGCCCACGTCTTGGCTACCGTGTTCTCGTCCGGTTCGTCCGTCCAGTCCGGTGGCGCAGCACCGTCTTCCGACTCTGGGTCCACTATTCGAGCCTTGAGAAGTACGTGGTTGATGGCAATGTCAATGACCGCATCGATCTCTTCCTCGATAACTTCTGGCGGAGCATGCAGCATAAGCTGGCTCAGCGTAGCTAACCTGGCCAGATAATTGCCCTTGCCGAATTCAAAGCCCTTGATAGCATACTTCAGAAGGTCCTTTGCAAGCATCTCCTTCTTATCGGCGCCGCTCAGGATGATTGAAACACCATACTTTGCTGCTTTTGGCGTGCCGTACTTTGCGTAGCTGACGAGCGACTGCATGAACTTGCGATCTTTCGGTACATTGTCTGGGAATCTCCTGGCAAAACCGGCGCATGCTTTCAGGTCCGCAACGGCACCTGGAGCGTTGGGCTTGTCTGCTGTCGGAGCTTCATCCTCGAGAGCCTTGCAAAGATCTTGTACGTGAGCTTTGAAGACCTCTGGATTGTGGGTAGAGATTTGCGTAAGGACTTCGTGAGCCGTTTCCGCAAACCCCTTCTCGTCGGTCCTGGTATAGTCGATGATCGCTGGCACGTGAGACCTATTGTAGAGCAAGATACTGGTTCGGTACAACAAAGGAGTCAAAGTCTCCACCATAGTCCCTGACGCAGATGAGGAGTCCTCGATCCGCTTGATGATCTCCTTGATAGCCCTGTGCACCTTCTTGTAGTTGCTGTCGGGTGCCATGGCGAATCGTATCAATTGGTAACTGCGTCGATCATGCATTTTCGCAAACTTCCAGAGGTCATCGGAAGCTTGAGCCGGATTTGGTAAAGTCTTGCTGTAAAAGTCGATGAGCCGGGTTAGATGCTGCTTGATCTCTTTCTCTCCTTCCTCCATGATGCCTCCGTTGTAGTCCTCGCATTTCTTCAAGAACATATCCATGTACTTTGCCAAAGACGCTTGTTGTTGGCCTGCCCGAGCGTAGAGGATGGTTTTGGCCTTTGGTTCAAGACCACGGATGAGGACCAAAGCGCGCTCCACCCGTATCCTGTCGGCGTCGGATTCTGGCTCATGATCGCCGTTTTGCTGACTGTCTTTCACGCGCTGCGATGCACCGTTCGTTTGCGGTTTGGCCTTGATCGGAGGATAGGCGAGTGGAAACAATGACTCGTACAGAACACGGTCCACATGAGCGTTGACCTCAGGCGAGTTGACGTAGTACGTATCAAGAATGCGTGAAGGAATGGCCCCCAGCGTCTGGCTTATCCGGTCATCGCCCTCAGCGATGGCGCCGGCGGCTACTCCCCAGATTTTACCAAGCAAGTCCATTGCTTCGGTCCGCACGTTGGGCTTCTTGTCCTTCACTCGTTCCGCGAGGTTGTGTAGGATCGAGCCTGGTTCGCTGACTCCTCCCATGCTACCCAGTTTCCGTACAATGTCATTGAAATCGAACCGCCCAATGGCTTGAATGGCAGCCAAGCGGACCCTCTCATCCACATCGACCAACATGTCCGCCATGTCACGGATCAGTCGCCTCTCATCCTCGGGGTCCAGTCCAACGCCGCCAGCTGATGTCATCAGGATCCTCCCGGCACTCGTTGCCCATGCAGATCTAACAATCGCAGACCTATCGTTCCTGTGGCTCAGAAAGCTTTGGTAAGCTTGACGGTATCGTGAAGGGAACGAGTGCGGCGAAGTCGGAGTGGTTAGGAAGTTGTAGACTCGCAGGTTATCGGATGGATGTGCAAGGCTTTGGGACGGATAGGCTGCAGGGTTTAGAACTGACGGAGGGGGCGGACCGGCGGCACCTATTCCGGAGACCATATCACCCAGAGTCTCAGTTGCTAGGAGCCGGAGCTGTACGTCATCTGCCCCCAGCTCGGTCTCCAGCTGGGGCACTATGTCCGATAGCACAGACGGTGCCGACCGCCACAGCTCGCGGAGCAGCCTGTGAGCTTTCTTGGTTTCGTGGAGGTCCTCTTCGCTTGGTCCATGTGGCCCCTCGTCATCGGATTCGCCCGCCGGACTGCTTCCTCGCTTACTCGCGCGGTGCCGTCCAGGTTTGTTCGTTGCGATTGACGAAGCGTCTATGATGACGGAACTGAAGTATTGGCTGATGTATCGCGCCATCTTCTCCGGACACGCATTGCAGATGTTTTTGGCCATGTTGTAAGCTGGCGGCGCTTCCTTGAGTAGCAGCGTTGACTGTCTATCATCAATTTGGCCACCCTTGTTGTTCTTTGTACCTCCCCGGACATCGCTCGAGGGTCTGCGCGCAGAAACTGAGCTAGAATAACATCTACCACCTCGGCCGGTAGCCCTTGCGACTCGTCCACCAGGGTGGCCAGAACAGCGGTCATATGGTGCTCGACGTTCTTACTCAATTCCTCCCCATTCTCCGCCTTGGAAGGTGTAGACAAGACATCGAAGCATGCGGTAAAGAGGTGTAGGATGAGGTTCGAGGACGAAGGTATGTCGGTCAGCAGAACGATGCTCTTGACCTCAGCCAGTGACTTCAGGACGTAGATGTGTTGGTTGTTGTATGGGTTCGACGGATCGGCGAGCGCGGGAAATATCGTCGTGACGAAGAGGGTAAAGATGTCTTTTAGCTGCGCCGCCGTGTAAGGCGCATCTGGCGCGCATAGTCTGAACATGTCTACTATGTTGCACGCTGTCCATGCTCTTACTCCTCGGTCCTTGTGCGCGATCAAGTTGTGAGAGGCGAGCTCCTTCGCGACGGGCATGAGGGCTTCCCTGTCCGCCTCCTCCTGGTCCATTTCGCATAGCTCCTCCTGTAGGGCCTTCAACCTCTTCAGCAGCTCCCCGACAGGTATGGGCTTGCCGGCACGCCATGTTAACGGCTCATTAAAGTGCAGAGTGGAAGTCGGCTTAGGCGCATCCTCTACCTCGACGGCGGCGGTGCCGCGGGTTCGTGTACCGGGCATTGTCGCGTAGCCGCGTGACGGTAGTGATTGGGAGGCTTAAGAGTCGCGAGACAGTATGCTTCCCTCCTTACGCGCTTCGACAATGGCAGTGGAGAGAGCGTTAGCTGATGGTTGAGCGGGTCGCGACATGTGAAGCCCAAGTACGCGTCTTGGAAGCGGGACGTGACACGAGACCGGCGGGCGGGAGCTGTCGGAGCTTCAGCCGGGGAGGACTTCGGCGAACGTCACCAGAAACGAGGACGTAGGGGAAATGTTCCATAGCGGCGCTCTATTCACCAGAAGGTCTCTGAACACTCAGACGACCTTCAGAGGGCTCGCATATCTAATACGCTTACGTGTAGCATCGACATGAGCGACGATGGAGGAATGGTATGCCCGCATGGAACCCGGGCCTGGCGGCCCTCTCACTTTGACGACGAATCCCCCAAATTCTGAGACGAGGAACAAGATATTTCAGACGGTTCGTGAAACAGAGAGCGTGTAGGCAAAGTGTCCTTGTTAATATCTGTACAGATCAAGAATCCTTGCGTTCAGCTCAGCCAAGCGATTCTGTCCTTTGCGGGTAGATCAGGAGATCCAAAGGAGGTGCTTGTCGGACTCGAGCGACTCTACGAGACCCTCTGGAACCTCTCTCGCTGCGAGGCTGTGATTGACGAGAAGCTTGCCGAGTACATCTTCTTTCCGTTGTCCCACGTCTTCCGGGAGAGCCAGCGATTACCCCTGAAAGCGCTCGAGACAGCACTGAAATGCCTCTCTATCCTGCTGCGAACTGGATGGAGATCCCAGGTTTCGCCGGAACTCAGCAGGCAGCTCCTCATACTGCTGAGCTTTCTCGCTGGCGGCCCTTCTGATAGTCAACCATCTGCAAGGACGTCCGAGGAGCTCCAAGCTGCCGCTTTCATCTGCTTGTCAGATCTGTTTAAGTCTCTTTCTCAAAGTCTAGTTGGAAGAACATCATTAATCGCAACTCCTAACATCCCTCCACTTGGGCACGCAGTTACGACCATCTTGAGTGGCATCACGTCCAGAGAGCCGAAAGAGATTCAGCTTGCCGCAATGACAGCTCTGCAGGCTTTCTGCTTGGCTATGACTGACCAGGAGGCCTTGGCGAGCTTTCTGCCCGGTATCATCTCTTCACTCACAAAGGTTCTAACATACAGTACAACGTCCAGAAGACCTTATAAAGTCCTAGTCCGCGGTCTGGATGTTCTCTCACGGGTGTTACGGTCAGTCGTAAGCGACGACAAGACGAGAGACCTACCAAAAAGCCAGGAGACGGACAAAGTATCAGATGTAGCATCGCCTATGCGCCTCACAGCTTCTTGGCTGAAAGCAACTGCAGCCCAGCTCAAGATGGCCCTCGCCAACGTCATAAAACTACGGCAACATCCTCGTACTGAAGTTCATCAGGCATTGTCGGAACTCTGTGTAACTGTCCTGGAGGCTTGTCAGAACTCGTTGTCTGATAGTGGCCCGATGATGATCGAAACCCTCGTAGTCCTGTCCGCTTCGGAAGACAGCGAGACTGAGCATTCTTTGAAACGTCTCCTTGCGTCCAACGCAAAGAATGGGGAGCTCCTCACAGCTAGCCTCCTTAGCTGGGTAGTATCTTTGCCGCGCACCATGGAATCTGCAGATGACAGCGCGAAGCGCAAAACCATCAACCAGATCTCCCGAGCTTTTACGATACTCTCCGAACAGGGAACAAATCTCACCATCGTTAATCGCGCCATGGCAACGAGCCTGCGCGACAGTCTCTACGCTGCAATCCATGCTGCAAGTGGGAACAGAAGTATCGTTCAGACTGGAAACGGCCATTCTGGCCTAGGCTTGATTCTTCCGGGCCAGAAGGGCTCCACCGCTTTTGAACCCATAGTAATGACGCTCAGAGGCCAAGCAGAAACAGCTAATGAGTTGGTCTCGCTGCTCAAAAGCCTGAGTACGGCAAACGCCTCCATGCAGATCGCAAAGGAGCTGACACTTGCAATCCCAAGAAGTCAAGGTGAGATGCAACTAGCAAGTTTCTGGCTTGCGCTCAATCTACTCAAATCCACTACAAATGGGAATGTCGCGCTAGAGGACTTTATGGATCTTGGACCATCTTCTCCAGATCTGCAAAGCGAGCTGCTAGACGAGATTTTTGCCTATTCCATATCCATTCTCTCTGAGTCAACGCTCGATCTGGCGACGGATTGGCGGATGCAAGCTGTTGCAGTTGAAGCGGTCGCCCATCGAGCCACTCAGCTGGGCGGAGACTTCAGAATTGAGCTAGTAGATGCTCTCTACCCGGTCGTCCAACTCCTGGCCTCGCCTGTGGCTCAATTGCGAAGCCATGCCATAACATGTCTCAACATCATGTCAGATGCATGCGGCTACTCTAATACAAGCGAAATGATTGTTTCCAACGTTGACTACTTGGTGAATGCGGTCGCACTCCAACTCAACGATCTCAATCTTTCTCCACAGGCTCCTCAGGTCCTCCTGATGATGGTTAAACTTTCTGGTCCTTCGTTGTTACCCTATCTTGACGACCTGGTTGATAGCGTGTTTGCAGCTCTAGAGAACTATCACGGCTATTCGAGGCTTGTGGAACTGTTATTCAGTGTCTTGAAGGGCATCGCAGAAGAGGGTGCGAAAACGCCGCAGCTTGCAATCACCCACAGCAAAGAAGGCACTCACCGCAAGGATGCGTTTGGGTATACTACGATGGCGGACGTCATCAGAAGTATCAGGCAATTGCGAAATGACAGCGGTCGAATGGAACAGAACCTTCACCAGAACATGGAGGACAACGCTGAAGCCTTTCCTAGTCAGCCTTGGAAGGACGACCTCGAAGGGCCATCTACATCCGCGCACAATAGCGCCAAGGATGTTGTGCAAGACAGAAACGGGAATGAAGTGTCTGAAGTCGCCGAACAGC
The DNA here is from genome assembly GCA_030247845.1 of Coniosporium tulheliwenetii. NCBI lineage: Eukaryota > Fungi > Ascomycota > Dothideomycetes > Coniosporium > Coniosporium tulheliwenetii. Next base: position 382,743 of record JAPDRP010000019.1, on the reverse strand, counting down.
CGCCTCCCGTGCCGAAAACCTACAGCTTGCTACTCAAAATCTCTCAGCTGACGCAGCACTACCTGACGTCTTCCTCGCCTAATCTCCGTACGTCGCTACTTTCACTCCTGGAAGTCACTATCCCTGCCCTTGCAGCTCACGAAGACTCGTTTCTCCCTCTGATCAACACTCTCTGGCCGGTGCTCGTCCCTAGGCTAGATGATTCGGAGGCATACGTCGTAGCTAATGCATTAGACGTTATCGGCTCGATGTGTATGCATGCCGGTGACTTCATGCGAGGCCGCATCGACGATCTTTGGGAGGATATCAGGAAGGTCTATCGCCGCAACGCTCCCAACCAGGCTGGCAAAGCGCGTTCAAGACCTGCGCCTTCAAAGTCTTCGCTTGAGCTAGCGCCAACTGAGCGCGCAAGAGTGACTGAGACGGACAGTCAGTTGACACCCTTCCAACCAAGCAACTACATCAAGACACCCACGCGTCTGGTTTGGGACGCCTTGGTTCGGTTCCTCACTATGATTGTCAATCACGTGGCTATCAGCGAGGACATATTCGATGACATCCTGGAGATGCTCAGCCCGCTTCTAGAGAGAGACACGGAGGTGAGAAACATTTTGAGTTCGCGCAACCCGGACGCCGTGTGGCTTGCCATGCTGAAACGCAGCTCAACAACTGGAAATGCATTTGGCGGCTTGCCTCCGAGTGTTGAGGCGGATATGCGACCAGCTGGTGGCCTGGATTGGGAATTTGCAGCAGTGAATGTATGAGACACAAGGACCGGCTCTAGGCACCACTCAAACTATAGAGACGTCGAAGCATCGCGACAGTCACAAAGCATCCGAGATGCGTCAAACAAGGCGTTCGCGACCTGCCTGGGTCTGGGGTGGTGCGCGCTCAATACTGAAATTGCAGCCGCGCTGTTGTTGCCGCCTTCCGGTTTTGACACCACGATGCCACGATATTGGAGGACGGAAACCACTTCAACTGTGTTGCTACTGCCGTCTCGTCGCTACGCTGCGTGAGGACCCCGCCGTTGGTGTTTGTCAAGAGTCCAGTTTGCATAGGGCGCAAGTTGTTTTCTACATCAGCAACCTTAGCACGGCAGGGCAAGAAGATACTCAACCTCACTCTACGTTCATCTTTAGACCGCTTGGTTCGATTGCTAAATCAACTTTCACCTCGCCCGAAGAGTCTCACTGTCGTCTCCACCAATTCGCGCGCTGATCCGCTCTCGGCCAAGCAACGTACAGTCACCACGACGGTCATCAGGCCTAGCCTCCATCCTTCACGCGCAGGCCTCTCCATCACCTCGCAACCTGGTGGAAGTAGTACGAACCAGAGCCGCCGATCCTCTCCTATCATCAAAGCAACTCCGCTCACCAAGACACGATGTGCTACTTCTTCCTCATGGAGTTCGAAGGATGCCACCACAAGGTCAGCATGCATCTCAACTGTGGCTATCCAATAGTCGAGACCTACGAAGGGGTACCCTGTTGCAACGAAGTCATATGGGAGAAGCGGAAGCTAGCCGAGCCTTGCCTGGTCTGCCGCAGACGGACCCGACAAGGCAAGTTCAACTAAGCACAACAGCTTGCGTCGGCTAACCACGAACTCCCAGGTGCGGACGTACGCGGCGCCACTTTGAGGACATCCAGCATTCATCGGAGCGACGTCAAGATTGTTGAGGGTGGGTGTGAGACGGGGCGAGTGGTGTACGGCATCTCCGCACTCTCAACTTTGGTGTCGGTGGCAGTGGATCAGATCAGACAGGATGTCAACGCAACAGGGAAACAACCGATGCGAGGCCCAAAAGACAATGCTGTATTCCCACAACCTCATCCTCCAGGCCACCATGCAAATTCAGTAACTCCAGCGTCAGAGGGAGGGAGTCAGAACAGACAAGATTCCCACGCAGCAGGGGCCCCAGCGGCACAAGGCCTAGTCCCACTGAGTTTCGCTCCGGGCTACTATGCAAATCCAGCAGCTCGATGGTCGGTGGGAAGAGGTTTCGAAAAGCACAATGTCAACGCAGCAGGGGACCAACCGGCACCAGACCCACAAGAATACGTCATGCGCCCACTGGGTTTCGCTCCGGGGTACTACTCGTATCCAGCAGCGGTACCGCAGCCCGGGACATCGCAGCAATCCTCACCTCGTCCCCTGCCCGCACCGAAAGGGAACGACCAGGCGTATTTTTCGAAGCCGAGGAGCTCATGGACCGAAGAGGATTGGGCGCAGTACAGCCGTGACGTGAAGGAGGAACGCGTTTATCCACACCTAGGTAGATTCTAGATACTTGCGTTTGGTGCACTGAATGCAGGTGGAATACTCTATTTAGCGACTGCACGTCGTGTACCATAGCTCTCACTAGAACCCAAACAACCGCTACGTTGTTCCGTTCATCTCACCCATCGGCTTCTCCGCCCCCTCCTGCTTTGCCTCCTCCGACGTCGTCGACTGCTTCGGATCCATCCTCGTCTCAATCTTCCTCAACACCCTCGCCGGATTGCCCGCCACAACGTGGAAATCCGGCACATCCCTCGTCACGACACTCCCCGCTCCAACCACGCACCCCCTGCCCAGCCTCACCCCGGGCAGCACCACCACATTCCCACCAATCCAGCAGTCCTCTCCGATGTGGATCTCCTTGCCCAGCTCCGGGCCCTGTGTCCCGTTCCGCAGCTCTGGATCTAGCGGGTGCGTCCCGCTGTAGAGGGATACGTTGGGCCCGATTAGGGTTCGGGCACCGACGGTTACGAGACAGGTGTCGAGGATTGTGCAGTTGAAGTTTATGAAGGCGCCCGGGCCGACGCGGACGTTGGTGCCGTAGTCTATAACTATGGGGCTCAGGATAATCGGCTCGTTTTCAAAGAGTTTGTCGTCTTCTTCCTGGTTGTCTTTCTTGGGCGGTAAAGGTGTCTTATCACCGAGGACACTGGGGGTGGGGGGTTAGCTGGGGTGGTGAGGGTTGGGCGGAGGAGGGAGATGGGGATGGGGCAGACGTACTTACTCCCTCCATAGCTCTACTAGGCGGCGGCGGGATACTTCGCTGGCGCTGGCGCTGTTGTAGCGTTTTAGGGCGCGGGCGCAGCGGTCGCGCTCGGCGATGAGCTCGGGGGTGAAGGCGTGGTAGAGCTCGCCGCGAAGCATTTTCTGTTTGTTTTCTGAGAGCGCCATTGTGGATTGAGTATCTTGGTGAGATGGGGTGAGGTTTTTGCAATGCTTTGACGGTGCAATGGCTACAAGAAGGAGAGTTCGTGTGCGCGAAGGGTAGAACGATCGGATTCTAGACGGATGGGAGTGTTTAAAGGCTGTTTTGACAGGGTGCCTGGTATTTGTGAGGACAACACGGAAAGATTCTCGGGTTGCCCATTTAGGCGATGATGCAATGCATCGCGGCTTGGTGTTGTGGCGGCTCTTCGAAGGCGGTGAGGTCCGGACGCCACAATCTTCAGCCACCCGCCGTGAGGCGCAATGTGCATCTTAGCTCAGTGAGGGTAAACCCCGATATGCGTCAATGATAGTCCCTGCAGTTCTTCCCGTCCTTCGTTCAAGTTAAGGTCGATGATTACGATATTCATGTAGGTCTGTACGCCGATTCGAAAGCTAGACAAAAGAGCTGTGTTTCATCGCCTTCTTCTTCCCGTCGGACAGCTTTGTCCGCTTTCATCTCAAGACCCATTGTCTCAATATCGAGCATAGCGACTCTCTGTCATCTCAACCTCTTCTATGCGGACCTTGTGGCAACTCTCCGAGTAAGGACCCTACAGGTTATAGCCAAAACTTGACGACAGCTGGCAATAGCTGGTCCATAACAAACTCCAGCCTCGACCCTCGCTCCTCGCCGCCATGTCGTCCCCTCCCAGCAACGGCTCCGCCACAGGCACCAGCAGCAGCCGTCCCCCCAACCCCACCGAGAACTACGCCCACGACCCCAGCTCTCCCGCCGACCTCCCCGGCTTCCACCTCCTCCGGCGCCTCAAGCAACGCGCCGCCGCCCTCAGCACCGCCAGCGAAGCGCGGCAAGAAGCCCAAAACCACGAGGCCGAGGAGTCGCTCAAAGCGTCCCTCGCACAGCTCGGAGGGCCGCGCTACGTCCCCATGACAGAGTTCCTGCCGCACCACGAGCGGTCTCTGTCAAGCATCGCGCTGCACGCCTTCCTTTTGGGCGTGACTTTCGCGCTGAGTCTTGTCGCGACGTTCTCTCTCCTCTACATCCGGCTACACTCCCCGGATCCCGATGCTGAAACCGAGAACTGGACGCGCCTGTGGCGGCCCTCCCTCTTCATCGCCGTGCTCTCCTTCTTCCACTTCATAGAATACTACATCACAGCTATCTACAACTGCCCCGAAGCCAAGGTGTACGCCTTCCTGCTGTCCAACGGCTCTGCCTACCTCATCGCGCAAGGTTCCGGCCTCCTCGAAGCCCTCTACACCTCCCTCTACATCCCCTCCTGGCAACGCCGCTTCAGCTCCCCGTCACCATCGCCCTCGGGCTCTTAATGATAGTAGTCGGCCAGGCGGCCAGAAGCATAGCCCTCGCGCATGCCGGCACGAATTTCAACCTGCAAGTGCAGACGCGGAAGAAAGCCGAGCACGTGCTGGTTAGACACGGGATCTACGGCTACTTGCGGCATCCGAGCTATTTCGGCTATTTCTGGTGGGCGATTGGGACGCAGGTTGCGATTGGGAATGTGGCGTGTGGGGCCGTGTTTGCGGGGGTGCTGTGGTTGTTTTTTAATCGGCGTATACGACGTAGGTTTTTTGGTGTGGGGTGCTGGAGATGGGGCAGATTGCTGACTGTGTGTTGCAGGAGAGGAGAAGTGGCTCGAGATGTTCTTCGGGGACGAGTATGGGGAGTATCGGAAGGGGACGAGGGTGGGCATACCGTTCTATTGGCTGAATGTTTAGGCTCGTATTGAAGTCTAGTAACAAGAAACCTTCCTATCTGGCAGTATATGTCATCCCTCATGTGAACCCAAGTCGAAGACACCCCTGTGAAACGCCGATGTGATGGATTTGAACCAATCAAGCCGTTAACGCTGAGCTGACCCCCAAGATCCCCATCCCCACAAATGCAAATGCCATGCATAGATTCCGGCTGTGCGTAAGATCCCACGCCTCGGTGAACAACTGCAACGCAACCGACGCCATTATGCCCGCTGTAACACATTGTATCAGTGTACTGCCTCGCATACCGGGCCCAGCCACTAGGATAGGCATGCACTCACCAGTAACAGCAAACATCCCCCCATAAACCCCTCTCCAGGCTGCATGTTCCCACTCCCCGCAAGCCTAAACCACAGCGCCGCAACCCCCGCCCCCAACGGCTGACTCGCCCCTCCGAGCAGACTGCTCCAGAACATGGCCTTCCACCTGCTGTTAATCGCCAGGTACAACGGCAGCGCCATGGCGAACCCCTCGGTGATGTTGTGGATGAAGAGCGCGAGGAAGACGGCGAAGCCGAGTTTCGGGTTCGCGTGGTTGGTGGCGTATGTGATGAAGCCTTCGGGCAGCTTGTGCAACGCGATGGCGATGGAGGTCTGCAGGCCGATGGAGAGGAAGGCGTTTGTGGGGACGTGGTGGTGGTGCGGTTGGTTGCCGTGGCCCTCGTGGTAGTCGTCGTGGTGGTGTTCGTGGTTATCCTCATTGACATGCCCATGCTCGTTCTCGGAATCTGGTTGGATGGGGGGCGCACTGGCGGTTTTGGATAGTTCAGCGTTGGGGCTACCGGTGAGTGTCCCGGAGCTGGGCGGCGACGTAGTCCCATAAGCCTGGGTTTCAGACCGTACGGGAACGAGTGGCGCCTCCTCTTCCACATCTGGGAGTAGCGGCTGACGCTCAGCAGAGAGGGTTTGCGAATACGGTGCCGTGGCACTCCTCATCAGGCCTGGCTGCCGTGGCTGAAACGATGGCGGGATTTTGGTACCGCCACGAGCTTGAATGTTTTTGAAGCAGTCTTGGCCGCATGGATCAGAGTAGCCGAAGCATTGGCCGTTTTCATCACACTTGTGTTGGGATCTAGACACAATCTTCGACATGGTGGCGGTCAGCTGATGATGCAGGGATGGACGGCGAGCGAGGCCATGGCGTTCTGCTCTTCGAGCCTCCTGACCACTGACGGCGTCGAGTAGATGCTGCTGCGCCTCGTTTGCACCATGCGTCGGTAACCCAACGCCAGGTCGAAGTGGCTCGCCTCTCCATCGCTGAGGCTTCCGTTCGGGCCTTGGATGACCATTCTTTCCATGCTCTTCCTCGTGACTAGCCTCTTCTTCGTCGTGAGAGTGGTCACAGTCTACAACGTGCGAAGGCATGTAGTGATGCAATATCCGGGAAAGGAATTGGATGCCAACCACGCCGGCTAGAAAGCATCCTATCAAGGTCCACGCCGCCGCCTTGGGCGAGAACCCGGCTTTTTCCAGTGAGCTCCTCGACGACGGCAGCATGCTGTACAAGGAAGAGAAAAGCTTGGTTGGCAGCGTGAGCAGGAGGCATCCGGCACGAAAGGTTATAAGCTCACCATAACGCCAAAACTAAGACTGAGAGACGACGAGAGAAACGGATTGCTGTCTTGTATCCTGAAGTTCCTCCTGCCAGGTATGAGGCGTACCAGGACATCCACACATATTATCGAAGCTATTACTGTCAGTCCTAGCTCCATGCACCGCTATCTTGATAGTGGTAAGTACCCCTAGAATGCAAGCTGGGGCCATGAAGTTAGCTACGAACCGAACAGCGTATGGATTCTTCTTACCGAGACCGCTGGCAGCGGTCATGATCCACCCTCGGGTGTCGTTGGCGAGTACCATCTTGCTGAGGGTTTGATGTGGACCACGCTGCTTAATATGGCTGAGGCGGTTGTCTCTTGGTGATGTCACAATGAACAGCCTGGTATTTGGAAGATGGGAGGACGGAAGATTCTGTGCGAGAGGCTATTCGTATATCAAGGGAAATACCAGTAAGTATATGTGGCAAAATATGGCGAAGCAGAAGGTGCTATGGGTAGGTATGATGCGCTTCGTCCCGGAGGTCGTCGTGTTGCAGAAAAACGTGTCGATGATCTCAAAGCCAGAGGCTTCGCCGGGAACTTGCCGCTGGTCTAGCCTGAAACAGCATGACGGCTTTCCAATACATCAACGCCGGGTTTTTGAACCGCATTTCACAATCCGATATCAAGGTGTCGGGATATGCAGGATGCCTTCGAGATCTTAATGCAGATTTTCCCTGCTTACGGGCTAGGCCTAGTAAAATGCGTCTGAGCCCAGCTTCCTAGTCAGACCTTCATCTTACCAAGGAAGGCTTTAGCTGGAAGCCTGCGTGAAGCGCTACTTGCTTCTTATTCACAGTTACTCTGATGAGTTAATTGAAAGACGTGTAACATCTCCGAAATTGTATGCGACCCCTGAATTCATGTCTTCTCAGAAACATATCGTTGTCATTGGGTAAGCACCAGTCCAATCCAGGAGCAACAGACTTATTCAAGACTGACTCTCACAAAGTGCCGGAGTCATTGGATTGCAGACAGCAGTCTCCCTTCTCGAGGCTGGGTACACTGTCACGATTGTGGCGAAGTACTACCCCGGTGATGAATCCATTGAGTACACCTCGCCATGGTAATGCCGCTTTTGTTATTCCACGCATTACTGCCGTTCTACTTCGTCTTTCTAGCTCGTCAAGTCATGTATACGGTACCGTTTTCATACTTGCACGAACCTCGGATTAGCAGGGATGGTGCAGATGGGTCACTTATAGGGGTTGAGTATAGACTGATGACAACCTTGCGGTACTTCAGGGGCGGCGCGCAGTGGCGAACTCATGCTACTCCAGATACACCAGAGCAATGTCAATGGGATATCGAAAGCTACCGTTTCTGGATGGGAATTATTGGCAAAGAAGAGAGAGACGAATCACAGGCTTCTGCTGTAAAGTCAGGTCTAGGCGTACGCACCACCTCCATATCCTCAGAAGTTTCCCGGCAACATTGTCTCTATTAGCCGAGTTCGGCTGTGTAAGTATATGACGCTTACCGTGTTCACCCACTACGCAGAGATTTCAACATGTCTTCGGCTGGTAAACATCCATCCCCTTTATCTTTACGTCCTGCGCGGTCCGCATCTAAGACCACCCACCAGGACTTCACCCGGATCCGAGACTACTCAGAATGGAACTCAATCCGTCTGGTGGTCGCCTTACGTACAGGACTTTCGTTTCGTCCCAGATTGTAAGACGGCACCAGCTATCTCTCAGCAGCCAAAGACGCTCGCGTCTTACACGAGCATCTCCATCAACGTACCTCGATACCTCCAATACCTCCTCAACCGGGCTATATCCCTCGGCGCCCACATCATCCGCGCCTCTTTACCAATCGATGCGGGCATCACCGGCGCACTCCTCGCTGCGGAGATCTTGGTCGCCAACGAGACGCCCAATAGCATGCCCATTTTAGCATTCGTGAATGCCACCGGTATCGGCGCACTCAAGCTTGTCCCAGACGAAACTGTTTTCCCTATCCGTGGCCAGACAGTGCTGGTAAAGGGTCTAGCCCCTCAAATGCGGAGCTTCGAAGACGCGAATCCCGTACCGCCAAGCGAGTCCTCGATTTCTTATATCATCCCGCGGCCAGGGACGAACACGACTATCCTTGGTGGCACTAAAGTGGCTGGAGACTGGCGCGCTGAACCTGACGAGGGGATTACCAGGGACATCTTAAAGAGGTGCAGAGGGATGGCCCCGGAGCTGCTGACGGGCGATGAAAACAAAGATGAAGGATTTGAGGTCCTTACTGTCAGTGTAGGATTCCGGCCGGGCAGGAAGGGTGGGGCTAGAGTTGAGATCGAGGAAGTTGAGACAGGGAGGGGAGTCAGGGTTGTTTGTCATGAGTACGGACATGCGGGTGCTGGGTACCAGAATTCTATCGGGAGTGCGAAGAAGGTCGTCCGGCTGTTTAGAGAGTACTTCAATGGGAGATTTGCGAAGGCGGAGGCGCCAAAACTGTAGATGATGTCCGTAACACGTTCTGGACTTATCCGTTCAGAAACACCGTAACCATACTTCTCGTATACCAATCTAAACCGGCTTGCTGCATTTCGTGATAAGACTTGATGCCTCAAGCTCAAGGCAGAAAATCTGGGGGCTAAATCTGCCAAGGCCGTTTGCCGCAAGCACAAAGCAATGGCGGCCGCGGCGGCGCAACAATGACCAGCACGACCACCGATCAACTCCACCCCAGTCCTGTATAGAACGCCTATTCAATCACAAATTCGCACCATCGCTTCCCCGGCGAACCCCTTAACCTCAGCTATACCAGCGTGTCCCAATCGCATGCGCGCAAATGTCTGGCCGCTTCGTCAGGGCCTCAAAGTACCGTAAGCCGCGAACCCGTCCAGTTTCGTTAAGGGCTCCCAGCTGATGCGCCAACTCAGGGCACGTCTTCGGACGGTCGACGAAGAAGGTGAGCAGTCAAGCTACCTGTCCGGCGATCGAGCAGGCAGCTAAAGCGAGTCTTCCAGGAACAATGCTACGATAACCTGCGCATCTCGAAGAACGCCTGGGATACAAACTTGATCAAGGTCGGCTGCAACGAATTGTATACGCTGCGCATCAAGGCATTGACAGTCGAGGCAGGCAAACCCACAATATATCTCCGTCAATTGGGAAGCCAGCGGTGGAGGCGCATTCGCCGTCATACCCATCAACGAGCGCGGACGATTACCCGAGCAGATACCGCTGTTCCGCGGCCACACTGCAGCAGTTCTTGACACCGATTGGAGCCCCTTCGACGACTCGCTGATAGCTTCTGGTTCCGATGACGGCAAGGTCTTCATATGGAGGGTGCCCGATGGATTTACACTATACACCGATGCCGAGGAGCCTTCGGACGTAGCGCCAGTCGCAAGGCTTACCGGACACTCGAGGAAGGTTGGCCATGTGTTGTTCAATCCAGCCGCCGAGAATGTCCTCGCCAGCTCGTCCGGCGACTACACGATCAAGCTCTGGGATGTCGAGGCCGGCGCCTCGAAGCTACAGCTCAGACATGCGGATATCGTGCAGTCTCTCTCGTGGAACGCTACGGGGACGCAACTAGTGACCACATGCCGAGACAAGAAGCTTCGCGTGTGGGATGTCAGGCAAGAGAAGCCGGCGCATGAAGTGCCTGGACACTCAGGAGCAAAGAACAGCCGCGCAGTGTGGATGGGCGAACACGACAAGATAGCCACAACCGGGTTCTCAAGGATGAGCGATCGACAACTGGGTCTGTGGGATGCGCGGTCACCGAAGGAACCGATTGGCGGCTTCACCATCCTTGATCAAATCTCGGGCGTCTGTATGCCCTTCTGGGACGATGGCACGCAGATGCTTTACCTCGCCGGTAAAGGGTGAGCCTCCTTCTATACTGTGTTCCTATCTGTGCAAATGCTGGAAGCAGGCCCTCTAACACACCCGCAGTGACGGCAACATTCGCTACTACGAATTCTCACACGACAAATTCGAGTATCTCTCAGAATACAAATCCGCCGATCCACAACGCGGCATCGCCTTCCTGCCGAAACGAGGTGTGAATGTGCACGACAACGAGGTTATGCGCTGCTTCAAGACCGTCAACGACACCTTCATCGAGCCCATCTCCTTCATCGTTCCACGACGCGCCGAAGTTTTCCAAGAGGACATCTACCCGCCGACGACAGGCACCACGCCCGCTGTAAGCGCCGCGGAGTGGTTCGACGGTAAAGACGGATATCCACCGAAGATCTCGCTCGAGAGCGTTTATGAGGGAGGAGCCGGTGGAAGTGGCGGTGGACAGGAAACAGACAGCACAGCCAGAATCTACAGCATCTGAACCGGAACCGGAACAGGTCAAACCTGCCGCAGCCCCTGTGCCTTCGCCTGCACCAGCCCAGGCACCAGCTTCAAGGGGTCCACCGCCTTCAATGAAAGACAACAAAGCCTCTCTCTCATCCATGGCCTCCAAATTCGCTGACGAGGACGAAGTCTCTTCAGACTCGGAGACTTCGTCTTTCGAAGAGATCCCCAAGCCCGTTGAACGACCCCTCGCAAGCCGCATGGAGCAGAAAACAAGGGGACCCGAGATCAGCAAAGCCCCTATCGCAGACACGTCCGCCGACCGAACAACAAGTCCAACGCTAGCCAAAAGGATGGAAGAGAAGACAATGGGCCCCTCAATCTCCACCGCGCCCCCGCCATCCGCTATGCTCGACCCCTCTCCCCCTCTCCTCCGGCCTCCACTCAACCCACCCCCTCCCTATCCCACGCACCAACCTCCTCCATCTCTTCCACAACCAACGGGTCCGCAACCACAACCCCACGCTCCGCAAGCGGCGCAGCAGCAGGCGCAGCAGCAGGTCTGAAAGATTACCTCCAGGACATCAAGAACATGCTCGAGGCGCAGAACAAGACCATGTCGGGCCAGAGCGAGCAAATTGCCCAATTGACGGCTGAGGTCGGGGTGTTGAAGAGCCAGTTGAGGGACAGTAGGGGTGGAGGCAGCGAGAAGGATGAGAGGATTCGGCAGCTGGAGTTGGAGCTTGAGGAGGCGAGGTCGTAGGAGGCGGTTGTGGGGGAGGGGGAGGGGATGTGAGTGAGCGAGGGGGCATGGGGATGGTGTAGTCCGGCAAAAAGTCTATCGAGAAATTCTGGCTAGAGAAGTTCGTTGGGTTGTAACGTTACTACAGGCAGATGGGTAGCGAGCGCGGGTCCTGGATATCTTCAGTCATCCACAGTTTTTGCTGTGTTTGCAGCGATTACTGACGTTTCGTGCGAACAACCATTCCATGAATACCTAGTAATTTTCGAACCCCATGCCATTATGCGCGCAATGAATCCCGGATCTGCCGAATATGCCCCTCTACATATTATACACGCATGCCATGCAACCCTCATCACCATCGCCCATGTAAGAATGCCCTACTTGATCCCAAATGAATCACCCCTCTACGTCTTCTCTAGAAACCCAGACCCCCAATTCCCCGCATTTCGCCCTCTCCAGCCCCTAATCCACCCTCACAAACGCTACACCCTAGTCAGCACTCCTCTCTCCCCGTCCCCACCACCCCTCCACCAAAAGAAAAAGAATACTCACTAGCATCAATCTGCCTAATCCTCGGCAGCGCCAAGCGAATCTTATTCCTATACAACGCCGGCTGGCGCGCCTGCAGCGGATTCCCCTCAAAGTAGACCGTCTCCAGCTCCTCCTTATCCCCCAGCTCCCTCTCGACCTCGTCGAAATCGGAGAACTGGCAGTAACCCGCCCACAGCTCCTCGAGGTGCACGCACGCGGAGAGGCCGGTCAGGTGCTCGATGGGGTTGTTGGAGATGTCGAGGGTACGCAGGTTTACGAGGGTGGAGAGGCCGGAGAGCGTGGTTAGGGCGTTGTGGGATATGTGGAGTTGTTCAAGGGAGGTGAGGGTCTCGAGGCCGGTAATTTGGGTCAGGCGGTTCGCTTGGATGGAGAGGATTTTGAGGGAGGTGAGGGAGGTGAGGTTTTGCAGAGTGCTGATTTTGTTTTTGGCGAGCCAGAGCTTTTCGAGGGAGGTGAGCGTTTCGAGGTTTTCTATTGTCTGCAAAGGGACGGGCTTAGCTGGTGCTGGTGGAGCGGAAGGAGGGGACGGGACGCACTCGTATGCGGTTTGCGCCGAGTTCAAGCTCTTCGAGGTCGCTGAGGCCTTCGAGGCCTTCGATCGTGGATATCTTGTTCTGCACGAAATAGAGGTGCTTCAGCTTCTTGAGGTGGTTTACTCGCTTGATGTGCTTGATCTTGTTGAAGCTTAGGTCTAGGCTTGTGAGCTCTGTGAGGTCGTCGAGGCCGTTGATGTGCGAGATGAGGTTGTCGTAAAGGTCGAGCTCTTTCAGTGTCGGGCCTAGGCTGCTGGGCAGCTCGATGCTGCTGATCTGGTTCTGGCGGAGGCATATTTTCTAGTTAAGGAGAATCTTCAGCTCTTCCCGTTACCATTCTTGCAGGTCGCGTAGTGTCGCTGGATTGTACGGACCTCAAGCTGCTTGAACCGTTCGAGTTTGAGAGCTGGTATTGACGCTATCCGGCAGTGGACGAGGTCGATCTCCTATACAGACAGCCCGTCAGACAACCCATCATTGATATGCGGCTACCACCTTTCTGGGCATGGGGCACGTGCATCTGTGTCTTCAGGCTCTTCCTCTAGCAAGTCTGCGCATCACCCCGCTGTCAGCGATATCCATATCTCTTTCCACCGACCAAGGCTGGCGTCGCTGGATACACACCTTCATCCGCCGCAATCTGCTCGACAGGCGGTGCATCCTCATCTGAGTACTCCGGGTCCGACAGCGCCTCAGGATTAGTTATGAGCGCCTTCTTCTCGACTCTGAGTTTGCCATCCCAGCCCTTGCTATTGCGTGGGGACTTGCGAGGACTGCCGTCCCCGTTTGCTGCGGGCTCCTCGGATGATGCCATAGGTGTGCGGTGTTCGTAAAGTTGCGGCTGCTTCGTCGGAGGTTTCTGTCAGCCATGGGCGGAGCGACCACCTACTCCCAATATATTCTGACGTGCATGGGGGCGAAGGTTGTGTTCGCCGCCTGGTGCGTTGTGCGCGTCGTGTGTGTTGTGTGAAGGCATTCCCAAACGGGATGACGACGATGCGGCTTGTGCGCAGCATGTGAAGGCCAACGACGTCCCCTGGTCTTCAACGGGCATTTTCTAAAGGGCATGGAGGCGCAATAAGGCTCCCCGGCGAACGCTTTAGGCTCAATCGTATGAAGCCTCTGCTGCCGCCTCATCTCCACGGACTGAGGATTGCCATATCTCCCCATTGTTCATATGCTGGGCAACGGCAGCTTTACACGTGGTCGTGATCAATGGCGACAGCGAGGCTGGGCTCAGGGCTGGGACTGCATGCAAGCAGCTGTCAAGGGGCTGATGGTGTGCGTTGGATGAGCGTCACTTGGTTGTTGCGGCTCTAGCCTTGATTAATTGCAATGTTTGGATCGTCTCTGGGGTGGACCTTATACTACAGAGACGCTTGTGGCTTCGCTCCAGCTAAACACACTTCTATATAGCTACCGCCCATAAGTTTCATGTGTGTGCTCATGTGCCCAAGGAATCCCGTTAGTATATATAAGGTTTGACCAACGCTTGACCAAACTACCTACTCTGACAACAGGTCCGAGAGGGCTCCGTTCTATAAGCACACCACCAAGCCACGCGGCTAGTACGACCTACTTCCCTGGCGTCTCCAGAGTGATCTCCTCTAGCACCGAATAGCTTTTGGACGCGGAGCAGTCGTCATCAGTGTTGGCTCTAGTCCTATTCAGCTTGCGCAAGCATCCGACCGCTTGGGAGGGCTATAGTTCCATTTCAAGAGGAAATTTGAACGCCTATGCTCGCACCAATTCCGACAGTGCCACAATTAAAGCAAATATTGAGGAGTTTCTTGAAAGGGTAAGAGTTGACAGCACCAAATATTGACCAGTATATCCTTGGGCCGTCTCCAAAGTTGTGGTGGACGAGGTCCCAGAACTCGGCATCACCTGCTTCATGATAACACTTGTGCACGGTTGGCAGGCCGCGGCACAGTGTACTATCCGAACAACGGTAAATTACCAAGAACAACTGTCGAAAACTCACCAAGTGGTACTATGCCGAGCCGTTGTAGCTGTATAGAGGGCGCCACAGGAGACTTGATTCTAGGCCTAAGGTTCTTTGGGACTGAACTTCGTGGCTCTGATGTCTACTATACCCTACATACCCTACCCATATCAGAAATGATCTCGGGAGCCCGCAGTAGTTTGCTCCCAGTGAGGATGGTGACCCATCACAACCACCAGCTCGGCTCTTGGATTGAGCGCCACGGCCGTCTTGTCTTCTCGAGCCTGGCCAGGCGGATGTGAATGGCAGCATTGAAGCTGTTCATAGGCCAGACGATGCAAAGGTCGAGGACGCCTCTGTTCCTTGTGACCGCGCTAAGCGCGAAGCGGATGTGTGATGGCCTGCTCGCCCGAGACCGCGTCCCTAAGGAACCGCCCGGCGCACGTTGACGATCGCCGAGTGGCTCGACCAATTGGTGACCGGAGTTCAAGAAGCATTGCATCGAACACGCCGAGTGCTGTTGCTGTGCCGTCGTGATGCTTCAGTCTGTTGTGACCCGATCCGTCAGCACTGGAAAACGGCAGTGCAGAAAGGCTGCGAAGAGCGGCAGCTAAAATCAGCGAAAAGCCACACGGCCACAGAACAGGCCTCAGAGCTCCCGCTTCAGGCTTCCCCTGCCGCGCTTGCAAAGATGCGTCTCCTCTGCTTTGCCCTGCCGTGTGCGCATCTGCTTGCGCTAGAGCGTTTTTGCGCAATTGACAGCTGCACCAGAAACGGTGGATTCTGAACCTTTGGCAGCTGCTCGGCTACCCGCACGACTGACTGACTGACTGACTGACTGACATTCTGGGACAGAGCAGCGGCAGTGGTCAGACCAAATCCGCTCTTTCGCCTTTCTGTGAGCGTCTGCCATCGCCGCAGGGTAAGAGGACTCGAGTGCTTCTGGTTCATTTCGCTTGCAGCGCGCTTGGCGAGATTCCCAGCCTCATCCGCACTGGCACTGGACCTCTGCCCTCTGCCATCTGCGAACCTCCACACCCCCCAAGCTCACCCAGCCCTTGACGTCGGCCTTTTCTGTCGCTATATCGCGCTTCTCACCACGGCTTCCACCCTCCATCACCACCAGCCGGCTCCGTCGAGCAACCGCTTCAGCTCGCTCGCTCGCTCGCTCCCGAGCACCGCTGCTGCCGACCGACGTCCGGGCGCGGACTGCCCCATTTGGAACCTTTCAGGGTAATTGGCTTGGCCACACGAGGCCGACGGGATCACCACGCGACGAAGCAAGGAGCTCCGCCATCGACATCTTCCATCCTAGAGTCCCGTCCATTGCGCCTCACTCGACCAACAGAGGCTCTCGTCGCCCCACATGAGCCTCGAGGCCGCCCAGCCGCCCGGAGACCAAACAGGACGTCCACCCACCGCCGACAAGGGCATCGCCGACATCAGCTCGACATCAGCGACCCAGCCTGGCAGCGCATGTAGGTCATCTTGCTTTGTTCTGCGCGCGCCGTTCGCTCAATGGCAGCCATAGCGTCGCGGGTATACGTCTTTCCGTGCAGTGACTAATCAGTGTCGTGATCATAGTCCTGTCGAAGAACGCCGCCGGGCCTTCCACAGCTTATGCGTCAGGATCACAAGCATCATACCAGGGGAGTTCGTCGAACAATCCTGCAGGTGGACCTTCTGTCGGTCCAACATCAGATCACCTGAACATCCCGCAATCGTCCACTTCGGCCAGCAATGACCCTGCGCCTGCCGGTACAGGCTTAAGCGGAGCAACAGTGAGCGGGAGGTCGGACAGCATAGGGCGTGGGTCCCGGCGCAGCTTAACGGGCAAAAGGAGGGCCGGCAGTACCACCAGTAGCAAGCGGTCCCAACAGGTGCCTCCTGCCACGTCAGAGAAGGGCTTGGGGTCCGCCCCGGCAGCCGGCCCATCAACAGCTACCACACAAACAAAGCCAAAGAAGAAGCGCGTCTCTCGTTTTCTAGCATTTCTGAACTGCTGTGGAGTTCCAGAACACGGCAACTTAGCTGGCCAGGAGGATACCCCAGAAGCTTCAAGGACCGCCAGGATACAGCCAACTCGCAATACGCAACCTGGCCCCTCTAAGAAGCAGGATGTTAGTGCGGCGGAATCGAGTACTGCTGATTCAAAAGAGCCCGTGGACGAGAAAAGCAGCGAACCAGTCTATCAAAACACAGGAGCGATTTCAGAAAAGAAGGCGGCGCAAACGTCGTCACAAGGTGACGCGACAATGGACAGGCAGACCGCGGAGGTTCCGACAGCTGTTACTGTCACCGCTCCTACCGGATATTCTGACGAAAAGAGACCATATGACCAGCCATTGCCACCCCTCCCGAACCAGCCAGGCCGCTTAGATACCACCTCTGCAGTCCTTCCCCCACAGGTTACCGTTCAAGCACCGACTCCAGTCATGACGCCAGCAGAGGAGCAGGTGATATCGGACCGGACACCCCAGCAAGCACAGACAGATACGGATATCGAAATGACCGATTCTGGACCCTCACTCCCGCTCGCAGCAAGTGAGGTACCTGCAGTGACGGACACGACGTCAGGTGATGCAGCTCAGAGAGAAGCTGGGCCTCCCAAAGTTGACCTGCCTCCACCCCCACCACTTGCAGAACGCCAAGTCCAGACCGGTACAGCAGTCGTAGCAACGACACCCTGGACTCAAGATACGTCCGTTGCCGTAACGCCGCCGGAAACTCAGAAGTGGCTATTACCGCCTATTCGGCCAGAGTTCAAGGGCAAGAAGTGTTTAGTGTTGGATCTGGATGAGACTCTGGTGCACAGCAGCTTCAAGGTAATTCTTCAACGGCAGTTACTTCCTTCTTCCATCTAACACGCGGTTCAGATCTTGCACCAGGCCGACTTCACCATACCAGTCGAGATAGAGGGCCAGTACCACAACGTGTACGTTATCAAACGACCAGGCGTAGATGCTTTCATGAAGCGTGTCGGTGAACTGTACGAGGTTGTGGTCTTTACAGCATCTGTGTCAAAGGCAAGCCCGCTCATACGATTCTTCTTAGCATATCCGCTAACCACCCTTGCAGTACGGTGACCCGCTCCTCGATCAACTCGACATACATGGTGTGGTACATCATCGCCTTTTCCGAGAGAGCTGTTACAACCACCAAGGCAACTATGTTAAGGTAATCTTACCCGTGATTGCAGTTACGATCTGTCATCTGATGTCTTCTAGGATCTCTCGCAAGTAGGACGTGACCTCCGGGAAACCATCATCATCGACAACTCTCCGACATCATACATCTTCCACCCCCAGCACGCCGTACCCATCAGCAGTTGGTTCTCCGATGCGCACGACAACGAACTACTCGACCTCATCCCAGTACTCGAAGACCTGGCTGGACCTCAAGTCAGCGACGTAAGCCTGGTACTCGACGTCGGCTTATAGCGAAGATGGCTTCGCGTCCCCAGCGCCGCTGCGGCTGATCTTGTCGAGAGTGCCGGACTAGGAACATACTGTTTAATCATTCTAATACGCATCGTCGCACATGACTCGATTATTGGAGGACCGGCTCATCTATGGTTCCATCCTCACATCGAGCCGTCGCGAGAGCTTCGAGCCACCGCGCCTCTCTTACCCAGCGCGCAGAGATGTACTTGTACAGCAAGCCCGGTCAACCCGGATCGTAGAATAAGAAGCCGGGTGTGTGGGCCAAGACAGAAAAGGGCGTTTGTTTGCATTGCTTTTTCTTTGTTTGCTGCCATCCACAGAGGAGAGAACTTGCATGCTTCGTCTTGGCTAGCATTGCGGGTGTCTTTGGATCATCCCACGCCTTACTGGGGCGATGTGTCTCTTTCCTTTTTCATTTTGCTCATTCCTAGTCATTCTCCTTCTCCTCGATACCAAGCCTTATCAGGCGCTACTGCTTGTTTTGCAGCCATCGTTGATTCATCGTTACAAGTATCTGTGGGAGGGCTGGGGGTTGGAGTGGAAATGTTGCATAGGAGAGAAGGGAATACATAATAGCTGGTTGATAAGTTTGGAGTAGATGCTCACTGCGGTTCCTTTATCTGCCGTGGATGCTTATGGTGAAGATTTGCATGGACACTACAGAAGCCCAGGCTCTTTCCTGGCCCTCACCAGGAGCATGGAAATGTACGATACCGCGTCCAAGGACTTCGTCTAGTCATGTGACATAACCCCTTCCATGCTCATCCGCCTATCTTTCATTTCCGAATGCAATGCTTCGGCTCGCCAACGCGTGGGAGGTGTACCGCCTTTCGATATATGAAGTAAAACCTCTGTGACCCATCGATCTCATGTCTCAATCTCGGTACTTGTCCGTATCACGCCTACGTACTGGAGCCGCCGTCAATGAATGGCGGAGAACTGCATCGGCGAGTAGAGCTTATAACCATTGAGTATTGCATCCATATCTGCGCCTTCCGTGATACATCGATCAACCCTTCCCCTTCCCTGATCTCCAATTTCCCGAGACAATACTGATTGTCACCGTGACATGGAGCAACCAACAGAGCACCTTGCAAAAACGAGCAGAACCTCCAAACCCCTCCACAGCCCTCACCCAGCGCCTCCCCATTTCATCTCCCCCGACGACCAGCATCTCGCAGCCCAACACGCCACCAACAAATCCCTCATCAACCCATCCAACTGTCCCAAAATCCTAAAAGCCTCCCCACTCTCCACCGCCACAACCCTCCCATCCCCCCGCACCACTCAACGTCCTTCCGTCCCAGCTTAGCATTAGCCCTGAACAACACCTGCCGATTCCACTCCTCGTCGGCATGGTACCCATACTTCTGCATCTTTTTCTCGTTCTCCTCGCGTAGACTGTCGTTCGCCTTGTTCCGCGTCAGATGCCAGAATTTCCACCACTTCCCCGCCGTGAGTGACGACCCCTTTTCTAACCTCACGAGCCCAGGAAGCGTGGACGCGCGACACCCACGGATCTCGATCCCGGCGGCCCCGCCGGCGCCAGCCCACCCGCCAAGCGCGGATACGTTCTTTGCTTCGTAGAGGGTGCCATCATTATCATACGCGACCGCGCTGTCGCGTCTGCCGCCTATGCTGCCGCGGCTAGGGCCCGGCGAGACCGGCGAAACTGGTGAAAGTGGCGAGCCTGAGGAGGTAGGCGAGATAGGGGTAGCCGACTCGACATACCCCGGCGCACTGTAGCTCCTTGCGAGCGAGAGGCGCCTACTCTCCGTCGCCAGCAGCCGTCGAATACGCAACTGGTACGGCTTCCCAGACTTGGTGGTCAGGACCGAGAGCTGGTAGCGCGGGGTGTGCGAGGAGGATGAGGTGGTGTAGATGAGCGGGGCGTGCAGGGCGAAGGTGGTAGCGTTGTCATCGAGGGGGGTGTAGGTTGGTGGGAGGTCGTTTGGGGCGTCTGATGCTTCCGCTGCTGTGGCTATGGCGGAGGCGGGGGATGCGGGTAGTATGTGCAGAGGTAGCGTCTGCGCTTTGTATATGTAGGGGGGTGCTTCATCGTGGTCGAAAGCGGGGGAGGGTTGCGGAGGAGGTCTTGGAGGGGGTCCATGGTGTATGATGGGGTTTGAGACGATCAGGTCCAGGAGCGCATGCTCATGAAGCGGGAGAACAGATCTCTGAGGCGTCGAAGCCATTGCGGGATATCGGGTGGCGATGTACATGATACTTCGTTGGTAGGTGTCGCTGATTGGGAGTGCTGGCCTCCGCAGCGAGCGGGACACTCCCACGTGACGCCATAGATATGTTGATCGGCCCAGGCTTATGATCGTCGGTACTTGATGTGATGGCTTTCTTCGGTGTTTAGCAGCATCGATGCTAAGAGTACCTTATCGACCAAGAGTCGACTAAAAAGTTCATTGTGGCATATGGGCTGCTAATGTACTGTATACAGAATTTTGACTGAGCTGTACTCGTGATCATTATGGGGCGAATAACCGAAAGGATTCCATGCTTTAAGGAGCATGGTATGTTCAAAAGTTGATAGCTTCGGTGCATCGATCACCTAAGATATCCTTGACCTACAACCGATATTTACATTACCCAGCTCTGGGTCAGAGCCATTGAACTGGCGACGGCAACAACCGCCCAGATTCCTGCCCGTCTCCGCCACGACCCGTCACTCTTCACCTTCATGTGTAGCTCCCTTGGCTCGAAACCGTCGTGCCACCCCTTTATAGGTCATCCCAGTGACTCTATATGATACACGCCTAAGCCACGGCTGGCGAAAGGATCCCGCATTGCAAGCGAGTGATCAACCCGAGTCGGGAGATGCACGAGGCTGAGACGACGTTCTAACTAGGCGGGCTGTGGATATTGAAGCCCTGCTACACGTGTCAGCAGCATACTAATAGATTCCGACATGTGAAGCCGGAGGTCAGACGAAGAGATGAGGCATTTGATCAGGTGTTGCAAACGGTACGGTGTTGCAAGCATATGGCGACCGGAGCACCGATATCAACTCGTCAGATTGACGATGGTTCAAAGAGGGCCGCGATGTCGGAAGTGGTGCAACACCGTACCATTTGCGACTTCTGGTCATATATGTCATTTCAGCGCGCTCTTATACCCATCCACGTAGAAAAAGTGAACAAGTAATGAAGCTGAGAGCGCTGCAGAGCGCAACTGAGGCAGCTCCATCGGTCTAGGGCGCGAATTGATACGGTTGCGATATGGAAAGAACGCAGCGCCATCCCTAATCGGACACCCAACTGACGATTGAGAAAAAGAAACTTCGGTACCACGACGATGGATTGAGGCGTACGATGTGGAAGATGTTCGACCTACAAGAAGATAGACTTGCGGCGGCGGGCCGGCTGGGTCGGCTGAACTGGGATCGAGATGGCAATCTGCAACCATTCGTATACGAATGACATTGCACTCCGGAGATGGCGGTTTACGTACGCTTGCCTTCCACTTAGGCCCAGGAAGGCTTGATTTTGCTTTACGTTGGATTAAGCAGCCTTGAATTTCACCCGCCAAAGACCTTCGAAGTTCCGGTTCGAGAGTGCCCTTAAGATTGTGGTGTTTCCTCCTCGCTGCTGGCGATGTGACATACTTCGTAACTGCATGATTAGCATTCATAGGTAAAGGCAAGCGGTCCTCATTCAGGACTCTTTAGCTGCGGCCGCAGCTGCAGCTGCCTCGCGCTTCCTCGCCAGATATCTCTCTTTGGCGCTGCTAATGTCCGCTTCCGTTTTCCTGCTCTTGCTTGCCTGCTCTAGCTGCCTCTGCTTTTCTGCCTCTTCATCCGCTTTCCTTTTCACTGCCTGCGCCATCTGCGTTTCCATCATTCTCCCTTGGCGCTCAGCCTGTGCTCTCCTGCTTGCCGCATCGTACTGATACGCCTGCTTAGGCGCAGTGTCTTTTGAGGAGCTTGTGTTGGTAGCGGCCGCCGACTTGGGTCTGGGTGCAATGTTTAAGCCTGCAGAGAGGAGCTGCCGCTTGTCCGCAACCTCGCCCTCATCGTTGATTAGGACGTTTCGTCCCTTCGCATTCAGCTCCCTAGCAAGCTCCAGGTCACTCTTCTCTTTGTCAACGTCCTCTGCCGCCTGCTCACTCGCTGGGCGGGCGTGTGCCGCCAACTCCATTGCCTCCTGATGCCTCCGCTCCTCCTCGTCCATAATCTTCTTGTAGAAGCCCTGCATGCCCATACTTCGCTTCTTCTTCGCCTCCTCTTCTTCCCTGATCTTTTCTTCCTCTTCCATCCGCCTGATCTCCTCCTGTTGTTGTTTGTACGCGCTTGTAACGAACTTCTCCTTATCGGCGAATTCGTCGCCTTCTGCCTCCCGCTCGCGTTGCAACAGCTTCTCTTTCGCGCGCAGCTGGTCCCGCTTCCGCACTTCGGCGCTGGCAAGTAAAGATTCCATGTACTTCGGTTTCCTCTCAGCAGCATCGGCGCGTGCAGCGGCCTTCCTGGCCGCATCTTTTGCATGCAGTGCATCGTAAGCTGCGTCATAGTCATATATGGAAGGGTCTAAGGCTTCGGCTTCCTGCTGATGCTTCTTCTGGCTCTGGAGGGTTGAGAGGTCGCCATACTGAGAGGGGCCGAGGTTCTTAGCTTTGGAGTTGGGCTTGAGCGCAGGTTTGTTGGTGCCGTTCGCCTGATTTGGTAGCTTTGAGGGCGCATCTTCGCCGAAGGTGCTGATTTCTGCGGCGCCATTGCTTGCGGTAGCCGCGGTTTCAGGGTCTGAATCGTCGTCGCCGAAGACGGGCTTCTTTGAGGGTGGTTTCGGGCGGGCTGGCCCATTTGGAGGCTTTTTAGCGATATTGAGGCCGTATTTGAGAGTGGCCATCCTGCTGCCAGTGGTGGAAGGGCGATGTGCTGGTAAGGTGGAGGATTTGATAGACGTAGAGCGGAAAGCTGAAGCTCTTCCGCCGGTAGAATTTCGGGAACTCGTGAGACGTCACTTGCACGTGCCTGGCGCAACGGGTTGCGACTCTCAGCGAAACCTCAGAACAACCGGCGGCATCTATTGAGCTTGGGCGGAGGCACCATGGCTTCACCAGACGGCGCTGGGGTCGCAGACGCGGAGCCTCCCGTACACGACAGCAACAGCGCGAAAAGCACCAAGTTCCGCTTCAAAAAACGCTCTAGATCCGCTGAGCAGTCCGAATCGCACCCACACAGCAAGCGCCGACGGCTCCACCACCATGATCACGACCCAGATTCAAGACACCGTCGACGAGATCGCGGCAAGGCGCACAAATCTCCCAACAGCGGCATGACAGACGACCCTTCCCTCTACGATGACACCTTCGCCGCCAATGCCCGCTCCTCTCAATACCTCGACCCCGATCAGGCATTCAGAGAAAGCCTCTTTGACGCGCTCGCCGACGACGAAGGCGCCGCATACTGGGAGGGCGTCTATGGCCAACCAATCCACACCTACCCATATCCCGCATCCAAACCCGGACCAGACGGCGAGCTCGAACGCATGAACGAGGACGAGTATGCCGAATACGTGCGCAGCAAGATGTGGGAGAAGACGCACCAGCATATCATCGAGGAGAGGGAGCGCCGAGAGGATGCGAGACAGCGGCAGAAGGCGTGGCGGGAGCAAACAAGAAGAATGGAGGGCGATAGGGATGCGTTTGAAAGGCAGGTCGAGGAGAGTTTGCAGAGGGGTGAGAGGAGGAAGAAGGCGAAGAGGCTGAAGGAGGCTTGGGCGAGGTATTGCCAGGGTTGGGAGGAGCTGAAGGACCGGATTGCACAGCGTGGTGAACAGACGGAGGAAGAGAGAGTGCCTACTAGAGATCTGATACCGTGGCCGGTTGAGACAGGCAAGTGGAAAGATGTGGAGAAGGAGGACGTGGAGAAGTTTCTGAGGGATGCTCCACCTTCAGAACTGGATAAAACTGCGTTGCTGAAGGCCGAGAGGGTTAGGTGGCATCCAGATAAGATGCAGCAGCGCTTTGGCGGGCAAGAGCTCGATTCCGATGCTATGAAGTCGGTCACGGCCGTATTTCAAGTTATTGATAGGATGTGGACCGAGGCAAAAGAGAAGCAATAAATAGACGATCGATCTTCCAAAAATGAGCGTGAGTAACGTATATGGATTTGTAATAGTTACGGTGTTGCGATCACGCGGTGGCAATGACTTGTATGTCAATTCAGAGAATCGGTGAATCGACATCAAAAAGCTGGATTCCTGGACGGCTAGTACTCCGTGATATCGAAGGTGACTGGCAGGTGTACGAAAGCGATAATCTAGTGAAGTATTATCTTAATTGCTAGCGCTCTAATGCTAGCGGTTTCGAGATAGCGGTAATATAACGTACTTATAACCACGTAGTTATTATACATCAGCAAATCTTTTTTTATCTCTGAGCGTTTCTGAGCGCTCGAAACGGCTCTGAGCGCTCGGAAATGCTAAGCGGGTGTGCCCGCTCGCGAGCGCTCGGAGCGCTTAGAGCGTCTTAAGCGCTTAGAGACACTCGTGGGGGAAGAAAAAAAAAAGAAAGGTTTTAAATTACTTACTAAGCAGCCTAGTAAGCAGATCTTTAGTGTTTCTAAGCTCGCTTAATTTTAACCCCCTAGTAGTTGTAGCCTATATATCTATATTTTAAAAAGTTAAGCGGCTAATAATTAGTTTTTTTAGGAGTTTACTCTAGTAGGCTAGTGCGGGATATAGATAGACTAGTTTACACTACTTTAAAGCTTTTTAGATTTTTAAAGGGCTGCTTAGAAAGCGCTTAGTAAGCGGCTTAGTAAGTAGCTTATAATACTTAAAATACTTTAGGCGCTTATAGAAACTAGTTTATCTTAAAGATACTTATAAGGCGATTGTAAGAAACTCGCGAGCGAGTATATCTACTTAGTATTTCTAAGCGCTTAGAGCTATGTCGAGCGCTTAAAAACGCTTAAAAATTAAAAAAAGATTTACTAATAATCTATATAAGTTATATACTAGTAGTAGAGAGTATGCGAGTATTACTATAGACTTTTTGTTATTCTTATAGCTATTCTTTTTAATTTAGCATCATGTAATAGCGCGGCTACTAAAATAAAGTAAAAGATAGTAGGCTAGTATATAGTATAATCTATTAATAAAAACTTTTAGTAGCTTTAATATTAGGAAAAATTTTAGACGCTCTAAGTGACTTAGAGCGCTTAGAGCTTTTAAGTAAGTCTTATCTTTCGCGAGTGGCTTATAAGTAGAATAAACACTTTAAGCACTTTAAGCACTTTAAATAAGCTTTAAGCGCTAAGAAAACGCCAAGTATTACTTAGTAAGTAAGGAGAAAATTATAATAAAAGCTCTAAGTCTAGTTTAACTAGTAGGATAGTAGGGAGTATATAAAGGCTAGTTTAGGGGGTAAACTTTTAATAAAAATAGTTATTATCCACTTAATTTTTAAAGACATGGATATTATACCTCTTTTTATAGGGGGGTGAAAGTTAAGCGAGAAAGAGAATTCTAAGATCTTTTTATAGTTTATATTTTTTATTACTTACTAAGTAATTTAAAACCCACTCTAACTACTTGGAGTGCTTAGAGTATTTACCCTACTTATAAGCCGCTCGTAAGCCGCTCGCGAGCCGCTTATATAGCGCTTAGAGTAGTCTAAACGTTCTAGACGTTTTAAACTAGAGTCGATTTTAAACAATTTACTAATATTAATAATAATAAGTATTTCTATTATAGTAGTAACTATATAGTCTATAATTATTTAAAGAAACCTCGCGTATCTATACATGCTATTAATTTTAGCTTAGTATTAAGTACTCTATTCTCCACTCTCTAGCCTAATAACTTAATCTATTTAGAAAATAAGCTATTTCTATAGTAAGTTGCTTATAGAAACCTCTATTTAAAATAGTTAAGCTTTTGTTTTCTATAATCTTCTAGTCTCTCTAGTAAGACTTTAATAAAGATAAACATCTTATAATCGACTATACTTTAGCTAATAGTTCTTATAAATATAAGTCTACTACTCTTATTAATACTAGAGCCTCTATATTAGCAAATCTTTTAAAAAGACTTAGTAGGTAACTACTCTAAGCGCTTAGAGCTATCTCTAAGACCGCTTAAAGACTACTTAGAGATACTTATAAACCGCTTGTAAGCCGCTCGCGAGCTGTCTATAAGCGCTTAGAGCAGGTTCTTTTTAAAAGATTTACTAATATAATATTGCTTTTATTAACTAAACTTATATATAAAAACTCGGCCTTTACTCTTAAAGTTATAAATAGACACCCTACTACTACTAGTAATATTACCTATTTTATCTAAGTAAAGTTTCTAGTAGATTTATTTAAATAGATCCTTCCTTTTTATATTACCTATTTAGATTATTTTCTAGTTATTCTAGAATACCTATAGCTACTAGCTAAATAGACTATACTTAATGCTAATTAATAACTACTAGTACTTTTCTATAGGAACGCTATCCCCTAAATCTATTTAGATTTTATTATTATTCTCTAGAAGAGGGTTTAAAAGCCGCTTAACTTCGGTCTACTCTAATAAAAAACCCTTAATATCTATACGATTAGTGCTACTTATTTTACTTATCTTATAAAAACTAAAAAGACTAGTTGCTAGCTCTTTACTATTATAATAAAGAATATTAAGAAGGCTTTTACTCTAAAGAAGATTATATACCCTACTACTATCTTATTTCCTAAGTACTATAAGATTCTAAATATCTTCTTAAAGTATCTTTTAGACTAACTTCTACTATATTACCTCTATAACTACTATATCCGCCTAAAACTAGGAACGGAGCTACCTACTAGTCTCCTCTATAGGATATCTTATAAAAAGCTACTTATTCTTAAGAAATACCTTAAAGATTACCTAGCTAAGGGGTTTATTTAGCTTAGTAGCTTACTAGCCGCTTCGCTAGTCCTTTTTATAAAAGAACTAAATAGAGGCCTTTAGTTTTATATAGACTATACTAGCCTTAATATAATTATAATTAAGAATAAGTATCTAATTCTACTAATCTAGGAAACCCTCGCCCGACTAGTAATAGTTAAATACTTTACTAAGCTTAATATTATTACCGTATTTAATAAGCTCCGTATTATAAAAGGTAATAAGTAGCTTACTATCTTCCGCATCTATTATAATCTTTATAAGTACCTTATAATACTATTTAGTCTCTCTAATACGCTCTTATCCTTCTAGCACTATATTAATAACGTTCTATAAGAATATTTAGACTAATTCTATATAGTATATATTAATAATAATCTAATCTATAGCGATACCTTAGGCGAATATAAGGAATATATATATAAGATGCTGCTCCGCTTAAGGAAAGCTAGCCTATAGGTTGATATTAAGAAGTATAAATTTTATGTTTAAAAAGTTAAGTATTTAGAACTAGTTATCTCTACTAAGAGAATTAAGATAGACTAAATTAAAATCTCTATAGTATAGAATTAGCCTTAACTCTAGAACTTAAAGAATATCTAGGGCTTCCTAGAATTCGCGAATTTCTACTAATACTTTATTAGAAATTTCTCTAAGATTATCGCCTCTTTTACTAGTCTTACTTATAAGGATTAGCTATTTATTTAGGCCCTAAATTATAAATATACCTTCTATAAGTTAAAATAGGCTTTTACTTCTATACTTATCCTATAGCATTTCGACTAGAATAAACTAGTAATATGTAATAGTCCACGTATGCATAGGTTTCACGCTTACGCCATCGGGCTAAAAGGCATATTGTTCGATCGATAGATCGAACCTCTATGCTACTATATATAGGCAAGCCGTGACATAATAGTAGAAACTAACACTTCGGATTATATTATAGCTAGTATTCTATATTAACTAGATCCTAATAATTAACTCCGCTTAGTAGCCTATTTCTTAACGAAGATATCTATTATAGAATATAACTATAAGATTTATAATAAGAAACTCTTAGCTATTATTAAGATGTTTAAGGCGTAGCGCTCTAAGCTAGAAGATATTAAGAAACTAGTTAATACTATCTTAGACTATAAGAATTTAGCGTACTTTATATTAATAAAGTTCTTAAACTATTACTAGGTCTACTAGAATAAATTTCTCTCCCGCTTTAACTTTAAGATTATATACTATAAAGGCTTCTTAAATATAGCTATAGATATCTTAATTCATTAACCTAAAGATCTCTCTATTAATAGAGAGAGTGAATTCTAAAAAAAATAGTTATAGATAGTATTAAAAACTTATAATCTTAACCATTAGCTCTACTATATATGCCTTACTACTAATAAGATTCTTCTAGCTCCTAGTAGAGTCTTTTTAATCCCTACTAAACTGTTGGAATTTGAGTTTGATGCCTTAGTAGTAAGGTATTAAACGTCTTGGTAGAAGAGCTTAATTTCTATCTAAGGTGGGAGACCACCGCCTATATATATCCAAATCCTCCGGATCTTGCCACTTTCTAGTAGATTCCATCTTACTGATCTATAGAACCTTCCATCCTATAATTAGTAATCTATACTATAAATTCTATCCGTCTAGAGCCTTCTAGAACCTTGTAGAATCTCGTGGAATCTCCTAGAATCTAGTAGAATCTTCGGTGGCAAGCTTGATTCTTAATCAACCAGTCTTGCCACCTGGTGCCTAAGACTAAGGATGGATGCCTTATAGCCTTGTAGCCTTGTAGCCTTGTAGGCTTAGCAGGCTATAGACCAAGAACTTTGGAGATTGACTTCCAACATAAACTAGCCTAGAATACTACAGCTAAAGGGAAACTACTAGCTATCTAACTGGATATAATTAAAAAGCTAAATAAGATCTCTAAAACTATACTAAACTAAGATATTAATACCACTTATATAGCTAATAGATAAGTTTAAGAAATCCTAAACTACTTATAATAAGGCGCTTAAGTACTAAAGGGTTTCCTACTATCTAAAGTCTATAAGAAGAATAGCTAAATTCTCTACTAAGATTATTAATTTCTATCTAAATCGAACTAGATTCACACACGCGCTTTATATAAAACCTACTTTCTACTAGCTATTAGGCACTTTATTAGTAAATCTTTCTAAATAAGTTTTAGTTTAAAACATCTAAACTATTTAAGATACTTAGAGTGTCTTATAAGCGGCTCGCGAGCGGCTTACGAGCGGCTTATAAGTAGGGTAAATACTCTAAGCACTCCAAGTAGTTAGAGTGGGTTTTAAATTACTTAGTAAGTAATAAAAAATATAAACTATAAAAAGATCTTAGAATTCTCTTTCTCGCTTAACTTTCACCCCCTATAAAAAGAGGTATAATATCCATGTCTTTAAAAATTAAGTGGATAATAACTATTTTTATTAAAAGTTTACCCCCTAAACTAGCCTTTATATACTCCCTACTATCCTACTAGTTAAACTAGACTTAGAGCTTTTATTATAATTTTCTCCTTACTTACTAAGTAATACTTGGCGTTTTTTTAGCGTTTTTTTTAGCGTCTTAAGTATTTTAAGTATTTACCCTATTTATAAGCCGCTCGCGAGCCGCTCTAGAGCGGTAAGAGTTACTTAAAAGCTCTAAGCGCCTAAAAATCTTTCCTAATATAAAAACGCACTTAGTTATACTACATATATAGATTACACTAAAGTAGAAATAACTCTAATTCATCCCTATCTCTATAGTACTTATCCGAAGTCTTAACCTTAATAGGTTTATTATTAAAGGATGCTTTTATAGTCTAGCCTCTAGATAGTCTAGTAACTAATTCTATTATAGATATATTAACATGTTAGTCTTAGATACTTTATAAAGGTAGTGCTTAAAGTATAATAAGATTAGAGTTATAATTAAGGAGAAAGAGAGTAGTGCTAAGATATAGTTAATAAGATAAAGATTAATATTATAAGTAAGATTAGATCGAGTTACAAAGAATACTAGATTCTTATTTAAGTTAAGTACACCGTTCTAATAAACGAGAACGGTGCTATCTATATACTAGTATCCTATACTATACTCCCTTTAATTAGTATAATTAGTCCCTAATTATTACGAACAGAGGTGCGGGCGCTAAGTAGTGCTTAGTGCCAAGAGGTCACGGGAGGACTAAGCACTCAGGTTCTACTAAGCTATACTCGGTGTGCTTAGTGCGATTAGGCACTAAGCACACTAAGTAAATAGAGTAAGGTATAAAGGTACTAGTAAAAGCTCTAGTATATAGGAGACACCGTTCTCGTTCCTTAGAACGGTGTGCTTAACTCAACTAAGAATTTAGTATTCTTTATAACTTAACCTGATCTTGCTACGTGATATCAATCCTCACCCTTATTAACCATATCTTGGCACTGCTCCCTTTCTCCTTAATCAGGACCCCAACCTTTATAGTAACTTTTGTTATCTTGTGATAACGCCCCGTTATACTTTAAGCACCACCTTTATGGAACATCTAAGATTAATAACGTTAATATATCTACTATAGGATCCGTCGCGGGATAATCTAGAGGCTAGGCTATAAGGACCCCCTCTAATAATAAGCCTATTAAGGTTAAGACTCCAGACGAATACTATAGGAATAGGGGTAAACTAGAAACGTTCCTACTCTAGTGCGACCTATATATCTAGCATAACTAAGTACGGTTCTAAATAGAGAACAAAGTCATGTTTATAGTTACCTACCTTAAAGGGAAAGCGTTTAGGTGGATCTAACCGCACCTTAAGGACTTCTTAGAGAATTCGGACTCTAACCGAGAACTAGAGACTAGAGCCACGTTTATAAATATAGAATCTTTTAAGGAAAAGATTCGCTAGATATTTAGAGACATTAACGCCGAACGTACTATAGAAAGAGAACTTATAGGCCTAACCTAGAAAGGATTAGCTACGGCCTACGCCGCCCAGTTCCAATTAGTGGCAGCAAACACTAGTTAGGGCGACTTAGCCCTAATAGCATAGTACTATTAAGGATTAAAGGAGAGCGTTAAAGACGACTTA
Source organism: Coniosporium tulheliwenetii (assembly GCA_030247845.1). Lineage (NCBI taxonomy): Eukaryota > Fungi > Ascomycota > Dothideomycetes > Coniosporium > Coniosporium tulheliwenetii. Next base: position 351,769 of record JAPDRP010000019.1, on the reverse strand, counting down.
GTGCGAGGAGAACGGCTAGACGAATTATAACCTATAATTAATACCTTAATCCGGATTAATAACCGTCTATATAAACGATATATGGAAAAGACCGGGAAAAGTGCACTAGTCGTAGTGGGTCGTAAAAGCTAAGCCCCTTAAAAGGCACGCTATAACCTATATAGGCTTTAGCCTATAGAACTAGATGCTACCAAGAGACGTCTAGGACGTTTTATAAAAGGAGGATCGCAAAAGGGACGAGCAGCGCCCTTAGGGAAGAAACCCTTTATAGGAAAGTGTTTTAACTGCGACCACTTAGGGCACCTTACTTAGGACTATAGATAACCTAAGAAGAAGTAAGCATTAGCTAAAACTAATGGTCCTAAGAAAGTAGAATAACTCGCGGCTATAGCGACTAGCTATAACGCGATATCCTAGACCGCATGCTATAATAATAGATATCCGACACACCTAAGCAATAAAAACGGCTCTAGGTGGTTTCTAAAACCACTATAGGCGAAGTAAGCATTATAGATCACTAAGAGAAAACAGAACGCTAAAAAATAGGTTTAGCCACTTACGATTAGGGCCCCTAGGCTAAGTGCAAGCGAATCCTAATAAGAATGGCGACTAACGGAATTCTAGGAAAGGCAGGCGGAAGTCCTAATAGCACCCGCCACTAAATAGGATCCGGGATCGGAACCTAATAAAGAGGAATCCCCGTTTAAAGAAATCTCGGAAACCGAATTAGAGGAATTAAGAATCTCCGAGCTAGTTCTAGATAAAGAACTAGAAGTAAGAGTACCACTAAGGAATCCTATCACCAGCGGGTATCCACCCGAGGTATGGTATTAGGCGTACTAGAACGTATGCGAACTTATAGAGAGCTAAATAGAATAACTAGAGTTTAAGGAAAACCTTTGTAAAATCAAGATTAGGTTAACCGCATACGAGGTATAGTAGAGATCCGCCGTAAGCTTTAGCGAGCTATATAAAGAAATCTACGACCTAGTCTTGGGAAAACTAGTCGTAGTAACTAAACGCGTATAATAGCTTAGGTAAATGCTAGATAGCATGCCCCGACTAGAATAGAAATACTATAATATAGTGCGAGAACATCCGCCTATAAATGCGAGGTTTATAAGAGACGGAGGATATATCACGCCTAAAGGAGGCTATATTCCCCACGAACTTTAACAGAAAGTTACGGCACTATAATAGGAATTCGCTGCTAGGGATCCAGAAGTGAATCCGGGACACTAGATTGATCCTAGCAAATTTAAATATAACGGGATAGAGGTCCCTGCCAAGAACAAGAGCTCCGGAAGCTCTAAAAAAACTAGGAGGCCTTCCGGCCAGAAGGTCGATAGAAGCGCCTACCCAAAGACTTTCGACTAAGTGTAAGGGCACTTAGGTAGCTGGGACGGACTACTAAAAGCATACCCTTACGGCGACACGATATGCTAGGATCCTCTAAGTATAGGTTAAGATTAGCTAATATTAGGCTAAGGCACTAATAGATTTAGGGGCCACTACGGACTTTATATTACTATAGTTCGTAAGCCGCGCGTAGATAGGCCTATAAACGAAGCGCGATACCTACTAAGTAATAGCGGTAGACGCTTAACTATTAGGCTATAACTAGGGATTAGTAGACTAGGAAACTAAGACGGTTAGGTTAAGGATCGGACCCTATATCCGGGATATATAGTTCGATATTACGGTAATAGGAAACCACGATGTAGTGTTAGGGTTACTATAGCTTAAAGACATGAACCCGAAAATCGATTAGGCATGTAAGATACTAGACTTTTCTAAGGGAAAGTTAGTCTAGATAAGCCACGAGACGCTAGGAGATAGTATAAAGATATATATAATCTCCGCCGAAGAACTTAAGCAAGAAGTTCGAAGGAATCCTAAGTAAGTATAGATCCTATAGAGTAAGCGACGAGAGTTCGCGTCTACTATAACCCTATTATCTATTCTAGACGAATATAAGGACTACGCGAGGCTATTTATAGATAAGGCCCTAGATAAGGCCCTACTAGCACACTAACTATAGGATTATATAATACCTATATAAGAAGGTAAGACACTAGGGAAGTTAGCGATCTACCTACTATCACTAGAAAAGCTAGAGGCGCTATAAGTGTACCTAGATAAGAATCTAAAGAAAGAATTCATATAGGAATCCTAGTCACCCGTAGGATATCTAATCCTATTCGTTCTAAAAAAGGATAGAACGTTGCGACTATACGTCGACTATTAGGAACTAAATAATATAACTATTAAGAATAGTTATCTATTGCCTTTAATTTCGGAGTTACAGGATCGACTCTAAGGAGCTAAGTGGTTCAGCAAATTCGATATTCTAGAAGCATACAACCGGATTCGAATTAAGAAAGGCGAAGAGTGGAAGACGGCGATAAGAACCCATTTCGGACTCTATAAGTATTTAGTTATACTATTCGGGCTCACTAATACTCCCGCCACATTCTAGGCATACATTAATAATATCCTAAGGGAACACTTAGATATGTTCGTCGTCGTCTACCTCGACGATATACTAGTATATTCGAAGACTAAGGAAGAATATATATAATATATTAGATAGGTCTTAGAAGCCCTCTAGCGAGCGGACTTACGAATAAAACTAGAAAAGAGCCAATTCCATCGATAGGAGATTGAGTTCTTAGGGTATATTATCACTAATTAAGGGATTAAGATAGATAATACTAAGGTGCAGGCGGTACTAGAATAGCCTATACTAAAGTTAGTAAAGGACGTGCAATCATTTTTAGGACTAGCGAACTTCTACTAAAAGTTTATATAAAACTACTCCTAGATCGCAGCGCCACTAACGGATCTTATAAGGAAAGATTAAGGATTCTAGTGGAACGATAAAGCAGACGAGGCTTTTCGCACACTTAAAGAACGTTTTAGTATAGAACCAGTTCTAATAATGTTCGATCCTACTAAGGGAATTATTATCGAAACGGATGCTTTAGACCTAGCTATAGGGGTATATCTAAATTAATAAGACGACGTAGAACGTTAGTATCTAGTGGCATTTCACTTAAGGAAGTTTAGTAGACTAGAACTAAACTACGAAATCCACGACAAAGAGCTATTAGCTATTATTAAAGCTTTTAAATAATAGAGAGTGTATCTAGAAGGGGTAAAGTATCTAATTTAAGTATTCACGGATTATAAGAATTTAGTGTACTTCACTACCACTAAGGTTTTAAATCGAAGATAGGTGCGATAGTTAGAGGAATTATTAATATTTAATTTCGAAATTCACTACCGGAAGGGCTCCGAAAACGCTAAAGCAGACGCTTTTAGCAGACGACTAGACTATATAGAAGGAAAACCTTAAATAGTTAGCTCGATTCTAGAATAGCATCTAGATAGAAAGATTACCTATAATCGAGGAACCCTAGCGGCGACTATAGTGATTATAAACAATAAACTTAAGGATAAGATACGGAGAGTGTATCTTTAGGATGTATATACCTAGCGAGCACTTTCTAATAACCTCGAAGGATTTAAATAAACGGATAAAGGTCTGATTCTATTTAAAGGACTCGTGTACGTGCTAGAGTCTAAACGGAGGAAAATTATTTAATAGTACCACGATAGCCTAACTAAAGGACATCGCGGAATCTTTAAGACGATTAAAGCAATCGGTCGTACCTACTTCTTCCCTAGAATAAGGAAGAAGGTGGAGGAATATATCGCAGCCTACGATCTATACTATAAAATAAAACCAACCCGATATAAACCTTATAGGTTAATAAAGATAGTAATAATACTAACACGGCTATAGGCGTTAGTCGCGATGGATTTTATCGTTAAGCTACCTCTTTCCGAAGAACCCTTAACGAAGGTGAAATACGACTCCGTGCTCACTATTATAGACCGATTAACAAAAGAAGTACGCTTTATACTATATAAGGAATCGTCCAACGCTGAAGAATTAGCATACACCTTCCTCCGAAATATAATAGCAACGCAAGGACTACCTAAAGAAATTATATTAGATAGAGATAAGCTATTTATATCGAATTTCTAGACCGCGCTCACGCGACAGCTAGGACTATTATATAAGCTATTAATAGCGTACCACCCCTAGATGGATGAATAGATAGAGCGCATAAATTAAGTACTCGAGTAGTACTTAAGGGGATATATAGATTATCGATAAACGAACTAGGTATCACTTTTACTACTAGTATAGCTAGCATATAATATAAGCGTAAACGAGATAATAGGTATAATACCTTTCTACGCTAACTATAGATACCACGCACAACTATTCCACGAACTAAAGGAAATCTAAGCTATATTAGAAGCAGCCCGAGTCATATTTAAGGAAATATAATAGATCTATAGAGAACTCTAGTACGATATAAAGTTTATAGTAAAAAGATTAGTGTTTCACTATAACAAACATAGATCTAGAGGACCTATACTTAAAGAGAGGGATAAAGTTTACCTCCTCCGGAGAAACATCGAGATAATAAGACTAAGTAAGAAACTCGACCACGTTAGGATAGGACCTTTTAAGATTATTAGAAACATCAAGGACACTAGTTATAAGTTGGACCTACTAGAGGGTATGAAGATGCACCTAGTGTTCTATATCTTACTACTAGAACCGGCCCCTAGGGAGGTGCCAGTATTAGAAGAGGTGCTAGATAATTATCTAATGGAATAAGAAGGACAATACGAAGTGTAATAGATCCTAGATAATAGCACCGATTTTAATAACGGTAAGCGGCGGTACTTAGTAAAATGGAAAGGGTACCTAGATTTGGAAAATACATGGGAACTGCTTACCAACCTCGATAGATGCGAGCAAGCTATAAGGAAGTACCTCGAGCAGTCGACAATTCGGCGGCAACAGGAAACAAATCAGGGGGCAGGCCATCCAGGGCCCCCAGGTCGACGGAGATAAGGAAAAAACGTCCGAAAAGGCGAGCGGCATAGAACCAGGAAACTCCATTAAGGAGTCTGGAGGTGGGCTAGGTTGCCCGCGCTCCAGCCGCTCGACCTCCTCGATAGAGGCTAGCTCACGGGAAACGGCCTCCAAGGACTGACTCTCCTAAGCGGCCAGCTCCTAAGCAAGCTGGGCGCGACGACGATGCGCTTCGGCGATCGCCTTATCGGCCTTACGGAGGCAGCGACGAATCTCCTCACCACGAGTATAAAGCTGCTCCCACTCCTCACGAGTAACCACCAGGTTATATTTAGCGCTAGAAGAAATGCATTCAGCGCAAAAACTAGAATAAGCGTTGATACGGTAAAGAAGTGACTGCTCGCGGCAATGGCTGCAGGGAGTAGGCATAATGGATCTAGAAGTGCGAAGATAGGACACTAAGTCTCGACGGCGTTTAGTCGAGGAACGTTTAGCTTTTAATTTTTTAGTAATCCCGTTAGGCATGGTTAAAGAAGACACATACCTTTTGAGGACAAAAGCTAGAGGGAGGGGGATAGTGTTACGAATAGAGGTGCGGGGCGCTAAGTAGTGCTTAGTGCTAAGAGGTCACGGGAGGACTAAGCACTTAGGTTCTACTAAGCTATGCTCGGTGTGCTTAGTGCGATTAGGCACTAAGCACACTAAGTAGATAGAGTAAGGTATAAAGGTACTAGTAAAGACTCTAGTATATAGGAGACACCGTTCTCGTTCCTTAGAACGGTGTGCTTAACTCAACTAAGAATTTAGTATTCTTTATAACTTAACCTGATCTTGCTACGTGATATCAATCCTCACCCTTATTAACCATATCTTGGCACTGCTCCCTTTCTCCTTAATCAGGACCCCAACCTTCATAGTAACTTTTGTTATCTTGTGATAACGCCCCGTTACACTAATCCCCTTAATCTAACTAATTAGGCCCGTCTTAGCATCCTTTATAATTAGCTCTACACGTGATGCTTAGCACTAATTACTTCTCGACCCGCGTCATTTATCGCGGTTTGTAATAAACATTCTAAGGAAAGTTTCTATAGAACCTCAAACCTTCCAGAACTTCTAAGCTAATTAGATTCTTACTTATATAACCGTACTCCACCCTAGTGGAAATCTACCCCTTCTCTTAGTAATGGATAAGCCCTGATTGGCTAGCACTAGATAGTGCAATATAGCTAATAAGGTGAGGGATAATACTAATCCCCTAATTAATCCCTGTAAGTGAAACTAAGAGTGAACCCTTAGTTCGACGCTTTAGGCCACGAAGCTTTAGAGATTTGATTTCCAATAAGGTATATCCTACTAAACTAAGCTTTTATAGCTAGCCTAGACTGATTTATAAACAGAAGATTTAAGAAGCTCTAAGAAGATTCTAGAAGATTCTAGAAGATTCTATAAGTTTCTATAGGATTCAATACGATTCTATGAGGTTCTATAAGGTTCTATAAGGTTCTAGAATGCTCTATCTATAACGTAATATTACGTAATGCTTATTAATTCAATAGAAGGTTCTAGATGTTGGAATTTTGAATTTAATACCTTAGTAGTAAGGTATTAAGCGACTTGGTAGAAGAGCTTGATTTCTATCTAAGGTAAGGAAACCTCTATATATACCTAGATCCTCTAGATGTTGCTCCTTTCTAGTAGATTCCATCTTACTAATCTATAGAAGCTTCCATCCTATCTATTAGTAATAATTTATAATAGATATTATAGATCTATCTAGAGCCTGCTAGGAACTAGTAGAACATCCTAGAACCTAGTAGAATCTTTAGTAGTAAGTTAATTATAAATTAACCACCCTACCACTTGGTGCCTAAGGCTAAGCAAGGATGCCTTTTAGCCTTGTAGCCTTATCAGGCGATAAACCAAGAACTTTAGAGATTGACTTCTAACACCCCTCCTTAAGATCTAAAGTTCTTGAGGTTGCTATTATATAATAGCGATTTGACCAGTTTGACTAATTTCTCATTATAATTTTTGTAATAAAATCATAACTCTGCCGGTTTTAACGATCTGATTTCGGTAATTTTACTACTAGTGGTGTTCGACTAGTCCGATTCGGTCGTAGAATTCTAGGAACTTCGGCTTAGGTAAGCTCTTAGTAAACCCGTCTAAACATAATTGGATCCTTCGATAAAGCGTACTTAGATAGCGCCTGATTCAATCACTCCACGTATAAAGTGATAGCGCATATCGATGTGCTTAACGCGTGAGTAATTGGCTAGATCCTTCGAAATAGTGATAGCCGCGGTATTATCGTAGTATAATAGGGTAACGTTTTGCTAACTAATACTAAGGTGCTCTAGTAGGGCTCTTAATTATAACCTCTCCTTAGCCGCGTGGGCTAAAGCTATATATTCGGCCTCGCAGCTAAATAAAGCTACACTAGCTTGCTTTTTCGAGTTCCTGCTAATTAAGTAGGGGCCGAAATAGAACCTGTATCCAGTAATAGATATACAGTCTTTTATATCGTTCCCCTAATTAGAATCGGTAAAACTAGTAAGTACTAGCTTATTAACCGTATCGAGCTTAATTTAAGTGGTCTTCGATTTCTTATTATATAATAAGGAGCTTAGTGAACTCTTGGTTCCCTTATTATAAAATAAGGGATTTTGCTCCCTTTACACTTCCTTATTATTGTAAAATAAGGGGCTCGATTCTTCTAGCAGCTGGCTTAGTATCTTAAACTACTCCGTAGAGTACTTTAATACCATATTTTTAGACCCTTTAAGGTATCTAAAAACTCGCTTTATTGCACTATAGTGTGTAGAGCTAGGGTTGCTTATAAATTATACAAGCTTACTAACATAAAATGCTAGATCTGGCCTAGTGCTATATATAAGGTATAATAGGCTTCCGATTTATACTTAGTAACTTCGTGTTAATGCTAAGTCTTATTAGCTATCGAGTTTAACTAATTGCAGGTTCGGCTCCATCGGCCTGGCTACTAGATTAAGTGATTAGTAATCAAATAATTCTAGTATTTTATCTTCAAACGCCTTCTATAAGAGGTATGTAATACGCTTAGGTCTATCGCGTATTATTTCGATGCTAAGATAAAAGTAGCACGGCCCTAAATCGCTTATATTAAATCGGTTGTTCAGCCTTAACTAATAGAGTCGATTTCTGTCCTTTTTCTTCTATGTAAGAACTAAGGTGGGGCTAAGATAGCCTTACTTAGTTCTACTAAGCTAGAATTGGACTAGTCTAGCTTAGCTAGCAGAAGTATATGTATTTCCTATTTAGGAAGAAGTATAGAATATAGATAAAAAGGAATAATAATATAGTATAATATTACTATTATCTTGTCTTGTTGTTATTCTCTACTTTGGAGGGAGAGATAAGATCTTATATACACGTAGAAGGCTATCTAGAACCTTCTATAGAACTAATAAGTATTACGTAATATTACGTTATAGATAGAACATTCTAGAACCTTATAGAACCTTATAGAACCGTATTGAATCCTATAGAAACTTATAGAATCTTCTAGAATCTTCTAGAATCTTCTTAGAGCTTCTTAAATCTTCTGTTTATAAATCAGTCTAGGCTAGCTATAAAAGCTTAGTTTAATAGGAAATACTTATTTCCTTACAGTCTAAAAACAAGGAGGTTGTCCACATAAACGGCTATAATAATAGTGATTTTCGAGTGAATAAAAACCCCATTATTAGAATCTAGCCGTTTAAATCCGATCTCGCTTAGATAAGCCTCTAAGGTTATATTCCAGACATGTGCAGCCTACTTTAGCCTATATAATACGCTATTTAGCTTACACACGTGATTTAGTCTCTTTGGATCTCTAAAACCTATCGGCTGCTCCACGTAGATTATTTCGGACAATCGACTGTTTAGAAACGCTATTTTAACATCCAATTAGTTAATTTCCTAATCCAGGATAGCGGCTAAGCCAAACAAAAGCTTATAGCTTATTAGCTTAATAATCGGAGCGAAATAGTCGAAACAATTAACTTTAGAAATCTAGTTATAGCCTTTTACCACCCACCGGGCTTTATACTCTAGAATCTCACCCTTAGAGCCTCGTTTTAAAGCATATACCTAGCGTCCTCGTAGTATATTAGCCGATCTAGAGGGGTCCACTAGGTTTTTATATCTTTTAATAAATCTACCTCGCTAAGTATAGCTTGCTTCTACTGATTTTTAGAACTTGATTTAACGGCTTAGTTATACGTTTGAGGCTCCTTAGTAGTAGCTTGAAAAGCTCGCCGTCTTAGATTAGCTAGACTAACTAATTCGTCCTCTAAATTAGAGTTAAGCTCTAACTTAGCCCTAAGATTACTAGGAATAGTAATCTTAAATATAAGCGGACTAGGCTTAATTTAGTAAGATTAATACCATCCAGGCATGTCTAGGGTTAAAGATAGATTATTATCTATAATAGTGCTATTATAGGATTCGTCTTTAAAGAGTATTACGTTGTTAATTAAAAGTAGCGATTAGAAATTAGCGGAAGCGCGCTACTACCTTAGTTAAGAAAAAGTAGAAGTAGGTCTAGCGTCTTAAGCGTAAGGCTTTTAGTATTAAGTTCTATTTTTACTATAAAAAGATAAACTATTTATAGACTAATCTAAATAAGCCTACTATTAATAAGAATCTAGCTACTAAGATTAATAAGAAGATTTATATCTAGAGTATCTAGATATAAATCTAAAAGGTAGTTAAAAAATAACTACTATAAGTAGGGGAAGTATATAGTAGAGTAGATAGTAGAAGATTTAGATAGTATATAATCTAGCTAGGCTTAGCTTTCTAGTTTTTCTTTTCTTTATAAAAAGTGCTTCATGGCGGTATTAACTACTTAATATACTTATATAATAGTAGCTCCGATATAGAGCCTAAGATAGAAATTACCTACTCTTACTAATATTAATTATCCTCCTTCTACGCTCCCGCCTACCACGTGTAGTGTTTACTATTATTATTATTATCTATATTCGACCTTTATAACATCAGCAAATCTTTTAAAAAGAGCCTGCTCCGAGCGCTTAGAGACAGCTCGCGAGCGTCTCTAAGCGGTCTCTAAGCGGTCTCAGAGACAGCTCCGAGCGCTCGGAGCAGTTACCTGCCAAGCCTTTTTGAAAGATTTGCTGATGAAACAACTAATCTTAACTAGCATTCACCACCTACACTCTTATAATAGGTTTGTCGCGAGTATAGTTAGTTACTAATCCTCTAACCCGTCCGATAACGAGGTTTCAGCAGCTATCTATACTACAGCTAAAGGATTCCGTGCGGTCAATTTGGGTGTGGTAGGCAATTCGACGAGGCGTGCCGCAACCCGCAGCTAAGAGCGGAATTATAGGGAGCAAGGGAGGCATTACTAGGTAAGTTTTTATACGTTAAATTCCTATAACACCACGCTAAGACTTGGTTATATACATAGTCACCCCATCTCGCCGCCCATCGATCACGTTGCGCGTCCTCGTCCACGTCCGCCGGCCTAGCTAAACTTCTTTGCCTCGTCCGACCGTCTTGGGGCTCCCACGAGGGCGGTCAGTTTGACGACCACTCTAGCAGGACCATCCTCTTCTCGAGCACCAACTCTCCACCCACTCAAGCCATGCCGCCTTCAGATTTCCAACCCTACTCATCGGAGCCCTCCTCGCCATCGTGTCCAAACCGTAAAAGGAAACATAGCCAAGCCGAACCCCTTATAAGCCTTATCGGACCTGACACCTCTCTAAGTCCACAGTTCGCTAGATGAATGACACAGCCGTCGCCAAATTTTACCTCCGTCGCCCTAGGTAACGTCGTCGCTGAAGTAACCGACGACAATATCATGGCTCCCGCAGTGAGCGCCACCATCCAAACGTCTCAAGCCTCCTCTGAATCCCTCCCCTTACGAAGAAGAACCTTGCTCTTCTAGAATCACAGACTATGGTGCCTAGCACGCCGTCGAGTCACGCACCCGGCATCTCCAGGACCCCAAAGACTCCAAAGACGGGTGAATCTGGCCATTCGGGCGCTAGTTCGAGGTCTACTGCGCCAGCCTGGAAGATGGCCCAAGTTCTTCAGCTTGTCTACATCAATATCCTCGACCCAGACACTACGCTGCCTGCAGACGTCAATGAAATCGCCGATTGGATCGTCCGCAATCCTCATAACGATCCCTACTCCCCAAACCCTGCCGAAATCTTGAGGATATTGCGGGACAACAACAAGGCGAGCAAACGGACGCCAATGGAGCAGCTCAAGCCATGGTTAGCAGAAGCAAGCGGGGACGAGAACAAAGCAGCGGGAGTGGGGTCCAAGCTTAAGGCTAGCTGGGAATCCGGTTGTGTGCCCATTCCCGATAACGCCAGCGACAACTTTAGCGAAACCCTTGAAGACTTCCATTCTATCCCTACTCCACGGCCCGACATCACGTATAGTTTCAATCCTCTGGACGAGGAAGAAGAGTACAACCTTAACCTACCCGCGATCAAGGAGCTTCTCGATATCTGCAGCGGCTTATATTTCCCTTTCTTCACGGTCGAGAGGAAGAGCATATTGTTCGGTGGCAGTATTGCGTCCGCTCAAGTGCAGTGTGCATGCAATGGTGCCGCCGCGGTTGCCGCTATGCATCGCCTCTGTATTCAAGCTGGTCTGGACCCCTTTCCCGCTGAAACAATGCACTTCAGCATGGCCGTAGACGACTACACCGTGTACTTCCACGTTCACTGGCGCGACAAGGACGAGCAGGGTAGGGTCATCTGGGAGATGATGGACTTTGACAGCTACGCCCTGCGGAAAGAGGAAGATATTAGTCGCGTGCGCTTCGTCCTCTACAACATCAAGTGGGGTCGGGAAACTCGCCTGCAGTACATCAAGGCGGCGTTGGCGAGGCTGGATATCAAAGCTCTTCTTACTAGGGACGCGGCAGTGGCGCTTGGCTCTCCTGCTTCCATCGACATTCTGCCATCCGAAGAGGCGGTTGCCACTGCTTCAATGAGGTCGTGAACGGACGAGGGTATCGGCTACAGCGCTACAGCTAATGCGGCGCTATAGGCTCCCGAGACTCCGGCTGGCAAGTCGCCCGCTGCCTTTAGAACCGAGCGTCCACCTCCACATACTCTCAGGTAGAGAGGACACAGTTCCGACTAGTGCGGAGTCACGCGCTGCGTAGTAGTTCCAACAGGCGCATCGCCACACGCGAAGAGGCTGAGATCGATGCTGCTGAAGGCTTCGAAGTAGTTGTGGGAGGCCGAGATGAGTGGTGTTAAGCGGTGACAGCAAAAAATGCTATGTTATGTTAAACAATAGTGACAGGAGCAAGAAGTTCGGTGTAAGGATTGACAATCCTTAAGAAATCCGTCCACCTCAGGCAAGGTTCTTGGCTCGCATATACCTAAACCGCCCACGACATCAAGGGCTGGCCCATGTTTACCCCTCCAAGGATCGGTGCGAATATGCTCTAATGCCACTGAAACAAACCTGCCAATCAACCGGCTGCTTTGTGTTAACTAGAGACGACCGGCTCTAGCTTAAATCCAAATTCGAACTCCCTGCAATGCACTTTCCATTTGTCGCGCACATCCGGACCACAAGCTGCAGTACCAACTCCAGCATTATCACAGTCCAGCCGCCATAACACGCCGTCTCTCTCCCTTAAGTCACAAGGGTGTCGAGCTCGCTCAAGGACGCCTGCGTCATGCCTGCAAGCCGCCCATTGGAAGTGCCTCCGCTCGTTCTTGCCAGGAGTGTAGGTCGCTTTGATGCCGAAACCAGCCTCGTCATGCAATTTCACCCATCGGGCTTCGGCCCTGTTCCCGTTCTCTTGTGGCACTTCATACGGAGTCTGTAGTCGTTTTGTATGTGCTGTGTGGATGCCGATTTGCTGCGCAGACTTCTTGTCATGATATGACTCGCCTGGACCAAGACCGAACCATGTAGCGTGATCCAGGCGGCGATCAAGCTGAACGTTCCAGCCAACGCGTGAGATTGTCTTTGGAGCCCGGCCGGTCGGTTGGAGGTTAGCTTGCACGGTGAAGGAGCCGGAGGAGTCGATGGTGTATTCGACTACGGTGTTGAAGCCCCATGCAAGGAGAGGGGGACTCAGATACATCGTTGCTACAAGCCGGACGGATCTTTCGCTTGGCTCGGTGACCTTGAAAGAACGAAGCTGTGAGGTCATGGCATCCAAACCAAAGAGTTTCCAATCGTCCGTTTGCCATCTCGCATCGTTGTCAGTAGGAGCTCGCCAGAAGTTAAGGCAAAGCGGCAGCGGGTCTGTTTCCTCGCCGTAAAGCATAGGACGGCCTCTGCAGGTCCACTGCGTCAGTTGTCCTCGAGTGCGATCGAACACGAAGTGGAAATCGGATCCTGTGACTCGGTATGTTAAGATTGATTCGTTCAGCTGCAGCAGCGGTAGCCTTGCTGCTGAGTTATCCGTGGCGCCCTTCGAGCTTTGGGGTTCTTGCAGGCATGCTTGAGACCACGTCACAATATGCCCGGCGTCCGCCCAAGCAGTGGCAATCCTCGTTCGTAGGGTCACCGTGAGCCAGCATTCATGATCGCTCTGAATGCTGAAGGCACTGTCTGGCAGCTGCACGTATTTCTCTGTACCGGCGTGAATGTCAGGGAGCTCCAGAATGCCAGAGTTGAGGATTTTGGACCTTAATAGACGTTAGCGTACATCGGTTGGAGGGATTTTGACTTACCTATCACCAAAGGCTTCAACCTTGTAGTCTGCCACCAAATGGCGTAGAGAGACAAAATCGTGTTCGTTGCTGACGAGCAAGCCTTTTCCGTTCACACAAAGCCTCACTGGGGCGATCACTTTCTTCAGTTCAGTAAGGCCCGGTGTCGGAGTATGGTCGCTGTAACATAGACCATCCATAACGAAGGTATCGTCATTCGGGACGTCCCCAAAGTCGCCGCCATAAGCGTAGTACTCTTTCCCGTCTTGAATCTTCGTTAACCCATGGTTCGCCCACTCCCAAATGAAACCGCCCTGCAGCCTTCTGTGTGCTTGGAAAGCTTGCTGGTAGTCTTCCATTCCTCCTGGACCATTCCCCATGGCATGCGCATACTCGCAAAGCACGATCGGTTTGTCGAACGAGTCGCCTTCAGACTCCGCCAGCGATACCAGGGTGTTGACAGATGGATACATGTACGAGAACATATCCGCAGAAAGAGCCATCTTGTCTCCTTCATAGTGAACAAGTCGCCCGGGATCTCGTGCTTTGGCATACTGGTACATAGCGACATGATTTCGACCATAGAAGGACTCGTTACCTAGCGACCAGATGATCACAGATGGGTGGTTCTTGTCGCGTTCGACAAGCTGCCGCATCCGGTCCAGGTAAGCTTCCTTCCAAGAAGAGTTATCGGACGTGAACTTTGCGGCATCGTCGAAGGTCATCGAGATACGCTCCTCGTAGCTCACTGACTCCGGTATCTTGAGCGGCCGTGCGACAGCTTCGTCAAATCCATGGCATTCGAGGTCGGCCTCATCCATCACCCAAAGCCCAAGCTCGTCACATAGCTCATATAGACGCGGATGAGACGGATAGTGTGAGCAGCGGACTGCGTTGATGTTGTGACGCTTCATGAGTAGTAAGTCCTCTCTGAGGAAGCTGTATGGCACAGCACGACCATAACGGGGATGATGATCATGGTGATTGACGCCACGGAGCATAATTGCTTTTCCGTTGACGCAGATGTTGCTGTTTTTCAACTCGACAGCACGGAAACCTATACGCTGCTGTATTCCCTGGTAGGCAACTTCTAGGTTGTCCTTGCCGAACAGAACTATCTCCAGTGTGTACAGATGTGGTGTCTCCGCGGTCCATTTAGAAGGGTATGCGACTTCAAGGCAATGTGTGAAATGGGAAGAGTCCCTTGAGATCGGAACTCGCGCCGAGACTATAGTACGGCCACGGGGACAACGAAGAATAATGGAGACCTCGCAGTCCTCTTGTAACGCTACATCGAGATCGATGCACAACTTGAAGTCTTTGTATGGCTTGTCGGGCTCGGTCTTGATGAAGACGTCATCGATCCGTCCGCGAGTGGGAAACGCAAGCAGATAAACATCGCGGAAGATGCCTGTACCGTTGCGTTAGTAGTAGCATCAGCCCAAGGAACGGCCATTGGCGTACCGGAAAGCCACCATTGGTCCTGATCTTCGATGTAGGATCCGTCTGACCACTGGTACACACGCACGAGAAGGCAATTTGCGTCCCCACCCCGCACCAAGTCGGTAACGTCAAATTCAGCAGGATTACGACTCCCCTGGGAATAACCAACAAAACTACCATTGAGCCAGACATGAAACGCACTGTCCACTCCGTCAAAGCGCAGACGAAGCTGGCTAGATTTGTCCCAGCTTGGAGGCACATGGAACTCTCGTCGATACGTGCCAGTTGGGTTCTCCGAAGGCACGGCCGGCGGACAGACAGGGAAGGGGTAAGCAACGTTGGTATAATGGGGTCGGCCATGCCCTTGAAGCTGCCAATGACCTGGGACTGTTATCGAGGTCCATGCCACCTCGGACAGCTGGTCATCCAAGTCACGATCAGTTAAAGTAGTTTTACGGCCACCGGTGAGGATTGTGCTGTACGGAGCCGGATCAGGAGCATGCAGTGGTGTGGGAGCATAGTTGAAGCTCCAATCTCCATTGAGGAGCAGTGAGGTGTCAGGAATCCAGTAGGAGCGCGGCGGGAGCCGATTTCTCTGGAAGATCCGCTCGTTGCAATAATCATTGCTCAGAGCTTCCTGGTGTGTTACGCCAGGCTTCATTAATAACTGTGATTCGCCGGAAGCCATGGCGCTATCATTTCCCTAGATAGCTCTTCAAACCCCTGGGCGCGATGGTGAAGTGTGATTTGAAACATAAGCTGAAAGTACAGCCCTACGTCGTATGAGCCAAGAGAGATGGAAGAGGAGATGGCAAGTAGTGATTGCTCCTTCGGGAGGAGTAGACCCGACTGCCCATTCTTGGACGAGTAGAATATCACGGCTTGTTATTCGGGAGGTTGTTCGGGAGGTCTTCGACGGATGACCTGACGAAGCCTATCTTAGGTACTCGTACAACGAGTACGATCTACATAACTAGGTACATGAACACTGTCCTGGCCGTGGAACCTTACCCTGGAAGTCAAGTAGGGCTGCGGAAAATCCGGGGAAGCGTCCGAGCTGCAGGCGCATCTTGGGCGGCGAGAACGCCGGACGATCCTCGGCATCTTGCGCTAAGAATTTGGATAGCTTCGACTTTTCTGTTTGTGTGCCCAGCGAGGGCGTCGTGAGACAGCAACAATGCTTCTTCCACGATTAATAGCGGCCCCAGGTCGGCTGGCCTGGCGCTCAAGGCCTCAATTTCAGTCTATGTCTGTCTCTGGCGTTTGGATCTCTGCGAGGATCTGTACTGACATACCTACACAGACGAGCCGTATCCACCACCAGTTCTCTCCGCGCCCAGGAGTTGAACAAGGTCAGCAAGCATGTCACCCAGCCGAAGTCGCAAGGCGCCTCCCAGGCCATGTTGTACGCCACGGGCATGGACGAGAGCGACATGGACAAGGCGCAGGTCGGCATCTCGTCCGTCTGGTACTCCGGCAACCCGTGCAACATGCACCTGCTGCAGCTGAACAACAAGGTCAAAGAGGGAGTGGAGCGGGCGGGACTCGTGCCGATGCAGTTCAACACCATTGGCGTCAGCGATGCGATCTCAATGGGCACGAAGGGCATGCGGTACTCGTTGCAGTCGCGAGACATCATCGCAGACTCCATTGAGACTGTTATGGGCGGCCAGTGGTACGATGCCAACATCTCAATACCCGGCTGCGACAAGAATATGCCTGGGGTCATCATGGCTATGGGCAGGATAAACAGGCCGTCCCTTATGGTGTACGGAGGTACCATCCAGCCCGGCTGCGCAAAGACCTTGAACAACCAACACATCGACATAGTCTCTGCCTTTCAGGCCTACGGTCAGTTTATCACGGGCGAGATTAGCGAAGAAACGCGCTTCGATATCATCCGGCACGCCTGTCCCGGCGGCGGCGCGTGCGGCGGCATGTACACCGCGAACACTATGGCAACAGCTATCGAAGTAATGGGCATGACGCTGCCTGGCTCATCGTCCAACCCTGCTGAGTCTAAGGCCAAGCAATTGGAATGTCTGGCAGCCGGTGGTGCCATCAGAAACCTTCTCAAAGAGGACATCCGACCTAGCGACATCCTGACCCGCCAAGCGTTCGAAAATGCCATGGTCGTTGTCAACATTACCGGCGGCTCCACGAACGCCGTACTCCATCTCATCGCCATAGCCGACAGCGTCGGGATCAAGCTCACCATCGACGACTTCCAATCCGTCAGCGACCGGATACCTTTCCTTGCAGATCTAAAGCCATCAGGTAAATATGTCATGGCTGACATTTTCGATATTGGCGGGACTCCCGCCCTCCTCAAATTCCTGCTGAACGAAGGGATCATCGACGGGAGTGGCATGACCGTCACCGGCAAGACGCTTAGGGAGAATCTAGAACAAGCGCCTAGCTTTCCAGAAGACCAGCAGATCATCCGCCCCCTCAGCAATCCAATCAAGAAGACCGGACACATCCAGATCCTGCGCGGTTCCCTTGCCCCCGGCGGCTGTGTCGGCAAGATCACCGGCAAGGAAGGGCTACGGTTCTCCGGCAAAGCAAAAGTGTACGACGCCGAAGACGACTTCATCACTGCACTTGAGAGAGGCGAGATCAAAAAAGGTGAAAAGACCGTCGTCGTCATTAGATATGAGGGTCCGAAAGGTGGGCCGGGTATGCCTGAGATGTTGAAACCCTCTTCTGCGATCATGGGTGCCGGTTTAGGTAACGACGTAGCTCTGATCACGGATGGCCGCTTTAGTGGTGGATCGCATGGGTTCTTGATCGGGCATATTGTGCCCGAAGCTCAGGAAGGAGGGCCCATCGGTCTCGTCCAGGATGGGGATCAGATCACCATCGATGCGGAGTCGAAGGAGCTGAACCTTGATGTGAGTGAGGAGGAACTAGAAAAGAGGAGGAAAGTGTGGCAGGCACCGCCGTTGAAGTACAGTAAGGGTACCTTGTATAAGTATGCGAAGACTGTACAGGATGCCAGTCATGGCTGTATCACAGACGCCTAAAAAGGTTGACTCCTGAGGTTTACTAAGAGGCTATGGCGCTGGGCGTATCTGCGGCAGGTTCCTTGTACAGACCATTTACATTAGAGGGGTGTAATCAAGCAGTTTCTGTGCATCTCGTGTCACTTGCTTGTAAGCTCAGGCCGCGTGCAGGGTACACCAGCTGCAGATCCTGAATCAGTTTGATAAATAGGCTGTAAGATGCTGACGCTCTTAGTTGGTTCCTTCTATCTAGGCCCAGCATAGAAGAGCTTTGAAATGTCTCAAGTGTACAGCGGACACGGCTCCTGCTTCAGCCTCGCCCTCATGGGTTGGGATGCATCTGCGGTTGTAACAAGCCCTGAGCTCTGTCGCTGCAGCGCGACAAGACATGTCCTTACCATCCCAGAGACTCTGTGCGGCGGTCGCCGGGTTCCGATGTCTACACTGCGTTATCGTCCCCTTAAGGCTGCTGCGTCAACCTGAACAGGGCGTACCCGTATGAAGACCTCTTGGTCACATGAAAGACTTCGGCGATATCCAAAGTAGATATTGATGAGATCTCCAGCTACCAAATCCCATAACTTCATGCGAGATCCGTGTGACCCTCAATACCAAACTGGTCCATAAGCCTTGGTCCCAAGAATCAAGCCGCAGACAGCTGGAACACTCCTCAATCCCACCTTCCCCGACCACCTCTATACCCACCGCCTCGTCCCCTGAATCCTCCCCTTCTTTCAGCGCCCCCGTTCCTCGGTTCGTAATGACTTCCTTCGTCGACAAGGTAGTCTCCGTCCTCAAATGTGTATCTTCTCAACTCCTCGCCGAGCTTGCCTTTCTTATCCCAGTCCCGACTGGTGCACTTGTCCAGCTCATCCAGTCGTTTCTCAGATAATTCTTTCTTTACTGGAAGGAAGTACAGCTTCGGCTTCGCAGTTGTGCTCTTGAAGAGCGCGTCGAGGGCCAGGAAAGACTGGCCTGTGTCTTTTCTCTGTGGTGCAACGGCTGTTGATGGTCGTCGCCTGGGACTGTCGGGCCGACGTCCAGGTGAGGATGGGCGTCTGTCTCCGGATCGCGAAGGTGCGAGGGGTGCTGCGCTTGCCCTAAGCCAGGATTCGTCACCAGCCCGGAAGGTCTTCTTGCGGGGACACCAGTACCGGCTTCCTGAAACGAGGCACTGATGCCGTTAGGGCTGTCTACGTATGCGACTTCCCACCGCTTTCCACCTCTACCGCCTCGCGAGGCCGCGGCATCGTCCTCTTCGATCCTGATCCATTCCTCGAGCTTCTCTTCTGGGATGAAATCCACAAAGAGCGGTTTTCGTGTACGCTCGGGTGGCCAGACGGCGCCGTGAAGAGCGGCGCGGACTCTGGCGGCGGCGGTTATGGAGGAGAAGCGGCAGAAGCAGTGGGTTTTGATCGAGTCTAGGAAGAAGGATTCCAACACTGAAGGGTCGGGAGATGAAGATGGCGGAGAGGCCAGCTGTATGAGGTGTGAGCGGAGGGCGGCGGGCTGCAGAGGGCGCATGAAGTCGCGAATGTAGAGGACGGCTGTTGCGGGGTGGATGGCGGGTGGTATTAGGCGGTCGGACTCAGGTTCTGGTGAAGTACGTGTGCCACGAGTGGGGGACGCAGGCCGATTCAGGAGATTGGCGTAGCGGGAGGGTTTACTGGGGGGCCCGCGTTTGTGTGCTGGAGAGGGTGATCGAGGTTTCGGCGATGGCGGACGCTCTACTTTGCTGGCCGGCTCCGGAGCTGCCTCCTCTTCGGCTTCTGGTCCTTGCTCCTCTTGCTCCCGTTGCTCCTGCTCGTCCTGCTTGTTTTCTGCTCTTGTATCATCCGGCACAGCTTCGTGCTCTTCTTTTGGCGGTTGTTCTGGTTGCAGTAGAGTATCTGACCCGGTGGCTCGTATATCCTCTCTGCCTACCGACACCTCCAAGAGCGCTGCACTTGCACCGTCGTCCATATGACTGTCATTCAAGGCGACATTGTCTGCTGCTGTGCTGGCTGTAACTTCAGGCGCCTCCACTGCAGTTTCATCCATGACAATGTCTGCTCCTGCATCAATCGACGTATCGACCGGCGTCCGCACCGCAGCGTGTTCTTGGACATGCGCTGTATTGCTCGACTTCAGCTTCTTGGTCGCTTCTTCAGCATCGACTGGCGGCGTAGCGCTGCGTCTCTTTCTCTTGCGGCTATCCTCCCTCAACTCCTCTGTGTTCAGCCTGGAGGGCTCTTGGATTGTGGACTCTCGGGTTACTGCTGAGAGAGATACTTCATCCGCCGGTGCTGGCTTCTCGTGCGAAGGTATAGGCGTCTGTGATGTTGAGGGCCGCGCGACTATGAGCGGCACTTCAGTTTGTTCAGGCTGCGGCGGTTCTTCTGGTAGCATCGTAACGCTTGAAGCTGGGGACGCAGCCCGTTCCTCCAGTCCCTCGTTCGCAGCGGTCTCTGGGACCGCTTCTTCGGATGGCTGAATGGGTGCGTGGGTCGCGGAGTCTGCATCCTGGGCTTCTAATGTCTGTTCACTGCCGGATGTTTGCGAAACTACCGCGTCGTCTGCCACTTCCTGGATGTTGTGCTCGTCCCCGGGTAGAGAAACGTCCGCCTGCAGCGCCCCTTCCCCACCCACTGCTGGCTCCGGAACCGGTGGCGCATCGCCGTTGCCGTTGTCAGTGCCATCACCCTTGCTATCAGCCTCCTCGAGCTTGTCAATGATCTGCTGTTTGCGCGTGAGGCCGGTCGAGGGAATGCCGCGGTCCTTCAGCAGGGTCCGCAGGTTTGCGACAGTGATGCTGTTGTAGTCAGTCATCACTACGGGCAGTTGACGAGGTAATCGGCAATAGCATTACTCCGCAATGGCTTCTGGCGCATGGAAGCTGCAAAGATGCACACAAAAGGCGAGCAATGGCGTTCAGCGCGGCAGACCAGGGCCGCCGGTAATTGGAGATCGATGTCACGTGCCTGCTACTTACTACTTACTGTACTCTAAGCCTTCCACTTGGCTTCACGGCTTCTCAGTGGCCGCGCAGATCATGAGAATCGCGCTCAACTGGCTCAACAGGCCCTCAGTTTTGATTTGAAACGTCACGAAGCTGACCAGTCTGCCGAGAGCCGCTGGAGCAGTTTTACTATGTACAAAGGGTCGACTATCAAGTGAACATGCATTCAGAACCCTTACCCTCACTCTGCAGCTGGAGGAAAGTCTCCTTGTCATGTCCTGGTATCACGCGTCCGCGGGTCGTCTTTTCCAAGCGCTTAAGTCGCTGGGTACTCTGGAACCATGCCGGATGATCCCTAGCAAGCCAGCCTTGAGGCACACCGTCGCGCCACTGTCAGATACCATCTGTTAGCCGGTGTTCTGAGTCTACGAAAGAAAAGCTAGTGTACTCACGTTCTCGATCACGTGGCAGTGATCGCTGATGAAGAGGTAGGTGCCGCTATCGCGCAGGTTGATTTGCATGCCGACCAGCCCTGAATCAGTGTCAGCGATAACGTCCCTGGCCGAGCGAGGAGCATACGGGTCGTACCGTCTGTGTGTCCTGGAAGATGATGCAGGGTAATGCCCTGGCAGAAGTCCATTGTCCGCTCATCGAATGTCTTCCAGTTTCTGCTCAGCATGTCAGATAGGCCTTCATACGCATGCCGGCTCTGGGGCGCGTACAGGCTCAACTTCATATAGTGTTCCAAGTATACGCCTACGTCTGCACCAGTCGCAACGGACCAAAAGGCCGAGCGGAGCTCCTTGTCGTGTACCCAGATCTCAACGTCTTTCCGGTCTAGAAACATGTCAAGCCCGCCGGCATGGTCCAAGTGCATGTGACCGAGAATACTGGATGATTTTTCGTCAGCACAGCGTTGTTTTCTTGGGCCAAATGGCACACATACATCTTCTTCACATCTTCAAGCTTGTGGCCCGTAGCTTCGACAGCCGCCTTAAGCTCGTGCCGGGGCTCGTATCGCACACGTGCAAAGACATCCGCGACCTGAGCTCCCCATACCTCCGGATAGTCCTTCCCGCAGCCAGTCTCCCATAGAATGACTCCTTCGTGCGGGTGGTCGATCAACACGCAGTACATGGGCAGCTCGCGACGCTTGTTGACGAAAGCCTTGTCCTCGGTGCTCTTCAAACTCGTGTTGCCGCCTCGAGTCACGAAGCCTTCGTCGCACTCTAGCCAGCCGACTTCGAGGAGATACATCCTGGTGCCTTCGGGGCAGACATTGGATATGTGGTTAGGCACGGCGCCTGAGTCTAGCTGTCGTTGGAGGGCGGTCATGGCTGCTGCGGAGTTTACGATTGAGTCTAGTGGTGTCTATCTGGTTGGGATTGCGGTATAGCCTTTGAGACATCTCAGTCGAAGCTGTCCAGAGGGCATGTCTGGCTGCTTAAATCGATGTAGACCTCGGTAGCACCAAGGCCCCGCATGATCTGGAGCGCGTCTGGCCATGGTGGATTACAGTATGGTGCTGCGAACTGGCGTAATGCGGGGGGTGGTTGCGGGTGCTGGTGAGCTTTGAGGCGCCCGCGGGTTTGGAATCGCGCGCGATGACCCGCCTACCCGGTGTCCCTACCCGACAGGAACAAGGCCGATGCGATCACTTCCGACAATTTTCCGGTGCTGGACTTCGAGTGATGGCAAACCTCAACGTTGTGATTAGTGATTGAAGTCGAATCCAAAGATAATGAGCATGCTGTCCAAGAATCATGCCCAGAATCATAACACAGCGATACCTAATCTACATGATCTCCTGCCCCCATTCCGAGTTCAGTATCCAAGGGCCTTCTAAAAGTCCGTTCCGCATCTTGGCTGCTACTTGTTTAAACCCAGATTCGCGTTTGTCCACCTCCAGGTCTACTAGTAGCTTTCCAATGCGGCAATGGACATTTCGAGTAGCCCTTGGTCAAGCCGTCCACGCCCCAAACCGTCTAAAACGTATGTAGCTCTTTCTGCTTGAGCGTCCGCTCGATTCAATGTCTTCAATGGACGCTGAAGACCATCCAGAGCATCAATGTCCCCTATTTCAGTAACACCAAACGCATCATTCCTCTTCGAGAGAGGCGTTTGATGTCTTTGTGGTAGGGGTGAGGAGAAGGCTTCCCGCAGTTGATCCGTTTCAGCGACCGGTTTTCTGGGCGTATCTTAGTATTTTACATTACGATTGTACATATTAAACAAGAATCCGGATGTCTCTGGCATGATACAACAGACCACAGCTTGACCATCTATATCAGCGCCTGTCCCTTGAACATGCCCTCTCTTACTTCCCTCACGATATCCTTCCTATCGTTCTTCCCAACAAGGACGATACCCCTTCCTCTCCTGCCCATACGTCCCGTACGGCCGAGTCGGTGGATGAAATCAATAGTGGTGTGCGGAACATCGTACAATATAACATGCCTTACGGCAAGCGTGTCGATACCCCGTGATCCCAGATCAGTAGTGACAAGCACCTTTGTATTCGGGAGCGTTCGCCTCGGAAGCGCTCCACGAGGGTGCGGTCCGCCACACTTGCAGCAGATGTCGCAGAGCTCGCGGCGTTGCTTTCGTGCGCCGTACCTGTAAAGGCCGCGAGCGTTGGCGATTGTCGGAGCGAAGCCGTGTCTCTGCTGAGTGCTTCGGCGTCAATACCCTTGGAGGCGAGGTACTGGGCCACTTCGGCCGCCTTTTCGCGCTCGTTGACGAAGACAATGATGTGCTTCGTGTCGCTCTTCTCCTTGGCGGAGCCGTCTTCGGATACCCCATGCTCTTCTGCTGACTTGCCGATAGTCCAGATGGTTTCCGCACATGCAAGGTCCTTGTTACCGCGGTAGGGGTCTTTCTCGACCTCCACGACCCCGAGCTGTACCCGGCGAGGGATGGCGTGTAAGTTAGGGGTTACGAGCCTCTTGATATCTGGGAAGCGCTTCCGGAGGTAGGAGTCCAGGCTTCGTGGGATGGTGGCCGAGCACATGATGAGCTGGCGCAGGGAAGGTGTGGATTTGTCGATGATAGCGGAGGTCAGAGGCGAGAATGAGCGGTCAAGCAGAGAGTCAGCTTCGTCGATGACGAGGTAGGATACCCGGCTAAGGACGTTGGGCTCACTCTCGGCGATGCTGGCTAGGAGGTGGGGCGTGCTGATGAGCATGTCGATGCCACCTGGAGAGAAGAGTCGGTTGCGTATAACCTTCCCAGTGTATGCGGCCGAGATGGGTGCGGCCCGGAATTTCACAGTATGTGAGAAGGCTTTTGCAAGTGAGGCGACCTGGTCTACTAGTTCTGCAGTCGGGACAAGGATGATGGCGCGTGGTCGCCCAGCTGTAGGATGGGGCTCGCTCACTGGCGGCGGCTCTAGACCGAATACGTCCCCCTCGTTCTTACGCAACTCCTCAGCAACCTTCTTCCGAGCCTTCTCCTGGGCCTCTTCGTTGGCTTCCGGTATCTCGGCTCGCTTTATCGCATCGATGACTGGTAAGAGGTAGGCCAAGGTCTTTCCCGACCCGGTTTCTGCAGCCAGCAAGAACTGTTCCATCTGTGAAGAGACACTCGGCGATTTTGCGCGACAATCCTTACGATCGGATCCGAGCAGTGCGGGCAGTGCCAGCCTTTGAACGGGTGTGGGCACAACGTCCTCCAACCCGGGAAACGCCTGAGAGGCAATCGACTCCTTGATAAGGTCTAGCAACGGAAACTGCTCGAAGCTGTCCAGACTTTGTATTTTGCTCTTGACCGCGCTTCGATGACCATATCCGATGGGTGCCAGCGCCCGCTGCATCTTCAACGCATGGAATCCTTCTCGCTTCTCTTTCGGCTTTGTCTTGTCCTTGCCATAAGAAGGTCGTCGCGCTTCTGCCTCTGGCCTCTTGACCGGCTCCAGCCGCGCTGGCGCCTTTGTCCGGTTCATGCCTCCAAAAGGACTAGCAGTTCTCCTCTTGGCGGGGCCGCCGCTTGGGGTGGTTCTCGGCGGAGGTTGGGCGACTCGCGGTGACAACTCCATTCGGGCAGGCTTTCGCTTCTGCAGCTGAGCCATCCCTCGCGACTGCTGCCATGGTGACGATAGACGTGATCCGCGAAACGGTATTGACAGTAGGGATCTGACTTCGCAGAAAGGACAAACGGAGGAGGCGCGGATCATGATCTGGTTAGGGAACGACGGTTATGATGGCGTTAAGGAGGATGGGCACCGATGGGTCCTCTGGCTTGGTCTTTTCGAGTGGATACCTTGACTCGGTGGTAATAAAGTTGGGAGTATGTAGCTATTGCGCTGGTTGCGCTGGTGGATGGACTTTTGCCTACCTAGGTATCAAGAAAGTTAGGAGTTTTTGGCAAGGATAAGCCACACAGGTGGCTAGTAAGCTTGCGGCGATGCGGAGACCATTAAAGGTGGCACGTCGAAACCATCACCTCACCAACCATTGAGTTGAAAGGCCTTCAACGTGATAGCCAGATGAATGCTCAGTCCTCTATGGCCTCATCTGGTATCCAACATAGAAGTCTATGACAGACAGAGCAGCGGTAAAGAGATGGCACAAGTCTAATGCCAGTCAGGCGATGCGCGGTACTTTTCGTCTTCTTTTTTCTGTCTTCGCATGGTTGCTCCTCGCAACGTTAGCGCCGGTTGTTTTACTTGGCGATGGCCTCGAGCCGTGTTTCAAAGCATTGCAGAAATACATCCACCAATGCCTCACTGCGACACACTATCCCACCCACTCACCCACCTTTCCTTCTGAGCGCTGCTGGCATACGCTTTGTACCTTCGCGCAAACAGATATCTGTAACGCGCATCTGCCCTCGCTTTCCCCGCCGCTCCTTGAAGGAGTCCCGGCGCATTCTTGCCTACACATTCCTTGCGTCTCGCTCCATCTTGCCACGTTGGCTTACAATTGCCATTGTTAAACGGACACAATGTCCTCGGAGTCTGTACGTGTGCGCATAAGGTTCTAAGTGCAGGCAGTCAAAGTGTACTAAGAGGTGTCGTGTTCGCAGGTGCAACCGCTGCGCATAAACAAATCAACACCAGCTTCGTCGCCCATTAAGTTAAAGGGCAGCAGCGCACAGCGACCGCTGTCCGAGATCGGCTCGACCGAACGGAGAAGGAACTCTCCTAGCTACAACCAAGCGACCAGGGTAGCTACTCACGAAACGCATTCCACGCAAGTCTAGGGCTGCCGCTAACATGTTTTCCAGAATATGGTCCCGAACCGAGACTCATCCCCATTCGACACCTCTCCTTTCAACAAGTCCCCACGACTGTTCTGGCAAGGCCGAGATCCCAATTCGCCCAGCCGGTTCGATTCTGAGAACTCTTTTGACCGTGACTTTTCGCCTTCACCGCACAGGCGGTCTTCCATTGAGAACTTGAAGAAGGCGTCACGTGTCAAGAACAGCGCAATGTTTGCGCGCGAACAGAAGAACGAATACGATCCGACATCCGTCCCGGTGATTGAAAGGCCGCTTGCTGCAGGACGGCCGCTCAGCACCCAAGTACAGGGCAACGCATTCGGCGAACGAGGCATTGACTCCCTCCGCAGCCCTGCGAAGACTTTTGGGGGACACCGAAGAGGGGAGAGCCAAAGCAAGATAGCGTTTTTCAGTCCTAGCAAGTCCGAAGCCAAAGCAACAGAGCAGGTACCAGCTTCTAGCCCTTCAGCAAAACCGCTAGGATCTCCCACCAAGTCTTCTCTCTCAACCAACGGCCGATTCAACCACTTCGAACCAGAATCCGGCATCTGGTCTGAAGATGATTCAGAGTTCAAGGCATCAACACCACGCCCTTTACGTCGGCATGCGAAGAGTGTCACCTTCGATGCTGCACCTCCCCAGATCAACGAGTACGAGATGGTCACCCCAGATCCGTCCTCCGTCGCCTCTGGCTCACGAGAAGGCAGTTACGACTCTGAATATACAGACGAGGATGAGAGCTTCGGGCGTGGGTCATCAATGGACAGAGATGACAGCTTTGATGCTTCTTTGGAGGACACAGACAAAACACCGGTTGTCCTACCGGAGGACTGGCGACATATGAGTCCTGACAACGCGAATACTTCTTTGGCCGATACCTTCGAAGACCCGTTCGATGGCCGAGAGGGCAGCCCGATGCCTACGGCGACTCCAAACCAAAAGCGCCCGGACATGTATCGGTCAAACTCTACCAACTCTGATGGTTCCTCACGCCCTCTGCCGCCTTTGCCAGGCAACTCAGATACGCGTGGGCGTCGCGAATCTAGCGTTGGACTCTCCGCCGCTGCGGAGCGAGTCAGCAGTGCTCAGCGGTCCTTACCTTCGCCGCCACGCGCTGCAGCCATATCGAAAGCTGAGATTTTGGGCATGCGCGACGCATCTATGTCCCTAGAGGACCGACTCAGATTGATGGGTCTCCAGGATTCCCCAGAGCATTCCGCTGAACAGAAGCATAACGCACTAACATCGGGGACTGGGGTTGCTGACGTAAAGGATGAACTGGAAGTTCAGAATGTTGAGAATTCTGTCGCTGATGTCGGCGACTCAGTGCTCGAAGACATCAAGATTCCCCGCATCTCGAGGGAATCCATCTTGCGAAAGGTCAAGAGCCGGAATTTCGACGACGTTCACTTTGATTTCCATTCGGCACGCTCAAGCCCAGAACCAGAGCCGGAACAGAGCTACGGTGATTTGGATCCTGACGTACCCATTCCTTCTCGTGAAGCATCGTCAAACTTCGATGAGGTCGTGCCAGATGTGCCAATCAAGGAGGAGGCCGATGGCGGTAATGAAATCGATATCTACTCGGTCCCAGAATTGTATCAACCGGAGCGCTCACCGTCGCGCATGGACGATTACCCACGAGAGTCCTCCGTCATACATCATTTCGTAAACAAGGAAACCGACGATGAAGAGGGTAGCGTCACAAGCCGGTACTCGCCCCAATCAGAACCGGAGCAGCAGGCGCAGTCGAACAGCACCACTGAAGATGAAGGTCCTCCTACCCCGAAAGCTGAGGACTTTCTGACACCCAAGTCCGACGATGCTCGCATCGAGAAGCTTGATCACAAGCACATGAGTTTACCTGAGTTTGGACTGTTCCTCAACAATGATGATTTCAATCTTCAACTACAGCCATATATGAGCGCTCCGGATACAAAGGCCGCCGCAACCGCACCATTGGAGTCTGCGCCGAAGTTAGACGCAGCGCACAGCTTCTTAGAACAGCCCATGACTCCTCTCGAAGATCTTCCCCTTCCGATCATTCCCGGTCAATCTTTTAATACGGAAGACGAGCGATGCGACACCCCTGACTCCGTCATCCACCACTCAATTGTCGAGCCGCCACAGCGCGATTCACCCAGCATACCGGAGGCTGTAGCGACCATCAGAGCGCCAGGTGGGAAGTTGAAGACTCGTCCCTCTGCTACTCCAGCGGATATGGCTGCAATGGCGGCTTCTCGGCGCCAAGTTAGCGGCGAGTATCCTCCACCTATCCCTCAACGTAACGCTCGGCGACCTTCGATGAGTGTAGAACCAGAAGCTGAGAGCCCCAGCTCTGAAGACGCTGGTTTTGATAGTGAGCTGCAGGCAGAGTCGGAGCCGAAGCGACACGAGAGTTTCATGATGCTAGACATTCCTAACACCGGTATCGGTGAGGATATTGGCTTGGGCCTCGACAGAGAATTCGAACGTGTGATTGAGTCGCAAAAGGTAGAAATATTTCCTCTTCCCACTTACGCGAGGTTCCCAGCAGCAAAACAATCAGGCGCAGAGCACATTTGTGGCCAGGGATTCACGCATCACCAGGACTTGTTTACTAACAACTATATACCTAAACAGAAAGGCTATCTGATGCGCCAAAACACCAAGGTCGTCGTAGCAAGCAGCCGTCAATTCAGCAATGAAAAACCACCTATGTCACCTACTGGCGAGACAACGATGCCCGATCTTCGAGGCACCCGATCTGCCGGCAGCAGCCCTCGCAAGGCAAGCCATGAGCGCACGAAGTCGTGGACCACCGAGCCCTGGAATGGTAAGCCGCGCCGAAAGAGCGTTCGACAAAACTCGGTTTCGACGTCTCGCAAGTCAACTTCCGGCCCAACACCGCCTTTGCCTGGTCAGGAGAGCAATGTCAATGGACTTGGAACCGTCGCGGAGGACGCAATGGTCACCACACCGGATGAAGATGAAGAAGGCGCCGAACGAGGAAGGTTGTTCGTCAAGGTGGTCGGTGTCAAGGATCTCGACCTCCCTCTGCCGAAGAGTAAGTCTAGCAGTCGGTTGCACGAAGTCAGACTTGTGCTAACCTGACACAGCTGAGAAAACCTGGTTCCAACTTACTCTTGACAATGGCCTCCACTGCGTGACAACATCCTGGCTCGAGCTTGGTCGGAGCGCCCCCATCGGTCAAGAGTTCGAGCTGGTCGTCCTCAACGATCTTGAATTCCAGCTCACCCTTCAAACCAAGCTTCAAGAACCTCCAAAGACGGTAGAATCAATGCCAGCACCTCCTGCGAAAGTCGCAAGCCCCAAGAAACAGTCAGCCTTCAGCCGGCTCCTCTCATCTCCTAAGAAGCGTAAGGAGACCGAGCGCAAGCAGCAAGAAGAGCTCGACCGAGCCGAACAGCGGCGGCAGGAGGAACTGCGAGTGAAGCGCGCCAGCGTCCAGCCCACCGCCTGGGATCTTCTACACGACCTTGTAGCTTCTGACGGTTCGTTCGCCCGGGCATATATATGCCTCAAGAATCACGAGAACCAGGCATTCGGCCGACCGTTCACGGTCGATGTCCCTTGCTTCAACGAGTGGGCTGTCGAGGATTCTATCGTAAATAGTGTCAAAAGCAAGCGTGGCGGTGTCGTCCGCAAGCCGCCGTACCGTGTTGGGAAGCTCACTCTGCAGCTGCTGTACGTGCCCAAGCCGAAGGGTGCGAAGGATGAGGACATGCCAAAGAGCTTGAACGCATGCGTGCGCGAGCTTCGTGAAGCGGAGGAGCAGAAGGCTCGAACATGGGAAGGTCACTTAAGTCAACAGGGAGGCGATTGTCCGGTAAGGCTGTCTCATCGCCTACGCAATATACGCTTTACACAACCGCGAACAGAATGCTAACGAGAGAAACAACAGTACTGGCGCCGCCGCTTCTTCCGTCTAACGGGCGGGAAGCTAACCGCCTTCCACGAAAGCACCCGCCAACCGCGCGCAACCATCAACCTCGCCAAAGCCGTCAAGCTCATCGACGACCGTTCGTCGCTGACGCAATCCGCCTCGACCAAAAACGGCGGCCGCAGGAAGAGCGCCTTCGCCGAGGAAGAAGAAGGCTACATGTTCGTCGAAGAAGGCTTCCGCATCCGTTTTGCCAACGGCGAATGCATTGACTTCTATGCCGACAATGCCGCCGATAAGGAAGGATGGATGAAAGTTCTTTCTGAACCAGTGGGCAAGGAGGCCAGGAAGGCGAGCGGCGGATGGACGGATCTTGTGCTGGAGAAGGAGAAGAGGGAGAAGGCGATGCTTGCGGCGCATATGCAGAAGGAGGGTGCGGGTGGACGGCCCTCGATGGGCGGAACTGGCAGCAGGACTGCGCCGACGAGCCCGAGCAAGCCGCCACGGGATGCACCGCCGCCACCCATGGAGAAGAGCCCGAGGCATGCGAGTCAGAGGCAGACGGGGATGAGGCGGGAGCAGGTTAGGTCGATGGTGTTTTGATCTCTCCTTGTTCGCAGGATGCTGGGTAGTTGGATAATCGGGTCTCTGCTGCCACGACCGTTCTTGTCTGGCGACACTTTCTGTTGCTACTTACCTTTCTTTTGTTCCTACGTTGTGCGCTCTTCAGTCATTGTACATGGGTCATGGAAGTCTGGGTACGGGAGTCATGGCGGTGTATGTTGTGTAATGAGCAACAAGACAAACAGCAGAACAAAACAACGTTCGTTTTCGAGCCACGCAATCCCCGCGATCGCTGAACCCGTGCAACTAGTGGATTCGCTCGGGCGCGAGACATGCTAGCGGAGGGTTATGCTACTGAAGAAGTGAGGTGAGGTCACGTTGGCTGCATGCTATCTGGTAGCAAACAAACAACCGGACACGCTCACCGCCGCAGACCGAGGCAAACATGGTGACACAGTCCTGCAACTGAGCGCTTGTGATTAGAGCTGGGAATTACGATGACATTGAGCTCGCCAAACATGTCCTCGTCCTCTTTCTCTGTCCTTGACATTCTTCTCCCTTTCTTCCATTTTGCATCACCAGTCTGCGCAGCTTTCACCATTTTATGTCATAAAACTATCTGATCCATACCAGCCACTTTAAATTCAATATAGAGATATTACACCTTTCCAAGCAGCCGCTAGAATGGGCATCCCCCTCTCAACCCAACCCCCCTCCATCTCCGGCCGCGACGCCTGCCTCATACCCGTCGGCGAAAACTGGTCCGCGCTCGTCCCAAAGGACCAGCTCATACCGACCTGCGCCGCCATGTGTGGCGACGTCCCGCCTCGAAGAGGAGAAGATTACTACGAACGGTGGAAGCGGGAGCGGTTCATGCCGCCTGGTGGGTATGGTAGGAGGGGTGGGGCAGGACCGCATTGTGGGTGTGGTGATGGCGGGGGAGGTGGGTATGGGGGGCTGGGCCCGGGATGAGGGGCGGTGGCGACCCGGGAGGAGGAGGAGGTGGTGGTGGTGGGTATGACAGCCGTCATGGTGGAGGTGGAGGATATGAGAGTCCGCATGGTGGAGAATGGCATGGAAGTCCTAGAGGATACGGGAGTCCTAGGGAAGGTGGTGGGTGGCGGCGAAGTAGTCCTAGAGGAGGAGCAGGCGGATACGAGAGTCCGAGAGGCCGCTATGATGGCGACTGGAGACAGGACGAGGCGAGGCGGAAGAGGAATGACTGCACTGAACACGGCTTCGCCTGCCGCAAGTGCAGCAAAGGCTGCATCTGCAAGAAACCGGGCACGAAGTTCATGGGGACGATGAATGGCGAGGAATTTGAGGGGTTCATGAAGGTCGAGGACGAGGAATCAGATGATGCCCGGGAGAAGTCAGGAAAGGACAAGAAGAAAAAGAAGGCCCGCTCAGCAACCGAGGAGCTGCTGAAGAAGATGGAGCGCACGAACCAGGATATGAACATGCGGCAACAAATGATGGAGGATTACCTGCGACAGCAGCGACTTGCAGCTCCTCCAATCCGCTCTCCCTACCCTCGCCGCGGCATCAGAGGAGGATTTGGGGGTGATGACGCAGGGTGGGCTGCCGGCCCTTCGCCTTGGGAGGAAGAGGAAGACGACGAGGTAAGAGGGTTTGCACAGGGTCTACCACCGGCCGCGGACCCAGGTCCAATGCCACGTCCAAGTCGCTTCGGCAGAGGTGGCAGAGGCGGAGCCATGGCGCTGCGTGGAGGAGGCCTGAGTAGACCATCGCCTCAACGAGCGGCGGCAGCAGCAGCAGCCCGATTCGGACGCAGTGCAAAGGAGCCGGACTGGGACACGTTCAACCAAGGAGGTGCCGGCATGCTGAAAGACTTCAACGGTGACCCCGTCACCTTCACGTATCAGCCGCGGCACGACAATGATCCTGAGATAGGTGGTCCTCTTGATCCAGGACCTGGCCCGAGGTTCGGAAGCGAGGCTGGGGGCTTCAAAGACTGGGGCGGTGGAGGGGCCTTCGGGCCTGGGGCTGATATTCCAGCCCCTGGAGGTGGCCGTTCAGGTCCCGCTAGTCCTAGGATGGGAACAAGAGGTGGAAGGGGAGGGCTCGGTTTATCACCGCCACCTGGTGTAAAGTCACCAAACAAAAGGAAACCGTTCGAGGAAAGTGTTGATGACGACGAACAGGGCGGACGCGCCGGGCTATGAGAGACTGTGACTAAAGCATGGAAGAGGATAGCTGTGACGGTAAACAGTTCGGGCGTTCTCCGTTAGTCGTGTATGGGTATGCGCGGAGCCATGCCAGATAGGCCGTTGCTTTCCACCACTGATACGCAGTGGGACATTATGCAGAGAAACGGCGTGCTCCAAGGCAGAACAGATGAATAGAAACAAATATGCCAATGTCCAATCCAACCACAGTCGATGACTTATCACACTTAAGACAAGTATTAGTGGTGACTACAATACCAACCAGCTCCCCGCTTACAGCAGTTGGCAATAAACTCCTGGACTGTTCCGAGAAAAAGGACAAGTATCCCCGAAACTTGAAGTAGCAATCGGGAAGAACGAATTAGGTATATGCAACAAACCGCTACAACGTGCAACACCGGCTTCCCCTCCTCAACGCCCGTACCAAGCCGCCCCAGTTTCTAATATGCCCTAACTCCTCAGCTCACTCCAAATATACGGAAAGATTACCACACACGCCTTCCAGAAGACGCCCAAGCTGGTCAGCATAACCAGCGGCACAGAGAGCGGATTCCTCTTCCAAGCAAGGGAAATCCGTATCCAGATCGCATACAGCGCGACAGCGAAGAAATGGGAGAAGAGCACGAATGGTTGGCGAATAATGCCCGCCAGCAGGCCGACAGGGCCGTCGATGCAGTTGCCGCCGAGCTGGAAGTAGCGGAAGCAGCCGAGTTGGAGGGCACGGAGGTTGACATCTAAAATGGCCAGTCAGCAATGGTGCGGCGGAGGTGTTGGGAGAGTGCAGGGACTCACCATCAGCAGCGAAGAGGGTATACAGCGCCATGGCCAGGATGTTGATGACAGCCGCTCCCTTCTTCCTCTGCCAGTGAAACTTTCGCATGGCTTCGAGTATGGACTTCGTGTCCTCAAGGTTAGGTATCCGCTCCGGACTTAGCAGCTCAGACAGCAACACTACGTCGTTGAAGGCGACAGTCATGCCGCCGCCAGTGAGAGGATGTCGCATGTTCATCGCATCGCCGATCATTATCATGCCGGGTGTTCGATTCGTGGAGGGCGGTAGGAAGGAGTTTGGCATTGAGCGTAGCGAGCCACTCTCTAATGCTTCCTTGAACGAGGGCTGTACGCACTTGGGTAAGCTCGGAAGGACCACGTTCTTGAGATGACCCTTTACACCGCCGTTGGCGACCGAGGCGGATGGTAGGCCCTCGGGCACGTCGATCAGAGCGCGCGTCTCATGGGTGCCGATCTGGTAAAGCAGGACTGGTGGGCCGTCTCCGAGGATGACGTGGCCGTGGTTTGGCATGGGTAGGTCGGCGTCTATCAGCTCAAGACCGAAGAACTTGGAGCGGACGATGGGCGTGTGTGGGATGTGAACTTTCCGGAATTTGGACGCGTAGCCGTCACATATTATGGTAAGGGCACCGAAGTACTGCAAGAGTTCCCGTGAGTGCGTTGTTCATGTCTACAAGATGGTCTATCGAAGCTTACATAGTCTTTCTCGCCCTTGGTAGTACACTCGACGCCAAGTATCTGACCTGTCCACCCATTCTTGATGGTGTCCGTCACAGTGCTTTCCACAACCGTGACATTCGGCGTCCGCACCGCAGCGGCTCTCAGCTTCTGGATGAAGCGCCCGTGATGGAAGGACCTCCCCTCCGGCCTCCTCTTTTCACTCTCCACTCCATCCGCATTCTCTGGATACGGTATCCTGACCTCCTCCCCATAGTATATCACCTCGTATCCCTCCACTCTGATTGCATCTATGCCTTCCAGACAATCTCTTATCCCCAAGGTCTCTAGGGCGCGCACACCTCCCGGCTGCAGTAGTTCTCCTACTATTCTATCCGGCTCCTTCAGACTCCGTTCCAATAACACGACGCTTCGTCCCTGCTGACCGAATGCTACCGCTGCCGCACAACCAATTATTCCTGCGCCCACTATTACTATGTCTGCATCATGGTGGACTCTGCGGCGCTCTTCCTTCTCGTCGTACGTAGGTCTGTCGTCGTCGAGCATCGTTGGCATATCAATTTCGTTTGATGGAGCAAGTGACTTGGAGTGTATCTGGCAAAGTCCAGATTCAACAGCGTCGTGGAAATTTGTAGTCGCTAAGCAGCCAAATGAGGGAATCCGGTCGGTGAGATGCGGCACGAAGAGCGGTGCTATGGTGGGAGTGAATTAGTGTCGGTGATGATGGTGGAGGCGAGTCTTCGTTGGGTTCATCACGCTCAAGGCCAAGGCGGTGAGGCTAAATCTACATCTTGGCACACGTCGACAAGCTGCAGGACCGCGCTCTGAGTAGGTATTGTAATTCAACTCACGCGTCTTGTATCTGAATCTATTACAACTACCCTCTGAGCTCGAAGCGTAGGTGCACTATGCTGCAACATGTTCTGTGAAGCCATTGCAGAAGCCGCGCAAACACTTTTGGTCGCGAGATGGACCTTCGTCGAGTGCACGTGCTCGACACATCGGTGGCTCGGTTCATGCAGGAACCATCGAGGATCTGCAAAACATCCGCCTCTCACGCCACGACGTCTCAGGTGTCAGCCAAAAATCAGAGGCGTGCTCCACCTTCGCGGTGGCTTTGAATCTTGTTTCAGCTGTAAGCCAGGTAAACGTGTACGGAGTACGGTCATGAACATACGTGCGCGTGGTATGGGCGCATATTAGAGACCATGGCTGTGGAATCGCAAGCATTGGTTGGTAAATGTGAAAGATTACGTGCTTGGAGAGGTTTATTCCCCTTAGCATGACAAAGCGTATGGCAATGGTAAATTCGCCCGAATAGAATCGCTTCAAGAATCTATCAAGCTTCCCAAGCGTTCAGACATCGCAACATAAGACTCCGATACCCGCAAAAAGTGCATACAACCCAAAACAGAGCCAACTGCCCGAAGAAAATGAATTTTAGTTCCTCGCCAACAAAAACCTGCTAGAGTCCATAGCATCAGGCAGCGGAGAAGGTTCAGGCGACGGCACCTCCTCTAGAGTCGACTGCCTAATAACGCTTAGCTGCGGCGGCCGCTTGGGCGCTTCCGCTTTCGTCGCCAGCGCGATGTGCGAGTTGCGGTAGTACGCGTCGAAGAAGTCGCTGAAGCGGTCATTGCTGGTGCGCCCAGCCACGGAAGGCCCCACGGAGCTGCTGGCGTCGCTGGGCCGACGGCTGCCATTATTTGATGATTGAGAGGGTGGATTTGTCGCGCTCTTGGAACTGGCGTCTGGCGCAGTAGTGAAGAAGTTGAAAGATGCGGCGGACTCGTGTGACTCCCTGGAGCGGCCCGGCTTTGCTGTGCTATACGTGCTGCTCGAGGTGCTGAGGTCACGGGTATGCGAGGTTTGTGAGGGTTGGTGTGTGGGTGGTACTGTGGGTGAGGGACTGCGTGTGGAAGAAGAGACAACTTTTTAAAGGCCGTGTTAGATACCACATCTACCTGACTAGCTAAGGCGTTAAATTACATTCGGCACCAAGCAAATATCAGTACCCACCTAGCGCCGCCCGCACTTGCTCCTCCCTGGGCTTGGCGACAACGACCGCGGGTAAACATTTTGGACAGCTCTTGGCGGCATCGTCGGTAGCTCGTACTGCGCCGGCCCCGGTGAAGCAGAACGGCTATTGCTCTGGAACTTTCCTCGACCACTTTCGAAGGATGCCTCTTGCGACCTAGTGCTGGCTATGCGGTTCTCGGATACGGAAACTGCGTGCACCGGTTGTCCGAAATATTCTGGCGTGGAGGTCGACTGGGAGACCTGCATGTAGCGAGCGGCATCCGACGCCTTTGTACGTAGGTCCACAGAGTGATTTGAATGCGGAGATAGAGATCGAGGCGAGTCCGGGTCTGGCGATGTCGAGGTCGACCTAGGGGTTTCCGAGTGCACAGGAGAGGGTGGGACAGTCAAGTTCATGTCGACGGTGTTGCTGTGGTTTATGCGCCCATTGATCTGTGCATGAGAAGGTTGCAGGCCACCGCCATTGATGCTAATAGTAGGAGGAACTTTTCGGGATTTGGACGGGCTTGCAGCGTCAAGGTTGATGCCCGAATGTGTCCGGACAAGCGGGAGGCTCGTCACGCTGGCGGACGGCGTGGAAGAAACGACCTTCGGAGACGCAAAGCTGCCAACAAGCGTATGAGAGCTCATCGAGGGGTGCCAGGTCGCGAGCCATTAGGCGTGCCAGCAAGGGAGGTTGGTCGAGACTGTGCCACGCCGCCAAAGAAGCCGGCTTCAATGGCCCTCACACCAAACAGATCCCCTTCATCTTTTTCTCTGCCGTTGAGCTTCACTTGGTCTTCCTTGGCGCCACGCGCAGACTCGATCTCCGATAACTTCATGTGCTTCTTGAGTCTATTCACTTGGTCAGCGGCGCTCCGCAGGCTTGGCTTGGCTCACACGTACTTTCTGCGGTCAAACATTACTTTAACAGCCCCAGCCAGCAATGTGGCGAGGAGCAAAACACCAAACACGAAGCTATGAAACCACACAGTCAGCGCTTGTGTCTCCGCTACCTTCATGAACCGACACTTCATACCTATACTTCCATGCCAGTCCAAGACTGCCGAACCAGCCCATCTTGAAGGTGAAGCTTGTTCTTCGAGGATACGATAACAGGCGCCGCAGGTAAGCTCTCTTTCAGAAAACGACCAAGTTTCCCAGAGAGTAGGGGTGATGGATGGCTAAGGATCCGTGCAATTGTGGTTCACGTCGAAGCGAAGAGAGGTCGTCACTACACCAGAAGGTTTCTGGTTGTCGCCAACGGAAGTCAACCCGACAAGTAGATCACT
This sequence comes from Coniosporium tulheliwenetii, assembly GCA_030247845.1. Classification (NCBI taxonomy): domain Eukaryota; kingdom Fungi; phylum Ascomycota; class Dothideomycetes; genus Coniosporium; species Coniosporium tulheliwenetii. Next base: position 314,153 of record JAPDRP010000019.1, on the reverse strand, counting down.
ATCTCCGATGGTGATACTGTTGCAGAGGACTAAAAGACGCTCCGCAGTTTTTGATGATTTCGCAAAGCTCCCAATGTGGTATCAAGCCGGAAGATGATTTGATAGTTCAAACGTCGCACTACGATATAAACGAGAGTGATACCCCAGTTCTCCAGGAATGCGGCAGGGGAGCGAGAGGACGTATACCAACGTATACAAGCAGTCAAACTGATAGCGCGTAGAGGAAAAGATAGGACGGAGGAAAGAGAGGAACAGGACGGAGGAAAAGTAAACGCGTTCACTACCTAGCTCTGATGGATTTAGCACGGGGTTCGCGAAAAAGAATAGTCGTGCTCTGATGCTGCTACTGGTTCCTGGCTAGAATGCGTTTGGACGAAGCGCCATGGATCGTTTCATGCCTTCATTTGCGTTCCGAGCCTCACATGCGCTACGGACAGGGTCGAGCGCTCTTGGTAGGCGACGGCGCGTCTCCATTGAGGCAGGATAGGCTGTGGGGGTGTAGCAAGCTAACAGGAAGAGGCAACGCTGCCGTGGCTCTCCCGAATTTCGTACGTTTGGCTTTCGACATCGAGGAGCCAAGGGCTGCAGGGTACGATGAGGTGCCTCGCTAAGAAAGTCTGGAGACGCCTCATAAACTTTGAGGACGTGCTCGACGCGTGCACCACGGCCTTTCTGTGTGGTTCGTCTCCTGATGTTGCCAGGGCATATCTGCTGTGCCAGCCAAACCATGCGGCCTCAGTTGCTGCCGAAAACGCGCTCCTGGCATTGACAGAACGTAGGGTAAGGTAAACTGAGCTTCCCATCGACATGCTGAACCAAGGTTGAGAAGCCTAAGTAAAGACTCGATCCAATTGTGGCTTCGAGGCGGAAACCAAGCAAGACCAAGCAGTCGCTTGGCTTTGAGGAGGCAGAGGTTGTGATAGCTCTCATTGGACAACATCTCGCCGAGGCAGGCGTCTCAGGAGGCGCTCAGGGGTTCATCGGAAGGACTTTCAGAAGTCGGGAAAGCGTAGAGGACAGAGCGGCGGTCTTACTGGAAGCATGCATGGATCATTTGCAAAGCGGCGTGCTCCTGAGACAAAGCGACTCGGTGGCTTGGCTGGCGTCAGGAAAGGAGGCCGAGGATCCTGGAAGTCATGAAACGCTACTCGAGCAACACCCAAGCTTCAAACCGCCCAAACACATCAGAAAAGCTAAAATTAGCTGTGAGCGTGTCGTGCTCATCGATCGCCATACTCTCAATCTCCGCGCAACTGTGAAGGTGCGCATGAAGCGAGTCGCTGCTCCCCTGCGCAGAGCCCTTGAATCTTAGATCGGAGGATTTTGCGTGCGGCGTCATCCGATAACAACGATACACAAACCAACCATGTCGGCGTCCAATGCAAAGGTGCTCTCCACCGAGCCTCTGGTCAGTACCGCCACGATGCGATCCACGTACCTGGCGCTCATCGCCGCCAGATGATCAGAGACGCGAAGTGGACGACCCTCGTCAAGTAAGTCAAGCGTTGCTCCGAGGCCCGCCTGCGTTAGGACCGAAGGATTCTGTGTCTCGTATTCACCATTGCCTCTGAGCACGTTGCTATATTACCGCGTTATCGCCGCGCTGTGGCGTCCCGAGCATCCGAGCATTTACATCTGTGCACCCCCTGAGACCCTGCGACTGACTCCCCACCTCAGAACTACCTACACTGATCCGAATGGGAAAGAGCGGACCTGGGAGTCGGCGCAGCGCCAGACTCGCCCGAAGAATTCCCTCATCGACGGTGTCGGCATCGTAGCCATCCTCGAGAAATCTACCGGTCCCGAGCTTCTGCTGCAGAAGCAATTTCGACCCCTATCGACAAGGTCACCATCGAGGTGCCGGCTGGACTCGTCGATGAAGGCGAGAGCCCGGAAGTATGCGCACTGCGGGAGTTGAAGGAAGAGACGGGATATGTGGGAGAGGTTGCGGGCGAGGGATTTGGTGTCAGTCCTGTGATGTTCAATGGTGAGGGCTCCTGTCTGGGCCGCTAGCGGAGGGCTGTCGGGGATACGAGTGGCCCCTATATCACAATTGATTATCCCTTAGCTGAAGGCTGTGCTGACTGAGTGGACTATCAGACCCGGGCTTCTGCAACACCAACCTCAATATGATACATGTCACCGTCGACATGTCCAAGCCCGAGAACAAGGAACCGAAGCCGGAGCTCGAGGAGAACGAGTTCATCGAGTGCTTCTCAGTGCCATTAAAGGATCTGTATGCGCAGTGCAGGCAACTAGAGAAGGAGGGCTTCGCCATAGACGCTCGGGTAGGTACACTGGCTGAGGGCATAGAGATCGCAAGGCGATGGAAGTTGTGAGGTGAGCAATAGAGACCAAGAACTCAAGATGCATAATCACGACAAATAGATCTGCTAGAACGTAGTACTACAACCATGCATTTGATTCCGACGTCCTCTATCTATGCCGTTTGACCGTAAGAGAAGGTCTAACACCGAACCAAATAACACCACACCTAGCTTCAAATGTCGTGCAAGCTCAAAGAGATCCCCCAAAGCCTTTTCGTATCAGGCGTGATGCATGTCGCTAAAAGGCATTACCATTCGACAGCCGAGTGATAAGGCCGTCGACCGCCTCGTCAGATCCCCCACAGTACTCTTTCGTAAGCATCCCCAACGTATCGTCCCTACAGCTAGCGGCCACGAAGCCTAGATAAGGCCTGCTCGGATCCAGGACGCGGCTTAGGTACTCCGGATGGAACTGTACGCCGACGAACCAAGGGTGATCCTTGAACTCGATGATCTCCATTCGTTCGGCTTTGTCGTCCTTGCCGATGAAGATGAGCCCACCAGCCTCCAAGCGTTTGATATAGTCGGGATTGACTTCGTAGCGATGTCGGTGTCTCTCCAGCACCTCGCTCTTCTCCGCGTACAGCTGCCGTAACCTGCTCCATTCGCTGCCAGGCTGGAACAGGGTCGGCCGTAAGCCTAGGCGCATAGTGGCTCCCATGGTTTCCTTGTTCAGCTCCGGCATAGAGATGATCACCGGATCAGCAGCCCCAGCGTGGAACTCGGCGGAGGTCGCCTGCTCTATACCACAGATGTGGCGAGCGAACTCGATCACCGCAATCTGCATGCCAAGACAGATACCTAAGTACGGTACCTTGTTCTCGCGAGCATATTTCGCAGCTGCAATCATGCCTTCTGTACCGCGCTGGCCAAAGCCTCCTGGGACCAGTATACCGCCGGCGGAGCAGACGGCACCCCAGGCGTTGTGAAATTTTATTGCGTCTTTCACCTGCATGTGTGGCTCGAGGTGCTCCGCGTCGACCCAAATGAGATTGAGCTTACGGCGACACTTCATCGCTGAGTGCTCAAGAGATTTGATAACGCTAAGGTAGGAGTCGTGAAGCTCGATGTATTTGCCTACGAGCACGATATCGACCGTGTCGTCCCAGCCGTTACGTGGCGGCACAGTGAGGGTCTTCCACTGCTTCCAGATGCTGTGTCCTTTCTGTACCATCACAGGTGATAGCGCAGAATCATCGAGCTGGAGTATGTTTCGTAGTGATGTGACCAGGCCTTGCTGTTCGAGGAGAAGGGGAACTTGGTAGATGGAAGGCATATCGCGCACAACGATGACCTGCTCGAAGTCGACCTGGCAAAAGTGCGCAACCTTCTCCACGGTGGGCGGTTCGAGCGGCCGCTCACAGCGGCAAGCAATCTGCGTAACTGCTTGTTAGCGCGCGCTAACAAGCTGGATGGTAGCTCCCTCACCAGATCCGGAATGAGACCTGCGCTCCGAACAGCCTTAATAGCCTGCTGAGTGGGCTTCGTCTTCTGCTCCCCATTGACCACAGGCACGTACGAGACGTGGATCTGTAGAAAGTTGTTCTTTCCAGCCCTTCTTCGCAGCTGCGTCATGGCCTCCACGAACGGCATGCTCTCAATATCTCCAACGGTACCTCCGAGCTCGACAATGCACACATCGGGCGCCTCGTTGGTGTCATCCACGGGTATCTTAGCGACTCGCTCGATCCAGTCCTGAATCGCGTCCGTAATGTGCGGGACCACTTGCACGGTCTTGCCCAGATAGTCGCCCCTGCGCTCTCGCTCGATAACATGCTGGTATATTTTGCCGGTTGTGATGTTGTTCTCGCGGGTTAGGGTGATGTTGAGGTAGCGCTCGTAGTTGCCTAGGTCGAGGTCGACTTCTCCGCCGTCGCTAAGGACGAAAACTTCTCCATGCCTTCCGTGCAATCAGTAATCTAGTCGAGTAGACCCAAGGTATCGAGCATACTCTTTAGGGTTCATAGTCCCGGCGTCGACATTGAGATACGGATCGACCTTGATCGAGGTGACGTGCAAGGGCTGTCAGCATGGCTCGCCGAGTATTGCGCGGAAACGCGCGTTGTTGAGGATCACATATCTTCAGGCCAATCGACTTTAGAAGAAGACCCGTGGAAGATGCTAAGACGCGTAAGAATCATCGCGTTGAGGATCATTGACGCGACTCTTGTCGAGAGCTTCGTCATACCGATAATGCCCTTCCCCACGCCGCTGATCACGCCTGACCAAAGTTTAGTATAAGAATTTATATAGCGTTCGCTTGTACTGCTCACCTCCTGATACTAAGACGTACTTCATCTTCTTCTCCTGTTTGGACGGCATGTTTGCGGTGCCTTTCCTGGCTGCTGCCAGGGGGAAGAAGAGGAAAGAAGAAGTCAGGAATTTTTTGAACGTGGACCAGACATCGCCCGCAGTGCCCCACCACCAACGCCCGGGCCGCGACCTGCAGTAGACAGAGCTTGTTTCGAGGCGAGTCCTCACCTAACCCATTGGAAAAGTCGCCTTCTCACCGTGGAACTTGAAGAGGCCCTCTTCACGATGAGATTGTTATTCCGTGGCATTGGTGCTGTCACGGCTGCGTGCAGCCACAGCGCGGGCAGGAGCACGACGCGATCACGCAGGGACGGCCTTGGCGCGGATACGTGAATTCGTCCCTTCAATGATGCACATTATTCGAGGGCCAAGGGCCATCCAAAAAGTTCGTTGCCGCATCTATGTTCCAGCTTGTCGAATACCAGATTCACGACAAAAGTGGACTCGTAATCTTGGCAGTAATAGAGCAGCTAGACCGATTTCAAGCGACGGAAAGCAAGGTATGTTCAGCAGTTCAGCCCTTCAGTGCATCAAGCACTAAAGTTTTGTTCTGTCTAGAAACCTCGTCTAGGTTATTCACCTTAATGTCCGCGAGTGGCTTTCAATGCGGCAACATCCTTTTCAAATGGCCCTTGGGCTTCGTCATGTAGGATGCACAGCATCAATCACATCAATATTCGTAATGTCCGCGATGGCGACTAAGTCACCGTGGAGATACAAGTTGGTTTTCCCCCATACGCCGTCCACCTCATGCCGTTTCTCGAAGGGTATACTGAACATCAATCCGTAGCCGTCTGACGATGAAAGGCTCAGCCAGGAGCCTGCGCGAAGCGCTGCCAGCCTCTATCTCGCTGAAAAAGAAGTCAGGAAATGCTGAATCCAGCAGCGTATCTGACGGTCATCAAATCATGCCGCTGCCGTGGGAAACGTATCCATCTCCAAACCCCTTCTATTCTTCCCCGGAAGTCGTACGCTTCCTCACGAAAGACTTGTCATTGCCTTTCTTGACCTGTATGTTGCACCCTTGGAGCTTCAGCGCCCTCGTCAGAGCGCTGCTCGAGCGCATGCCCGGGAAGTCCTTGGCTGTGTAGACGGTGAAGACGTCGCTTAAGGCCTCAGACAGAATCGGCGTGAAGCCACCGACGTGCAGGTTCAGCGGATCTATCCGCATGAGCACGAACCGCAGCCGGTATCTGCCATGCGTTCGACACGACAGATCCGGAAAGCAGAAGAAGCAGCCCTCCACGTCGTGTTCGTCTTTGGCGACTGACGGCGATGCGACCAGTTGGCCCATCAATCTCCGTGTAGTGGGCCGGTCCGGTTGTACCAACGCCGTCTCCTCCTGTGTGGCATCCGCGTTCCATAATGTGCAGTGTACGACGTTTAATGAGTACCGCATCTCGTCGTTGTCTGGCCGGCCAGTTCTCGGGTCCGTTGCGATAAGTTGGACAATCGGCGGTGGGTCTATTACCCTGCGGTCCCGCTCTCCAAATCCACAGGCGCGTGCGGCTATCGGCTGCTGTCGAACTCGAAGCTCGTAGCGGAGCTCCCTATCGTTCGAGATTAGCGAATCGCCAACTTAGCAGACCGTACACTACATACCCGCTGTCTCGCGACTGGACTTGCTGGGACGCCGCGGGCGCGGCGAGCACATTGCTTGGACCGGCAGCTGCAGGGTCACCATAGTTCGAGGAAGCATAAAGTGGACCACCGGAGCTGTGCTGCATGCCAGTTGACCCTCGGTAAGGGACGTTACTGGGCGGGTAGCCAGGAGTGTAGCTGGGTGACGGAAGTGGAGCATATTGACCCCTCTGTGTAGAATCGGCTGAAGATACGAAGGATGATTCTTGGCTCATGGACCGCGAGTCCTCCATTTGGTACCTCTCGTATCTTTCGCCCAATCGAGACTGATGCAGCCGGCTTTCGTACTCCGAACGGGGAGACAATGGCGGGCCATAGTATTGAGGTGAGTATGGTGGATCCGATCTTGGAGGAGTATATGGGTGCGAGGTCACCTGCTTCTCAGCGGGTACGGCCGCCGCTGATGTTGGAGGCAATCGCGGAGGCCCTCTGGGCGGAGGCCCTGACTGTATCGGAGGCAGAGAGTGCCTCGCCAAGGACTCGTGGTAGTAGTCATGTCGTGCAGATGTCGACGGGATAGTCAGCGGCGGCAGGTGAATAGGCTGAGATACTCGACGGTAAGGATCCAGAGGCAAGGGAAAGTTGGGGAGCTTCTGGGTCTCTGTCATGGCTGGAGGAGGGAGGGCGGCGCTACTTGATGGCTCCCTGGGCGGCTGAGTTGAAGGTCGGGACATACGTGTATTATTGTTTGTCCGTGGTGGTGGGACAAGACGCACGCAGCCGCATTTGGTACCCACTTCTTTACCGACTGAGTGTTGTCACCTGGAGTAGGCCCGAGGCGAGGGTGGCAGTCTGGGATGGAGGCGAACGCTGGCTAAAAGCTCTTTGCGTTTGAACATGGCGATCACGGTGTTTATGTATGCGTACCAGTGAGAGCGGGTAGGGCACCAGAGGTGTATCAGGGTCGCCACGCCTCCACCCGTCTTCAGTCAGGCCGGCCTGTGTGCTTCGAGGATGTCGGCCAGGATACAATCCAGGGTTGAGCAAGCCTCACGCCATGGACATCTGCGAAACGAAGGGAACAGGATAAGCCCGCCGACGGACCGCTGCGAGCGCAAAACACCATGTTAGGCGTGACGTATAAGAGAACCCTGCAGCTCGGCAATTAAAGAGATAGTTTCTGGGCGCACCATAGTAGAGCGCTGAAATTCGAGGCCAGGCAGATGCGGTTGAGCCTACTCTACGAGTAGAAAGGTCCGCGACTCGTTGAGGATCAGATTCAGAAACGCTCGCTCGCGACGCCAGGAAGGGTCACGATTACTATCCCGGCTTGGTTTCGTGGTGTGCTGCCGCGCGCGGAGCTAGCCAGATGCGCGTCCACACGATCGCCGAGGGGTGCTTACTGCTACTTGTTGTCCCATGTCTCTGGAAGTGTGTATGCAGGCATTGCTGTTAGCGGTGCGAATGGTATGGCAGCCGCAGAAGCGCACTCTTGGTTCAGCTCCCCAGACAATCAATGCTGTGTGAGCAGATTGCTCCCGGCTGAGCGAGCTTGAGAAACCGAACGTCCAGCGGTGTATCTGAGTAGATTCGTGCCACCAAGTTGATACCATCCCTCGGACCGTGCGCTCTGTTTGTGCGCAGAGTAAACATGATGCTCTACGCATCTCATCTAACGCGGGGCCATGCGCTCTCAGCTCACGCCATGGAGACGGCGGGTCGGTGAGGCAATGGTGTTAGGATTGGGCAGCATGCGGGTGTCAAGACGCAACGGGCTGCTTCGAGGCCGTGTCATGAAGTGTGTCGGCGGCCCTGGTCTCGTGTGACTGCTCACACACGGGTGGCTTGGGGCTTGGATAGAGAACGCTGGAGGATTGCTGATCGATCTCCAGCTGTCAGGCGGGGCGTGGCGCACTAGCTAAGCGGCACGTTGTTGAGGCATGGCCTTGAAACGACCTTGAGGCATGCCGTGCGCCTTGCCTCTTTGCACTGCAGATCCACCGGGGCATCCCGTCCTGGTCCCTGTCCATCGTTCTTCGTCCTTGCATGTGTGTGGCCATGCAAGGACCTCGCCATCACGACAACCTGCTCTCCGTGTCGTCGTGAAGCTGCTCGTCAGCCGTTAGAGGCCGCTCGCAACCCATTGGAGTGACAGTCCAGAGGGTGCTGCAGGGAACTCCGTTGCGCGCGCGCGCTGCAACCGGGCTGCTGTTGCGCCCGGTTGACGGCCGCGCTGCACACCCGGGCTGGCGTCCAACGTCCGGGAGGAAAAAGTGGGCAGAATCGTACGTTGTGGCCGTCCTAAGGGATACCCCACATCCATCCATGGCTGCATGCCGCCGCATAAGCGTGAGTTTCGCTTGCATCGTCGTTCCAGAGCGTGCAGTATCGACCATCGATTCCGTGTTTGTGCAACGCTTTCCGAGATCCTCTACCAAGATCCCATATCAGATTCGACTGCCCCTGCTCCAACCACAACGCATACGCCACATCCACCACCACGAGCAAATCAAAGCACGGAAACCTTCCTCCGTCTGGTTCACTTCGTCCGCGACAGGCGCGCCATTGAGTGGTAAATGAAGCGCTTTCCCCTTGAAGACTCGCCAGAGGCGTCTGCGGGCCAGACAGGTGCACAGCTCAGCCCGCGCCGGTTAGCTTCATCGCGCCCGAAATTGTCTTCGAAAAAGCGCTGCTTCCTTCTCTGCCGTCGTGGTAAGCGGACGTCCCACCGGGAGATTCCGCTGTCTCCACCAGCAGCCATTGTAGTGTTTCCCGCTTCTCTCCTCCCCATAAAGGGGGTATGTTGGCCGAGCAGGACATTGAGCCACAGGCATGGTTGTGTCAGACCAGCGCTCGCGACTCGTGCCTGACCGAAGACGGAGTCAAAGCTCAGCTCCTCGACGTGGCTATTGTTCTCCGCTAGTTAGTGGCTGGCATGACCGCAGACTGGGATTCTGGTAAATCATGCGAATAAATCAAGGAAAGCGGCGAGGCTGGCCTGCTCAGTGGTTGGAATCCGCAAATCGACACCGTTGGAGCCGTTGACACCGTCATGCTTTATTTACGCGAGCCAACGGCTTAAACCTACTGGCCACCTAACCTCCACCACGGCCGTCCGCATCTCTACGCTAGAGTTGAACCCGAGAGAGCGCCACGTACTCTGCCAGTCTCACCATTCGGCTGCTCGTACCTGCTCAGCTATGGGTTGTCTCGCCAGCCGACTTGTCCAGCTGCTTTGACAGTCAAAGGACGGCTAGGTTCAGGCTCATAATTTCTGGTGGCGTACTTAACGTTCCGGAGATCGCGCGCATTTGCCGTTCTCCCGTCTGAAACGTCCCGCCTGAAACACGATCATGTCGGCTTAAGAAAATCACTGCAGGTTGGCTTGCTTCGACGTTGAGGCGGCGCGGCTGGACAGACGAGGAAGACGGGCCGGAGGATCTTGGCCAACGGGGAGAACCTTGTCAAGAGAAAAGACTATCAAGGTGTCAATTGCCATGACCGGGCTTGCCTCCAGCGCTGGCTCACATGTCGTCGCCGATCCTCGACTAGCCCACCGTCATGCCATCGCTCCGTTCCGGATCTCTCCAAGGAAGGAGCCGTTCTCGACATCGGCTGCAGCGCCGGGCCTGTGCCCATAAGAGCTAGGTTCATCGCTCCAGGATGCCCTGTCAAGCCACGGCAAATTCACGAAGGCGGTCTTCTGACGCTGCAGCCTCTGCTGTATGATTGGAGATCTGGGCCGCGTATGTCACAGCAACGAACCTGGGTGAAGGCTCAGGTTGATCAGCCGAGCAACCGTTATCCGGGTCATCAGAGGGATGTGGCAGCCATGGAGATTGCTATCCTATCTCGGTGATATCCGATCACAGCCACCGCAGCTGTGGAGATTTTCCGTCGGCTCATGAACAGAAGCGTCCTGGCAACAGCAACAAACAACTGGATCATATGCCCTGGAGTCAATTTCGTCTGCAAAGCCTGGTCTTCAACTAAAAACTCTACGTCAACTACCCCTTTTGCTACTATCCTCGCGCTAAGCGTGATTGACAGGATCCACTTGCAGCAACTCCACAAAGGCCACATAGACTTCTTCAGCAGATGCTTGCGATCGCTTCGACAGGGTGCTTGCCCGGTCATCGAAACTCCAGCCTTGTGTGTTCGAAAAGCACGCAGTGGAGTTCAACAAATCGCCGCACTTCCCCAGTCCGTTTCAGAATATGCAACTCCGCCCTAAAGCACTTCATCGCGATGGTCAAGCAGGGACTCGACCGGCTTGACCTCATCCCTGCTCCGACAAACTGCCGCAGTCAATCAGCACCGACGAGAAGCGACCCTAGTACACAAGGGGCTCTGACAGCGGTGCGGGGACGCACTTCTATCGCGAAGTAGTTTCTCCTATTGGCTGGACCGTATTCCCTTCTTCCAACGGCATCTCTATCTTGTATTCTTCTTGGTAGGGCTCGCAACTACGACGATTCGTGTTGTCATGTTGAGTTTCGACACTGCGGGCCCAAGTCCGCTCTCAGCCGGACGTAGCCAATGGTATGTGGCATCTGAGTTGCCGTGAAGGACTCCAATCCGGTTTTGTCTACGATCCATCGGTCAGAGCATTTGTAGTGGATATCCTTTGACTAAAGACCCGACTTGGTGTTCAGGCCGTGCGATATGGTTTGTTAGCTGCTGGTGACCTCAATTTGCCAGATGCATGGAAATTCTACGAGTACACAATTTCGATCATTTAACTATCCTTGCCCTTTCACCGCTCTTTTCCGGGGTTTGATCAAGGTGTTGAGCGAAATCGAGCAAGTCTTACAGCGGCAGGTAATTGCGCTTGCTAAGCAAGAGCCCCGTCAGCCTCGGAATGACTTTCTTTTTTCTTGTGAAGGGAATATCATAGTCCGGTCACGTGTATTGTTGAGAGGAGATGGTTTGCTACCCATCATTACTGCTTCGTCAAAGGGCCTTGCTTCTTACATTAACGTCTCTTGCGTAGTGTCTTTCCGAGGGACGCTGAAGTAACGTGTCGAGCTTGCGGATGATTACTATAGTCACGCATCATGTCGAGTCGTCACCCATCCAATTGCTTCGGTTCCGCCGCGCTCCCAAACCCCGTAACGTAAAGCGGACGATCAGACTCATTATGGCTGGTCGTGGCGCAAGCAGCTCTTCCATACTGCAACGCCAGACTAATGCAAAGCTGATTCTACTTGATGGTTATTGATTGCTTCACATCTTCGGACGAGCGCGGCCGCGCAAGCGGACTCTGAGCGGCCGTGCTCGCATGTTATCTTATACCGTGACTAGGCGCTATCAGCTGAACCCGAGCGGGTAATCAAGCACCCAGCTTTCGTCACTCAGCAGCTTTCCGCTACTTGGTTTTTCTCTGTGCATCCAGGCGTGGGGTAGTTGCTTATCTTTGGGTCCGCTGAGCTGACCCCTTATGTGAACACTACCGTGTTTAGGTTCTTGAAGTGGACTTCTTGCATTGTAGTAACAATTCACTCATGGCTTCCACAAGAGTCCGTATTCATAACACAACACAGCACAGTTACTGTACTGAGAATACCGAACCCACGTTGATGACACACAACATACACACCACACAACACAAAAAATCACAACCAGCTCTCCGATGCATTTGTGAGCGGTCCCGACTCCGGTCTTCCTTTTCCGTCGGGGTCTCCCATTGCTATAGAGGTGCAGCGAAGCGTCTGTTACCACAGTATCTAAGTATTACTTGAAGGCGTAAAATGAGCACGAAGACAACTACTATCAAACTTCCTACAATCCGGTTCTCTCAACAACTCGGAAACTTCCTTGCTTCTAGTCATCTTATCAGGACCTTACTCCGATCCCAAGGCTGTCATTTTTTACTCTTTGAGTTCTTCTGTTCTCTCACCTTTGTCCTTGATGTTTGAACCACTTTACAAAGCCGCAGAAACAGAGAGTCCGGCTTTCCGGCTCAACAACTTACGAGTCGAATCTCGGATCAAACGCAAGCCCTCCTACTTCCAACATCATGGCCCTTGCGACGTACTCGCCATGCGCTCAAGAAGACTATCTCGTGAACCTAGCCAATGGCTAGGCGCGTCGAAGCCGAATCAGAATCTGGACCCAAGCTACACCATACGGTTTACTGTCACAGATGGAGAGCGCACCGTGCAAATGAACACAAAGTGAAGGCGGCCCTACAACGGATCAACGACATAATCCTCAACGCGCCATTAAGAGACCGCCCTGTCCTTGTCGATTTAGATATCGAGATGCAATTCTACACCTTGGTTGCCGTTCTGGCATTGGCGATTCTCTGTGGAGCACATAGCCGGGCGTTTTCGAGACCACTTGAAGGACAGGACGACACTATGCGTCTATGAGGCGAGTACGACGATCATAAGCGGAACGAACATCCAGCGTCTGCCCTTTTCCCCACGCTCCTTCGACGTTAGGCGAAACCAACGCGAACAAACAGCCAATCTTTCTTTCAATAGATATTTTCGTCCTTCAACATCCACACGCTCACGATGTTAGAGCTAGTCATTCAGCTAACTCCACCTCGCAAAGGATCACACTCGCGAAGATGTCGTAATGGCCGGGATGATGTAGTGAAGGTGCTCATCTGCTCACACCAGGTGACCGGAGTCGGACTCAACCTAAAGTCCAAACGCTGGAACGTCCATCTCTTCGACCCTGTGCCTAGACATTCTGCTCTGGTTTCAATGGTCTGACTCCGAACTCTTTAAGCATGCACCATCACAGTTCCGTCACGTTCGACATCCACCTCAAGAGAAACTGAAGTATTCCGTCCGATCGGAGTCTCCAACAAGGCCCGCCATAGCATTTCTATACTTCAGACTTCTACCTGTGCGATCCAGTTGGTCCGGAATCCAGCAGCTCATGAGCACGCTGTTGAACAGTCGGCCGTTGTAGACAAGGAAGACAATTATCCTAGCGGGGATCTTTGCAAGGTGATAATACACTCTCTGGCTGGCCATGTTTTGAAATCCTGCACGGAAAACTCCCATAACCCTGATATCCGGAAATATCTCTGACTGCAACCCACTTCTAAGCACAACAAAACCGAGCAGTTCAATAAACCCAACGCGCAGATCTTCAGGATACCTGTGAGGCGATGGCGACCAAGCCCAATCCTTGGCAATCCTGAGGCGGACAGGCGTTCCCTCTCGTCGCCCTGCACCTAACATCCTCTACAAGCAAACATCTTCGACGATCTTCTACCCAGCAAAACTCAGTGTAGCGATAAGCCGAGATCAGCCTCTCTGATCGAAGACGTGTCGCATGTGCTCGCGGAGATCGATAGAAGCGCTGCTGATGGCACTTTTAATAGAATCTTGAGAACTTCTGGACGTTCCGAAATGGTACCAGGGCACTTTTCGTCCTTGCAGCTTCTAGCATGTCCAGACTCCGCTGTTGCGACCTCCTACCCTTTCCTTTGCACCGGTTTCAGGCGTTTCATGAAGGCCAAGACAATACCGCCGACCTTGTAGGCTTACAACATCCGGGATCACCTCACCGCGCTCCGGGGCGTGGAATTGGCGTTCGACGAGCTACTCACAACATTTGCTGTTGAGGATGTTCTCCCATTGATTTTCGGATGCTTCGTCCAGTGGCTTTATGCGCAATCTTCGATGCCACCCTTATCGGGGGGTGATCCTCAGATGCCGCTACCAGTGAAAGGCGATATCCAATTACAAGCAGTCCTGGACGTACCTATCCCAAGTCGAGCGAACTGTGAGGATCAACTGGTAACATCAAGTACAGCGCTTACGAGCTGAGAAATGGAAAGCTCGCCGGAGGCAGCCGCTTAGGGACGTTGTATCTGGAATCCTGTGGCCGAACTTCTAAGTACCAGCGCGAAGAGCGATCACCGTAAAGCCACCAATAAAAGCTGTTCAAGACAGTAGTGTGGTGGTGCGGGAGGTTTATTATGTGGAGGCATGGGAGGCATTGAGGCTTGGTATAGATAGCGTCCTTGGATGCGGCTTTGGCATCGTCGTCTCATCGACCACCGGCTGTACGATAGCATATGGAATCACCACTCGATCTGCTGCTTCGCTTCATGCCTCCGGTTTTAGGAACCCACAAGGAATACCAGCAACGACACCATAGATTGTTCGGAGTAGTAATGGTCGACAATGCGTACATTGTAAAGACGTCTGGACCCGCAATCGGGCGGCCGCGTTTGAGGAATCTTGGTGTGCCTTTGTTGAGGACGCCGCCCGTTGGCTTGGGGCTGTCAGAATCTAACAGGCGAGACCCATCGGCTCTCGCACCCAGCGGCCTGCAGAGTGGAGGTTCCTGAGCTAGAAGCCCTTTTCCACGAGGACTCTTCTGAGTTGAAGCGCTCGGCTTGTGACTCATCGTAGATATATATACTCTTGCCCGTGATGCGGAGCATCGTCTCGAACCCGTAATGCTGCTGAAACGCGTTGCTGACAAAATATTGGGTCCATCTCCGGACCGCGCAGTAGCTCTACGTGAATATTATTCAAACATGGAGCCCATCTTCTTCGCTCTTTGACATGCTTCATCGACTTCGTACTATGATCGTGGTCCAAGCTACCAGTGGGCGGCACAGGAGGTCGAATATAAGAGTAGGCTTGCTAACGTCCCGTAGAATTGCGCTTCGCTCAATAAGAGTGTAAGTGCGCTCCTGTATGAAGCAGACGTCTGATAGACCCTTAACATAGACTTGTCTTCAATCGTCTTAGTTATAATACCTACGCTTTAGTTGCCCGGTCGAAGGATTAGGGTATAGAGAGTAAAGATGCCAGACGATACAGTATTACTAGTGTCCCTCGGAAGTATAGAGTAATGGTAAGAGTAGAATCGGGTGTGGATACGGAAAGAGATAGAATGTACTGCGGAACGCTTGTCACTGACCGAATAGAAGGCCTGTGTTAGTCACTTTGATCGTGCGCGGTCCACGTAAATAGAAAAGTTATAGTATCGCTCAAATGAAATGAGCTAAGATATCTAAACCTGATACGTTCCTTGATCTCTTTCGCTACGGCATATGTCCGTGAAAAGACGAACAAGACACAGGTTGTGTGTGTTTCTTTGGGGTGGGATCAAGCTTGTCACCGCTCTTTCCGTTCGTGTCACACCCAGACTCAAATCCCTTGATCCACCGCTCCAACAGATAGCATCTTCGCTTGATTGTTGCTTCGGTGGCTTCCATTGTGTCACTCTGCCGTCCTGTATTGGGCGCGGTGGGTCTTCCGACGTCCCGGAGCGAGGTGGTATTCTCCCTGATACTATGGACCACGCAAATGTGATCACATTGTGCGCCTCGGGATCCACCCGTACGATCCGAGTGTCGTTTGATGTCAACCAGGCAGTTCACGGTCGGTTGGCGGTGTCGGCCTCTGTTCCTGGTGTCCAGTCGCTATGCAGTCAGTCAATTCTCCGTAAAAGGCGCGCTGCAGCCCCTTGTCAACCATCAGATGCGTCGCGTGTGCGAAGTTGCCCCACGGCTCCCCCGTTCGTAGTCTCCTCCGCACCATCGTCGCTCTCGTCGTTGTCGCCGTTCAACATCTCCACATCGTCGTCGTCAATTGCTTCTATCTCATCTCCCAACGGGCTCTCCCTCGGCTCCAGGAGCTCCAAATCCTCAAGGTGAGCCCTTGGCGGCAGCTTCCACAGACTTGTCGCGCACACCCTGTCCTTCGTCAAGAGGTCGTCGATGAACTGGTCCATGAACGTCAACGTAAACCCCTCCCTCGTCCGCCTCTTCAGCTTCCTGTAATCCGCCAGCAACGGCTCGAGTGTCCGATAAATCTCCACCGGCTCCCAAGCCAACCTGATATAGAACGCAGCCAACGCCCTCAAGTACTTGAACTCGCCTGGCCTGCCCAAAGTGATGCCCTCTTTTTCCTCGTCCCCCTCCTCTCCCTCTCCTTCATCGCTCCAGTTGAGGTATTCCAAAATGATCTCCTTCTCCGGCACAAGCTGTAGCAGCTTGAACGCCAGACACAGAAATGGCGTAGGTTTCCCCATGCCCCCGTACGTCCCGCCTATGAAGGTGAGTTCGACGGCGCGGTTGCATAGTGTGGCTGCGTTGAGACCGAAACACTGCTCTTTCCAGTAGTAGGACTCGGTGATGCGGTCTCGAACGGCTTTTTCGAAAAGGAGCGCTGGGTTTTGGCCGCGGATGAGGGCGCCGCTGTAGCCGCGGTCGTCGAGGAGGGCTTTCGCGTCGGCTTGGTGGGAGGACATTCTGGGCTGGCGCCTCCCGCAAGGTTGCGGCGACGAGGCGACTATGTGTTCTGGGAGGATGTGCGCGCTTCGAGCTCTGGAGTTGAGCTACCAAGCGCCAGAAGCTGAGGCGCCGTGATCGTCTACGCCTTCGAGGTGTCGTTGGAGCTGTGAAAAGCGCGAATGAGGCTCCGCCAAGATTTCGGTCTTATCGAGAACTGATAGTCGCCTAGCCGACTCGTGTAAATATTAAGAAAAAGCCATCGGCGTCATATTCGATCGAGAACTCGGATGCACGAGCAGCCTGCATATCGAAGCATTCCATCGGAGATTGTTCGAGAATCTGCATGTCGCTGGTATGGTGTTACTCACGGGAGGCCAGGTGTCTGTGGCCATATCCTCCGCTATTGGTATTACTATAGACAAGTACACGATAAGTGGTAGCTGACGTGCTATTCTAGTCTTCTTCTTTACCTCAATCCTGTTCCTCGCCGGCTATGTGCTTCAACAGCAAACAGTATCAGACATCCAAGCCGTCATTAAGCCACATGTACCGTCGCCGATAGCACCACCTGTGCCTTCCCCATCTCCGACAAACCCAAATGCAAGGGCAGCTCGTCCTGTAGGCGCAAGCTTGAAGCGATATGGGGAGCTTCAGGCATACCTATCGTCGGGGCCGAAGTCAATCGACTGGAGCAAGCTGGCGTACACACAGCTAGTCAAAGACCATGCCGATGTCTGTAACGCCGTCATGCTCTTTGGAGACTTGCACCGAATGAAGAGTCCCGCAAGGAGAATACTGCTGTTTCCACAGGCCTGGGCGACGGGAGGAAAAGGCGAGGTGGAGGATCCTTGGGCGGAAACGAGCCGCAGGTTGCTCAGGAAAGCAGCAAGGCGATACAGAGTGATCTTGCAGCCGATGACGACCATGGCACATGGGGCTGATGGTGAGTGGTGATATAGAACGATCTTGGGTGGTGCAAAGGAACCTACTGACCGACTGGTCATAGATTCGTTGGCCTCGTCTTATTCTCTTGCCACCCTATTCGCTCTTAAAGATTATGACCGCGTTCTACAACTGGCAACACCCGGGCTTGTGCTCGAGTCATCACCTCTTGACTCGATTCTAGGCTTTGGGCGTCCGGAGCCACTGTCCGCTCTTCCTGTGGACGACACGCGCACAAACATATCGATGACTCTTCTGCTAGCCCGCCCGTCTTCCAAGTCATTCGAAGAGGTGTTTCAACAGTGGGTATCCGGTCCAACCTCCGACTCTGAACTATTCCGCCATATCTTTTCCCCTCCTCGCTCCCTGCTCCCTTCACACTTCCATAAGCAAGGCATAGTTACGGACACAGCGTCGTTGCGAGACGTTCCAGAATTGTTCAACACCACAAGTTTCCTAGATCGGACAGCATACGTGCATCTATTCGATCCAGGATTGCCGGGTCCAGAGTACGATGTGCCCTATTCGGAGCGACTGCGCTTCAGGCCCAGACACGACGATGCGAGTTTCCTGTGGGAACGATTCTACGAGACGTACAGGCAGAGGAGGATGGACGTTTGCGGCTTGGACCTAGAGACCTGGCAACCGCCGGTCGTTGTTGTAGATCAAGCTCCGAAACACCCGACTGAAGAAGCTACGGAAACAAGAGAGGCAGGAGCCACAGCAACTCTAGCTGTTGAAGATGTAGATGACAAACCTACAGAGCATGGCGATACATTGTAACGAAGGCGCCCACGGAAGCACGGCGTTCTTGGAGCTTTTTGGAGTAATGGCGCTGTGAGTCGCAATTGTAGATAACCGGGACCGATGTCTCTGTTGATCTGTCGAAGGAATTCGGCCAGGAAGCCGGTTCGGCGTGTATAGACTGTACGACCATAGCTGATATGAACAAGTGTGATTTTACATCTCCTTGCACTGTCACAGTAAGAAAGCCTGAGAGACTGCAGATATGCAGCTTCAACGGGCTGACGTCATAGTGATAAGATGTCACAGGTATCGAGGAACATAGGAACTTTCGTGCGCAAGCACCTGAACAAGACATCCACCGCCTCAATCTTCTAGCAGAGTTTCTTGTTAAGCGTTTCACGGCTATTGTCTCGTATTGCTGTATTAGCCATACTGACCCAAGCATCAGCTGCACACCATGGCCCCTAAGAAGATTCTCATTATCATGTCCGACGCCGACCACTTTCCTCTGCACAACACAGGTACCGAAGGCAAGACCGTGCCCCAGCCCTCTGGCTTCTTTCTGATGGAGCTCGCCAAACCATTACAAAAGATCCTCGATGCTGGATACGAAGTCACCTTCGCCTCGCCAAAAGGCAATGAGCCCAAGCCGGATCCACTTAGCGAATCCCTCCTCGCGTTCGCCGGCAACTTCTACGAGCGCAAGCGCGAGAACGAGCTCATTGAGCGTATGAAGCGCGAGAATGGGTTTGCCTCTCCGAGGAAGTTCTCCGATATCTCAGATGAAGAATTGAAGAGCTTCGCGGGTGTGTTCATCCCCGGGGGCCATGCGCCGCTGGCAGACTTGGGCGACGATCCCGAGCTCGGGCGGATCCTCAAGCACTTCCACGCAGAGCATAAGCCTACTGCTGCCATCTGCCACGGACCGTACGCTTTTCTGTCGACGAAGGCCGCAGGAGACGGACAGTTTGCGTACAAGGGATACAAGATAACGAGCTGGTCGGATGCGGAAGAGAAGATGATGGAGACGATGCTGCGGGGCGAGATTGACAAGGTAGAAAGCAATTTGCGGGATGCGGGAGCGGACATGGTGGAAGGTGTTGGGGAGAAGTTTGGAGCCATCACCGTGGACAGAGAGGTCGTCTCGGGAGGAAATCCATTGGCTGCGAACGCGCTGGGAGACAAGTTCTTGGAGATGCTGAAATCGTGAAGGGAGACGGCTTGTAATACGGGTCCAGCGGAACGTTCGATACACCGTAATGTATATGAGGATTACTTGCCAAGGGTTGTGCATTTAACACCCTGCTAGGAGGTTTGAGGAGCTCCCGATAGGAGTATTTCAGGTACATCGAGTTGTTCTTGAAGTTTACCTAGGCTATGCATACTGCTTCGACACGGTGTCCTCCTTAACGGATGTTGCTGTGTGTAGTCGATCGAAAACTACCTACAGGGCAGGGTCCGAGTCTAAGGTCTCGTCCAGAACGGGCTGATTCTCTATGGAGAGGAATGCGTGTACATACAAGTCTAACAATACTTACCATAGAAGCTGGTAGTCTTGCGGTCGAATGAGAGTCGCCTCAACCATGAGACGACGCGGCTTGTGCTTTCGTTCACTGCGACTGACCAAGCAGCGAGGCACCAGTGGCTTCCCGGCTGCTCTCCCGCCCTTGTACCAAGGTACCTCGATGAGGAGGGGAAGGACATCGTCCCGCTAACGACATACGAGGCTTCTGATCATGGCTCGATCCTTACGATGTTCGGCCTAGCCCTCACTCCCCGCACCAGCTTGCTGCTCTCAAGCAGCTCTCTCAAGCCGCCCTCTCTCACCTCTCCCTCCACTTGACTACCCTACTGCACACCTATATCGCATCGTGGTCGTCAATTGCTCAGCCGCAGCTCCTTGCCGCCTTCCTTCTGATTGCTCGTTGCTGTGCGCGCTTCACCACCTTACCCCGCGAACGGATTTAAGCTTGTGGAGCTCAGCTGGACGGGAAGCTGTGGTCCTTAGCGTCATTCGTGGAGCCGATACCTTACTCAACCTGTGCGGTCAGCCCACTCTCTCTTTCTTCTCCGATTTAGTGTCGATACCAGCAGCGTGCAGCTGCGCAGCGGTCGTTCCTGAGTGCGATAAAGATCGGCGAAAGCCGCCTTGCAGGAGCTCATTGCGGGCACAGGTAAACGCAGATTCCATTCCTCCCGGAATTGACCTGCCGCTCTCGCTTCTATGCCGACTCTCGGATTCCTAAAGAAGAAGCGGACGAAGGACTCGTCCGGCTCGAAGGATCTCGATTCGCCAACGTCGCCGGCCAAAGATCACTTCTCACCAATAACACACACCACCTCCAAATCTTCCGACCTCTCGCGAGCCACGACCAACAACTCAACGCTGTCCAAGGTCACGACGTCGGGCTCATCGCAGGAGCAACAATCCGCGCAGACTAACGACTCAATGTACACAACACAAAGCTCGCATCAGCCAACCCAGCCAAGCATACAGAACCTGATCCACCCATCCAATGACAGCAAGACTGGAAACGCGAATGGAGCCGCGGCGCATCCGTCGCAGAGGGCCACCAAAGGCAAATACACCCTCCAAGACTTCGACTTCCAACGGACGTTAGGGACGGGCAGCTTCGGCCGGGTGCACTTGGTGCAGTCGAAGCACAATCAGCGGTACTATGCGATCAAAGTTTTGAAGAAGGCGCAGGTAGTCAAGATGAAGCAAGTGGAGCATACCAACGACGAGCGTCGCATGCTGGGCATGGTCAAGCACCCCTTCCTGATCACGCTCTGGGGCACATTCCAAGACTCGAAGAACCTGTACATGGTCATGGACTTTATCGAAGGTGGTGAACTGTTCAGTTTGCTACGGAAATCGCAAGTATGTATACAAGAAGTGCTTGGAAGAGGCACGCGCTAATACTGCTACCGTAGCGTTTCCCGAATCCGGTTGCTAAGTTTTACGCTGCTGAAGTCACTCTTGCGCTGGACTATCTCCACTCAATGGACATCATTTACCGTGACTTGAAGCCTGAGAACCTCCTGCTCGATAGGCACGGTCACCTCAAGATTACGGATTTCGGCTTCGCCAAAGAGGTGCCAGACATTACGTGGACGCTTTGTGGTACACCAGATTACCTAGCGCCAGAAGTAGTCGCCTCGAAGGGATACAACAAATCTGTGGACTGGTGAGTGCTTGTTGGAGGACCACAGGACTGGAAGCCGCCCTTTTCGACAAGCTAACCATGGAGTGTGCAGGTGGTCACTAGGCATCTTGATTTTCGAAATGCTCTGCGGCTTCACCCCTTTTTGGGATGGAGGCTCGCCTATGAAGATTTATGAGAACATCCTCAAAGGGCGCGTTAAGTATCCGCCTTATGTCCACGCAGATGCCCAGGACCTACTTCAGAAACTGATCACGCCCGACTTGACGAAACGCCTCGGCAACTTGCACGGCGGAAGCAAGGACGTGATGCAGCACCCCTGGTTTGCGGAGGTCACCTGGGACCGCTTGGCAAAGAAGGACATTGACGCCCCGTACGTACCACCGGTCCGCGGCGGTGCTGGCGACGCTAGTCAGTTCGACAAATACCCCGAGGAGACGGAAGCATATGGGCAGACCGGTGATGACCCGTAAGTTTGGCCAGGTCGAGACGCGCACTTGAGCTCAAGTCTAATCATGCGACAGTCACGGACGTCTGTTCCCAGACTTTTAGAGTGCTAGCCGCAGGTGCTCCCTTACCACGGGGGCGTTGGCTGCCAGAGTTGGAGCTGCAAAGACGCAGCGTTATGTTTGTGAGACTTGTGCGAGACTAAGCCCTTAGGCATTTTAACGAGGAACAAGGCTGCCTTGGCTGTGTCGGAAGGCGATGGATTGGATGGCGGGATGGTCGGGTTTCCTATCTCTATCACATTCCTAATGTTCCACGGATGGCTCAGTAGGCGGCAACGGGGACAGTCCGAAGGCGAGATCGCTTGCGATCGTATTCCTTCTCTAAGGTTTCTCGCGTTTATTGAGATACGTGTGTATTATGATGGAATGTATTCCTTGACTTCGAACTGGCGCATTTGGAGTCCCTTGTGCCTTTGACGAGAAAAGCGATTGAAGCAACAAAAAATCATCACCGGGGCTTGCCAGCAGTCTGCAACGTCATCTACATTGGCTCAGCCCTAGAGCGCTCCAGCGACGGATCAGACGAGCAAACTGCCTGAACCTAATAATAGGTAAGATGCCTGACAATTTGTTCATGTTCGCCTCTTCTCATCAACCTGAATTGATGCCCGTGATTCGTCCGGCGTATGAATATCCACAAGCTCTCAGAGCGAAACCCCCTTGAGTTTGGAAAACTGGGGCGTCGATCATGCACAGGGGAACTGTTCAATCAACGACTGGCATCGCGGCAGCCAAGAGCGGGTGCCTCGTGGTCCGAAGCTTGGTGGCTGTGCATCTGCCCGGTCACGTATCGACGACCGACGACCGACGACCTTGCCCAGAGTGTGAACACTCACTGCCGGTCTACGATATCAGGTCCTTGTTTGCCTTCTCGGCCCTGTGAGATTGAAGAGCCCGCTCTTGTCTGAGACACGTCTGTCGCCTGACTTCCTCCATCTAACTACACTACGGCCTCAGGCGCGAAGCTCTTGCCGCTACAGGATCGTATCTCCTCCCGTAGCGATGTGACAGAAAAGTGATACTCTGGAGGACCACGAACATCGACCGCACTTCAACAATATGACACTCCTTCAATTCGGCCATGGCCGCCATCACAAGCGGAAACAGGAGTTACTATGCGACCAAGCCAAGCCTCAACCCTATCCGAGCAATGGGAATGCGCTTTCACGGCCAAAGATAAATTCTCCAACCACGGGGATACTGCCTCCAGCTGTAATATCATCGCAGCAATTGCAGCGAACTTCATATCCGACTCCACCACAGAACAACAGGCCCTATGCACAGCCTCGACCCCGGGCGCCCGTCCCACCGCAGAAGTACTTGTCACCACAGGCTACCCAGCCAGTAACGACCAACAAACCAGTGCCAATGGTAGTATGGCAGCCACCTCCAGAGCATCGCAGCAGCAGTCCTCAGTGTGCGATGTTAAAGTCAACTCTTAATCTTGGAGCCACGCTAGTAGCGCCTTTCAATGCCGCAGCAGCGTCGGTCAACAACTTGCATGATGGCCTGCACCAAAGAACGACCGAGTATATGAATCAAGGAGCTGCTTTGTGTGATATTATTTCCTCCAGACTGAACGCTATCATCACTTCCATTGACGGCGAGGTTTTCAGTGGCAACGAGAACGAGCTCGGTAAGACCACCTTGGGCCGCTACCTCTGGGAAACTGCCCTTACTGATACTTTTGTAGTTGTCGGTCAGACACCACCGCCTCCCTACTCTGGGGCGTTGGTCCCATCATCAGCTGATGTCCCAGGAAGTGCCAACACCAAAGCTCCTCCACCACCGAATGGCTCGAACCACTTCTCTAAGGTCTGGCTATATGCGAACTCTCGTATGCCGCCGCATCTACCGCCACTCAAGGTGTAAGAGGCCCACAAACCCGCTGTGAATGTTTGCAATAAACAAAGACTAAGTTTATCATAGTTACTTGCCAACATGGCCGTTGCTATGCCTCGCAGCTCAGTACTCTGAGCGAGTCTATGCGCGACCAACGTCTGCTGAGCATGAATCCCACATCGAAGCCGACTGGCGAGCCGGCACAAAGGCCATGGTACTGAAGAGTGTACTCAACGATGACACCAACACTATTGTCTTTGCCATTCGAGGCAGTCAGACTTTCATGGACTGGGCAGTCAACTTCCGCCCCGCTCCATCGTCGCCTGAAGGATTCCTGGACGACCCTGGCAATCTTTGCCATGCCGGCTTTCTCCACGTCGCACGGTCGATGATCCGTCCTGTGGCTGCTCGCCTTCGCCAACTTATCACGGAAAGTCCTGCAAGAGCCTGCAAATGCTCCTTGCTGATCACAGGACACTCTGCAGGCGGAGCAGTGGCAGCATTGCTCTTCTCCCACATGCTCTCCACCAACATATCCTCCGAGCTTACGGAGCTGGTACCGTTCTTCAAGCGTGTCCACTGTGTCACCTTCGGCGCGCCTCCCGTCAGCCTCCTGCCCCTACAGAAGCCGGAACGTGAAGACTGCAAAAAGAGCCTCTTCTTTGCCTTCGTTAACGAGGGCGATCCGGTTCCGAGAGCGGATCGAGCCGTCGTTGGTAACCTCGTGAAGCTGTACACGAGTCCTTCACCGGCGAGTATCTGTTCCAGCACCATCCATCTCGGCACAGCACTTTTGCCCCTGAAGACAGGGAAAGGCAAGAAACCAGCCGCGAAGAAGGCGACAACAGGGGCAGATCACTCCGGGCCACTGCCGTCATGGAAGGTGCCGCCGAGCACACTGAGCAATGCTGGCAGATTGGTGCTGTTGAGAAACACAGCTGGTACTCCTGCTGGTCAGGAGCATATCGAGGCTTCTACTGTCACGGATGCGCAGCTGCGCGAGGTGGTGTTCGGTGACCCGATCTGTCACATGATGAAGCTCTATGCCCGGCGCATCGAGATTCTGGCGACAAGGGCGGTCACTGCTGGCGGCTTCGGTCGACTATGAATCCAAGGTTTTGGATGCCCACAGCTTGCCTTGGGGTGCTCGGGGACAGAACCGGAACATCTTGGTCAACATTTGATCGAGTCTTTATCCACAACTTCCAGAAAGAAAGACCAAATCGAGAGGGAAACAGCGCTCCGATTACAGCCAAGGAACGTCAAACGAGCGAAGACGCACGGCGGGACGTGCAGATCCGCCTTGCTTCACTGAAGCATACGGTAGTTCGGGGCAGTGGAGTAGCATATCTGCTTGGCACAAGCACTTACAATGATATATACGAGTCCGACTCTGCGGAGGAGCGGCTATTGTGCATCGAGGAGCCTCTCAAGAGTGTGTCGTCGGTCATCGACCATCGAAAAGGACAGCTATCGGAGCCTCACGAACCCCTCTATGGAGGGGTTATTGGATTCTAGGTACTGATTGGGAATACCCACCCACTGAGGCGTGCATCGCGACGAGTCCAGAGCTGGGAAGTGCTTGTAGGGTTTTCAGGATACAGTTTCAGCATAGTGGCAATGAAATAATACATCGGCTTTCTCAATCTCGCTTTTGCCGCTATCAGTGTCTTCATCTTGCTTTAAAGTCCGTTACTGAACAGCTGTCTCTGCTTTCAAACACTCCTGCATACGTTCCATCACAATAATTACGGGCTCGACTCCACTGAAGCCTCCCAGACGGGCAATCACGCCCAGAAGAATCTCCACTTTTAGAGTGACACCGCTCTCAGTCATGGAGGATTGTCCCAAACGGTTGGTCATCGCGACGTTCACATGTTCTAGTTGGGCCCGCTTCACCGGCGTTTTCTATTGAGCGAGAAGCTCGCTTAGTCTCTTACCTGCTGTCGGGATTGTAGCGGGACGCAATTCTGCGTCCGGGGGCTCCAGACAGTCGATGCAGCGTGGCGTGGCGCTGCTGAATGGCTTATCTGTCAGGTTTGATATCCTCTTCATGCCGAAGGAAGCCGATAGAGACCCCCAGTCCTCACCCTGAATTCACGGTACCTGGTTAAAACGCGGTGACTGTTGCGCTGAGGTAGCTCGTCATCACTGGGCTCTATACTGTTCACCCGCCCCTCTTGCTCGGCCCTATCGCCGCCTCTTCCCGAGACCTGAGGCGTGGCCATCGAGTGAAGGTCTCTGAATAGCACTCTGCAAATGTCATGTGCCTTAGCAGCGTCACAGCAGGCTCAAAACCATTTGACAAAATACCGCTCTACCTTGTTGCCAAACCCTTTAGAATACACATCTTCTCGGTCTCCTCAGTACAGGTCTACCAACTACTATCAAAGTTACGTGCAACAGACACACCACCAAGCGAACACTTCCTTGCTCAACAACACACCATCACCATCAAACATGCTGCTCCGCTGCACCTTGCTCCTCGCCACCCTCGGGCCTCTCGCATCAAGTACCTTCCTGCAGCAGAACGCCGGGGCAGATGCACCACCCGTTGGTCTCTTCGGGCACGAAGAATACAAACACGAGGCGTGGACGACCGACGTACCGTGTGCGTCAGCGCCATCCTCTCTGGCTATGTCGACCATCGCGACTCCGAGTGTCCCAGGTATGGCGCTTACCGTTGTCAACGGTGCCGAAGCTACAGGTAGCGGAGGGCGGCTCTATGCCAAGACCTTCTCGGCTTGACCAATTTCTGTGGTAAGTGAGTCTCTAGCTGGATGACACCTTTGCGGAGGATTTGGCAAGTGTTGAATGCGGCGTTTGCTGACCTTCGGTGTGCTCATGCAGCAGCTCCTCAGACAAGGTTCGATTGATCACCTCCTACCGGCGCGGATGGCGGTGCTGGCCGGCGGAAGAGCTTCGTTGCTCAAATCAAACGGTATTGCTCCTCAGGCAACATGGGAACGGCGTTGAACCGACGTTGAGGTCTGGGTGTACTCGCGCTGCCCTGATGAGGCTCGCAGATGGAGTTCGTTTTCTGTTCAGGCTGGGTGCAAGTGTTCCATCACACTATGGTAGCAGGGTGGTTAGGTATAAGAAGTTGTTTGTGAATCATGTTACCTAGGCCCTGCTCGCTCTCTTCCACATCCCGAGGAGTAAATGACGCCGAAATGAAGCAGCAACTTTTAGCAAGCAGATGGAGGGTCCACCTACACCCGGTGCATTGTAATCCAGGTGAAGATCAACGCCAGTGATTAGAATCTGATAGTCGTAAGTGTGTATACGCAAAGAAAGCTTGGCCGACGTAAGCGCGGGCGAGTTCCTCCTTACATCCCGACATGAACGCCCTCAGCCGTAGCACACGGGTCCGGAGCGAAGATGACATTGCAATGCTCCCACTCCTCGTCGTTGGCGAGCCTGACGCGGAACTTGAGAGCGTCATAGATGCTGTGGAAGCGGAACTCGACAGTGCGACGCTGCAGATCAATTAGTATGGAAATCACCAGCTGCGAAGAAGCCAACTCACTCCCGACGGGTTTTGGCCGT
The DNA here is from genome assembly GCA_030247845.1 of Coniosporium tulheliwenetii. NCBI lineage: Eukaryota > Fungi > Ascomycota > Dothideomycetes > Coniosporium > Coniosporium tulheliwenetii. The sequence goes on along the minus strand of JAPDRP010000019.1, from coordinate 286,960 downwards.
TGATAACACGCTCGACCTTGCGTCCATCGCCAGCAGCCAGCTTCGTCAGACCGCCCATTCCCCACTCCTCATCTACACCGATAGCACGGACACAGCGCGTGACGCCCGCATCGTAATGGCCGCGAAGCATATCGTGCGCAGGGTCGGGGTCCTTGCTGGATTCGACCCAGACGATGCGGTCGTCGCCGGGGACTTCGATGCCGTTGCTCGTCTCGTCGAGGTACTTGGCGGCATCAGCGGCACGCATGAAGAAGACCCAGGCGGATGTGGAGCCAGGTGTGTACGCAATCTGTTCGACGCGACCGCCCCAGATGAGGGCTTGGATGCTAGATACAGTCGAGGTCGAGGGAAGATTGGTGAGCTGGACACGGCGGACTTTCGCGGCTATCAAGACTTGTCAGTGACTCGAAGCATTGCACGCTGCAGTTTCGCTTGACGGTGCGGTTGGTGTCCTGTCTGACTTACGTCCATGTGGCCGTTCAGCAGGCTTCGGCCATGCCGTGAACTTCAACACACCCTCAGTCTCAACGTTCTCCCTGCTAGCCGATGTACCGAACGGTGGATTAACGGCCGTCTCGTCGGTGGTTGTCGATCCAGCTGGCGTGCTATCGGTTGCGGCGGAGGTTGCACCGGTGCTTTGAGTACCATTGAGTGCTTTCGGGGCGGTGCGAATGGCCTTCTCAGCCAGAGCCTTGGCAGCAGCGATGCTCCTTTCAACGACCTTTTCGGCCTCGGCCTTAGCTGCGGCTGCAGCCTTCATGGCGGCCTCCATGTCATGCTCTCGCTTGTCCAGCTTTTCGCGCTGGTCCTTTGCCAGGTTCACAAGTCGCTCCTTGAGACCATCAAACTTGGCCATATGTTTAGTGGCTTCTTCGATGATTCCCTTGGCGTGCTCTTCAAGCTGCGACTGTTCGGCAAGCTTCTTCGTGGCTTCGTTGATTTGAGAGATGCACTCGTCCTTGATGCGGCCGATATCTGTCAGGCGTTTCTGTTGATCCTCCAGTATGTTCAAGGTGCCTGTACGCATCCTCTCGACCCTGTTATCATCCGCGGCTATCTTTTCGAATCTATCCTTACGAGTTTCCTTCAAAGACTCCAGTCGTTGTGCCAAGTTATCGAGAACCTCTTGTTGCTCAGCCACCGTGCGTTCAGCTTTCTTTTGCTCTGCTAGGAGGAGAGATTGCTCTTCGGCCCGGCGCATCGCTTCTTCTTCAGCCTTGATCCGCTCTTCCTCAGCTCGCTTCCGTGCCTCTTCCTTTGCCTTGGCCTGCTTCTCTTCCTCTGCCCACTTCTGTGCCTCCTCTTTCGCCTTGATCCTAGCCTCGTCCGCCTTGCGTCGGGCTTCCGCCTGCTGCTTCTGATGCATCTCCTCTGCAGCTTTGCGGCGAGCCTCCGCCTCCATCTTCAAGCGGGCATCTTCAACAGCCTTCTTGCGAGCTTGCTCCTCGGCTTGACGGTGTGCCTCCTCTTCAGCCTTTCGGCGTGCCTCAGCTTCGGCCGCAGCTTTCTTACGAGCCGTCTCTTCGGCCAGGCGGCGAGCCTCGTCTTGAGCCTCTCGAGGTGCTTCAGCTTCAGCAGCTGCCTTGCGAGCTTGCTCTTCGGCCTGACGACGCGTCTCTTCTAAAGCCCTTTGGCGAGCTTCAGCTTCGGCGGCAGCCTTTGCGAGACGTTCCTGTTCGACCAGGCGAGCGCGACGTTCCTCCGCCTCAGCCTTTAGGCGGGCGCCTTCAGCAGCTTGTGCTTCAACATGGCGACGTGTCTCCTCTTGAGCCTTTCGGCGTGCTTCGTCCTCAGCTGCAGCCTTCGCACGACGTTCATCTTGTGCCTTCTGACGTGCGTCGCTCTCGGCCTTTAGCATAGCCTGAAACGCTTCCTCGGCCTTTCGCTGTTTCTCGAGGTCGATGGCGGCACGCTTGGACGCCATATCTTGTTCTGCCTGAGATTGATGGGCCGCGTCTGTTTCAGACTTCTCTTGCCCGTTTCTTTGTCTGGGCTGCAGCTGCAATTCAGAGATGTGTCGGTTGATCGATTCTTGACGAGCGAGAGCTTCCTGTGTACGCTTCTCGAAAGTTTGTTGACGCGTAAGATCGGGTTGAAATTCCGAAGCGGCAGGGTTGGGCTTCGAGATCGACGCGTTTGGGGTGTCGTCTAGATCTTCGGGGTCTGAAAAGACAGGTGGAAGTGGCGGCTGGTTGCTACCCCCAGCACTGAAGGCGAGTGAGCTACCTCTGAGCGTGAACGGAAGGGCAAACGCGGGAAGTGAGTGAGACGGCTTGTTCACTGGCTTGTTGGAGGCAGTCGTTGACGTGCGGACGGAGCCGTTGCTGGCAGGTGTGGATGAGACTGCTAGATCTATGTCAGCTAAGACGAGGAAAAGATATGAAACACTGAAAGTAGATGACAAGCGTGACGCGTGTTGGTGGAAGCTCACTTGTGGAAGGAGTGTTGCCCCTGGCTTGAGCGGCGAGCTGACGGACGGCTTCCTTGAAGGACTGACGGCGCTCGGCGACCTCAGGTGGAGTGTCCGCCTTTAGTCCTTCAGCCGCGGCTGTCAGACTAGAGGATGTGTTGACAGCGGGTGGTGCAGGAGTCCTGTACTTGGACGCGTCGAAGGGTGGACGTTCAGTGCCGGGTGGGGTCGGCTTAGCGGGTGATGTCGAGGCAGAGATTGTCGGCGGCAGACGAAAGTTGAGCCGGTCGAGAAAGCTCTTGAGCGTCTCCGCATCATCAGCCTTGCCCCAGTGGCGAGCGGAGGCCGGTGACCGAGAGTCTGCGCGCAACATGGCTAATGGCTAGGAGCTTAGGAGAAGCGATGAAATGAGGGTGTTGTCGGTGTCCAGAAGGTTCAAGGAATTGGGAAATGATGGCACCTAAAAGCCTATTGCACAGCGAGATGAGCGAGGCGAAGTGGGGCTTTGGAGCAAATGACGGCGAGAAGAGTCACAAGAGAGCAGAGAATGGCGCGGAAAAGTTTGTGTTCTCGAAAAGGTAAGAGAGGAAGCCGCGTCGACTTGGTCGCCACATGGTCGAATCTCGGCTTGATATTGCTCAAGAGGCCACAGAACAGGAATGCCTCACGCAGAGCATGCCTCGGAGTCAACGAAGCTTGCGTGCTGCCATTACAGAAGACTAAGAACTAGATATGCTCTGACGTTCCGGCGGATATGCATGTGTCTATCATGCACTTCCTGCCACTCATGTGGAGTCACTGAGGTTCGCCATCACACCGACTCCAGTTGTTGACTCCCAGCCAGCTGTCAGTGTGAGCTTTGAGAGAGGCAGGCACGACATGAGTCTGCACTGCCCGGTCATTAGGAAATTCGAGTGCCAGTAACCGCCCAGACTGGCGCTGTACGTTGCAACGAGCCACAGGCCACCAGCGACAGTAGGCACTCTGCTCCAACGAGGAGGCACAACTGTGAGAAGGGCTACACATCTTGCTTCGTGCGAAGTAGATATGTGTAGAAGTCCTAGAGGTCCCTGCACTACTTGAGACATCCCGACTGGTCTCCCGTCCATCATTCGAGCGGCCGTTGAACTCGTCCCCGAGCCTGAGAGCAACGCTGGACGTCGAAGCAGACTTCATGCCCAGGCGGTTGTCAAGAGTGTCATCCACGGTTCATACAGGTGGCCTCGGAGCTGGCGGGAGCTTGGGAGTCCATGCAGGGCAAAGAAGCGTGCAAGCGGCCCCATTCATTTTCAGGAACGCCGCAGAACCCCCGCAATCCTGGCTCTTTTCCGAGGCGCTTTGTCCAGCTCAGAAAACACGCGGCCGCGAGCTGGCTGTGCTCGTGAGAGAGGATCCCCTGTGCGCCTTGAGGGTTTTCTTGCGACTGCTCTCTTTGCCGAACATGCTCTGTACAAGGACGAGCTTTACCGCAAACGCCGGTCAGTGGTCGGGCACTGCCCTCGATCCTTCAGATCCTTCAAATCCTTCTCTGCTCTGCTGCCGTGTCTCGCCTGACCCGGGCCATCCCCACAACTGCGGAGTAGCTTCCTCCGGCCGCAGTGCAAGAACACAGCTCTTGCAAGTACGCACATGAAGGTGCAGGGACGACTGGCAAAGGAAACTCAATGGCACTCAAGCGCCCCCGTCCGCAGGACTACGAGCTAGTCGAGAACCATCGAGCCTCTTCAGATTCCACGCGCTCCTTCCCAGATGTCGAGAGCGACGGCCTTCTTGACCATGGACCGCATAAAGGGCGTACAGTACAGCTCGCAATGTGGAGATATCCTTGGCTCGTATACCGATGGGTACATACTCGACTTTCAAGAAAGAGTGAGTGCTACTGAAGAACACTGAACCCTATCCTTGAAGCATAGGTCTTGCAGGCGAATTTGTATCAGGGTTCAAACGGCCACTAATGCTGAAGCTAGGTCTCGGTCGAATGGCGCCCATACAAAAGCGCCGGGAACGCCGCCGTATTTACCACCTATTGTTCTCGCTGGCTTGCGCTACACCGTACCTTCTCGTCATACTAGTAATCACCGTCGCCGCGCTCCACTCCTCGTACACACATAAGCCAGCACATTACAAAGACCTTGCAGACCAGTGTCTGGGTCTAGAGCCTGGCTGCGCGAACAAGCACAATGAGAAAGTCTTCATCGCCGCTAGTATCTACGACGAGGAAGGACAACTGGCTGGGGGCGCATGGGGCAAGGCTGTGAAGGATCTCGTAAACATGCTGGGGCCGGAGAATGTCTTTGTCAGCGTCTATGAGAACGATCCTGATCCCGAAGCCAAGGACGCGCTGGAAAGATTCGGGAAGAACCTGAAATGTGGGTAGACATGTGAAAGGCCGTGGAGGAATTTAGGGTTGACATTTGAGCAGGCAACTCATCCATCGTTTCTGAACACATATCGTACGACGAGCTCCCTCACATTACTTATCCATCTGGCGAAAAACGCCTCAAGCGAGTGGCTTTCCTAGCCGAAGTTAGGAACAGAGCATTGCGTCCGCTTGATCAGAGTGCAAGCGTCAATGCCACCTCGCCTGGCGTACGCTTCGACAAGATTCTCTATCTTAACGACGTGATCTTCAAGCCTATCGAAGCCGCTCAGCTCCTTTTCTCTACCAACATGCAGGCCGACGGCCGCACCAACTACCGTGCGGCTTGCGCCACGGACTTTATCAATCCCTTCAAATTCTACGACAACTTCGCGACACGGGACCTAGACGGCTACAGCATGGGTATACCCTTCTATCCCTGGTTTACAGATGCCGGGAATGGACACAGTAGACAAGATGTCTTAGACCAGAAAGATGCGGTCCGAGTCCGCAGCTGCTGGGGCGGCATGGTCGCTTTCGAGGCGAAGTGGTTCCAAGTCCCAGCGTTAGACGACGACAAAAGCACGCCGGATAGAGAGAAGTCTCCGCCAGGCACCCTACCCATTCGCTTTCGCGCTGAGAACGACACGTTCTGGGACGCGTCCGAGTGCTGCCTCATACACGCCGACCTACAGTATCCTCGCTCGCCCACCACAGACCGAGGCGCCGAAAGTGGTATCTTCATGAATCCATTTATCAGGGTGGCATACGATGCCAGTACTCTGTCATGGCTTCCCTGGACCCGGCGTCCTGAGCGGCTGTACAGTGTGATACACAATATATTGAACCACGCTATGGGCTTGCCGTGGCATAACCCGCGCAGAACAGAGGAGCCTGGTACAGAAGCCACCGAGCGGGTGTGGAGGTACGAACCGGAGAGTTGGAGGCAGTTCGAAAACGGTGAAATCGATCACCCAGAAGGCTCTTTCGAGGAAGTCAATAGGGTGGTTGGGCCCGGACGCTTCTGTGGGATTCGGATGGCAGCTGTGATAAATGAGCATCCGAAGAAGGGAGAGCATCGGTGGGAGGTGTTGCCGGTACCTCCGGCATGAGGATCTCATTGTTTTGTTGCATAGCGCTGGCGTTCTTAGGATACCCATTTTGAAAGGGACATTCCGATCAAGCTATTTCAGCAGGGCAAACTTTGCATAAACATTGTTTCTGTACTTAGAGGGTTCTGAAAGAAAGACTTGTGCTCCAAAGCCAGAGCTTGAGATCCCGGAGCGGTGAATTCCCGTCTCTTGTGGAGCTTCATGGTCCACGTAAAAGCATGTGACAGTGCCAAGTGATGCGCACCAGGCCACTGCGGAGGGATCTCCTGTGTGAAACACCCAACTTCTCGCGTTTAGATGCGGGCTTATTGCTCGCCAGTCGCGTTCAGGATGATTCTGAGTATGCAAGAATGGTACCATGTATACATCCGGGCGCTTTCGATGCGGTTTGAACGCTCCTGTAAGGGCTGTGATGAGTAAGACGTCATCACATCAAAAAACGTTCAACCGAGGGCAATGATATCAACAATAATGGCAAAGCGCCATGAGTGGTAGGCTTTTTTATACCTGCAGCCCACACAACACAGGTCTTGCTCTCTCGTTAATTCTTTTGCTTTACACGCACGCTGCTGGCGTTATGGAGTCGTTGCTGGCGCACCCTTCAATTATCCTCGTTGTCTTTGCTTTGGTGGCGTACCTGATCGGCGGAGCGATATATCGCCTTTATTTCAGCCCTATTGCGCACTCTCCAGGTCCGCGATTAGCTGCATTGACGCTCTGGTATGAGTTCTACTATGATGTTGTTTGCAAGGGGAGGTATACGTGGGAGATCGAGAAAATGCATGAGAAGTACGGTAGGTTGAATTGGTTTTCGCGTGAAAATTATCCACGGTCTACTTCAAGCCAGCCAGCGTTGCATTGCTCTTTTGAAAGCACCTCCTACTTTTCATGATGTTGATTTTTCTCGTCAGGCCCAATTGTCCGCATAAACCCATACGAGATCCACGTCAAAGACCCTTCCTTCTACGACGAAGTCTACGTTGGGCCAAGCAGACGAACAGAGAAATGGCACTGGTCCGCGAAGATGTTCGGCACTACAACGGCAGCCGTAGGGACTACAGGCCATGAACTGCACCGCGTACGGAGAGGAGCTCTGAACCCATTCTTCTCGAAGCGATCCGTGACCCGTCTAGAGCCTGTCATCCAAGCCAACGTTGACCGGTTGTGCGCTCGATTGAAGGAGTTTGCAGGCACGGCAAAGCCTGTGAACCTTTTCGATGCGTTTACGGCATTGTCTGCGGACGTGATCGGCAGCTTTGCGTTTGGGCGCTCTTATGGCTTTCTAGAGCACGCTGATTTCAACCCGCGCTGGCATCGGCTTATGATGGTATAGGAACCCCACGACCGCTTTGTTATGTAGATATCTAATATCGGTGCCACAGGAGCTTAGCGGCAGCACCCACCTCATGAAGCAATTCGGATGGCTGTACACCTTCACGCAACACATCCCTCAATGGCTCGTCGCACTAGTCCACCCACTTACCAAAGAACTCTTCTCCCTACAAAACAGCATATCAGACCAAATCCACTCGATCCAAACCACGCCCGCCTCAGCTCTCTGCGAGAAACCAACCGACCACCCGACCATCTTCCACGACCTCCTCTCCAGCAAACTGCCCCCCTCCGAACTCACCCTTCCGCGCCTCACAGAAGAAGGCCTCACCCTCATCGGCGCCGGTACCGTAACAACCTCCCACACCCTCGCAACAACAGTCTACCACCTCCTCTCCGCGCCCTCCAAACTCTCTCGCCTGCGGTCCGAACTCGCCACCCTCACAAATCCCACCGAGCCCTCCCGTCCGCTGACCTGGACGCAGCTGGAGCACCTCCCCTACCTCTCCGCCATCGTATCCGAAGGCCTCCGCCTCTCCTACGGCGTCTCACACCGCCTGCAGCGCGTCTCCCCCGACGCGGCGCTGCGGTATGGAGACTGGGTCATCCCGGCTGGGACGCCGGTTAGTATGACGCAGATGTTCATCCACAACGACGCGGGGATCTTCGAGTCTCCCTCTTCCTTCATCCCGGAGCGGTGGCTCCCGTCCTCCTCGTCCTCATCCTCTTCCTCCGCTGGGGAATCTGATGCCACAGCGGCCGACCCCTCGCATCTGCGTAAGTACCTCGTACCCTTTAGCAGAGGCACGAGGAGCTGTGTGGGTATGAACCTGGCGTACGCGGAGATTTTCCTGGCGCTGGGGGCGTTGTTCAGACCTGTTAGCGCTGGGGGCGTGGAGCTGGATCTGTTTGAGACGGATAGGGGTGATGTGGAGGTTGTGCATGATTTCTTTAATCCGAGTCCTAGGCTGGATAATAAGGGTGTTAGGGTGTTGGTTAGGGGCTAGAGGGGATAATGAGTAGGGGGAATCAAGAGGCGGGGCGATGAAGCGATCTGGGAGTGCGATGGAAGGTGTGGGCTTTCGTATAGAGGTGCGTTTAGATGGATAGATACCCCTTAGTAATGATCAAGATATAGAATACTGGCGCGACTGAGTAGTTTTGTTCGTGTGATGGGACCGGGAATACGAGTTGGTGATCCAGCTCAAGCTGTCTCGAAGGAGCGCCGAGTGGAATCGGAGGTGGCCTTTTGTGGAGCTGAGTCTATCGCCGAGGGAAACATTCCTGTTTTTTGTTCTAGCAACAAACTACCGTAAGAAAATAAAGCCTTTGTCTGTCAGTGAGCCACCGCATGGACACATGATGCATTGCGGCACATTTCCAGAACACAGCTCAAATTCGGAAGAGTACAAGGTCGCACAACATCGCTGTGCCTTCATCTGGACGAATGACCCAGAGCCAGCTAGGGGTATAGTGTGCATAAGCGGCGCTGGCAGGTACAGTCTTCGTCAGGAATAAATCTTTTGGGAGAAGGATATATTGGTATTGGAGACGACTCAAACCTCAAGGCAGCCAAAGACGAAGACACAAGACCGTCCGAGTGCATCCAGTGCAGCAGAACATCGGTGCCTCTGGACGCTTCCTCCCAGTGTTGTGCAATGGATAGGATTGGAATGACACATCGCTAGAAAACCTCGCTTGCCGCCCGCTACTTCTGCATCATGAGCTGTACGAACTCATTGTCTGCACAAAGTCAGTATGTTTGGCTATCCTGCAGGAGTATAACACAGATAAGTGACTCACAGTCGATCCTCCCGTCGCCGTCCTGATCAGCCTCCCGGATCATCTCATCGACCTCATCGTCCGTCAGTTTCTCGCCGATCGAGGTCATGACATGTCGTAGCTCGGTCGCAGAGATGAAGCCGTTGTTGTCCCGGTCGAAAACCTTGAACGCCTCGCGGATCTCCTCCTCGGAGTCGGTGTCCTTCATCTTGCGTGCCATCATTGTGAGAAATTCTGAGCACGGGGTTTATTAGCGGCGGGGTCTCCTGGTGGGGAGGGAGGTATTATGTACCGGGGAAGTCGATTGTGCCGTTGTTGTCTGCATCGACCTCATTGATCATGTCTTGGAGCTCGGATTCGCTGGGGTTCTGGCCGAGGGAGCGCATCACGGTGCCTAGCTCCTTGGTGGTGATTTGGCCTGTTGCGGTCATTGCCGTCAGCGTCGCGGTACTGCGCTAGCGCTAAATGCCATTGTTCGAGAGAGTGGGTGTGTGTATGTGTAGTAATGGCGGTGAAGCGTTGTATTGGCCCGCTGATAGCGGTGGGGTTGTCGGACAGGAAGGTTTGAGGGGCCGGCCAGCCGGGTTTGGAGTCGCAGTATCGAAGCCCGAGGGGTGGAGTGCTTACCATCGCCATCCTTGTCCTGAGTAAAGTCAGTAAGTGGACTTTTGCATGAAATCTAGCCCCACATAAGGCAGCCAGGCAGCAACGTGTTGCTGCTGAGGAGGTCGGGGAAAACTCACAAAGAGGGAGAAGGCCTCCTTGAACTCAGAGACTTGCTCTTCGGTGAGCGAGTCAGCCTGCGACAGGACATCGGTCAGCGTTCCTTCTCTAATCGCATCACTATCGTGATGCTTTTGTTACAAGGCGGGGTACTGAATGCGGTGCGGGAGCGACGAACCATTGCGATTTGGGGGTAGTAGGATGGAGATTCTGTCAAAATCGGCCGTCAGGTCGTCAGTGAAATAGGTAGGCAGTTGTTTGACGGTGGCAGGGTACGGTTTGTCTGGCGGAGAGGATTGGGGAATGAAATGAATGGTGTTGATGTTGTCGGCAGGCCTGGGCAGCTGGCGAGGAGCGGTCCCGCTTTCCCCATTGACCAAATGGAGTCAGCAAATCACGCCGCATCGAGCTGCAAGCGCCGCTAATTAGCCGCCTCGTCACCCTGCGGCTCTTTGGGCCTGGCAAGGCTGAGGTGAACCTGCGAGCTGTCCATCAAACATGTGAAGCTTTGCTGCCAGTTGCATTTTCTACGTCGACAACAACGGCGCATTTTGTTTAGATATCCGATCTTTCAGACCATGTCATAATAACCGGGCCTATATCTCACGACGCCATGTGGCGCGACCGAACAAACCTGTGAGTAGTACCCTAGCACTTGAACAATCCGCAATAGCCCGCTCGGAGGAGCATTTCGTGAGCTGTTGAAACGAACATCTAGCCAGAGTGACGCCATCGGTAGCTGTAGAGAGATTCCGCAAAGCCATATCCACCTTAGCAAACCGAACAGGACGCTAACATATACTCCCCAGCTTCATCTCCTACCGCCAATCCTACTCTCACCACCCCCCAAGAAGCCACGCCATGGCGGCCCTTCCTCCAATGGCTTCGGCGGCACCGCCCGCGGCTCCGAAGAACGCCAGGGCCTCATGTCCTCCGGCGCTTTCGAGGACGACGGCGACGCGGTAATAGAGATGGACCTGCTGCCCCCGCGCTGGCTAGACGTCCAGGACGAAGTGACAGAGTACCTTTCCGACATCGCCAAGCAGACGCGGCGGCTCGACCAGCTGCACCAGAAACACGTCCTGCCGGGCTTCGACGACGAGGACGTGAAGAAGAGGAGGAGAGGGAGATTGAGCAGATGACGCAGGAGATTACGCGCAAGTTTCAGAGCTGTCAGAAGGCTATTCAGCGGATCGAGATGATGGTTAGGGAGGCGAAGCAGCAGGGGAATATCAGCAGAGGGGAGGAGACGATGGCGAAGAACTTGAAGATCTCGCTGGCTTCGAGGGTTGGTGAGGTTAGCGCGACGTTTAGGAAGAAGCAGTCCGCGTATCTCAAGAGTAAGACTTGACCGTCTTGTCCCGGGAGTGACTTTTGCTGATGCATTGCTAGAACTTCGAGCGCTCGGCGGCCTTACCACGCCGATCTCTCGCTCCGCAACACCGGTCCAGAATCCGTACACCGACCCCTCCATGCAAGAGTCCGAAGCCGATCGCTCTTTCTCGCAGGGCACTCTGCTTCAAGCACAACAGAAGCGCGTCAAAAACAACGCCAATGACACGGTAATCGCCCAACGTGAGCGCGAGATCGAAGACATTGCGCAGGGCATCATCGAGCTAGCCAACATCTTCCAGGAGCTCCAAACCATGGTCATTGATCAGGGGACGATGCTCGACCGTATCGACTACAATGTCGAGCGCATGGCAGTGGATGTCAAGGCCGCCGATAAGGAGCTCACGATCGCGACGGGGTATCAGAAGAAGAGCATCAAGAGGAAAGTGATCCTGCTACTGCTGATTCTGGTGGCTGGGATGTTTATCTTGCTGTCCTTGAAGCTAGGGCGGCGAGGGACGACTGCCGCACCGCCTGCTCCGGCGCCTGAGATGCCAAATCCGCCTGCGCCTCCTGTTGTGCTTCCGCGTGCGGAACGTGACCCCTTGGTCGCACGCCTATCATCCCTAAGAAGCAGACGAGAGTGGCATCGACGGAAACGCAGATTGTGGCCCGAGATGGGAGAAGATGGCATTTTGTTGTAGCATCGTCGTAATCATAGACCAACCCAAAATACCTCACGGAAACCTGGTCCTAATATGATACATCACCCAGCACGCTTACTCCGCAAACGCTCCCGGCATATCTACCTCCTCAGTCCCCGGCTTGTACTTAGCCCACTCAGCTACGCACCCCCTCGCCATCTCCAACTGCTCATCAGTCCTACAAACCAAGATCCTGTGCTTAGCGCCCTCCTTTCCAATATCCTCCACCACGCCGTCCCCTACGTTCCTATTCTTCCGAGGATCGAGTTCAAACCCCAAACACGCCGCCTTCCCCGCAACCGCCTCCCTCAGCTGGCTTCCCTTTTCCCCAATCCCGCCCGCAAAAACCAACGCATCCACCTGCCCCTCAAGCGTAAGGTAGTAACTCCCCACAAACCCCACAATGCGATCGACGAAGATGTCAAAAGCCAATTTGGACATCTCATCCCCCCGTTCCATGCGTCCAATCACCTCCCCAAAGTCCGTCGTCCCCGTCAGCGCCGCCCATCCGCTCTCCTTATTCAGGATCTGCTCCGCCTCCGTGATGTGGAGTTCCTTGCTGCTTTGCCTGCTCGGCCTCCCGGCGTCGTGCGTGAAGTGGAATATCAGACTCGGGTCGATGGATCCGGAGCGCGTGGCGCCGGGCAGGCCGGCGAGGGGCGTGAGACCCATGCTCGTGTCTACGGACTTCCCACCTTTAATTGCGCAGGCGGAGGCGCCGCTGCCGAGGTGGAGGGCTATAATATTCAACTCGTCCAGCGGTTTCTGGAGGTGGGGGGCGACGGCGCGGGTGATGAAGGAGTAGGAGATGCCATGGAAGCCGTATTTGCGCAGTTTGTTGCGGGAGGCGATGGTCGGGTCGATCGGGTAGGTGCGGACGTGGAGTGGGAGCGTAGAGTGGAAGGAGGAGTCGAAGTAGGCGATGTTGGATGCGTGGGGGAGTTCGTGGTGGACGGCGCGGACGATTGTTAGGGCGCCGGCGTTGTGGCTGGGACAAAGGTTAGCGTGGTGGAGACGGGGTGCGAGTGGCTCAGGCGAGTGGAGTGATGGGATTTTGTTCTAGCTTGGGTGGTATTTCGGGACGAGGCTTCAGGGATGGGAGTGTATATTGGACGGCCTTGCTAGACAGAAGAGCAGACCTGGGTCGGAGTAGAAACAATACGACTTGGAGATGTACCACCCCTTCCTCGAGTGCTCAACGGAAGGGGCCAGCCTAAGCGTTACTACGCTTGATCGCTCTGAGATTCTTGACTTGGAGCATTTGATGAGGGAATAGACTCGGGTAATGGGGAGACCATGTGCGCAAAATATTACGAAAAAGTAGAATTCGACATACAGCGGCGCTAAATCAGACAGCTTCTCAATATGATGATACGTATCATCGTCAATCAGCTGCGCCTTCGGATAGTCTCCACCATGGACAACTCGATGGCATGAAAAGCCAATGTCATCCCGATGCGAGAGCTCCGGCAGCCCCTTGTCGTTCGTCAGGTGATCGAGGATATACTTGAACGCATCTTCCTGGGAGTTGATGCCCTCGAGCTTCTTGCCCTTGATCTTTTCGTCTCCGCGAGAGTACTTGAGCGTCGGGGGCGGTGCGGTTAGTCCGTCAACTTGCGCCTCTGCAAGCTGAGTTGGGTCTTGGGCTCCCTCGGTGGCGGCGTACACGGAGACTTTGACGGAGGAGGATCCGGCGTTGATTGAAAGGATGATTTTGGCCATCTTGATAGCTTTCTTCCCTCACAGTTCTGCCCAAGCCCTTTCGTGGTTGACAGTGGCCCGTCTGCGCTGATGTTCTGTATATGATATTCTCACTTCGGGGTTATCCCAGAGCCAAGCTCTGACGTCGATGTACTTCCGAACTCCTTAGCTGCTTCTCACAGGGCTAGTAAGTAAATTCCAGCAGTCAGTATGCTTTCAGATTGAGAGTTTTATGAACTGGCCGCGCTGTGAGCGGGCTGTTCCAAGGCGATATCATGGCGGGGCCCGAAGCCTGATTGAATCACCCCACCACCAGACTTGGAAGTTGAAGATGATGCGCTTCAGGGATGGGCGATGAAGCTTAACTGGGCTGAGCGGCCAATGGCGCGCTAAGGAACGTTGGCCGCCCGAACGAGTGGCTGATGGGCCGTCAAGCCGCAATCATGAGCTCCTCGAGACGTCACCCGGCATCGCTGCCGACGGGAAACGTGGACGACCGTGGACGACGTGCAGCGATGGAGCAATCAGGAGAGCTGCGGCGCGTCACTCTGCCGCAGCTCGATCTTGCCGGAAGCTCCGGGAGTGCGAATACAAACACTAAAAATTGCTGTGCTGGAGAAACATAATCAAGTTACCAACTGCACCATCGATCTTCTCAGTGAAGCTCTCAGTACTGCAGTTGAACCTCGATCTTTAAACTCCCTACTATTAGCGGCGCATCAAGATGCCTGGCGAAGTGATTGACAGACCGAATCCGGAGCCGCTGCCTTCCAACATCCCCGACGATGTCCTCGATCTGGCAGTGAAGCTTGAGAAGACAACGCTCTCCGACAAGGACAATGCCTCGCTGGTTGCCTTCCGCAAAGCAGCCTGCTATATTGCAGCTGGTGAGGAGCTCTCACGTGCCTCTGGAAGCCTTGGTAGGGGGATTATTGACATGCAATGTACAGCTATGATCTTTCTGAGAGATAACGTCTACCTCAAACGCGACCTCACTTTTGACGACGTCAAGCCTCGACTGCTCGGTAAGCAACCTTACAGACATGTCAGAAAGAACGGAATTTGGAGGCTAACAGGAATATACAGGCCACTGGGGAACATGTCCCGGTCTGGTTCTCGTCTACTCACACCTCAACTATCTGATCAAGAAGCACGACCTGGACATCATCTACGTCGTGGGACCCGGCCATGGCGCACCCGCTATCTTGGCGGCGTTGTGGCTCGAAGGCTCCATGGGAAAGTTCTTCCCTCAGTACAGCAGGACGAGGGAAGGCCTTCACAACTTGATCACCAAGTTCTCCGTCACCGGCGGCCCACCCAGGTTTGTACTCGATCGAATATGCCTCAGTACAGCTGCTGACGTTGCGCCAGCCATATCAACGCGGAGACGCCTGGAGCCATTCACGAGGGTGGAGAGCTCGGGTACGCTCTGGCGGTCTCTTTCGGCGCAGTAATGGATAAGCCAGACCTCATTGTGGCATGCGTTGTCGGCGACGGCGAGGCTGAGACCGGGCCAACAGCGACGTAAGTATCCTCAACACTGTATGCACACACGACTCTAAACTTACAACGTCAGGGCGTGGCACGGCTACAAGTACATTGACCCCAAAGAGTCCGGTGCGATCATTCCAATCGTACACGTGAACGGCTTCAAGATCAGCGAACGGACTATCTACGGCTGCATGGACGACAAGGAGCTTACTGCCCTCTTCACCGGCTATGGTTACCAAGCCCGCTTCGTTGAGGATCTAAAAGACATAGACGCAGACCTGGGCAATTCGATGGAATGGGCTTTGAGTGAGATCAAGAAGATCCAGAAAGCAGCCCGCTCTGGCAAGCCGATAATGAAGCCAAGGTGGCCAGTAATCATCATGAGAACACCCAAGGTTAGTAATCTGCTTGCATTTGGCGTCCCGCCACGGTTGCGGGATTCGCAGAGCTCCAAAAACACCATAATCTGGAATCATCATCATGTTCACCAGTATCTTTATGAGCCGCATGAGCACCTGCTAACACACCTCCCAGGGCTGGAGCGGTCCTAAGAAGGTTGACAACGAGTTCATCGAAGGATCATTCCGTTCTCATCAGGTCCCACTAATGAAGGCGAAATCAGATCCAACCCACCTGAAGGACCTTCAAGCATGGCTAAAAAGCTATGGACCTGAAAACTTGTTTAAAGAAGACGGCACGCCCGCCGAAGAGGTCGTCAGCATCATCCCGGAGAGCGACCGCAAGAAGATGGGCCAGCTGAAAGAGACTTATGACCCTTACGTAGGGATCAAAGTACCAGAGTGGTCGAAATTTGGTGTGCCCAAGGGTGATGAGGTCAGCTGCATGACCGTCTGCGGTAAGCTTCTAGATCAGACCCTTCAGGACAATCCCACTTCCGTCCGCATCTTCTCCCCCGACGAACTCGTCAGCAACAAGCTCGACGCAGTCTTCAACCACACCGGCCGGAACTTCCAGTGGGACGAGTTCAGTACCGCGCAAGGCGGCCGCGTCATCGAGATCCTATCCGAACACTGCTGCCAGGGTTTCATGCAAGGCTACACCCTCACTGGGCGCGTGGGGCTCTTTCCGTCGTACGAGGCCTTCCTCAGCATCATCCACACCATGATGGTGCAGTATGCCAAGTTCGGCAAGATGGCTAAAGAAGTATCATGGCGAGGAGCAATTGGCTCTCTCAACTACATCGAGACCTCTACCTGGACCCGCCAAGAACACAATGGCTTCTCCCACCAGAACCCGTCCTTCATTGGCGCAGTGCTGAACCTGAAGCCAGATGCAGCAAGAGTGTATCTCCCTCCGGATGCGAACTGCTTCCTCTCGACTCTTGCCCACTGCTTGCGGAGCAAGAACTACGTCAACCTCATGGTTGGTTCCAAAGCGCCGTCCCCTGTTTTCTTGTCTGTCGAAGAAGCAGACGCCCACTGCCGCGCCGGCGCCTCCGTCTGGAAGTTCGCTTCCACGGACGGCGGGCTGGAGCCAGACGTTGTAATCGTGGGAATCGGCGCCGAGATCACCTTTGAAGTTGTCAAGGCCGCCGAACTGCTCCGGGAGCTCGCACCCGCGCTCAGGGTCCGCGTCGTCAACGTGACTGACCTCATGGTGCTTGGGACCGAGGGGACCCACCCGCATGCACTGACCAGCAACGACTTCAACGCCATGTTCACAGCCGACAAGCACATCCACTTCAACTACCATGGCTACGCCCAAGAGCTCAAGGGGCTGCTCTTCGGGCGGCCACAGAGCGAGCGCATCACTGTCGAATCGTACCGCGAGGAGGGGAGCACGACGACTCCGTTTGACATGATGCTTGTCAATCGCACGAGCCGCTACCATGTCGCCGAGTATGCGCTCAGGGGCGGTGCGAAGTTCAACCAAAAGGTCGAAGTGGATTTGATAAGTAATATTGCGGATATCAAGCATCGGATCGTCAAGACGAGGGAGTATATTTTGGCGAACGGGAAGGATCCGGAGGGGACGTATGATACGCCGGCGTTTAAGGGGCTGAAGAAGGGGAAGGGGGTGAGGAGGTGCTGTATGAGGGATGATGGGGTTGGTGTGGCATGAGATATGAGGTAATGCGTGAAACGAGCTGGGGATGGAGAACATCACCACTTGTAGATCCGAACCGGTCACAGTGGAAACTTAATATGACACAATAAAAGTGTTTAAACTGTATTGAATGGTACCATACCTTACAGAGCGATCGCGGAGCGCTGCCGGTGCCTCTGAAAACTTCGCCGAGCGTTGGAGACAACAGCTTCATGCCATAAAAGACGGTCTAATACAAAACAATCTCATGTGCAGGAGTGCTGGCCTCTCCGCTATCGCGTCTCACATGTGGTGGAAATTTCAAGAAGCGGCGTAGGGAGAGCTGTACGAAAGTCATGAGCTGATGACTGGGTCTTCCAGGCGTTGGCCAGTGGTGAGAGGAAAGTACTACAGCTTAAAATTTGAGCATCGTAGAATGACCAACAAAGCTGTACAACAAAACACTTCGGTCAGAGAGCGCGTGGAGGCGCGAAGAACGGGACTCTGATCGGTTCTTTGAGACGAGGACCCCTTGGGATCGTCTCAACCCCTTCCTAATATCAAGCGCTGTAACAACATGCCAACCCAAAGCGACCCTACAACTCCCAGACTGTAAACTGACATGACAGTGAGGGCAAGCCAATTGTTCGAAAGGGCGAGCTGGTGCAGAACTGTGTTCAATCGCAGGCGTCTTGCCGCAGAATGCTCTACCACAAAGCGTACACAGCATCTCACGATCTCTGCACACATCTGGGAGTCAGCCTGAGTGCTACGCCCATAACATTATGAATTTGTAAGCCCTATTGGAACTGTGTGCCAATTTCCCCAACATTCTAGATCACTGCAGCTGGGTTGAGGTTGGCAAGGTCCTTGATGCCGCGGCTTGTGACCGCGCTCCTTCCTTTAACATCACCACCACGACAACCCTCACCACCGCCCTCGGCGCCCACCTTCCAACTCTCTCGCCGGCGTCCTTCGCCTTCCTTATGGCTCGATGCAAAGCGTGCAAACTCGCCAAACGGCTTGGCGGGAAATCTCGTCGATATAACCAGCTCTCTTCTTCCTCTTCTCTTCTCTCATCAGCATCCACAGCGAAGCATCTCTTAGAGTAAGTCTTCCCTCTTCCTCAGCCAGCACCGGAATCGCATCTTGTCCTCTCTCTCCCTCACTCAGCACTCGCATCTCACCATGTGCAACCGTCTTTTCTCACTCGAGCTTCTGACTGACCTTTTGCAGGCGAATATAGCTACCAACTTGCACTTGCACTCTCACGGTGAGTCCATCCTGTTCACACCTCAGACTTCTCTTACTGACTGCTTGACATGCAGACACACGGATCGAAGCTTCGCTCGTCTCTCTGAATGTAAGTCCACCTCAGACCTCATTCATTGAGCTTCGCTGACCTGCTTGACAAAGATCAGCAAACACTCAAACCAACTCTCTCAACCGTCAACATGCAGACAGCTCTCTTCGTAAGTTCATCCCATCCTTCCAGCACTCCCGTCATTCAGCCATCTTTCATCTGAATCACTGCTGACAATCGCTTCTCTCACAGCTCCTCGCCACCGCTGGTTCCCTTGCCTCCGCCGGGACCATCAAGTACAAGAACGAGCCTCACCTTACCATCACACTCTTCAATGAGCAGGGCTGCATTGCCAAGGTCGAGCCGATTGACATCAATCACACCCACCATGTCGGCAAGTGCTGGACCAAGGACGTCGGGTTCCACAGTCTCAAGTACACTATCGACCCGAAGCACAGCCATATGTCTGGCCGCGTTTGCCATGTCGACATCTGGCAAGGTCCGAAGTGCCAGGGCCCGGCACAGAAGGGCGGCGACATCTTGCTCGAAGTCGGCAGCTGCCGCAACACCGACTATGGCCTTCCGGCTGACCAGTCTGGTCTAGCGCACAGCTACATGGTCGTGTGCGATGAAACCAATCCCCCGAGCCTGAAGTCGAGCTGGAGCTCAAGACTGTCGTCTTGACGATGACCAAGACCAAGCGCGATGTTGAGACTCCGGCACCTGCCCTGGCTCAGAGGGATGCACAACTAGTAGACCCTGTCGGGACTTACTACTACGAGCCTGAGTCCAACGATGACGATGATGATACTTCCGACAAGATCAAGGACGGCCTCAGGAAACTCGGATACAAGGTCGTTAACGTTCTCGGACTCGATCGCCGTGACGCTCCCGCTCCCACTCCCACTCCCGCGGCGGAACCCGCTATCGACGCAACTGTCGGCGAGGGTGGCGTCGAGGTGATGTATGTCAGCGCTGAGATCGCTCCGAGCGCAACCAATATCGTCGCTTTCAGCTCCGAGGATGGGTACGAACACGCTTACTTCCAGGGCGTACCGGCCGACTTCCTCAACGACGAGTAGGATGCTCCGCTTCCTTGTATATCTTGTGTGACTGGGTAGCGCAGGTGCTCTAGGGCTTTGTTTCTTTCTCTGTATCGGTGGTGGCGTTGATGTTTGCTGGTGGTTCTCGTCTTGAGTTTTGCTGCTGTTCTTAGAAAAGTTAATTGCGCTCGATCCAACTCTGAAATGTCTTTGGCTGGTGATGTGACTCGAATGCCTGACGATGCTGACTGGTCGATGCTGACTGCGCTTGGTCTTCCCCTTGCCTGGCTCTTGCTTTAACCTTGCCGTTTCCATTGTCGTGCTTTTGCCTTGCTCTTTTCTTACTTCTGCATTGCTCTTGCCTTGCTCTCACCTGATCCTCATCATCCAATTTACGGGTAACTAAGCACACATTGCATGTTTTGGACTCTGCCGACAAAAGCATACCCTGGTGGTGGAATTCTTGTAGCATGATCAATATTCATAGAGAATAAATCAAAAAGATCGCATAAATCACCCAGTCTTATGTTATGACTTTACTATCTTCCATTAAAACAGAATGGCAAAAACTCAAATCGCCGTTTGAGAAACTCACCTCTAGGAGATTGTTTTTTCTTATCCGGAGGAAGGTTGTTGTCGGTAGTCGAAGATCGGGGATCGTCGGTCGGAGATGGCGGTGCGGTCGGTGGTCGGTGTGAAGGTGGGTGGGATTCGAACTCGGGACTCGGAGGGGACCGGGGGCGTGTTCCACGTTGACCTGAACCACCCGTTGTGGTCGCCGGTGGAACAGGATTTCCGCTGCGGCATGTGGATTGTCGATGGGGAGAGTGGTGAGCTTTGGTCTATATGTAGTAAGAGGAATGGGCGGGGGATTGAGATTGGCGGTACCGTGAGCGCGAGCGCTGGGGCGAGGGTTGTTCTTGTGGTTCGTTGGGAATTAAGGTTTAGCTCGTCCGGTTCGTCCTTCGTGGTAACGCATGCTTGGTTATTCGCTGTCGGTATACTGTTCAGGTGTGCTTAGTAATTCTATTACACGTTATCGTGAGCTTAGAATATTAGCAGCTCTAGGTCGGTAAGCTGATACGCCTAGACGGTTCGCGATCAATAGGTCTGTTCAATCACGGGAGATGAAAGCAGTATGAGAGATGCTGTACTTTCAGCACTGTAACAAAAGTAGAGTATACTCAGGTCAGGAGCAGAGGATCCCGTCGCTACCGCCGTTTCATCTGGCTCAACATGCATCTGCACCTTGAACGCCCCCGACACCACGCTTCTCATATGTCCAAGTATTGCCATGGACATCCAATCTGCACCACGCCCGACCTTTCCAAACCATCTCCCCAGATCCCCCACCATCCTCTTCTGCCTTCACATCTCCCGCACCATCCCATCTTCATCCATGCACTCAAGCCCCGTCATCCCCGTCCAGGAACCCTAAACCCCATCCCCCAAATCCCCACCACAGCCATCGCAAACGCCACCCCGGAAACCCCCGTCCTAACCTTCTCCGCGAATCCGAACCTCTCGACCGCGCCCCTAACCTCCTCGCCATTAACCTCTGCCTCGGCCCTCTCCCCTTCCTCCCCAACCACGCTCTTCAGCCCATCCTCATCATGCCTCAGCACATAATCCACGGCTCCACCACTCGCAGCCACCAGTGCCGTCCACAGGAGATACGGGTGCCGCCCGCGCGCGGGGAGATGATGAAGGCGAGCGAGAGGGAGGTTACGGTCACGGCGGAGAGGAGCCGCAGGTGCCGTTTTGCGGTCGTTTGGAGGTAAAGGAAGGAGCGCGCGCAGTGCGTTGCAGTGGGGAGGGCGAGGAGGGAGGGGGCGCTGTGGGTTGCGAGGGTGTAGGAGAGGCCCTGTGGGGGTTGGTTAACGCCTGTCGTGGTGTGGCGCGAAGGGGAGTTGAGGGGTGAGGTGGAGCAAGTGGGGGAGAAGAGAGCTGCTGAGGGGCAGTGTAGCGGCCGGGAAAGGCTGCGGAAGACGGGGATACGGTGCTACGTGGGCGGGATGGCTTACAGTTAATAGGCCCAGAGAGAATGTGCCGACGAACTTGGAGAGGAAATCGTGGTTTTGTAGGGGCAGACCATCTTGAGAGTTGTGCGCCAGTCGACGGCGACGGTCTATGCCAGCGGTTTGGTATGTAGATGATTGTTGCTCAAAGTATCGCTGTGCGCGGGCGTGTACAGGTTAGGTAGTGATGTTGAAGGAGTGAGGAGAGGTTCGGTATGACGACGGAGCGGCAAGCTGGCGGTTCCCAGTGACGCCCGAGCTCAGCTCCGCCCTGCAGGACAATGGTCGCGTAAAGTTGCATCTCGTCTTCTCTCACGGAATCGCCAGCAACGACATCCATTGTGCTCATTGCAGGAAGCCTCACGATGCTGTACACACTTGCAGTCGATATCCGCTCAGGGAGCCACCGCAAAGTCGCCGGAGCTTCACAGAGAGCTTTCGACGTTCGAGTGCCCAGTCGCTGCGGAACCATTTCAGCTCCGCAACCTCGGCCCGCATCTTGAACAGCTTGTAAGCTTACGGACATTGTCTGCGCACCACCGTCTCACGGCCGTAGACAAAACGGATCAATACTCCCGGCCCTTTCAATCAGACCTTGACTACATATAAGGGACACGCCTCAGTCCAACTAGACGGCTGTCCACTTCCTCTCCGGAGCAGCAGCACCACCAAGCAGCTTATCGGCCAGCCCACCATGCCTATCCCAAAGTCTGAATACCTCAGCGAAGTGTGGAAAGACGGCATCTTCAGTACGCTTGTCCCTCGCGCCGCGATCCGCTTTGTACTCCTTCCCGTACTTACAGAATGGCAAATCGAACACTCAACCCGCACCTGCTAATACTGCCACCACCCAGACAACAAAGTGGTCTTCTGCACCGGAGGTGCCGGCACGATCTGTAGCGCCCAGGTCCGCGCGCTGGTTCACTTAGGCGCCGATGCCTGCATCTTGGGGCGGAATGTCGAGAAGACGGAGCGCATGGCCCAGGATATCGCGACTGCGAGGAAGGGCGCGAGGGTGTTGGGACTGGGAGCTGTGGATGTAAGAGACGCGGGAGCTATGGGCAAGGCGGCGGAGAGATGTGTGCAGGAGTTAGGAGGGATTGATTTTGTCATGTGAGTGGGCAATCTCGTTTGGCACTGGAAGGGAAAGAAGCGGAGGATAGGGAGTTCCGGTAGGGGCATCGAGCAATCAGCAGCTCGCGGAGGGCTGAGATATGAAGACCTCTCGGGCAGCCTTCCCAAGCATCGGCGCACCGTGTTAGAAGCCTCGAAGCAAGGATTTTTAGAAACTGACGTAAACACAGCGCCGGCGCAGCAGGCAACTTCCTCGCCCCCATCGCCCAACTCTCCCCCAACGCCTTCAAATCCGTGATGGACATCGACGTGCTAGGCTCCTACAACACCGTCAAAGCGACCCTGCCCTACCTGCTCAAGTCCGCCGCGGCGCATAAAACAGACGGCAAGACGCGTAAGAGGACTTCCTATCCACCTCTCCCCTTCACCCCACCTAAGTCCCAACTCGTCTTCGGAGAAAGGCTTACGGGTCTATTCTAGCACCGAAAGATGGCACAGGCGGCCGCATAATCTTCGTCAGCGCAACGATCCACTACGCCGGCGCGCCCCTCCAGACGCACGTCTCCGTCGCCAAAGCAGGCGTTGACGCACTTTCAGCCGCCGTGTGCATCGAGCAGGGCCCGCGCGGTGTGACCTCGAATGTGATCGCGCCGGGTCCGATCGCCGGCACTGAGGGCATGGAACGGCTCTTGAAGAGCGGAGAGGAGGCCAGGAAGGCTAGCGAGGCGAACATTCCGAGCGGGAGGTGGGGCACTGTCAGGGAGATCGCGGATGCGACGGTTTATCTGTTTGGGGATGCGGGGAGTTATGTTAATGGGGAGATTCTTGTTGGTGAGTTTGAGAGCAGTGCTGGGGAGGTGTGGCGGGTTAGTGGTGATCACGTGCTGACTGTGATGCAGTTGATGGTGGTTCATGGCATACGGGCATGCAGCCTGGGGCGGGATTCAAGTATCCTGACTTCTTGCTGTCGGATGAGGTTGTTACGGGTGTCAAGGGTGTCAAGGGCGAGAAGCAGTCGAAGTTGTGAGCATCGGTCATGGCTGGGTGCTATCATCCACCGGAGGAGGCTGCGACGCGTCTCGACACATACCGGAATTATTTTGAGGTCTCTCGCCATGTCACGTGGTTTTGGGAAGAGAACAGTCTGTCTGTTCCTTAGTTATGCAGCTGTGAGATATGGTCACGTTGCCAGCTACAGGAAAGGAAATGCTACTGATTCTGAGGGCGTTCTGCATTATGATAACGATGAAGCTCTTTGACGTCTCTATTTCATGGCTGCTAAATTGGTGTTCGAGTTAATGAAGCCTCTTGTGGTTAGAATCAAAGCTTCTCCTGGGTAAGCATAGATACACCGCCGAATCTGGAGTGCGACATTGTTCTCAAACGTGTGATCAAGAGCTGTAGGGAGACATGATTTCGTCCTTGTTTGGGGTCCTGGAATATTTCACAACAATCTTCCATATCGGAGCATTCTTTGAGTCGATCAAACGGGGAATGAGACCATTACCCAGGGCCATGTGGAGAATGTTCTGTTTAAAGTAAACTGTTGCTCCAATGCCACCATGTGATGAGGCTGCGTTCCAGAGATCTGGATGGCTTGTTTATGACGGCCGTTTCAGGATCCCCTGTCGATCACTGGGAGCTGTGATCTCTTCCTGTGTTCTTGCGCTACTTAGGGGCTTTGCTGAGCGCTGTCGTGCATCTTCCTCCTGGATAACTGGCATGCTAGACTGGCGTAGCTGACTGGCGCAATTGACTGGCGCAACTCGCCGGCGTGACGCGCCTTTGAGCGCAACGGTTGAGTGATGCAATAGCAATGTGCTCGGTAAGAAGATGAACAATATTGAAGCCGTGCGTCGAACGCTTTGACAGTCTTTCATCCACGGTTGCAGCTCGGGTGTGAGGCGCGGTGCGCTGGAGATCTGGTGATCTCGCACCTGCCCGTTTCATGAAGAGGCTCATATCCTAAGCCAGATGCCCAAGCGCCTTCAGTGCTAGAATCTCTTTTTAGACCTCATTAAGGAGCTGGACTCCTCGATGTGGAAATGAGGGTATGACAGTTCAACGTCGATGTTCATTTCGGTGTTCGTGGCAGCCGCCGCCGTCGTCGTTGTGGAGTCGTCTGTCAGCGCGCCGGCGACGGACCGAGATGAGGATTGACAGGGAGAAAGGAACGACGGGAGATGAAAATCACGCCGAATCGCCAGAGCACGTGCAGTCCAATCATCGAGAGCCCGGCGCCAAGCTTCGAGATCGTTTTTTTAGCGATGGTCTGTTCGTTGAGGCGCTTCCCGCATGTGGCGCTCTGTCTGCTTACGGCATATCCAATTTTGCTTTTGGAGGCCGAGGATGTGCTTTGGTGGTGCCAGAGCACATGTGGCTTCAGAACGTAGTGTTTCATGTTCATGCCGTGGCCTCTTTCGCTGCTGGGTTTGCAGACTGGCGTCTCGCTGGGAGTCTGACGGGCACCTTGCTCGGCTCAACAACCACAGCATGAGCTGCGGAGGCG
Organism: Coniosporium tulheliwenetii; assembly: GCA_030247845.1. Taxonomy (NCBI): domain Eukaryota; kingdom Fungi; phylum Ascomycota; class Dothideomycetes; genus Coniosporium; species Coniosporium tulheliwenetii. The sequence continues at coordinate 262,021 of JAPDRP010000019.1, read as the reverse complement.
ATTCCTTTGTGTAGAGAACGAGCAGCCGGCCAGGGTGTGAGATAGGTTATGCGTGGTGTCAGAGTATCTATCAATGCGGCAAAAAAGGCGCAACTGCAGCATGAGAAATAATGGTCCACCAATGATTTCTTCTTTCTCGCGGCATTGAACTGGCCCGCAGAACAGTTCACCCCGCATTTTCGTAAGATGCGGCTGCTTGAATACGGCCAGCATGGGGATCTCGGCGGATGGGAAAGCAGTCTTTGGATACTTCACATCTCCAGCTTCAGCCGTTTTTCTTGGTCTGCCTGCGGACTCGCTCGCTCCACCCCGGTTGATGGCACGATTGCGTGTCGCAACGAACTAGAGTAGTTATCAAGGCCGGTCCCCGGGTCATGCTGCTTTGAATTGGGAGGCAAATTCAAGGTGGTCACCAAAGCTGCCGGGCTCGCCTCCGCCTCAAGATACTTATCGGTTTATCGCCGGGTCTCCTCCTCTTCTCCACATGTCGCCACACACACTTGTTGGCTGCTTGCTCGTGCAAACGCGTATCAGAGTCCTGTGGCACGGCATGGAGAAGGGACAATGTGGTTTCATGAACGTCATGATGTAGAGACGGCCCTTTGCGATGGCCAGACTCTGTTGCCGTTGATCCCATTCCACATTCTTTCGACTCCCCAACTGTGCTGGACGGAAAGACGGATGTCCCACGGCTTGGCCAAAAGCGAGGCCGCGGCCAGTTGCTGCCCTGCTTAATCTTGTGCGAGTAAGTTAAAGTTAAGCGGCAGCAGGCGCAAGGTCAAGCCTTTCGAAGATGCACTGCGAACCTGGTTGCAGGGGGAGGGCAGGGAACCCTGGTAACCTCTCGGTAAGCTTGGATCTCACTCTTTCCTTTGCATGCAGCACAGGCAACCTTGACCTTGAATCCTCCTTCCCGCCAGAAGATCGACGCCCACTCACTGCTCCCCCAAACTCCACTTCTTCCCTCTATCTTTCTCTCTGCCATTGCTTTCTCTATCTTCATCCTGCTCGACGGGTGACCCATCGTCGACGGGCCTTTTACAATGCTAACTCTTTACTGAGCTTCTGTGTTGATCGAGGTGGAACGGAATCTGGGCCCGCGGCACACCCTTCCGCCCAACCTGGTTGCCGTTACCAGTCGTTACTTCAGAGCTACGTACATCACACACACTCGTTCAGAGCGTGAAGAAGTGCGGATGAGCGCAGACCGACTTTTGTGACTCTCTGGAAACCTGTCTGTTCACTATCGACCTCGCATCGGCCATTGTTCGACTACATTCCGGCCTCGGTGTCTTATCGCATCGCTCGCCCTACTCCTCCATCTTCACTCTCAACATCGTCTTCGAATCAAGAGGCAGAGTCTCTCGAGCCGTCTAATTACAATGGCGGGCTTCCACGCTGCGTCCTGGACGCTCGTCTCCGGCTTGCTGTTGTTCTGGACAGTGCTGGTCGACCTCGCACACGGCCAACTTGTACAAACGTATTGCTCGAATCAGAACACAGGCCCAGACGACGCTCAAGGTGTGTAGAGCACAATTGTTGTGTTCAATGGGTCAATGCGTCTCTCGAAACGTCCGCTGACTCGGCGTAGGTTCGCATCCATGGCAGACAAACGGATACTGCTTCGACCAGTGCAAAGACAACTACGCTTTTGCAGTCATACAAGGAAACTACTGCTGGTGTAGCAACTACATTCCTGGGAATCAGCTCGACGTGAGCGATTGCAGTGCAAAATGTCCTGGTTATCCGGACGAACGCTGCGGCTCGCCAGACTCGGGCTTGTACGGATACGTTCCGCTCCTTAGGAGCCTTCGGGTACTCTGAGCGCAAGTATTGCGGCGGCCACCAGTGAAGCACCCAGCACGGTTAGTAGCACATCCTCTGCGACTGCTTCATCCGCCTCCCCGTCGACTTCTGTAATTATATCTTCGGTCTTTGCTGCACAGCAGAAGGACACTGTGTTTTCGTTCGATATCCTTTCATGGCCTTCATCGTCTTCATTCTTGCCGTCAGCGTTTGTGATATCATCGTTCGACTTCTCTGTACCATCTCCAACTTCGGCGTGGACGTTTTTTTCAGCGGTAAAGCCTTCTATGTATCTCTATCGAGTTCTTTTGGACTGTAATTTTGACAATCATGCAGAGTCCCTCATCGGCTCCGCCCATTTTTTCCTCTGCTGCGTGGCAGCCTGTTGCCGAACCAGAGACTGTTGTCGAGACAGTTACTGAATCGGCCCCGGTGGTTACGTCTCTTATTACTCTTGTACGGGCGGGCCTGTTCCTAGATTGACGTTCTCTGTCACCAAAATGATAATCTGTGCTGACTCCTGAGTTAGACCCCATCATCATCACCGTCGGAGCCGTCATCCTCATCATCCCCACCATCCTCATCACTGCCTCCAAGCTCGACACCTCCTTCAACCACGCCTCCACCGGCAGCCCCAGTAGCCACCCAAGCACCGGCGCCGAACACCCCGGCCGCTCCCACTTCGGCATGGACACCGACCCCTGTCACCACAGTTCAAGTCATCACCATCAGTGGCGAAGCAGTCACCCACACGGTGACTACCACGCCTACTGCTCCTCCGGAAGCGATCAGCCAAACTTCAGGGCAAGAGAAGGTGTCTGGAGGAACGATCGCCGGTGCAGTGGTCGGAGCGGTGGCGGGTGTTGCAGCAATCGCCGCTCTGCTGCTGTGGCTGCTCCTCTTCCGACGAAGGCGAAACGATGGCTCTGAAGACTCCGAGAAACCCAGGATCAGTCCTCGCAGAAATACGAGTACCATGAGTCGGACTGGCCTCCTGAAGACGGAGAAAACAGAGTCGGCAGTTCCGACCCTTACGCGGAATAGTGTGCACGGAATGGACAACGTTGAGACTCCGATATCAGAGAGGAGGAACAGCAGGCCGCTATTTTTCGATTCAAGGTTAAACCCATCTGCATTGATGGACCACGACAACGGGAGCCATGCGAGCGTGATATCAATGCAGGACAACCGAGACTATACTCGGACACTCGGCGTAAGCTTCTCGATAAAGCTCCATCTTCATGATCTCTTATTAACTCCCGAAACAGGTCCGAAACCCCGACCCAACCAATTCCTTCGACAAGGACGCTCGACCTTCGTTCTCCCGTGGCTCGTAAATAATGTTTACTTCGTCTCTCGTTCACCAGCATTTAGCAGCGGCGTTTTTCCGGCGTTCGATACCACCGTCCGCTTTCGCGGCGCTTCTTGAGGGGCTTTGGGAAGTTTCCCTGGCAGACCGGTTGTGATGCCTCATACATCTAATGGCTTTTATGAGCTTTTTGAATGTACTTGTAGCGTTTGTTCTGTGCCTCGCTGAGGCAAGGTTAATATTTACTGGTGGATACATGGACGCCGGTCGTTAAAAAGTTCAACGTTGCGGCGCGGTTTGGGGTCGCATGGGGCTGAGGAGGACGTGGAGTAGTCGGTCCATTATGAATGAGAAGGATGAGATTATCACTACTGAATTGATTGTGCAATGTCGATGACCATGTAGTATCTTTGATCTGTTCTCTACTGCTCCTTCGGGCGATGACATATGCTTGGCGTCGATGTAATCCTGGGTTGAAACCATTGTTCGGTCTCCAAAGAGCGTTTCAGCGCTCTCACCAACATAACTGGCCCTCGCTATGTACTAAGTCACAGCCGAATACTATGACTTCTACAGACCGGGCACACACAAGACCGACCATAAAACATAGAAGTCCGTGAACCAAATTCCACTGTCAAATATCCACCACCACCTCCGAAGCGCACGTTCTCCTCACATACCGCTCCTACCCCTTCACACGCCCTCGGACACGCCGACAAGATGAGTAAGATGTGGGAAGTGGATCCTGAGACCAGGAGCAAGGTGGGTAAATTTCTCGCGCCGCAAAGAGGAGAGTCATGACACAGTATCGGTTGTCCATATGGGGATCTGTTATATGGCACGAGCGCGGCTGACAGCGCTGATTGCGCAAAACAGCTCCTGGAGATTCAGAAACAGAACGGCAACAATGCCTGCGTCGACTGCGGTGCGCCGAGCCCACAATGGGTATACACCTCCCCTCTCCCCCAGCATCAATCGGTTACCCCAAATCTACACTCCCACCACCCTTCAAACCTGCAACCCCCGCAAACGCAACCCCCAGCTGACAGCCCCTCCTACACCTAGGCCTCCCCCAAATTCGGCATCTTCATCTGCCTGCAATGCTCCGGGATCCACCGCGGGCTCGGCGTGCACATCTCCTTCATCCGCTCCATAACGATGGATTCCTTCAAGCACGCCGAAGTGCTGCGCATGGGGGCCGGGGGCAACGCAGCCTGGCGCGCCTTCTACGACGCCTACCCCGCCAACAAACTCGAAGGCCGCACATTCGAGGAAAGCAGCATACAGGAACGGTATGACTGCGCTGCGGGCGAGGAGTGGAAGGAGCGGCTCGCGGCGAAGGTCGAGGGGAGGGAGTATGTGCCTGTTGCGGCGGAGAAGAGTAGGCCGGTTGGGAGGCAGAGCAGGAAAGAGGGTCCGCCGCCATCGGTCGGTAGTACTGGTGGCAGCGCGGCAGGCAGCCGCTCGCACACCCCCTCGCGCGGACACGCTCGACGGACTCAGCAGGGCCTCGTGCGGGGAGTCCAGCGCTCGGCACAGCGGCGATGGGACGCAAAGCGCAGAACGAGGCCTTTTTGCGCGCATGGGGAACGAGAACGCCACCAGACCGGACGACGTGCCACCTAGCCAAGGGGGAAGTACGCTGGTTTCGGATCGGAGCCTGCGCCGAGTAACAGGAACGCCGCTGGAGGAGGGGCACCAGCGATACCTGGCGTGGACGACTTCCAGAAGGATCCGGTCGCGGCGCTGACGAAGGGGTTTGGGTGGTTGAGCAGTGCGGTCGGGAAGGGAGCGCAGGTTGGGTATGAGGGGTGGGTTAAGCCGGGGGTGCAGAAGGTAGGTTGTCCAGCTTGTTCTCATCGACCTTGTTCTAAGCAAATACTGACTCTGTCCTTTCCACTCAGCTCGCGGAGGCAGACATCACAACCCAAGCCCGCCGCACCGCCGCACAGCTCTCCCAGGACGCCCAAACGACCCTCTCACGCTTCGTGGAGGGCGACGATCGCCGGCCTCCTCGCCAGACGTCCAGGACCGCGACCGCAGGGAGCCAAGCAACCACAGGAAGCCAAGCAACGCTCGAACCGGACAAGCGTGACTTCTGGGACTCCTTTGGCGACGCGCCAAAGGGCCCTGCGAGGGACAAGAAAGACTTCTGGGATGACTTTGCCGCAGCTGGTGAGGCGAGGGTGACGACAGCGCCGAAGCCGAAGCCGGGGGCGATTGGGACGGGGGTCGTTAAGAAGGGCGGTGCTGGGACGGCGCAGGGGCCAGGGAAGGGGAAGGGGGATGATGATGGGTGGGGCGATTGGTGAGGCTTTGGAAGGGAAAGGTGCGCTTTGGTGGAGTTTGGGGGTTGAGGGCATTAGATGGGGTTTTGAGAGGCTGCTACCCAGAGGCTCACGGGACGTGTACAAGTGGCATGGCATGGTGGAGTTCAGGACACAAGTTCCTGGCTGGCTTGAGCGCCAGAGAAAGAGAGGTGAGGTGGCCGCATGCCAGGCTTTGGGTCTGATGACTGGATATAGCAGTCAAGAAGACATTAGAGCATCCGGGCAATAGCCCAACGATCTGATAAACAGAAAAATTCTCTCCGTCATATCTTGCCCTCCCTCCTCAACCCCTCATACAACGCCCACCCCACCAACGCCTTCGCATCCCTCCCGCCCTCCCGCCACAGCTCCTCCAGCCTTACAAGCTTCAGCGTAATCTTCTCCCCATGATCCCTCAATCCCGTCAGCTTCCCCTGCCACTCCTTCAGCGTGTCCCTCTTCACGCGTCTCTGGTGCAAGAAAATCGGGATAAACTCGTCACTCCCCCAGCGCTGGGATATGTGGCCCGCTGCAGCTTCTCACCAGTGCTGTCCTCTGTTGGTGGCAGGGCTAGCTCGGACATGTTTATCAGCGAGTCTTCGGAGACTTCGAGCCCGGTCTCTTCGCGAATTTCGTTCGCGGCGCCCCCGGCGAAGGAGCCTTGGTCGCTGAGCATGCCGGCGGGAAGCTCGGCGAGGGAGAGGGACCCGGCGGGGACGCGGGGCTGCAGGGTTAGGAGGACGTGTTTGTCGGTTTCGGTGTTTTCGGGGACGTCGTCGGGCTGGAGGATGATCTTGGGGTGAGGTTGGTCAGCTTTGGTAAAGGGTGGTTGAAGGGGAGAGATATGGTGCTAAAGGGGAAGTGAGGACTTCATACCATCATGCCAACACTGCCGCCGCGCAGGAATACAGAGCCAGGGAGCTTCTCAGAGTCATCGTTTGAGACGTCGGCTTTTAGCTTGATGAAGCCGATCTTGTCACCCCCGCCGAAGAAGTCGACGGACTGGATGTTGATGCTGCGGAGCTTGTAGGGGAGGAGTGGAAGGTGTGATCTTTATTCTGCTGCAGGGAGAGCGAGTGTTGAAGAGTAGATATCCATTCCGTAAACGGCTTGAAACCTAAGAGCTGATCTTTGGACAGGTCTTCGGTGAGGTTGACTTTGCACTCCGGCGAGAAATTGGGGAGCGTGAAGCTGGACATGGCGGCTTTTGTTATCAGATTGTAGGTGGAGCTGGGGAGATGATGCGCTGTCAGCCGAAGTCGAGAAAGCATCGATGTTGTGGGGTACTGCCTGAAGCTGCCATGGAAATGTCAATTGCTGGTCTCGATAGTTCCCATTGATCATGACGTCTGGCAGGGTCCAGAGCACCCCTGTTCTGCGGGGCATCAGCGCCGGGAAGAAGACCAGGATAAGCGGAGCGGATATCTTGGCTGCTCCGCTCTTCGACGCCACCGCCACCTCAAACGACCTCACTTGCTGGAGTTTACTGCAGAACTTCAACTATTTCGTTCGTGAGTTACCTAGTACGCTGAGGATTGTGTGGCGTGAAGGGGGCTTTCTGATCTGATCCTCCCGCTCTACAACATCCAAGGCTCCGTAAACTCAACTTTTCAAGGCATTGACTGTGGCCAACTGTCACGCCCGGATTTTACAGATCCAGTCTTTACTGTCTCTCTTCAAGCCTTGATTCCCTTCAAGCTTAGTCGAAGCCTTGCAGAATTGGGCAAAATATTCGGGAAGCCGCTTATCACAATGGGGACACTCACTGGCGATGTACCACGTCTCGCTGAACACTGCCCTCACAAGCTCCCAACCTCTTGCCGGCTGACGGCCACACCCCTGTGTTGCGCCTGTCAAGACAAGAGACCTCATTCGCTCACGTACCGGATCTATGTTGACGGCGTTGGCTTTGTATCGCGTGGTACAAGGTGGCAAGGTTACTGCTGGTACTGCAAAGGTGAGGGGAATGATGTGCTACCGATAGTCTTGAGAGATGCTGACTGTTAGCGAACAGAGTTCTGGACGAAGCGTGTAGAGGTAGCACCGATTCGGACCTGGAATGCCGAAATACCGGATGTCCCCGACCAGACGGCGTTCCTTGAGAGATGGTTCGAATTCCACCAGGGTTATCGGTTAGTAAAGCGTGAGGATGGCTCCGTAGAGAGAAGAGCGGTTCTTGGTGAGCCATGGAGAGATGTTGCTCCAGGAGAATTGCCGCGAACGCTCGACGAGCTTCGAACAGGAATCCGTGAGATACCTGACGACCCATCCGCGAACCGCCAAGACTGGCTTCAAGAGACAATGCCCGAGCCGTTTGAGTCGATTGAAGATACTCTGGATGCGCTGCTAGAAGAGTCTGACTCAGATGCTGAGGATAGCCGACCTTCACCAGAGGCCGAGTCTGTAGTGATAGTCGCTGAACCCGAGTTGGATGCAGAGTCGTCTCTCCTCATTCAAAGATCTCCGCGACAGCAGGAGGTAAGACAGCGCTCTCGCCGTGAAGTCAACTCCAACCTGTCTGGACCTCGCCAACTGACGGAGCCTTCTAACGAAGCTGCTCCCCCGCAAACCGAGCAACAGACTCGACTTGAGGTCGCTCGAAATCGCCTGGAAGAAGCTCGTCACTCTAGGGAGCGGGCTGCGCTTGCGCTGGAGGAGGCAGAGAGCGAGGTCCAGGCCAGACAAGAGGAGGTACGACGTATCGAGCGCGAGCAGAGGACTGCAGAAAACTATACTCGCGTGTTCGGTACTCGAGAAGAGATAGAACGGCAAGGCGCAGATTACGAGAGTCCCATCGGTGGCATGTTCAACAGGGCTTGGGGCCGTTTCCGAGAGGCCGAAGAACGGCGGAGGGAGGGAGTCCCGGCGCCCCAAGGCGATCCTTGGAGTAATGCAGCTCCAGCCCATCCTAATCCGACATCGACACCAACGCCCACGAGCGATCCTTCGCCCAACGCAGTTCCTCCGCAGTCTGCTGCAACGATAAGATATGAGCCAGAATTCTTGACACGTGAGATCAACCGGATATCAAACGAGGTTCTCAACGACGAAATGCGCGAGCTCTTCGTGCAACGAAGTATCCTGCAATCGCTACGAGATCGCTTGGACCAGATACAGGGCGGCCCAATGCAGCAAGAGCTCCAGGATGTACCAAGCCAAGGTCTTGATGCAGGCGACCGTCCGGAGTCGAAGACCGACCAAGAGATGACCAAGACGGTGGACTGCAAAGTCTGCTACCAGCAGATAGCAGATACAGCAGTCCTGCCGTGCGGACACATGGTCATGTGTCAGTGGTGTGCAGATGTGCATATGCCGACGCATGAGCACGACAGGACTGCGCTGAAGACGAAGAAGCCCTGCCCGGTCTGTCGGAAGAAGGTCAACAAGCGGGTCAAGATATTCCTTGCCTGAGCGGCTTTGGGCGTGGTGGGAGGAACTGATTGCAACCGGCTCCGGTGAGCGGCGCTGAAGTCTGTATCATGCTCTTGCTAGCTCTCCGGCCCCTAGTGATCAGAACAGCGATTGAGATCTAACAATACCAGACTTGCGTGTAGATCGAGCTTATGAGTGCAATCGGTAGCCCTAGCGGCGGAATCAGCTGTTCCACTCTTCGGATCGTGCCTCAGAATTGTGATTGGATTCAATCGAAATTCCCACTGTGAGCCCAGTGTACATAGTGTCAGAAGCATTGGACGATTCAAGCTCACACTTCTTGATACAATCTAACTAACCATGTCTTAGCGCTACGATGCGCTACAAACGTAATTAGAAATCAAAAAGGAACAAAGCCACAAAGTCTTACACAGACACGCCATGAGTCTTATCGAGCCAACACATCTTATCCAGGGCATCATCATCGTTTTGTATCCTGCCATCCTCTATCTTATCCTCTTGCTTCTTCTCTTCGTTCTATCATCAAGAGTTTCTTCTTACTGTTCTTCCTCATGACCTTGCTCTCCCTCTCCTTCGCCTTTGTCTTCTGCTTCGACCTCTCCTGGTTTCCCCGCAAGCTTAGTCTCCGCTTTACCCTCAATACGGCTACAAGGCTGGATGATACGGCAGTTCAAGCGTGGGTCGCTAGACTCAACATTGTGCTCTTCGAGAACAGGATCCGCTCACGTTGATGTATCGCGTTCTTCAGAGCTCGGCAGCCTCCGTTCGAAACTTGGCACTGGTACATGTCGTTCGGGTCTGCTGGATTCGGAAAGCCGTTGGGGACGCTTCCTTCGACGTGCGGATGGTAGGCGGCATTTTGTGTAGGCACAGATGTTGGACCGCCGAATGGGAAATGGTTTGAGGCGATGATCATCCGAAGAAGTTGCGAACCAGCAGCGTTACCTCTCGGTCGTCCGCATCGCGCCTTCCTGGTGAGCTGCGGCCCCTTCTACTTCGCTACTGTCGCCCTGCACATCGGACAGATTGCGCTCATCATCAACCACTTCTCGGCACACTCAGAGTGGAAGATGTGCTGTACTGGGCTGCAGGGCAGCACTGTCAAATGCTGACAATGCCCATCAACGAGCGGCTCCCTGCAGATCGAGCACTCAACAGGGTTGCCGTTCTCAGACTTGGTTGACCACGCAGTACTCTCCAGGTCGCACCGAAAAGACTTGATGGTCGCTTGCGTTACGAGACTGCCGGTGCCACCATGTCTACTGGGCCGGTCGAGACTAAATTCCCAGTCTCGCCAGCGAGGTTGCAAGGGCTCGTAGCCTACGGCTGCCCGGGATTCGTTCACCGTGTTGTAACGCTCCTGAATCCAAGACTGGCGGATCGGACCGGCGTCGTACATCTATAACAGCAACGTCGTCAGCAAGATGCGGAGGGCAGGTAATGCTCCAGGGCGATAACAACTCACATTGAAGAAGGCGGCATCCTCCCTCGCGGCAGACGTGCCGACGCAACACTGGCAGCTCGTGCCCGCCTCGCAGACAAAGTCGCTATCGCAGGAGATGACTAGATTGGAGTGGCGCTCATGATTTTGCAACTCTTCACGTTTGGCATACACCAGTCCGTTGACACAGCCACCAACAGGGCATTTGCCGAGAACCTCGCAGATCTCTCGTGCACTCGGGTTCACGATGACTATCGGACAAACACGCGAAAACGGACCCAACAGCTCCAAGAGGTCTTCTGACTTGGGCAGCTTCACATCGGCCCGTGGCGGCGTGTAGCACCAATCAAGCCCGTTGATGGTGTACGTCCCAGGCCGTTCGGGAAACGCATGATGGAGCTCTCTCGCTTGATGATGCCAGCCGTCATCATCACTCCAAACGGCGGTGACGATCAAGATGCGGTTTTGTTGCCCGTTCCAGCCAGACGGGTCTCGATAGTCGACAGCGAGGACAGTGCCGACGGTGCGAATGCGAAGGAACTTTATGATCTCCTTGATCATCTGCCGGGCGTTGTCGTAGTCTCCTTCGTCGTTTGCCCACTCACGAGCTGCCGCTGGCGGTGGCCGGATAAGCCGCGCGAGTTGGTCCATTTCTGCCGTGCTGGAGTCTGTATACGGGTTCGTGGTTGGGTATTTTTACGGTTGGTTTGTCGACGTAAATCAAGAGACGCAGCGAGCGGTAAGTATTCCAGCGAGTGCGATCTATCTCTAAGGATCTTTCAGAGTGGTGGTGGTGCTACAAGAGGTCTATGACTGAACTTGTAGGATTTGAAGAGCTTCGGCAGGTTGTGCTGGTGCTCGAGAAGAAGAGAGAAAACAGGACAGAGAACTATATACCCACACATTGTCCTGATGAGCGGACTCACTTGGGCGTGAACCATAACTTTGACTTTCACAGAACCATGGTTCAGACACGAGCGAGCACACCACCACCGGGCAACGCCCTCCCACATGATTTGGTGGCATGGTACCAGATGTGAATCATGCAGTAGGTGGTAGTGGCACCGTACCGGCAGCCTCCAGGAGTGCAGGCTCTGGCCTTACGGGTGAAGGACGAGTGGTGGACGTCCACGACCCCTGGGTCTGGGGTCTCAATGCGGCATTTATACCACCACCCGCTTAGTTTGCGTTTTACAAAACGGCTTGCTTAATGGGAAAACATACGTGCGGCGCTAGGATTGCCAGCGAACGGTCGTTAGTTCTTTTTGGAAGGGAAGGAAACAGCGCATGGCAGGATTGGCGACAATCTGTCTTTGTCCCGCGACAAAGGGCGGCGGGATTCGTCCTTGTCCACCACTCGCCTCGAGGCGGCCGACATGATCTCCAAAACTACCGCTACTCTTCGACACATTGCGCATTCTCGTTGAGGGCGAAATGGTCGCCTTGACGAAGAGTATCGGACAAGCACGTTTGTTCCTAAAGTCTACCACGTCTCTTGCTTGTATCTCCCTGCCTTCTCCATACCCAGCAAGTACCTTTCTGCATCCTCTCTATTCAACGCGCCCTCTTTCTGGAACACTTCGATCAGCGCCTCTCGGACCGCCTGCGGCATCTTGCCCGACGAGCCGCAGATGTAAACGAGACCATTGCGCGTGGCGAGTGCATGATAGACGCGCCGTGACTGCTGCCGAACGAGATCTTGAACATAGACCTTCTGTCTCTGTAGCATATAGTAAGCAGCCGTACACCGTTCCATAGGCATGCAACGAGTCGGATATAGGGAAGAGACACTTACCTGATCCCTCGAAAAAGCAGCAAAAACATCCAGCCCAGCCTCCTCTCTCAGCCTCTCCCACTCATCCCTAAAGAAGAAATCCGCCTCCTCATTCCTACACCCAAAGAACAGTACATCCCTGCCTCCCTCCCCTTCGCCGCCGCCATCCCGCCCCTCCCTTCCACCGTCCTCCTCTCGCCAGGCCATCCTCTCGTAAATCAAACTTCGCATCGGCGCAACGCCAGTCCCCGGCCCAACCATGACGACGGGTCTTCCAACCTCCGCCCTCGAGATGTTGAGCCCGCCGCGCTGCAGCGTTACGCTAATGCGCTGACCGGGCTTCAGCGAGGCGACGTAGCGCGTGCAGACGCCCTGGCGGAGGCGTTTGATCACCGTGCGATACTTTACTATCGCGACTAGGAGCTCGATGCGCGTGCCTCCAGTGCTGCTTCGCGATCCTGGTTCCATCGCCGGTATCGGAGTCGGTGCGGGGCGTAGGCCGTTCTCCATACTGTCGTTGGCATCGGAGTCAGCAGAAAACGAAGCCGAAGGCTCACTCTTCAGCCGCCCCCGACGCAATAGAAAACTGCCGCCCCCTCAGCGCCGGCAAAACAGCGCAAGCCCACTGCCACGGTAGCTTTACGGTGTCAAACTCCTGCAAGACCTCGAGGATAGAACGACGGGGTCGAGTCGTGTAGTCGTAGAGCTCGTCAACAAGAGCCGGGTCCGTGAACTCGACGAGGCGGTCCCGCTGGTCGGTGTCGGTCGTGAAGTGCGCAAGGAGGGCGAAGAGCGAGCGACGCGGGATAGACATGATGTCTAGGTAATTTTGGAGGAGGCTCCGGAGGGTGAGGCTGCCGGGTGGGAGGGAGAGGTGGGAGAGGGGGCTGGTGGGTAGGTGCCAGGATTCGAGGCGTGGGTGGAGGGGGAGGTGGGCTTGAAGATTAGGGGCCGGTCGGCGATGGAGGTCCAGTTTTGGGTAGATAGGAACTCGGAGACGTCGGAGGGGAAGTTTCTGGGGTAGATGGTTAGGACGTCGCCTGGCGCGTAGGGGGTTGGTGTCGGTGTGGAAAGCGTCAGATGCCGGACGTCTTGCCAGTGGGTGGGCGGTGTCAGACGCTTGTTGTCGAGTATTGTTGTGGTGAGGGATCCGGGTATAGGCAGGAGGTCTTCCGGAGGTAAGTCAACGTCCGGCGGGGCCTTAACTTGCCCGTTCGTGGCTCCCAGACCGGACGTCGGATAGCTTGCGCCATTCGTGGCTGGAGGCACAGTCTCTGTGTCGTACTCCTGATCAGCAAAGTCGAGAATCCATTTCGGCTGCAGGAGGACATCGTCTGGGATTGGCTCAACTCCTTGAGGCAACGGGTAGTACTCCAGGAGGGTCTGTCTTAGATCGAGAGACCAAGGCAAGAAACTTCCGTCGACCCTCGATAAACCCAAGAGTCAGCAGACTTATTGCCATGAGGATACTTCTGTGACCTACCCTTCGGGATGTTGCTCGTCTGCTTCCCCTCGGTCATGGATCGGCTGTGCACCCAATTGCACGAGCCGGTTATACAGCTTTCGGCTCGCCCAGTTGAACCTTGAACAGTTAGAGGATATCTTGACACAGGCGAACGGTTGACAAACTTCGGGTACGATGTGTCTCCCAGGCCGAATGTAGTAAAACGGACTGATTGCAAGCATCCGGGGCGTAACCGCACGCTTCTAAGCGCCCGCCAGAACGCCTGAGCATTCGCAGGGAGGTCCCCTTGGCCAGTAGTGGAAATGGCAATGATTACAACAGCGTGATGAAGCAATTGGTTCTGAGAAGCAGAAAAGCATCAGCCCCTGGTGAAGAGCGACATTGGAACCTCTACTCGAGTATCGATTTGACTAATAACAAAGGTATACAAAGTACGTACAAGTTGGACGGAATTGAGATCGGAGACTTGAGTAGAAAAGCGTAGCCTTTCCGTCAGACGCCCAATTTCCTCCGCAACATCCTGAGCATTCCCCGTCTCTGATCCATAGAGGACAAGAGCAGTCCGGTGAGGCAGCACCTCCGGCGAAGTAGCCATGCCAACAGGGTGTCTAAGGAAGAGAAGACTTAACAGAGGGGGATGAGAAGAAGACCCCAGTCGCTGACCGCGGTCGCCACAGCCTAAAACATAAGCTTATCCTCTTGAGCCGCAGGTTTTGCTTGTTCTGAACGTAAGGGTACTGACATCATCCAGTGATTCTATACCGGAAAACGCAAGGCTCATACCAACGAAACAACCTAGATGTCATAGGACCTGAGGGTCTATTTTAACTCACACGCAGCTAAGGGGGGAATCTTACTACTGCCGCGAAGGGAATGATATTGTTGATGGGAACGCCTTTTTTCGGCTTCAAGTCTACGTGCACTTCTCTAGCGCCCCCGGAGAGCCGCATCTCAGGGTCCACCTGGCGCTAAGCCACTTGGGGCTAGATGTCTTCGCTTAGCCTCAGGATGCTCCCAAATTTTGTGAGCCTCCTGCTCCTTTCCTGAACTCAACTTCCTGACAACAAACAACCAACCACTCAAGTTCAGCTCCAGCTCTACAAACAGTCCTCGGGCACTCGCTTCCCACAAACAACTCCTCCTCGTCAAGTTTTCCCACCCACCGGCGGTCTTTGACAAATTTCACCTTCACACACCTTCACAGGCAGAGTACAAGTCTCTCCAGGACAAACCCAGTTTCCTCAAATCTTGCACGTTCAGTACTTCACTCAAACACTTCGTGTCATCAACCATTAAAACTACAATCAAAATGTCCGCTGCCGATGTCGACAGTGCCACCGCCCAGATGGCCAACACTACCCTCAACGAGCCCACTAGTACCGACCAAGGTGCCAACGTCGGAGCCGGCGGCGACAAGCCAATCAACGCCGCCGAAAACGAGGCCGTCATTGCCTCTGCTGCTGAGGGTAGACGACTCTACATTGGGAATCTCGCTTATGCGACCACCGAGGAGGAGTTGAAGGAGTTCTTCAAGGACTACCTGGTGTAAGTTTCATCGACTTCGAAGGAAGCAATGCAGGAAAGTGAGCTGACACGCTGTCGCTTGCTAGCGAATCCACCTCTATCCCGACCAACCCGCGCACCACCCGCCCAGTCGGCTATGCATTCGTGGATCTCTCCACTTCGTCTGAGGCTGAGCGTGCGATCGCTGAGTTGAATGGGAAGGCTATCCTTGATCGCAAGGTATCCATTCAGCTTGCTCGCAAGCCCGAGGCGCATCAAGAAGGCGGTGCCAGCGGCGAAGAGGGCGCTAGCGGCACGCGTAGGAGGGGATCCACCCGGGGCCGTGGACGGGCTCGGGGTCGTGGTGGGCGCTCAGGCCGCGGCCGTGGTGGCGTAAGTTTCGAAAAGTTCAAAATCCGCATAGGAGGCGCTAATACGGTTTCCAATCAGCAGAAGGGCTCCGCCGAAGGTACCGAGAATGCTCCCAACGGCGATGCTGCTGAGCACAGCGGCCCCATCAACGTCCCAGGCCAGGTCGACCCGCTGACCGAGACCACCAATGAAGCACTCACTGCCGACAAGCCGGGTGAGGACACCATTACCGTAAACCCGAGCAAGACTGGACGCACTCATGTCCAGCGCGAGCGCAAGCAGCGTGGACCTCCTGAGGATGGTGTTCCCTCCAAGACCAAGGTCATGGTAGCCAACCTGCCGTACGATCTTCGTGAGGACCGCGTAAGTCTCCTGTCTGCGTTCGTCATCTGCTAGCCTTAAATTAACATTTAATCTAGCTCTTGGAACTCTTCAAGGACTACTCTCCATCCTCCGCCAAGATCGCTCTCCGCCCTATCCCTCGTTTCATGGTCAAGAAGCTTCAAGCCCGCAATGAGCCTCGCAAGGGCCGTGGCTTCGGTTTTGTCACCCTTGCTTCAGAGGAGCTCCAGCAGAAGGCCTGTGAGGAGATGAATGGCAAGGAAATCGAAGGTCGTGAGATCGCCGTCAAGGTCGCCATCGACAGCCCTGGCAAGGAGGACCAGGACCCCGACGCCCCGATCGAGGGCTCCCCGAGACAACTGAGGGCGTTCCATCCACCGCTGAGGGCTCCGCCAACACCGCCGCTGCCGTCGCTAACGCTTAAGCAACGTGACCTGGCACACTTCTCCCGGTATCGCTTCGCTGGTCACGCCTAGCTCACCGTTGTCATACTCTTCCATCGGCGTTGCAGTGACGTGGGGCGGGCTCTATACATCTGGCATCGGCATTTCTTTCGTCTCGCTCTCCCGCCATGACGTCTGAGCAATGCCCGCTGGTTCGGAACTCTTATGTCATCTAGTGCTTACATTCTCGACACGTCGTTTCCAAAGCCATACTTGATACCTCCATATGTACTTTAGACCTCTAGTGAGTGATGATAGCGCGACATGGTGGTGTTTACAAGGCAATGGAAGATCGAATGTGCCGGTTTTACTCTACTGCTACAATGCATCATTAAAAGTGCTGCCGTGTGTTCTTCTGTATGTACTCGCTGAATCCGTGATACACAACTAGCCTTCATCCTTCTAGACGCCAGCAGTGAGCTCTCCCGAACGATGAGCGGAGGACACGTCCGTGAAAATTCGGTAAGCCGTCGGCGATAGCGACGATAGCCGAGGCCAAGCTTCCCTGCCATGTGCCTTCGAGATTCCGCATCACCACGGGCAGCGCTGAGCCGCACTCAGATTTGACTTACACCTCGCAACCGCCCCAATTCCACCTGCCACTGTTGTCGGGGACTGCTCTGCCAACCGCGATCGCCAACATGTCAAGTCTCCGGATTCTCGTGCCCGTGAAGCGGGTGATTGACTACGCAGTATGTATACCAACCCAACCGCATTCGCCAGCGCCCTCGATTATACCCACAGAGCCGTGCAGCCGTGCTCCAACCTACGAGCAGTGATCGGAGCCACCGCAACGACCTCCCAACCGCCATCTCCAATTCCCCTATACCGCTAGACCCAAAGCTAACGCCCCACCCCACCAGGTCAAACCCCGCGTCAACAAAACCCAAACCGCAATCGAGACCGCGGGCGTAAAACACAGCATGAACCCCTTCGACGAGCTCAGCATCGAAGAAGCGGTCCGCCTACGCGAGCGCTCCAAGACCTCCGGCCCCAAAGTCGAGGACATCGTCGCCTGGAGCGCCGGGCCGCAAAAAGCGCAAGACGTGCTGCGGACCGCCATGGCCATGGGGGCAGACCGCGGGATCCACGTGCTGGTGCCGGACGCGAGCCAGGGCGGCAAGAAGGACGGGGAGAGTGGTGACGGAGGGGATTTGGAGCCCCTGGGCGTCGCGAAGTTGCTCGCGAAGACGGTGGAGCAGGAGAAGGTCAATATGGTGATATTAGGGAAACAGAGCATCGACGACGACGCGAACCAGACGGGGCAGATGCTCGCGGGCTTGCTGGGATGGCCGCAGGCGACGCAGGCGTCCAAGGTCGAGCTGGGGAAGGATGGGGAGTGCACGGTTGTGAGGGAGGTGGATGGAGGCGTCGAGACGCTGAGGGCGAAGGTCCCGATTGTGATCACGACGGATTTGAGACTCAATGAGCCACGCTATGCGAGTTTGCCGAATATTATGAAAGCGAAGAAGAAGCCGTTGGTCAAGAAGGCGCCGGAGGACTATGGGGTTGATGTGAAGAGGAGGTTGAGGACTGTGAAGGTCGAGGAGCCGCCACCCAGGAAGGGCGGGCAGAAGGTGGGGAGTGTGGATGAGATGATTGGGAGGTTGAAGGAGCTGGGTGCGATATGAGGGTATGCTGGTGCGTGTGTATATAGGGGCGCTTACAAAATAGAAGGTTTGAGTATGACTACTACATGTGCCCTGTCCTGTTCCTAGAGTCCAGAGGAGGAATCGGAGTAAAGACCTGGTTGCGCTGTCTGTAGCGTCCCTAGGGCTTTCCAACTCCTATGTTGGTCCAAAAGAGTCGCGGACTGAGATCAGACCGTCCTGGTTCCTATCTGTTTCGGCGCCGCGCCTTCTTGAGCGAATTCCCGTTTCTATCCAAGCTTTTTCCGGGTTTTCACAAGTTTTACATCCTCGGACCCCTTTCGGAACAACCGTGAGACGTTGCAAGGATCAATCTACAAGAATTCGCCCAGGGCGCCAACAAAAGAACTATATTTTTGGAACTCAGAGCGAGACCCTTGCGACTCCGGTTTTCCGTATGACCTCCCAGGATACCCTGTCAGTGTCTCATCATGGTTGTGCTCGTTGACGCCGGTGATCCACACAGAGAGGCAGCTGCCTTGGGCTATTATGAAAACCGCAAAGAGCTTTGTAGGAAAGACATTGCAACGGAGTGATCTATACTACAAACTGAAAGAAGAACTTGAAGTTTGATTCCGACACATCTCCGCCAACCACGGGCAGAAATGATCCATCCGGCGCACGCAGCGTTGGATTTCACTTCGATTTATCGCATCTCGGATGGACTTGAAGCCTAGAGGTGAACGTGTATTATAAAGAGTTAGAGCCAATACTAAAGAGTCCAATCATGAGTCTCTCTCGTCTGTGAGGCTTTGTCGCGGAACAAAGTGGACTGTACGTGTAAGATAAATAGAAGATGCGGTAGAAATGCCGTAAGTTGGTGCTTCTACGTTTCCATAAAAGCGTAATCAAACTCGTCTTCAGCGGCAGGAGGAGCTGAAGAGCATCTTAGAAGCCTACAAGGGGCATAGGGGCAACTTGCTCGGGACATAACTGGACACGCTCTGAATCGAAATCAGCAAGCAAACGTTCTATAAGTGTGAAGCGCTAATTTTCTCTATGTCCGTCTATAAACACCAATAGCCCACGCGATTCTCAAGATCGCCAGTCCCCAAGCCATGCCCAAGCTATCCCAAATGACATTGAGCTTGCTGCCCTTGACTTCCTTCCATCCCACCGCCACCTCCGTCATGCCGATTTTTGCGCTCTCCGCAAGCATAAGCATCTCCACATCGAATATCCAGCCTTCCGAATGCATGAAGGGTATGATGTAGGGGAGCGTGGGCCGAGAGAACAACTTGAAGCCGCATTGGGTGTCTTTGATAGCGGAGGTAGCTGGCGGCGTCATGAGGCGGAGGAGGACGTGGAAAGCGTGCATGAGGAAGTTGCGGAGTTTGGAGCGCTGGACAACTGCTGTCAGCTTGATCTGATATAAGAGTTCCATCCGTTTCGTGCACAACGTACCTTGACCACAGCCTCGCTCCCCACAAGATGAGCGCGCGACCCGATAGCCACTCCACGCCCAAGCTCGTCCTCAACATCCCGGCATTTCTTTACAAGCTTGCCCAGGTCTTCAAACCTGCTTGCGCCATCCGCGTCGGCAAACACAACGTACTTGCCGCGTACATGCCTCATGCCATGCGTGACCGCGCCGCCTTTGCCTCTGTTCTCGGCAAGCGAGACCACTCTGATAGAGCCGTGTGGTATCTGCGTCGAACGCGTCGGCTTCGGCGTCCGTGGGCCCGGAACAGGTACTGGGTACTGCGAGAGCTGGTGGTCGCGCGCAAAGTCTAGCGCGGTCTGCACCGTCTTGTCCGTAGAGCCATCCGACACGACTATGATCTCCCAGCCGGTGACGGCCCCTGGGGGCGCCGTAGCGGCGTGTGCCGGTCCGTTTGACAGCCCGCTCGTCCTCCTTACAGCAGCGGACGTAGACGGCGAGCGTGACTCCACCTCCGAGCCGTGCGCGTCGCCGTACTCGCGCTGGAGATAGTCGACAGCCTCCTCGAGCATACCCCCTAGCCGCTCCACCTCGTTGTACGCGGGCACCACGACTGACATGAAGACCTCGGCGTCTTCAATCTCGTTCACGTCTTTGAGATCTTCGCCTTTCCGCCGCGCCAGCTCTTTCCGTGCGCGCCATCCGTCTAGCCAGCATGGCAGCTGCTTATTCTCGCTAACTTGGCCGTCAGGCAGAATGGTCTTGTAGGTCTTCTCGGATCGTTGCGGAGGGCGCGGGTAGGGTGCTACTACGAAGACGATGAGATAGATCTTGCATATGCGCCGCAGGTTGGCCGGGCCGAGCCGAGGGGTGAGGGGCTGGGGCTGGTGGAAGTCGGGGATATACCAGGGTTGAGGTGGTGAGGAAGCTGGTTACGAGGAGGAGCAGGAGGAATTGCGGCGGCGCACTGCGGATCAATGCCCAACTCCGCTGGGCCACGGGAATGAGGCTATCATATTTGCTCATTCCTACCCTTCGGCGCAATTCAAAGGTGTGCGTGCGGTAGTGACAGGCTCATTGAGTGGCAGTGGGATAGGCAGGGCTTGTTGATGATTCGACACTAGCTCAGATACTACAATCAAGCCGCCGTAGAAATCGCCACTCCGTGCCTCTGGTAGTCGCGGTGCAGCAATGGTGGTGTTGAATTTGGTGATCTGTCTGTTCATAAACCAAAGTTGAAGTTCGCGCCAAACCGCCGCGTTCGCAGTCTCTCTTTCTCCGAGACCGCTGCTCCGGACGACTTCAGCAAACCAAATTGGTTGAAGAGTAAGAGAGTCGCCACAGCTTAAGACGGAAGCATCTCCTAAAGTACACCAATAGAGCCGCTCCTCCGACGATGAGATCGAAAACGCGCTGCACTGTCGACTTGGTGGCCTGTTGCGATTAGAAAGACAGGAGTCTCTCTTCCGCTGAGCATTTCAGCTTTACTTACACCCTCAGCTCCACTATGAACGGCTGGTAGTAGGATGGCAATTGCCGGTTTGGGTATTTTGCTTTCTGCTCATACTAATCGTATATTCGTGAAAAGAATCACATCGGAGCCGGCGGTTGAATTGTTCCGGCGCTTAGTAACACGGTCGCAAAACGCTGAAGTCCATACCCAACAGCAGAACAGAAGCAGGACAATTAGTGAAAACATATAGGATACTCTGCGATGCTTGAGTCGCCTAGGAGCATCACATAGGAATTTAAAGCTTCAAATCTGGACGGATAGTCGCGTTGTTGGAACTATGTTGGTGTTCCTTGGCAATGTGATTCTTTTCACGAATATACGATTACGTTTGGAAGACGGCTGATTATACAGTAATACTGTCTGTTCGTAGGCGTTACCACTGCTTCAGCTGCCTGTATCTGTTACCTATGTTGCATGCTTTCCTGCAATCACTGATAGATTCTCATGTATTGCATAGCTGATAGTATTCGGGAAAGTGTGATTGCGGCTAGCTAAGACATCTGTTCTTTTCTTTATTTTGTTTTATTTTGCCTCCGTTTTGAGCGGAGTTCTTGGAAAGTCATGTCTTGCGGCATCTCCGTGCAGGCTGATTCCGCAGCGCCACGAGATCGCTCAGCAACGCCACCTTGTCTTACAGATCCCTTTGCGTGGCCAAAGTGCAGCTGTGAGTAGTTCGTCCACTCCATCTCTCTACTATCATTCGCAGAACTTGGAGATTTTGTTTGCCGCTCAAGCGGTGGATATCATCATGACCATACGTAATCGGTGAGGCTTAGCTGAGGCAAAGTGTCGCCATCTGCTAGGACTTTTTCGTACTCAACTACTTCCTATTACAGCCAGTAGAATTGGATGAACACACTGTTTTCTCACTGCTTAGGTGGCCCGTATTAATCAGAAGATGCAACAATGCTTACACTTCCGCCAATATCCGGCAGGAAGACAGCGTGTCAAGGGGACAGCTTGAAGGACTCATGGATAGCCCTTCGCCGCTCCCCCACGTCCCACACGGCACGATTCAGCTCACTTGATCTTTTGAGAAGGCGATTCCCGAGAATGTGTGTGTGGGTTACTATTCGGCCAGCCAAACTTCGAGGATGGTTTCTCAAACCAGCCGCAACTTATATTCTCATTCCGGTTCGGGAAGCTCCCATACAGATCTCCATCTGCCCGCTTCTACGCGCAGCCATAAGCTTCCGCACCGGTCTATTACGCGTCCATGTATCCCGTACGGATCACCTGTCGGAGTCTTCCTAGAACCAAAGGACCAAGATCCGGAGCCGCCGAAGCAGGTCATCAGGTGGTTGCAGTCCGAAATATCTCGTGACCAGGATTGGTACACGGACCTCTTGCTGTCCACCAGGTTCTGACCGACGACGGTTGCCTGCTCGCTAGCACCGTCTTGTCATCTCGGGTTCTCTAAGCCTGCTGTCCTCTCACGGGTCACCGGTCAATCTGTGCACTTGCGGGTGGCTTCAGAACGTGGGTCGTTCCGGCCGAGTAGCTACGGCTGAATCGAGTTGCCTTACGACTTTTGACATTGCTCGACCGAATCCTCCAACCTCCTCTTGACCGGCGGCCGGTGAAGAATCCTATCTAAGGCCTGAGCTAAGCTTCGATAGACCAATGCCGCGCTGCTCCAAATGGATGGCGTTTTGGACCGGCCACTCGCTGTCTTCGAATCCCGTTGCCTTGCTGCGGCTGTCTCAGCTCCTGCCGAGATGGTCGTGGTTCCAGAGACGTTCCTCGAATCAATCCGTCAAGATCACCCGTGATCACCCCATCGATAGCCGTACTCGAGTAATCTGCTCATACGCCCCGAGATGCGCGGAGGGCGCAGCTTCAGCGGGCTGAGGCTTGGTGGATGTGTTCTTTTCCTCTGCTTGGCCGGCCGGTTGGAAAGAAGGCAACCAGCAATGACTGGTCCCTTCTTGCTTGAGGAGGGTTTCGAAAGCCCCTTAGCATGCGTTGTTCGCTCGTAGTCCTTGGTTTAGACGGACTAGTCTCATCAGCCTTGCATTTCGAGGACAATGGAGCTCACCTGACGCCAACGGCTTCGACCACGTTGCCTCTCATGCTGGTGGCATGGAACACAAGAAGCAACCGCCTCGTTTATGCGGCATTCACAGCTTGTCCTTCCACGATCGACCTTGGTCAACGATTTGGGGGCTAGTCCCCTCACACAGGGACGAGCAATCGTAAATTCAGACTCCCCGGCTGCCATACGGTACTGACTTCCGGAAGTCTCGATGGTGGACTGGTGGTTGAGCACACGCGTGAATACATGCCCGAACTCGGGTCCAGTAATATGACGTGGCAAGTCTTGGTGGTTCCTGGGACCTCAATGAGACTCTATTCACGTAACGGTGCCCTAAGAACAGTGAGGCGTTAGTTCCAAACTCGTGAGGAGGTTATGCATTATGATATGGGGTGCGGCGGGTAACGCTGTAATGCTGGACGCTAATTACGCACTTTGTACAATATGCCACTCGTGGCGACAGGGGAAGAAATGCTAATGGTTCTAACTACACTTTTATTAATCCACACTTTAAGCTCTGTGGCACCCGGAGTATCAGTTATGAAACCTACCTTGAACTGAACGAAGCCTCCTCCGGCCGGACAGGAGCTGTTCAGGGTGGACCGCTGACTCTAGGGCGTGACACTGTTTACACAAGCGTGATTCCATGTGACTAGACCCGCGTATGGCGCGTGTTGTATGGTCCTTTGAACAAGGCGGTGAGGCAGCACTGCATGCGCGGCACGCGCGGACTGCGGACCATGGAACTTTGGCACCGTTTGAGTAACCTGAGGGAGCACTGGGATAGAGCACGATTCATTGATACGCGTGCAACAAAGGTTTGACGCGGGCTCTCAAAGGCAGTGCACACATGAGGACTTCCGGCTTCTGGTCACGTGGCAGAAGCCGAATGCCAGACGTTGAATCAGATATGTGCATATTCTGCTGAACGATCGCTTTGATTCGGGTTGCTATCTATTGCGGTGGGCTCCTGGCAATAGTGTGAGCGAAATCACCGGGACAAGGTGCCACTCGACGCAATTGGTCCCGTTCCCCTATTAGGAGAAGCGAAGTATTGAAGCTGGAGAGCCAATGGCTGAAGCCGAACCTAACATCAAGGAGACCGTTCAGTGGGCATAGATCAATAGTGTAATCCCTGTGGACTTTTGAATAGCACTCTGGCGACGGAATAGACGCGTAAAGTGCTGTAGATGAGTACCTGGGTAGGTCCATCCTGGGCCGTCCGGTTGAAAATAGAACACAAAGGCATAAACGAAACGAACAACGTCCAATCCATCCAGGCAATGGAGATTGTAGGCCATGTTGTCCTGAGGCGCGGTAATGTCATCGATGCGGTTGCTACGAAACAGCTATGAAGATACACTTTTCCCTCCAGATCCTGCTCGGCTCCGGGTACGACCAAGGTCCAGGATGTTCCACAGCTTGGAAGAGGCCATGGCTCGTACACCGGAGGCTTGTGCCTTGAGACTCATGGATTCCATGTCCGTGACCAGTACTGCAGCTTCCGCACCTTCCTGTGGACCCGATACGGCTCCTGCGGTATCCTTGTTGAGGCCACTCTGCTGCCTTGCAACACCCACAACCACATCATCTATACTTGCCCGATCATTCCCTACTTGGGCATTGAGATGTCCACGACCAGTTATTTGTCGGGTTACATCCTTGCCCTCTGCCGTCAAAACTCGAATATTCTTCCGCTGTATAATCGCCGAGTCGAGAGTCTGTAGCGCTCGTACTGCGGCGCGATGCTTTTCATCTCGAACATCTCCACTGCAAATGAACGAGAGCTCTTCAATCACTAAGCAAGTCCGTCAGAAGATCCAAGGCAGTTCCGGCAAATGTCTCGACAACTGACCACTGTCCGGTATTACCACATTCCATGTGCCACCCTCGATAAGCTTGCAGAAGACATCGTACTGATCCAGCAACATGCTAGTATCGCAAACAATTACCTGCAAAGAACACAAGTCAAAAAGGCGTGGTCTCCTATGCCACGAGCGTTACTGACTGTGTAGTGCTGCATCACTTGCTTATTTGATGTCTGATGCTGCGGTTGCTGCTCTTCGCTCTTGAGTGTGTGCGAGACTGGGCTCTGGCGCTTCGGACTAATAGCATCAACGGCTTTTCCAAGCGCCTCCGACTGATGTAGGTCTGCCTCCATGTTTGTAGTTATGATAGGTTGAGTAGGTAATTGTTGAGGCCAATGAGAGCCTTTGCCTTCAAAGTTGAGGGAGCCGACAGCCCAGGTTTTGACCATTCTGTCGTAGTTTATGTATTGGCAATCCTTCAAGATGTGTTAGCTGGGCAAGCTTGCCAGTCGTTTGTTCGCGTACAGATGCCATCCGTATACCCAACCACAGTACCCTTTCGGTTCTTGATTCCACAGTCGATGCAAGCTCCAGTGATCTCTCCTCTTCGTCCAAATCGTGCTTGGAGAACCAGTTTGCTGGATGGTACCCGTGACTCCATATTTGGCCTCGCATCTGAAAATCTTCTGGCAGCGGTCGACTATCCTTGCTCTCTTGACCCGGAAACGTATTGCTCTCAAGATGTGACCCAATCTTCTCCGACCTTGCCAACGTATTCAGAAATGAAACAACTTCTCCCCATGGAACGTATCTGAGAATTGCTGAGCAGTCGTGTGGAATTCTCAAAAGAGCAAGAACGAACACGAACATTACGTGCACGTATGAAAGCACATTTCTATCCCCGATACGCCGAAGAACAACCCGAAAGGTAGAGAAGACCAAGTGACACGCAAGAGCAAACGTTGGGTCGATAAACGGGTCCGAAAGATTGGTGGAAACCGCGGTGTTAAGCTCCTGTTTGAAGAACGGGACGCCCGCATCCGGTTCCGAAGGGAGGTTCTCCACTCTCTGATGCCTGTACATATGGTCAAAGCACCCGCGCAAAGCAGACTCCTTAGCCCCGTAGAGGAAAAGCGCAGCAATATTAGAGACGGCTACGTATATGCCCTGTTCTTTCCATTTCGCTGTCACGCGACCAATATGGTTATCCAGCTGTCCAAGAAAATCGTTCAGTGCCGGTTCGAAAGAAGCCAAGGAAACCCTGCCGAAAAGTATGCTGTGTGTCTTGACAAAGACCGTGTCGATGCCGACTGAATGGGTATGAGACGTATTTGTACGACTAGCGAGTGTTCCAAAGAGAGTAAGAATCGATTCCTTCGTGCCTATAAAAGGCTCTAAACACGTGAGGGATCGTGAGTAGTAGTGGAGCTGTTGGAGTGCGTTTGGCCTTGCGAGGATAGCTAGGTGATGATAGAGCCGACCGACAGCAGGGCTTCTATCAGCGGCTTTGCAGTACCAGAATCTCGCAACGCCTGCCCAAGTCTCCCGGTCTCGGATGTCCTCATCCTCCACAGCCATACGATATCTAGCCAGATCACCCAAACATTCGACCCAGGTGTCCTCAAACGTTGGAACCGTCTCATACAACAGAGCGACCATTTGGTATGCAATATAGATATAGGAGAGCATATAATCTAAGGACTCAGGAAGGCGCGCACGTAGAAGCTCGAGGAACGAATGGATCCCATGCTTCCACATACGTGCAGGCATAGAATATTTCGCAGCCAAACGTCGCAGAGCGGGAGATGCGGACGGATGCTGAGAGGCAAGGAAAAAGTCGTGATGCTCATGTAGCAAAGTCCTATGAAGAGCAATCAGTGCTGCCCAGTGGTCCCCCTGCAGCTTTGGCGGCTGACCAGATCCAACTTGGTTCGCCGTCGCTTGGGATTTGTCGACTTGTATACATTTGGTCTCGACCATTGTCAATCCAGCGTAGATTGACTTTACCTCTGCGGCAAGTTGTTCTTGGGATATTGGCCGGCTGTCAGGTTGCATCACCATGCCAGGCCACCGGGGGTCAGTCTGGCCGTGTAAAACTCCAGATGGGCGACCCATCTGCTGCGTCTGAGCTTCAGAGCTTGGCATGCGGCCCTGCAGAGGGGATAACATTTTGCGGGTACCCAGATCCGACCCATGTGAATTAGTAGGATAAGCGCCAGCTAACCTCTGAGGGTACGTCGGTACTTGGTCGCGAGGTGAAAGACCCAACGCCGGAGGATGATAAGAACCAAGAGGAATATTACTAGGGGTGTCGTGCGAATTAAACAGCTGCTTGTAGCCCGAGAGTCGTTGAGGTTGGTCATGTGAGAAGTTATGAGGCCGATCATGTGAAAGCTCAGTACTCCAGGCAGCAGCAGGATCCACGGTTTTCGGCTCTGAGGCCGAGTTTGCTTTCACTCGCCGTGGATTGATATCCTGACGCACATGGCGTGGTGAAGCGCCTGCTGGCTGGATATCAGAACCGGCAGCGCGCTTCCTGTTTGGTCGTGCCGGGGGCGGCTCCTCTTTACCTGATGGGGAACGCTTGGCTTCAGCCTCAAGTGTCAAGCCGGGAAATTCCGGGGTTAACCTAGTCTCAGAATCTCTGGGCGGAGACGTGGTAGGTTGTGGGTTAGGTTTGCTACGCCTGGATCGGTAAAATTTCCTTGCGAGGCGTTAGCGAACTCTCGGTCATACCAACCGCTGGGCATATCATACGGTGAGATTGAGAGATACGAGACATACGCTTGGTGCAGCCCTTCATCTCGAAGAAGCATTTTGAAAAGATCTGTATCCCGTTTAAAGCCCTGCCCTTCCACTTGTGCACCGTGAGCCTCCATGACGTGATCTAACAGCCTTTCATAATCGTCGAAGACCTCTTGATCACCATAAGGACAACAAAAAATCTGGCCTGTTGCTCCGGCTGGGAATTTGGCTTGACCGGAGATATCCCGCGTGAAGCTCATATCAAAGGGCTGACTCGTGGCTAAAGTATCTTCAATGGATACGTAAAAGATGTAAGCGGCGAAGGTCCGCTGCTTTCAATGAGATAATGTGTTTGGCCGTATGACGTCGTTAACTTTTGCAGGTTCAATAAACAGTGTCCTTCGCTGTATGTTGATGCAAAAGCCGTCTTGAGATCTGCATCGACCTCAGAATCAGTTCGAGGTTCCGCTGACTGCTGCTTAGAATGCCGCCTAACAACAATATTAGCGAATTTGGAGAAACGTGCGTCAGTAAGAGACAAACAACCTGTTTTTGGATGCACACTGCTAAGGGCATGTAGAACCCTACGCGTAACGATATGATAAAACTCTGGATGCAGATTTGAACAGGCTGGACTGCAATATCTTTAAGAGAACGTACCTGGAAAGGAAGGCAACTATACACGCACTCTGGTTCGCGGAGCTTCGCGTTGCATGCCGACGCTGTACAGGTGATCCTAGTTCTCATCACACACGGATGTGCTAAATTACCAAGTATTGAAAAAACGTTTGCCTTGCTTGGCGGTTCGCGGGCCGCAGGGGTTAGCAGAGCCGCACCTCATACTCGTAGGCTCTGTTGCTCCCGCAACGAACTCGTTCCTCAGATGGACTAGCAATCACGTACTCGATGGATTGCTTTTATGCGCCCCTAAGATAACTAACTCAAGCAAACTCAGAATAGCAGCGTTCGCCAGCTATGCCGCTGTCAGCTGCAAAAGGATCGCTCTTTGAGCGTGCGGGCTCCAGGCTACCTTCCAGGCTTTCGCTACACATACAATTCACACCTGGGACATGACCTCTGCATTGACATGCCGTAGGCCATCGCTCACTAGCTGTGGTCAGATCCGGAGAGTACGGGCTGCTCCAGGTACGACCTTCGTCCGGATTGTTGTTGGTTTGGTCAAGCGCTATTACAGTCGATAGGCTGTGCAGCCTCAGTGTAAGCCAGTGGAGATTTGTGCTCACCGGAACTCCTCTTCTCCGACTTTGTTTATTAGGCAACATACAGCCCAGAAGACTCAGTATCAGCCATGTCACGCCTACCGCATAGGGGGACTTTTCTGCCGTAAGCAAACTGGTGTAAGACGGGGTGATGTCTGCGAAAGAGCTACTAGGCCTCAAGGACGCTGACTTCATAGGGCTCTCCATAACATTGAAAAAGCTGACGACGCCTACCACTAGGTTGCCTGCCGGAAGTAACACCAAAACTTCGCCGCACATAGCGCACGAGCGGCTCCAGCCGCCAAACATTGTGAAGTCCGGTGGTCATCTCGACCGTGTCGCTCCAGCCGTATCATTCTGTCTCAAGGAACTTCACTGCCTAAACCACAGGCTGCCTCGGATTCCGGCCGAATGGCGAAACACTTGTGGCTTTGTAGACAGGTTGACCTTGTACCTCCACAATAGCTTCGAGGAGGAGGTAAAGTTTCAGTAACCGCCGGGTGTAGAAAGCCGGCACCCAGGCGTCAATAGTATCAAAGTACTGGAGAAGCAAAAGCTTTGATTGCAGGATTGCTGGTTTAGATCGGCGTCCGACAACTGTAAGCGTATCATTTCATCAACCAAATGATATCACGGATATGGTGTCCTCAGTTTTGAGCTACCGGGGAGTCCGAACGTGGCCATTAATGCCATTGGCGCCGTGAAGCATCCTCATCTTTTTCCGTCTGTCACGAAGCCTGGTGTCGCCGCTACCGTTAGCACAGTAGGCGATGAAGACTGATTCGGATTCTGCGAGGCTAGAGCGGAGGCCAGGCCATTGCCGGCCCGTCGCTGAAGAAATCACCAACATGGTCCCAGCCTTCAGCGAGGCAATCGGACTGAGGTGGTTGTCTACAGCAACATTTGGCCCCCTATCAACTCCTCGATACCCATTTGAGGTCTAGTATTCATCCTACATAACACACAAAGCCACCAGCTCCTATCAAAACACATACCTAGACACCATAAGAATATATTGATCACTGCGGTTCTCCTGATCCGGGGCTCACAGGCATAGAAGGCAGCGAAGCTGCGCTCTGGGCTGTCCACGCGACCAGAAGATCTTATCTTTCCGACACAGCGGTAGGTCAAATTTCTGGCAAGTCGACTCTGCAAGGCATTCAAGACTTCGTTGTAAGAATAACGGCACTCCGTTGCGGGGTAAGTTCTGAGTCCAACCAAGCTTTTTCCGTGACAGTGATGTTGCGTGACCCAATCCGGACACCATCCGTTCTCCAGATCACGAAAATGATGCGCCCAGAGCTCATTACGATTGCGGTCACCGAATATGCGTCTCATGATAGTCTGACTTTCAATTCACTTGCTCGCCTTAAGCTGTGCTATCTCTCGTGTTTGCATGTCAGCAGTCATTTCTACTTGCTTGATCCAGTCACCAAATCAATGTAAGCTGGTCGGCAGCTGGGACAGCAGGCGGGACACAGAGGAAGGTAAATTCTCTTGGCATCTGTAGCCACTTGTGTTCGCAACCAGGCTCCAAATGTAAACACCATCAGGATTGAGCCGACACCGGCTATCTCATTGAAGATGTACGTCTTAGTTATCTCAGGCTGACGCAAGCAGACAGGCCCGCCCTCAATCACGAACCACACCTGGAGACCCTTGGGTTCTTCTGAGTTGTTGTCATAGCCGCCGAGGTGCTCGCTATCACAAGAATTCGGGACTTCCGGTTCGACGGGTCCTCAGCCCTGAGCCGTTGTCTGAGAAACGCATCAACGTTTCCCGATGACCCAGAGCCCTCACTCTACACGTAGAATTCTCAGTAGTGGTGTGGACCGCCTGGTGGCAGATATGCCAATCTCGATGCCTCGTTCCTGATACAAACAACGACATTAAGCAACGCCGTAGGCGGTTCAAGGCAAATGGTGACCTAACCAACTCAGCCGCACGGAACTAGCGTCGGGTGGCTGGCACTCTTAACAGTGAAACCCCAGGCCATGCGCGTATCGGGATTCCGGGTTCTTAACCGGGCCGCTTCGCTTGCAGCATCATATCAGTTACAAGTTTCACACGTAAGAGTGTGGTCGGTTGGTCAGATTATGTTTGCCTAGACGGGACACAATGCAATTGCCCTCAACCGCTGCTACTGAAAAAAGCTCCTTGCGGGCGATTTGCGTAGCACATGTCGTTGTTGTTGTGACGGGAAGTGACAATCGCATGATCTAAGTCAAATTGATTAGGTACGTCAAGTGCATAAAAAACAATAAGGCAGCAGAAGCAATGCAGCTCTACTGCGGCCCTAGGCAGGGCGATAATGCTCATCTGCACTGTTTGCAAAAATTGCTCGTCAGGCCTGCATTAGTATACATGTAGTGTGGAGTTTTCAGCCTTGGCAATGCTTCAAATAGAGTAGATGCGAGGATGCCTTAATACCCACAATCCTTCCAGCCGTAAATACGTTGTGAAGGTGCTGAGGTTCAGAAACTGATGCTGGTACCGCGATTGTCGAAGAAGTGCATGTGCAACACTAGGCTGGTTCCGCGATGGAGCGGAGTAACAGCAACCCTTGTCATTCAGAAACCGTGAGGCTAATTGGTTAATCGCGAATGTGAAAACTCTCCCAGTAACCCTGTTTGTGGTCTTCGATAAATCGATGAAAGTGTTGGCTGCTGTCCGCAGCTGGACGACCTTGGCTGGCCTGGTAAAGGACCTTGGAACAATGACGCTCAAACATCGCGGCACCCGCGTGACAGGAACGGACTCTTTCTACTGTACATCAGGTCTTATCTAGCATATATAGCCCTAAGCCCGAGGGGCTGATGCAGGCAGGCTTTCAGCCCTGAAATTGACGTATCACAATGATCAAAAGCGGCAGAGTGCACTTGTTGGGGCCATGGATAAGGGTTTGCCTGATTTTTGCCTTGTCAGAGCCCCAGCCTTGCAGACGGGAACGGGCGGCTGCACCACCTGGCCGCGTCCGATGGGTAGTCTGCATGGTGGCTGTTCTGTGTTACAATGTCTTCGAACAATCACTGGCTCTTAACGCCGAGAAGGTGCTGTAGACGCGCTCTTGACCATTCAGCTCTTGATCCAGCAGCCTGATATACCTTGACGCCACCTGCAGACTACCCATCGGATGCGGCCAAGTGGTGCAGTTTAGGTCTGATATCACCGTGTACCGGTGGCTCGGGGCCAAGGGGATGTACACTATAAGCCACGATGATCGCTAAATCATGTGGTGATCGAGATCGATTGCCATTATTGAGCTGCATTCGGCGTGCAAGAAGGATGGTTCGGCCTTGGGCCAACACCCGTAACGGAGGGTGAGTTTCTGTTGCCTACCGAGACCAAGAAGCAAACATGGAGGTAAACCATTTTGCCGGTGATGTGTGGTAAGTCTACACGACGATTGCTCTCCACACCGTCATGGCAGCCTACTCAATGAACATCCACTACTATTCATGATCGGGGGCCCGTGCATACTCCCCACTCGGGCATCATCACGCTCTCAATCGACACCTTAGTATACCCACTCAATCACGCTACCATAGCTTCCAAACGCTCTGAATCAGACAATACGCGTATCTAATATACTATACGAGACTACTGCAATAAAACCTACCCATCAGTTCGCCGCGCAGCTGCCGTATACGGAGTTACGTCTAATACCATGCTAGATCGCCTCCACGGCCACCTATCACGCGCTAAAGCATATAAAGATAAGCAATTGCTATCAGAATAGCAACAGAGAGAGATAGTATAATGGCTACGGCAAATATATAAGTGAAACTAATTAATTAAGCATATTCATACCCTTGCAATCGCCGAACAACTTAGTAGATATAGACTAAGCAAATACTAGCTTACTTAATTTAGAAAGCGCAACGATTTAAAGATAGTATTCAACCGGAAAATAGATATAGATCGTGCTTATAATAATAATCATATTATAATATATAGTGACTTACTTAAGTTCTGAATCAATTCGATCCAGATTGTGTCTTTTTAGATGTTATAGTACAGAGAGTAAGTCTCGTGCTTGTAATAAATTAAAAGATAGTACATTAGTTCTTTGAAGATTTTCTTGCTACCATCAAAAAATATAGAATTGATAGTGTAATAGAACAGATAGTAGAAGGTTTAGATAGCATGTAATCTAGCTGTAAGGAAATAGGTATTTCCTACTAAACTAAGCTTTTACAGCTAGTCTAGATTGATTTATAAGCAGAAGATTCTAGAAGGTTCTAGAAGATTCCATGAGTTTCTATAGGATTCGATATGGTTCTATAAGATTCTATAAGGTTCTAGAATGTTCTATCTATTACGTAATATCATATAATATTACGTAATGCTTATTAATTCTATAGAAGATTCTAGATAATCTTCTACATATATATAAAACCTCTTCTCTCCCTTCTAAAGGAAGAACAACGACAAGACAAGATAATAGTAATACTATACTATATTATTATTCCTTCTTATCTATATTTTATACTCCTTCCTAAATAGAGAATACCTATACTTCCGCTGACTAAGCTAGACTAGTTCTATTCTAGCTTAGTAGAACTAAGTAAAGCTATCTTAGCCCCATCTTAGTTCTTACAATAGTCTATTGAACTCGATACTACTAAGTAACATTTAGAATATTTTATAAAAGAATTATACAAGAGATAGTTAGCTCTCTTAGGAAAGAAACCCTTTATAGGAAAATGTTTTAATTGTAATTACTTAGAATATCTTACTTAGAATTATAGATAGCCTAAAAAGAAATAAGTATTAGCTAAAACTAGTGGTTCTAAAAAAGTAGGATAACTCGCAGCCACTATAATCGATTATAGTAAGATACTCTAGACTATATACTATAATAATAGATGCTAGATATACTTAAGTGATAAAAATAGATCTAGATGGTTCCTGAAACTACTATAGGCGAAGTAAGCATTATAGGTTACTAAAAGAGAATAAAACGCTAAAAAGTAGATTTAGCCGCTTATAATCTAAGCTCTAGAGCTAAGTATAGAAAATAAACCCTAGTAAGAATAGCGATCGATAGAATTCTAGGAAATATAAGCTAAGGTCTTATTAGTATCTATATAATAGTAGGGTTAAAAACTAGAGCCTAAGAAAGAGGAATCTCTATTTAAAGAAATCTCAAAAACCGAATTAGAGGAATTAGAGATCTCTAAGCTAGCTTTAGATAGAGAACTAGAAGTAAGAATACTACGAAGAAATCCTATTACTAGTGGGTATCTATCTAAGATATAGCACTAGGCGTACTAGGATGTATATAAACTTATAGAAATCTAAATAGAATAGCTAGAGTTTAAAGTAAACCTATAGAAGATTAAAATTAGATTAACTATATACGAAGTATAGTAATAGTCTACTATAAGTTTTAGCGAGCTATATAAGAAAATCTATAACTTTATCTTACAACGACTAGTTATAGTAATTAAATATATATGCTAGCTTAGATAAATACTAGATAGTATACTCTAACTGGAATAAGAGTACTATAATATAGTACGAGAATATCCGCCTATAAATATAAAGTTCACTAGAGATGGGGATTATATAATATCTAAAAGAGAGTATTATTACAAGCACGGGATCTACTCTGTATACTATAACATCCAAAAGGCACAATCTAGACCGAATTAGTCTAGTGTTAGGTAAGTCGCTATATATCCTTACAGGTATAATCCCTATAAACTTTAATAGAATGTTACGTCACTATAATAGAAATTCGCTACTAGGAATCTAGAAGTAAATATAGAATACTAGATTAACCCTAGTAAATTTAAATATAATAGAACTAAGGTTTCTACTAAGAATAGAAGCTTTAGAAGCTCCGGTTTAAAAAACTAAAAGACCTTCCGGCTAGAAGATTAATAGAAGCATCTATCTAAAAACTTTTAAATAAGTATAAGAGCATTTAGATAGCCGGATTAGACTACTAAAAATATATTCTTATAGCAATGCGATACGATAGAACTCTCTAGATATAAGTTAAGATTAGCTAATATTAAGCTAAGATACTAATAGATATAGAAACTATAGCGGATTTTATATTACTATAGTTTACTAGCTACATGTAGATAGATCTATAAATAAAGCGTAATACCTATTAAGTAATAGCGGTAGATGCTTAACTATTAGGCTATAATTAGAAATTAGTAGACTAAAAAACTAAAATAATTAGGTTAAGAATCGGACCTTATATCTAGAATATATAGTTCGATATTATAATAATAGAAACCTATAATATACAATTAGGATTACTATAGCTTAAAGATATAAATCTAAAGGTCGACTAGATATATAAAATATTAGAATTTTCTAAGAGAAAATTAGTCTAAATAAGCTAAAAGATACTAAAAGATGGAATAGAAATATGCATAATCTCTACTAGGAAACTTAAGTAAGAAGCTTAGAAGAATTCTAAGTAAGTATAGATTTTATAGAGTAAGCGATAAGAGTTCGCGTCTGTTATAATCCTATTAGTTATTCTAAATGGATATAAGAACTATATAAAGCTATTTATAAATAAGGCTCTAGATAGAACCCTATTAGTATACTAATTAATAGATCACATAATATCTATATAAGAAGATAAAATACTAAGAAAGTTAGTAATCTATCTACTATTACTAGAGAAGCCAGAGGTGCTATAGGTATATCTAAATAAAAATCTAAAAAAGAATTTATACTGAAACTCTAGTTACTAATAGGATATCTAATTCTATTTATTTTAAAGAAAAAAGAACGCTGTAACTTTACGTCGACTATTAGAAACTAAATAATACAACTATTAAGAATAATTATTCGTTACCTTTAATTTCGAAGTTATAGAATTAACTTTAAGGAGCTAAGTAGTTTAGTAAATTCGATATTCTAGAAGTATATAACCAGATTAGAATTAAGAAAGGCAAAGAATGGAAAATAGTAATAAGAAGCTATTTTACATTCTATAAGTATTTAGTTATACTATTTAGACTTACTAATACTCCCGCTACGTTCTAGATATATATTAATAAGATCTTAAAATAACACTTAGATATATTCGTGGTTATCTATCTTAATAATATACTAGTATATTTAAAGACTAAGGAAGAATATATATAATATATTAGATAAGTCTTAGAGACTCTATAATAAGCGGACTTATAAATAAAACTAGAAAAAAGCTAATTCTACTAATAGAAAATTGAGTTCTTAGGATATATTATCACTAATTAGGGTATTAGTTTAGATAATACTAAGGTAAAAGCAGTACTTGAATAGCCTACAGCGAAATTAGTAAACTATATATAATCGTTCCTAGAACTAGCGAAGTTTTACTAAATATTTATATAAAGCTACTTCTAAATAGCAGCACTACTAATAGATCTTATAAAAAAAAACTCTAAGGTTTTTAGTGGAATAATAAAACCGATAACGCTTTTTATATACTAAAAGAATAGTTTAGTATAGAACTAGTTCAATGCTATTTAGCTTAATAAAAGTAATTATTATCGAGATAGATACTTTAGACTTAGCTATAGAAATATATCTAAATTAATAAGATAATAAGAAACATTAGTATCTAGTGGTATTTTACTTAAGAAAGTTTAGTAGACTAGAACTAAACTATAAGATCTATAATAAAGAGCTATTGGCTATTATTAAATCTTTTAAGTAATAGAGAGTATATCTAGAAGAAGTAAAATATCTAATTTAAGTATTTATAGATTATAAGAATCTAGTATACTTTACTACCACTAATGTCTTAAACTAAAGATAGTTGCGATAATTAAAGAAATTATTAATATTTAATTTTGGGATTTACTACTAAAAAAACTCTAAATATGCTAAAGTAAATGCTTTTAGTAGATAACTAGACTATATAGAAGAAAAACCCTAGATAGTTAGCTTAAATCTAGAATAGTATCTAAACGGAAAAATTACTAATAATTAAGAAACCCTAGCGGCAACTATACTAATTATAAATAATAATCTTAAAGAGCGGATTTAGAAAGTATATACTAAGAATATATACGCTTAGCGAGCGCTTTCTAAAAATCTTAAAGGGTTCAAATAATTAGATAATAGTCTAATACTATTTAACGGGCTAGTGTATATACTAGAATCTAAGCGGACTAGGATTATTTAATAATACTATAATAGGCTAACCGAAGAATAGTAAGAAAAATATAAAACAGTTAAAGTAATTAGCTGTATATACTACATTCCAAGAATAAGAAAGAAAGTGGAGGAATATATTACTATATATAATCTATACTATAAAATAAAGCTAACCCGGTATAAACCTTATAGGTTAATAGAAATAGTATTAATACTAACATAGCTATAGGCTTTAGCTATTATAGACTTTATTATTAAGCTAATTCTTTCTAAAGAACTTTTAATAAAAGTAAAATACAACTTCGTGCTTACTATTATAAACTAATTAATAAAAGAAGTATATTCTATACTATATAAAGAATCATCTAACGCTAAAGAATTAGTATACACCTTTCTCCGGAATATAATAGCAATATATAGACTACCTAAAGAGATTATACTAGATAGAGATAAGCTATTTATATTAAACTTCTAGACCGCGCTTACGTGATAGCTAGGACTATTATATAAGCTATTAATGGTATACTATCTATAGATGAATAGGTAGATAGAGCGTATAAACTAAGTACTAGAATAGCACTTAAGAGATTATATAGATTACTAATAAATAAATTAGATATCGCTACTATTATTAGTATAGCTAGTATATATTACAAGCATGAACAAAATAATAGGATACATACTATTCTATACTAACTATAGATACTACATATAACTATTCTATAAACTAAAGACAGTCTAGATGCTAATAGAAGCAGCTAGACTAATAACTAAGAAAATATAACAGATTTATAAGTAGCTAAAATAGGATATTAAGTTTCTATTCTAGTGATTAGTATTTTACTATGATAAATATAGATCTAGAGGACCTATACTTAAAGAGGTGGATAAAGTTTACCTTTTCTAAAACAAATATCGCGATAATAAAACTAAGTAGAAAGCTTAACCACGTTAGAATTAGATCTTTTAAGATTATTAGGAATATTAAAGACACGAGTTATAAGTCAGAATTATCTAAAGAAATAAAGATTCACCTAGTGTTCTATATTTTGCTATTAGAATATATTAGTATTAGTCTAGGTGCTAGATAACTATTTAATAGAGTAAAAAGAATAATATAAAGTGTAGAGAATCCTAGATAATAGCGCTGATTTTAATAATAGCGTGTAATAGTATCTTGTAAAGTAGAAAGAATACCTAAATTTAGAAAATATATAGAAACTACCTACTAATCTTAATAGATACGAAGAAGTAGTTAGAAAGTATAAAGAATAGAACTAAAGTTGGTAGAAGGAAAACCTAAGTCTAGCTCGGTCTAGATAGTAGGCGAAAGTAAGAAATTACTTAGGATTAAGAAGAGATTAAAGGTAATAGACTTCTAGTCTAGCTATTATTACCTACTCTCTAGCTCTTAAATCTTATTAATAGAAGTAAGTTCCTAATAAACTATTTCTAACTCTTTCTTCTTAAACTATTTCTATTTTTCTTAGCTTAGAGTTTCTAAAAAAGGTAGCTAATAGCATCTTCTTAGCTTTCTTATGTTCTCTACAAAGCCGCTCTTGTTTATTAAGTAACTACGCCTCTAAAAAACGCATTAGAAGGAGTAAGAAGAAAAGTAAAGCCTATAAGAACAAATATTTAGCCTTAGTTGCTATAAGATTACACTTTTAACCCTATGGAATGCACTTAGCACATCGACTAGTGGCTAGATTTACTTTATAAGAAACCTTACTAGTTTAATAATAAGAATAAAGAGTGGATATAGTAGAGTTCAAAATGTAAAGAATAAAGGCAAGAGTATTAACACATTCTATAGAGAAAGTTTTACGAGCGACTAATAGATCTTTTAGAACTTTAGATATAATAGATAATAATCTCATATTAGCGCCCCATAGCTTATATTATCTAGGCCGAATCTTTAAGGGTAAAGAGTTTTAGAAGGAGAAGCTAGTATTATAATCTTACTAGATAATACTAGTAGGGCTAGTGTAAGGCTAAATAGTGGCTAGTATAGAATATAGTTCTATAACTACTAGCTAGTGCTAGCTAGTTATAGTAACATAACTAGGAATAGATAGTATAGCTAGTAGAAGATAGTGGTGCTAGCACTACTAGCTACTACTAATAAAGCTTGGGTCTAATAGTATATAGATAGCACTATTCTTGTTTATTAGAATAGTATACTTAAATAAGAATCTAGCACTCTTAGTAACTTAATCTAATCTCACTATGTGATATTAATCATTTCTTTATTAACTATATTTTAGCACTATTCTCTTTCTCTTTAATTAGAACCCTAATCTTTACGGTAATTCTTATTATATAAGCAAGTGAAAGATTTGCTAATATTAGAGCTATATAATATTTATTCAATTAAAAACTCTCGCGGCTAAGATGCTTTTTATTCTTACTTTTCTAATATTTGCTAGCTTAGAACTAGGAGTTTTTCTACTATTAAATTATTACATCATTATGTGCCTGTATGCTAGTATAGAATAGTGGATTGATTATTAGTAAATTCTAGTGGCTTGTAAGATAGAGCAGTTTCTATAAGCGTCTCTAAAATAGACTGGCTTCTGTAAGCGCTTACTATAATATATACGTAATATAGCCCTATAATATACTAGAAGTAATGTATAATCTAACTATTATTTTTATTATATATAGCTATAATACTATCTTTATTAAAGCTATGCTCTAGTATAAACATAGTAGTACCCTAGCCGAATATATTATTAGTAAAGAATTTAATGTTATTTATTATATTGCTATATTTAACATAATGTAGCTATCTAGCGCTATAATATAATCTCGCATCTATAGTATATAGCGTGCTACTGGTACTAAAAGTCACTTCGATATATAAAGCAGTATTTATATTATAAGATTAAATCTTGGTGTATATAGTAAAAGCGTAATACTTATAATAGCTGCTATAAGTCTTACTAGCGCTACATCTGCCAAAGGCAATTTAGACGCTTAATATACTAATATTATTTTAGATAGATAGTTAAAATTAAGTGTTACTATCTATAAAAATATAGATTACATGTATATAAATATAGTTTCTATTTAGTTTAATTATATAAATAGTGGTTAATGCTCTCTTATATTACCGCGCTCGCTGTTTTCTATTCCGCTATCTACTAGGCTTCTATCAATCTATAGACTCCGCTACTTAAGCTATTACTCTACTTAGTCTTTCGCTTTATCAACTCATCTATTAAGAATTTATTATACTTAATAACTATTTATTAATGTTCTATTACATCGCGCCTCTTGCTTTTTTAAGAAATCTACTATTAAATCTTAAGATCACTAGCTTAAACGTTACTATATATTATAGTAACACTATAGAGACACGGCATCTCGCTCTAAAAACTAGATAGTTAGTATAATAAAAAGCGGCTTACCTTAAGCAATTAAGATAATTAGCTTCTAGATAAAAACTATATCGCTACGCTATGAAGTATACTAGCCCGGCTTAGATAGCTTCTTCTAAGTGCTACTATTCTACTTAACAAGAGATACCCTAGTGTAAAGACTAACTTTAGAATTATAGCTGAGAGGATGGTCTAGACGGAGGTTAGAAATAAGTTAATTTAGAAAAATTAAGATATATTCTCTTCTAGAACATGCTTCGATCCTATACTAGCTAACTAGAATATATTGTAACCTAGAATTGCTAACTATATCCTCCTAAAAGCGCATTATATTAGAGATACATGGCAGAAGGGACTCTTATAGCTCAGATGGTCTGGAATCTCACATGTTAAAGAGCAAACCACCGAGCCGGAGTTCGGCACGTAAGGGTTCAACCCTGCCTCTTCTGGCCCCTTTTACCGAGATACGGACCAAAAGAACCAAGGCATGAGAAAAGAAGCATCTAGTATATGTTGAGAACCAGCTGCAGGTCTATAAGCGACAGTGGTTCGCGCTGTTTGAATCTAGAAAGAACTATTTCATTCTTCTATTATTATCTTCTAAAGCCTACCATCTATCCTTTCTTAACATATTAGGATAGAGCTTAAATTAATAGTATTACACTAGAGAATGCACTAGTTTAAAAACCTATAAAGTTACAACCGCAGCTGGTAGCCCGGTTGAAGCGAGGTTAATAATATCTAGCTTAGCTTTTAATACTAGCTATCTAAATATCTGTAGTCTAAACTCTTACTATATTACTAATACTATGTATACTTTCCGGTATTAGAGATCTATCTATAGATAAAGTTCTTAAAATTAGCTGCGATATATTTAGTATTATAATTAGAGACCAGCATATAAAGATTCTTACAGGATATATTCTAAATAAAAAACTAGATAGTTAGGAGAGCTATGGTAGCTCTACTTGTACTTAATACCCATAGCTAAGCTCTAGAAGTGCATTAAATAGAATAATAGACTCTTAGTAAGCTATTTTATTATACCTGCTCTAGTAGACTTTAGCTTTGCTTCTATTTGCTACTAGCGTGACTTTAAAGTTACTATATAGCAGCTAGCTACTAAGAATACTAACTCTCTTATATTTTAGTTTAAAGTGATATGGTTTAAGAATAAGATTTTAGATATACAAGTAAAATACCCTAATCTATAACCTAGTATATATTCTAATCTAAATTATTAGTTATTATATATATACTAATATCTTAGCTTTTGCCCGTAAGCGAATAGTTAATAAAATATATAGTTTCTAAAATCCTACTCCGACCTTTGGTGAAAGTTATATAAATAGATAACTACTTCTTTAATTCTAACGCTTCTAATAGATGCTCTCTAACTATAAACCCTATAAATACTATTTTAGCTAGCTATAGAAACGAGAAAGAGAGGTCTATTAATAGCGATAAGGTTTATAAAGAGAACGATACTATAGAAACGCTATCTATTCATCCGAAAGCTATAAATAAATTAGATAGTAGTTATATTATAGCTAATTGAAGCGGCGAGTCTAAGGATACCCTATATAATATAAATATTAGACACAGAGAAACTAGCGACCGTATAAATATAGACGAGGCACCTCTAGCTATAGATTAAACTATAGATAGTATAGCCGGTAAGCTCTAAAATACTCTAAATATTATTAATCTTACTATCTAAGCATATGATTCTTATATTATCGACTCTATAGCTAGTGAGATAGCTAGCGCCACGGTTTTATATAGTATATTTAAGGATTTAGATATTAATATTAATAGTATTAACAGCTACTACTACTATACTAGTAGAGATATTATCCTATAGGTAGAAGATATCTCGTCTAGCGCTAAAGGTATAGTATAAGTTTATATAATACCGGTTTATAATATACAAGCTAATAATATATAATAGATAGAATAAACTACTAAATGCTTCGGGCATTAAATAGTTTATACTAAAGCTCTAGGTATGGGCGGCTAAGTTCTTTAGTATCTCTTCTAGCGATACTAATACTAAGTAGATATATTGCATTTCTAGTATAATTATAGAGTTCTTTCTATTATAGCTAACGTGTTTCACAAGCGAGTCGCCCACCCAAGCGAGTCGCCCACCCCACCAGAATGCTACAACTATCTACTTTTAACTACAATGCCTCGACAACGCAACGTGCAACAGACCTACACTGAAGGGATACTACAGCTTGCTATCCAGGAAGTTAAAAACGATGCGACTCTAAGCCAGCGAAGCGCTGCAGCAGCCTTTAACGTTCCTCGAAAGACCCTCGGAGACCGACGCGCTGGAATCCCGTCTCGACGCGATTGTGAGCCCAACTCAAAGAAGCTATCTAAGTTAGAGGAGGAAGCAGTTGTCAGATACATACTTGAGCTGGACTTAAGAGGGCTTGCGCCTACAAGGGGTA
This sequence comes from Coniosporium tulheliwenetii, assembly GCA_030247845.1. NCBI lineage: Eukaryota > Fungi > Ascomycota > Dothideomycetes > Coniosporium > Coniosporium tulheliwenetii. The sequence continues at coordinate 219,550 of JAPDRP010000019.1, read as the reverse complement.
TGGTGGGAGATATGGCTGATGATCTGCTGAGTGAGCGTGGCGGAAAGCCAACAGGCAAGAACTGGGCGACCAACTTTATTAAGCGTACGCCTGAGCTTAAAACTCGATGGACCCGTCCGTACGATCGCCAGCGAGCCCTCACCGAAGATTCAAAGGTTATTAGCCCGTGGTTCACGCTTGTGCAGTCCTTCAAGGAGAAGTACGGCATCCAGGACGAGGACATGTACAACTTTGATGAGACTGGCTTCATGATGGGCGTGATCTCGTCTCAGCTAGTTGTCACAGGCTCAGAGAGACGTGCTAGTAAACGGAAGAGAGTTCAGCCAGGTAATCGCGAGTGGGTTACAGTGATTCAGGGCATCAACGCTGCAGGGTGGGCAATCCCACCGTTCATCATCTTCGCAGGCAAGGTTCTGATCGACTCCTGGTATAAGGAGGGTATACTACCCCGCAACTGGGTCCTTGAGGTCAGCCCTAACGGCTGGACGTCAAACGAGCTTGCTATCGCGTGGTTGAAGCACTTCAACAAGCATACAAAGGCGCGTACAGTAGGCGCGCACCGGCTGCTGATTGTTGATGGCCACGAGAGCCACAACAAGTACGCATTCCACAAGATGTGCAAAGAGGAGAACATTGTCCTTCTCTGCATGCCTCCTCATTCGTCGCACCTGCTGCAGCCGCTTGATGTGGGCTGCTTCTCGCCGTTGAAGCGGGCGTATGGAGATGAAATCTCAGGCTTGGCACGCTTCAACACCAACCTGATCAAGAAAGAAACCTTCCTACCAGCCTTCAAAGCAGCCTTTAACAAGGCGTTTACAAAGGAGAACATCTGCGCAAGCTTTAGAGGCGCTGGGCTGGTCCCACACGACCCAGAGGCTGTGTTATCGAAGCTTGACGTGAAGCTTCGCACGCCTACACCTCCTGCACCAGAGGACACCCTATGGGAAGCCAAAACACCAAGCAATGCCCGTGAGATAGAGGCTCAATCAACGCTTATTCGCGATCGGGTTCGAAGGCACAAGAGCTCCTCACCTGCTTCTATTGTTGAAGCAGTTAATCAGCTTACAAAGAGTAGTCTTATAATGGCGCACGAAGTGGTGTTGATCCGTAAGGAAATGGCTGAGTATCGACAGGCAGCTGAGGCAGCAACGCAGCGTAAAAGCCGTAAGAGGAAGTATATTCGGAGTGAGGAGACGTTAACAGTAGGCGATGTGTTTGATTTGATTGCTCCTGATGAGGCTGGTGAGCAGGAGGAGGGTAAGAGGCCTACGAAGAAGGCTCGCGCAGAGAGGCACTGCGGGCGTTGCGGCAAGACTGGACACAACTCTCGCACCTGCCAGGCAAAAACTGTAGATGCAGAAGATAGCGAAGATCTTAAATAGTCTGAAACCATTGCAAACAACACTATAGCTTGTTGTAGTGTTAAGTTATCTGCACGTAAAGGCGCGCAGCTTAGTAGGGTGGGCGACTCGCTTGGGGTGGGCGACTCGCTTGTGAAACACGTTATTCGGTATATTTTAGATACTAATAAAGAAGCAGTCTAATATATATAGAAGCATTCTAGTATATTTAATAGAGTTTAGTAAGACTCTAGAAGCCCTTAGTAGCCATAATATTAGTAGATAGCTTAATATTATATAGTAGTAAGTGTTAAAATCCCGTATAGCTAAGAACAGCAAGCATCTTACCCGCGAATAGAATGAAGAAGTATAATATCCTATAAATGCCAGCCGTTCTAATAGATGCTGGTTTTTCTTTAAGTGCTTATCCTAGCGTAATAGTATTACTAGTAGACTTAAATGCTTTAATAAACCTTATACATTCGCTCCGCCATTCGCTTTCTTATAGAATTAGAGTAGTAAGTGAGTAAAGTATATTAATATTCATAATAAAACGGTAGGCTTTCGAGTGTTTTATACTAGAAGTAAGATATTAGACTCGAAGCTAGCGGAATACCTCTATTTAATCTAGCTAAACTATAAGAATAAAGCGCATCGCAATCTTCTTATAGCTATTACAACTAGAAATAGAAAGTATAAACTAGTAGTAAACGTTAACTATTATATTATTCTTACATCAAGCGAGCGCTTTATAGTGCTCTAGAAGAAGTTATAACTATTAAAATAACTCTAAGTTAGTGATTTTAGATTTTCTAGTAGTCGATAAATTTTATACTACTAAAAATATTAAAAGTAGCTTTATCTAGAGTATAATTAAGCTTAATATCTACACGCGGTTAAAGTTTCTGTCCGGAACGCTTATAGATATCTTATCTAAGGATCTAGTACTCTTTCTATCAGCAAATCTTTCATCCGCTTAGCTGAAACTGTTTTTTCACAAGCATTCGGAGACACTTAAAAAATTCTTAAATTACTTAGTAAGCTGCTTAGCAAGCTGCTTAATAAGCAGACTTTTAGTATTCCTCGACTTGCTTAACTTTCACTCCTAGTAGTTATTATCTAAATATCCATGTTTTAAAAAGTTAAGCGACTATTACGTAATTTTTTTAAAAGCTTACCCTACTAGGCTAGTGCGGTATATAGATAGACTAGTCTAAGCTAGTTTAAAGCTTTTTAAATTTTTAAAGGGCTGCTTAGTAAGCGCCTAGTAAGCGGCTTAAACCGCTTAAAACGCTTAAAATGCTTTAGGCGCTCTAGGCGCTTATAAAAACCACTCTATCTCGGAGGCGCTTATAGAAACCGCTCTATCTCGCGAGCCGCTCGCAAGCGAGCATACCCGCTCGGTGTTTCCGAGTGCTCGCGACGGCTCCAAGCGCTCAAAAACGCTCGGAGACAAAAAAAGATTTACTGATGTAAATACAGTGTTACTTCCGCAAAAGAGTTGCATTTAGTGTAATAGAATCAAATGGAAGAAGACTAAAATCTCTGCATATCGTCCATCACAATCACTTAAGGTATTTGCAATATTATTAAGAAAGTTAATACGCATACTCTATATACGCGGCCCTTAAGTTGTCTAGCTAAAATCTACTAGCGCTGTGGTGATCTGATGCCGTCAATAAGCCGCTTCTCCCATACAAAGCGGTGCCCGAGTGGGGGTATGCACGGGCCCCCGATCACGAACAGTAAAGGGAGCAACTCTGCCCAGCTTGAAGATCCAACTAAGATGGTACGAGCATATGTGCTGAATGTCGTCATGCAGATATCGAGTGAGCCAGCAACCAATTCGAAATGCTCTTCATGACACCTTTCATAGCAAGCCGAGCTGCCCCTCACACATCCACTCCAATTGCTTCTGCATAATGAAATCCCTGCCCCTAACGCTCAACTCCATAAAAGGCTAACCGGAACCGTTCGCCGATTAGATGCAAGGTGGTATGTTTACAAGACGCGGAGAACCGCTTACTCCGCGTCGTCCTCCGTCAATGCATTACCCACCACCGCCTGCGGTTCATCAAGATACACTGTGAGCCTCGTTAGCCAGATGCCTACGTCTTGAACTCACTGCACAGCGGGAACGCTCACCATGTGGTCTTACAAACCAGCTAACCACAAACGCAACGCCAAAAGTAGCCGTCAAGCACACAAACACCGTCTGCGTGAACTTGCCCACCGTGACGCTGTATATCGCATTGAAGATTGTCGGCGCCACTACACGTGCCAGCGCGTGTAGCAGGCCCGAAGCACCCAACAGCTGTCCCGTCCTGTCCGCAGGCACGTGCTTCGTAAGCGCCGCCTGCAATGTCGGACTGCCGATGCCTCCGACAGATGCGAGTGCTCCCGAAAGTATAAACAGCGGACCGGTGCGAGCTAGTGTGTACCCAAGATAGCCCAGCATATCGAAGAAGACAGCAACGCGGATAACGGAGAGATCGAAAGTATCTGAACCGGTGTTTCTTTGCTCCCGCTTGCTGCTTGGCCCCCGTACAAATCGCGTGATGAGAGGTAGAATAACGAGAAGACAGCAGACACGGCAGATATTGACGACGGAGACGAAGACGCTGGATTCGAATGTGCCCCAGCCGAACTCAAAATTTGAATAGATGACAACAACGGTCATTGAACCCATAGCGACGCCGAAGACAATCGTATCCACGGACGCAAGTAGGAGGAGATTGCGACGCACGGCGGGACTTGAGCCCTCGCCAGTAGGATAGAGGATCTTGAGAGGTTCGAGTAAGTTGAATGACCGGATCTGGTTGATCCAATCCGATGCAGGTCCAGCCGCATCCTGCTCTGCCTTGTACTTTTCCCTCGCCGCCAGCTGTCGTGCTTTTGTCAAAGACTCCGGAATGATAAATGCCGCGAAGGATATGAAGAAGAGATGAGCACCCAGCGCCACATAGAAGATGGATAAGACGGAGCCGGTCCACTTGATGATATAGCCAGCAAGGATAGGGCCTAACGCGATGCCAGAAAACAAACATCCGTGGAAGTAACCGAAAGCTACGTTTCGGCGCGATGGCGGGGTGCAGTCCGTCGCGTAAGAATGCGCAAGAGCCATGGCGGCAATGAAGGAGCCGCAAAGTCCATCAGTCGCATATCCAACCAGTATCCAGTTCACGGGGAAGGTGTCCGGGTATTTCGCGGCAAAGATCGTGATGATCTCGCCTGACAGCGTTCCCATCGACGTGGCCAGGATTATCTTTTGCGGCCATATCGGTCTGATAGTGCGCCCAGCTTTGGCGAAGTAATGGCGGCCAAGATGCCTGATATGAGGTTTCCATATAATGTGAACTGCGCAACTCGGGCTTGTACCTCCGGTATCCGACATTGAGGGTTGTCTCCTCTAAATACGACGGGCACCATCGTGAAGTTCGGGTCGGCCATGGATCTGTCCGCAATGTATTCTCGGCATATGAGGGACAATATAAGGTTGAGCTTAGGTACGATAATGCCGCCAAACGCGAGGGTGGATATAAAGAACGGTGCGAGCATCCAGTAAATCTGCAATCCGAGAATTCAGTAAAGACAGCTACTGCCCAGCATGAGCTAGGGTATCCTACCGATGGCCTCTTCCACCATGGCAGGCCCTTAAAATCTGCCTGCCCCGGCCATGCTGACCCGCTTCCCCCGGCAGTTTTACTATCTTGCGCCCCAGATGCACCATTCTGCTCCCCTAACAGCGGCGTTTCTTCCGTGATCGTCCGCGAACGTGTAATATGCGCCGGCGTCACGCCTAGTCCGAATTGCTTCGCCTGCCGTATCTCTTCTCCAGTCTGGCTGATATTGGCGTTCCTAGTATTCTTCGAACTCAAACCGGACTCCACCTGAGCCTCCACCACGAATATCGCATCGTTCTCCGCCATTGTGAATTTGACGCCACGTCCGCGCGAGAGGGAGCGGTCTTAGGATGAAGTGCGGCGGTTATGGAGGTAATCGTAGGGGTATTACAGCGACTCGAGGGGCAGGTCTGCCGTCGACGAGGTGGTGGACAACACTTGTAAGCAGACACAGAGAGCTCATCCTTTGATAATCGACATCTTGTTTCAAGGGTAGTTAAGGGTTGTGATTGGTAGTTTCGAGTAGCGTGGAAATCGACGACGTAGGTGTTGCTTGTCAAGCTTTGGATTATCAATCCTTAGATCCGGCGCCGAGCCATGAACGTTTAACGCCACAAAGGGTTCGGAGAGGTTGCCATCTGTCAGGGCAGACGTTCTTCGAGAGCACAACGACTGAGTAAAGGCGTGACATTGTTGCTGAGGCGCTGACGCTGACCGAACGTACCCTCGCACCTTGACACGACTTCATCCGACTTGGAATGTATGACGAGTGGCACCGCGAATCGGCATTTGCCAAACACCGACAACTTCACTCCACACTCCAAGGCTCCTGACTTGCAGGTAAACATCAATTCGGTATAACCAGTCTTAGTATTCTCAGAACCCGACCGCGTGCACCGCGCGGACTTGCAAAACAATGTAGGGGCAATCAGCTAAGAGAGGGCTGAGAGTGAGGCTCGCGACTTTCACATCTAAGTCACGTGGGAGGAACCGCAGTCTTCAACCTCAGCCGCATGCGCGGTTTGCAAACTGGTTCTCCAATGCCCTGAGTCTTTGTTCTGATCTTTTCTGCCTGACCAAATTGATCGAAACATGATTTGGTTCCACAGTCATGTCTGAGTACAAATATTCTCCTCTCGTTGCAGGGTCAAGACAGATACGTCTGCTCCACCTGTTGCCGTCACTCCGGTCCACGGCGCGGGTCCAAGTGCAGATTGACGACGATCTCATTGGAAGAACAGCCTGAATATAAAGCATTATCCTATGTCTGGGGTACTCCAGAAGACCCTCGGAGTATCGAGCTCGACGGGGACGCATTTCCTGTGACCCAAAATCTCCATGCCGCACTTCAAGGGCTTCGCAGACGTACGTCAAAGCGGACCTTATGGGTGGACGCGATTTGCATAAACCAAAAGGATATACCGGAACGCAACCACCAAGTTGGACAGATGCGACATATCTACGAAAATGCGCAGCAAGTCCTTGTATGGTTGGGCTTGGAAACCGGGGGCAGTGCTAAGGCGATTGAGTTTGTCGAGTTGTTCAGCGCCAAGGCGAATGGCTTTGAGGGGGGGCGGCCCAAGAAGCTCAAGGTGTGGCTTGTGGATGTATGTGTCGGTTGTTCAGAGTCCTACATTGAAGCATGGGGAGAGCTTGCAAAGCTTCTGTCACGACCGTACTGGACGAGGGCCTGGATCTCCTAAGAGATGGTTGTCGCTCGGAAAGCCACCGTAGATTGCGGAAAGAGAACTCTGGCATGGGAGCACCTGGTTACTGTAGCATTCGCTATAGACGAATTTGAGGACATGATGAGAGTCATTGAGCCGGCACAGAACGAGCCACGGGTGGTCCGCATCTACCATCATTTCTAGAATGCCGCTCTTCATCAAAATGAACGACGAAATCTCGGCCCTCTCGGATCCCGTTTGCTGTTGGATGCTTTGCAAACTCAACGTCCATGCGAAGCTACTGACCCGCGAGACAAGGTCTATTCGCTGCTGGGAGTAACCAAGGACAACTCCATTGGCTGGCCTTAACTGCCCAGCGGCCCCGGCGTGACCATCGACTATTCTAGGTCAGTCGCCGAGGTCTACAAGGGCGTGGTTAGGCACATCGTCGAGAAGACTGGGCAGCTCGATGTGCTGCGCGCTTGCCAAAACCCAGAGAGGCGCAACGGACTCCCATCTTGGGCTCCGGACTGGAGTACGAAGCGCACCAACGGTCCGATTCAGAATCCAGATCAATGGGGGCATCTGCATTTCGCATCTGGGCCAATGGTACTCATAAACTGGTCCAATAAAGCGCCGGACGATGATACACTCGTCGTCGGCGGGATCTGCATGGACAGTATTCTAGAAGTAGCCGCTGCGCACACTTACGGAGTAGATTGGGACTGGCTGAAGCTGCAATGGAAGAGTCTGGCGGTACGCGTGGTTTTCAAGCTGCGGGACGGAACAATGACTCGGCCAGGCGATGTTGCGCCAGCTGAGGGAGACCACTTCTACATCACGGAAGAGACAATGGCGGACGCATTCTTCCGGACTGTCACCTTTGGGAGAGTGGAGATGGTCACAGAAGATACGGTTAAGAACACGATGAGGGTAGAACTTGCGCGCATCGGCGCAATCGAAACAGGCGTTTCTTCATCACCGAGATGGGATACATGGGTATTGGGCCAGCCCAGGCGCAGCCTGACGATAAGGTTGTGGTCTTGTATGGTGCTCATGTGCCCATGATTCTTCGAACTGATGGAGATGGCTATGTAGTGGTAGGAGAAGCGTATGTTCAAGGTTTAATGAATGGAGAAGCTCTCGATGAGGACATGGTGAAAGGCCTTGAAGAAATGTACAGACGGAAACTTGAATATCAGGAATTCTATCTCAGATGATGACCATGGATGAGCTCTTCATGGAATCTGTCGTAGTTGTATCTTTCCTCTTGCCGGTTGCCTCTAGATAGACCTATCCGTGTGCAGTTACGATAACAAAATGCTTAGCCTTTACGAACCGCTTGGGTTTTTACTTCATGTGAGTGCTTGGTAAAGCCATTAGATCGTGGTAGAGATCGCATGGAGGAGGGCAAATGCTTGTTCCTCTTCACTCGCCTGAGCATCTGACTGAATGAAGCAGCTTTAGTCAGTGCAGGTATTTTGAGTCCGCGAGGCGTGTTTGCAGGCCCCAAACGCGTCCTCATGCTTCGGTGCCATTTCGTGATACACTCCAAGTCAAACACCGACTTCCTGACAGCCAAGTTTACATTACAAATCTTATACCCCACAGAAAAGACAAAACTATAGCAGCACACAAGACTTGATCCAGTGTAAGGTTAATCTTCACAGCCTGTAATCCTCAGTATGGACAGTCCAGCGAACATAGTCTGAACAAACAGTGTAAACCCCATAAAATTCCTTCTCAATTCTGTGTAGCGACAGCCAAGGTAATCTTGATAACTAGAAGGCGCCTCAAGCTTACTTAAGGTATTTGCCCCTCCAAGGGACAGAAAATCAACAACTCGAGTGTCCTGATTCTGCAAGGACTTGCTCAACGAATTGCTGGCTAATATACTCTACTCCTAGTCGGTTGCCCGCTGGACGGTAAGGGTTCATACACTCAATAAGGATGGCATCGCTATAACTAGGTTGGGTCTTGCGTTTGTTAGCACAGTTTCGAGCTTGAGCAGAATAGGGACTAACGGGTTCAGGGGTTGACTTAAGCGCACGCTCAAGGTCAGATGGAGGCGGAGACGGTGAGCGGTGTTTCATTTTAGTAGCCTGAAAGATGGGTATAAGGGAGCGTCCGCGTCGTCGTCGTAATAGTCTGTTGTCGAGTCCATGAGTGCGAGGCAGCGAAGCCTCGTGCAAGCGGTTGTTTAGATCTAGTGAGTAGATCGTCCAGCCGCTGTCGCAGCGTTTCGTGGTGCTCGAGTTGTGGCTGCCAGTGCTGGTAACTAGGTAACGTACTAGAAGTATTGGGATACTTTTCGTATGGACCTATACCATGAAATATCAGGATATTTCTGGTACGTTGCCTGCAACTCAAAAGGCGAACTCGTTTGAAATCTGCAACATCATCTTCGATGTCATAGTCCAGCTTGCGTCGTTTCGTCCGTGAAGATTTATATGCTGTCTCAGCAAAGCGCGTCTTCACAATGGCTCGTCCAGATCTGTGTAATACTCGCCGATGTATCGGTTCTGCCGCTCCGTCGTCCTTGACCGTGCCGTCGGACTGCGTTTCGGCTACCGCAACTCGTTTGAACCAAATGCCACATGAAGCGCTGTTCAGAATCCGGTCAGAAAAAGGGACATTCCTAAACTAAATAAGGCAATGTACACCGTCACGCACAAAGCCGAAAGCAGACGAGGTGCAGCAGCTTACCAGTGTACTTCAATGTCATGACCACCACCAGAGACTCGCTGACACCCTGGACATGATGTGTTTTCGGATGAATGGGGGTCTTTCAGCTCTTCAAATATCATACTCATCTCTATCTTCTGCCCAGGAAGGAACGCCGCATCCCATCTTCTTGTTCTCGAAATATCCCGTCCAGTCGAGTGCTCTTGAAGGACCCATGCGCGGTTACATACTTTTGGTAGCCTTGCATGCCTTGGAACCGAAGTTCAGGGACGGCATCGAAGGCTTCCCAAGAGTTGATGAACTGTAAGTGAACGGGGGATGTCCGTCCAATCGCGTCCTTAAGAATAAAGGGCTCCTGAATGAGACTCCGTTCCAGGTGACTTCGAAGCACCCTCTGGATCTCCACGACGGCTTTGTACGCAGGGTGGCCAGTAGTCGGTCGGACTAGCGCGGGATCGACCGACGGACCAGCTAGTCCTGGTCGGTCGGTCCAGGCAGCGGAGCTTGGCCCGTCGGTCTGAAGCTGCCCGACTGGCTGGTCCGACTAGCGGACCGAGCTTGGCAGGGTGGTGAGTTTGTAGTTAAGCTGGTATAGGCGTTTCTAAAGTTTTAGATAGCCGGCACGTCTTCGGCGGCTCTCTAATTAGCCCGGAGGCTAGTTATTCCGCCCCGAAACTTCAGAACTCCACGCGCTCGAGTATAGATAATCCACGCGTTTTTAAATAAATCCTCTATATAGGCTAAAATGCAATACCACCTTGCTCCTCCCGCACGCGCATCTATGTGGCCTTCACCTAAACTTTTAATCGACTTAGTAGAATCGGTTTCTACCGGCGTTGAGACCCCTAACAAGCTAGCTTTTAAACTCACCTCCGAACCGCCTTTACCGCAGACCTCCCATCATCTTTTTCCAATTAAATGGGATAAACTCCGCAACAGCAGGGGCGCTCACCTAAAGCTCCAGTATCGTCCGCGGCATAAGAGGAGCCTTAGTGATTCGCAGACAACATCCTAGGTATTTTAACACGGAGCCGACCTTAAAACGCTTGAGGATGATCCTAAGAAGCGTAAACGCGTCTTTATCTATCGACGGTGCCACCAAACCGCTAAATCGGTTCAGATGGATGGCATCTACTAGGGAGGTAGTTTAACACATCTAGTAGAGCATCTTAACAAGATACACCGCGTCTATCGGTCAGGCGCTGAACCTAAGCCTAAATCCTCTACAGCATCCTCGCGGGCTAGCATGTTTTTCAGCCAGTGGGCGGTGCCCGGCGCGTTCAAAGACGTTGAATATAAGAGGAACTATATTAACTGGGTAATAGCAGAGGATGTTACCTTTCGGTAAGCTACTAGTAGCCGGACACGCGCCTTTATGCTATCTACGGCGAAAGGAGCTGAACAAGTTCTATCAACCTCCCATTCAATAGTTAGCCTCTGGATCAACGAGCTCTACTAAGCACGGCAGGTCATCATCCAGGATAACCTCCATACCGTAAAGAGCCGAATCAATATTAGCAGCGATTGCTGGACCGCAAGCAATAGCCCTAACTATATCGGTATCGTCGCGCATTGGATTAACGCCACTAGATATCTTCAAAACGCGCTCCTCGGGCTACCGCGCCTCCGTGGACCTCATACTAGCGAGAATATCGGGAGCTATATCGCCTCTATGATTAAAAGATACTCCCTTAGCACCAAAATTGGCTGCTTTATGATGGACAACGCATTAGATAATAATACGGCTCTCGAAGAGCTTGCTAGGCGGTATCCTGACACGGTTAAGCTAGAGCGGTAGCGTCTGCGGTGTGCCGGTCATATTATTTAGCTTATTGTTAAAGCCGCTATCTATGGCGAGGGCACTAGCAAGTTTAAGAAAGAGATCGCGGCTGCTAACGATGATGGCGTCTTTAAGGTATAGGCCAAAAGAATGGGCCCCATTAGCAAGCTTTATAATCTATACGTTTATATCAACCGCAGCGACCAGCGCCGCTAGGTGTTCTAATCCTACCAATCACGAGATAAGTCTACCGGCGAGGATTTCTACTACTAGCTACTTAAGGACGGCGGAGTTCGATGGGACAGCTGCTTAGCTATAATCGAGCGCGCTCTAAAGCTAAAGCGCGCTATTAAGATCTATCAACTCGAATAGCGGCGGTCAAGCCCAGCGGATAAGTTCGATCTACCAAAGAACAAGCTGGACGAGCAAGACTTTGAGTATCTTCAGCTATATAAGCAACTTTTGGAGCCGTTTAGGGTCGTCACCAAGCAGCTGCAAACAAATGGACAAGCGCCTAGTAGAGAGGCAACTTACGGAGCAATATGGGAGATAATACCAGCTATCGACTACCTCTTTTAGCATTTTAAGGTCCTATCCAACATCACGGAGTCTGACGGCTGCTTAATCAAGTATCCAACACAGTACCGCAACGGCATTGACGCTGGCTATAAGAAGCTAGAGAGCTATTATGCTCTAACCGACTTAACGCCAATCTACTATACTGCGCTTATGCTCCATCCAGCACATAAGGACGAGTATTTTAAAGAGTACTAGGGGCAGCTAGATTATCAAGATTGGATAGATAATGCACGCACTGCTACCACGGAGTTATTTAAGGAGTATAAGGTGGCATATAAGCTTCAACAAGCAGCTAAGAGTAAGAATAATAAAGGCGTAGCGTCCTCTAGGCTATCCGACAACAAGCTCACTCATTTCGGGCGCATTACTCAGGCTATGAAGAAGCGCCGCGGTAAGAGAGCCAGGGTCCAGACTGAACTAGAGCGGTTCTTAGAGCTTAGCGTTAAAGACGGTGATGAAAGCATAGAGGATCCTCTTATATAGTGGCGCGTTCATGAGAACAGGTATCCAAAGCTTAGTACGATAGCCTTTAACCTCTTCGCGATACCAGCTATAAGCGCCGAATGCGAACGCGTCTTCAGCCACTACAGCAACTCTATCACTACCGAGCGCAACCAGCTATCTCAGCAAACGATTGAAGCCGCGATGTGCCAGAAGAACTGGCTGAGCCGAAAGCTGGTCCCAGAGTAGCGCGCACGGCGCCGGCGACGTTATACATCACGGCGGCAGCAAAGTAGACACAATAGGAGCTGGCTGGACATAATGGGCAGGCACCGGAGCGCGGTGGACGCGGTATTATGGGCAAGATCCAGTATATTAGCTAAGAAAACGCTGTCAAAAATTCACGACACTATGCCAAGACCTTGCCACCGCTATTCAAGCCGGTCCGACCTAGTCGGTCGGTCCTGGAGCCCCCTCGAGCCCAGTCCGTCGGTCCGGTGGTGCGCCCTTACTAAGTCGGACGGTCCGAAGGCCTCGGACCAGGACCGACCGACTACTGGCCACCCTGTTTGTACGTGGCCATGTTGACAACAAAGACCTGCACAAGACTGCTCAAGTCTGTGCCCATTTGCCGAAGCCAATCGAGTCGCAATAGCTCCGTCATCTTCATTATGACAGCAGCACCAGACGAAGATACAAGACGATTGTTCTCCGTCAGCTTCAAGTCCAACTCGGTGAGACGGTTGCTCTGCTCATTTAGTAGACTGTGGGTCTTCTGCTCGGCATCAGAAAGGTGCGCGTGCAGTTTGTTATGGCTGAGCTGTGCAAGATTCCTGGACTCACGTCAGCAGCCGTAGCAAGCATCGAACATATGCTTGAAACGCGAGATAGCTACCATACATTTCAGCTGTGACCAGCAGCATACTGATGGAGCTATTGTGAGCTGCAACTTCCGCGCGAAACTTGGTAAGCTCCTCTTTCTCTGACACCTGCCATCGCAACTTCGCGGCAACAGTGCTCACAGGGTTGGCGGAATTCCGCTTCCTAATGTTCTTGTGTACTTCTTCAGCTTGGAGGAGAATGCTGTAATCGACGCTCGGCAGCTCTCTACAGCGCGCCGTGCGGTCTCGCATATGGCGTTAAGCTCAAGAGTATTGCCGAATGTTCTGGAAGCTCTTTCAACCTCCAACAGCGTCCGTTCGAGCACCCAAAGTTCTCTTTTGACGGCTTTGTATTCTGCTGAGGACCCGCCACATTTATCTAGCGCCTCTACTAAGTCTTTGACAAGTAGGCATACCGCAATGATGTCGCCGACGGATCCAAATGTTGACTGGCATGACGGTGGAGGTGTGGTTAGATTGAACAGACGAACATAGACTTTCGACGTGTGGAAGGTGCTTAGAGGAACTGGAAGAAGATGCAAACAGGTAATCAAGGTTGGCTTGACGAACAGCGCAATGAAGCAGCACAGCCCCCACAAGGCTGATGCATTCATGCATCGTGAACCTTGGCGCGCGATTCCAGGTTGCCAAATGGCCCGTTGCATCTGCGAGGCCTGTGGCAGTGTACCTACCGCAGCGGTCGGCTGACTCTAGAGAGGCTGTTAAACTTCGAGGAGCGCGTCAGGTGAACTTGGAGGTCCACGTTCAACGCGGCAAGAAGCTACTACTGCCGTCTTCACAAGTACTACAACGGGTTAGAAAATGCTTGAAGAACCTCACATGTCATACTTGAAACCGAAACTATAAGCTCATACAGCATAGGGCGTGGAGTTGCGCCTCAATACAACACGGAACAACATGTTCGGCATGGAGTTGCGATCGGGCTGCAGTTGCAATCTTGTGGCATCAAGTACATGTACTCACTGCTACACAGTACGAAGTTGAGCTCCTAGATTTCAGATTTCACGTTCGGGATCCTTGAGGTGATTGATGCAGGGAAGCGGTTGACTGCTACAAGACATAATGTCCCCAGAAGAGCGACCTCCAGGGGTTGTGATGCTCACGCCTTGCAGTACTGTCGCTTGCAAAATGTGCGGCCGTTTTCCGATTAAACTTCATCCAACCCCCCCCCCTTCAGATTCAAAATCATTACATAAGGTGTTGCACAACGCGCAGCGTTTATATTTTGGTTATAGGTACTAGAAGACTTTCGGCATAGGTAGATTTATATAAACAAGTATCTTTATTGAATAAAATAAATAGTTAGATGGTGGTAATACTTTGATTATTGCTAAAAGTCGCGCGTGTAATTAAAATTCTAAGAGATGCCAGCTGCGCTACAAGAGAAGCATATTTCAATAAATATAGACTATGCGATGCTGCTATAAATTATAAGGAAATGGATATTTTCTACTAAACTAAGCTTTTATAGCTAGTCTAGATTGATTTATAAGTAGAAGATTCTAGAAGATTCTATATGTTTCTATAGAATTCAATACGATTCTATAAGATTCTATAAGGTTCTAGAATGTTTCATCTATTACGTAATATTACGTAATGCTTATTAATTCTATAGAAGATTCTAGATAGCCTTTTATGTGTATATAAAACCTCTTCTCTTTCTCTTAAGAAGAGAACAACGACAAGACAAGATAATAGTAATACTATACTATATTATTATTACTTTTTATCTATATTTTATACTTTTTCTAAATAGAAAATACCTATACTTCCGCTAACTAAGCTAGACTAGTCCTATTCTAGCTTAGTAGAACTAAGTAAGGCTATCTTAGCTCTATCTTAGTTCTTATCGCTTTTCTTTATTCTAAAGGTTTTACTATACCAACGCTGTATGGTTGTTATAAAACTAAGTTTCTAAGTTATAAGATAGACCTATATTCCGGTTATTACACCGAATGCATCCATTCTAGTGCTAATTATAACTTAGTGGTTACTCGAGAGAAATGGGAAAAATAGTCGGTTAATAAAAAAACTCTGCTGTTGCTTTAACAAGATGGAGAAAGCTATTTTAGATACTATCGCCCGGTACTTCTAGTTAAAACGCAAGTGGTTAGCATTTAAGAGTTAATATACTAATATTATCACCCGCAAGCTAGCTTCTATTAAAGAGATAGAGTGTCTAGAGCGCTTTTAGAGCTAGTCTAGTAGTAAGACTCTAATGGAACTCCCGGATCTAGCACCTTTTAACTTCTCCGGCATCCTAGTACTATCTCTTTCAACTTAAGATGCTCTAGACGGATTCTTCCCTTTATTTTTTAATTCACTTCCGGCGAGGTTTCGCATGCTTACAATATCTTCTTATAGCTTCTTCGTATCTATTAAGATTAATAAGTAACTTCTATATGTTTTCTAAGTCAGAATATTCTTTCTATTTTATAAAATATCTTTTTCTGCTATTATTAAACTTAGCGCTGTCGTCGAGAATTCTTTAGATCTTATATTACCCTTTTTACTTTTTAAGTAACTGTCTAGTACTTCTTCTAATACTAGCACTTCTTTAGATGCTGATTCTAGTAGTAATATATGGAATACTGGATGTATTCTTATTCCTCCTAGTAGATCTAACTTATAGTTAGTATTCTTAATATTTCTAATAATTTTAAAAGATCCTATTCTAATGTAGTATAACAAGGTTACCGTAAAGATTAGGGTTCCAATTAAGGAAAAAGAAAATAGTGCTAAGATATAGTTAATAAGTTAAGAACTAATATTATATAGTGAGATTAGATTAAGTTACTAAGAATACTAGATTCTTATTTAAGTAAAGCACATCATTCTAATAAATAAAAATGATACTATCTATGTACTAGAGCTCGAGCTAGTATTTTTATACTCTACTCGATCTACTTAGTATACTTAGTCTCCGACCGGACTAATTAAACTAAGCACTTTTTAGCGTCTCTAGATGCTTAGTTCTCAACGTGACTCTTAGTACAAGCATCTCTTAGCGGTATTATACGCTTTTATTTATAATATATAGTCTAGTTTTTTACTAGATCCTATTATCCTAATATTTCTCCGGAAGAGATAAACTTTATTCTTTTCTTTAATCATAGATCCCCTAGATCTATATTCATTATAGGAAAATACTAATTACTATAATAGAAACTCGATGTTTCTTTTAATTACTTATAGATTTATTACATTTTCCTAGTTATAAGCCTAGCTGCTTCTACTATAGTTTAGACTTTCTTTAGTTTATAGAATATCTACACATGGTATCTATAGTTAGTATAGAAAAATATTTATCGTATTATTTCGCTAATGCTTGTATTGTATACTAATGTAAAAAGGGATTAGATAGTCTGAAAACTTGGCAGATAGATTAATCTATTCTTTGCTTTTTCGAACCGCTATTCTTCTATACTAGATAGAAGATAGCTACTTTATCCTACAACCGCTAAGGTCGATCGGGGCTTGATTAAGCTATACCGGCTTTCTATCAGTTTGTATTATTTCTTAAAGGATACATCCGATCAAATAGACCGTGCATGGTTAAGGTTTAGTGAGGCGGGTCCTTTTAGGGCCAGCCTGACTCAAACCAGGCTGTACGCCTTACAACTAACTATACTAATAGTAATAGTAATACCTAATTCGTTTACCGGTAGTCTATATAATCTCTTGAATACTATTCTAGTATCTAATTTATACGCTCTATCTATTCGTCCGCTTATAGATAGTATACTATTAATAATTTATATAATAGTTCTAGCTATTGTATAAGCATGATCTAAAAGTTAAATTCAAATATCTTATCTCTATTTAGTATAATTTCTTTAGGTAGCTATTATATGGCTATTATATTCTAGAGAAAGATATATATTAATTCTTTAGTATTAGATGATTTTTTATATAATATAAAGCGTACTTCTTTTATTAATTAGTTTATAATAGTTTACACGAAGTTGTACTTCACTTTTATTTAAAGTTCTTGAGAAAGAAATATCTTAATAATAAAGTTTATAGCAACTATTGCCTATAGCTATATTAGTACTATTACTATCTTTATTAATCTATAAGATTTATATTGAGTTAGCTTTATTCTATAGTATAAATTATATACGGTGATGTATTTCTCTACTTTCTTCCTTGTTCTCGAGGAGTAGTAAGTGCAGCTAACTACTTTAACTATTTTATATATTATTTAGTGTCTTTTAGTTAGCTTCTTATAGTATTATTAAATAATCTTTATTTTTTTAAACTCTAGTATATACAGGAGTCTATTAATAAGATTAGACTATTATTTATTTATTTCTATTTTTTAAGATTATTAGAAAGTGCCCGCTAAGTATATATATTCTAAATAGATATTCTATATTTATTATATAAGTTTATTATTTATGATTACTATAGCTACCGCTAGAGTTTTCTAATTATAAGTAATTCTTTTATCTAGATATTATTCTAGAATTAAGCTAACTATTTAGAGCTTTTCTCTTATATAATCTAGTTGTCTACTAAAAGTATTGGCTTTAGCGTTTTTGGGGTCTTTCTAGTAGTGAGTTTCGAAATTAAATATTAACAATCCTTCTAACTAGCATATCTATCTTCGGTTTAAAACCTTAGTAGTAGTAAAATATATTAGATTTTTATAATCCATAAATACTTAAACTAGGTACTTTACTCCTTTTGAATATACTCTTTACTACTTAAAGGCTTCTATAATAGCTAATAGCTTTTTATTGTAGGTTATACAGTTTAGTACTAGTCCACTTAACTTTTTTAAGTAAAATACTACTAGATGCTAATATTTTTTATTATTGTACTAATTTAGATATGCTTCTAAAGCTAAGTCTAAAGCATCCGTCTTAATAATAATTACTTTCATTAAATTAAGTACTATTAAGACTAGTTCTATACTAGACTATTCTTTTAGCGTATGAAATGCGTCTTTAGCTTTATTATTCCCCTAAAAACCTTAGTCTTCTTTTATAAAATCTATTAGTAGTACTACTATCTAGAATTAGCCTTATATAAACTGTTAGTAGAAGTTTGCTAGTTCTAGAAACGATTATATATCTTTTCCTCACTTTAGTATAGGCTATTTAAATACTACCTTTACCTTAGTATTATCTATTTTAATATCTTAATCTATAATAATATATTCTAAGAACTTAATTTTCTATTAATAGAATTAGCTTTCTCTTAGTTTCACCCGTAAGTTCGCTTGCTAAAAGGCTTTTAAAACCTATCTAATATATTATATATACTCTTTTTTAGCCTTTAAATATACTAGTATATTATTAAGATAGACGACTATAAACACACCTAAGTATTCTCTTAGGGTATTATTAATATATATCTAAAATATAGCTAGAGTATTAGTAAGTCTAAATAGTATAACTAAATACTTATAGAGTCTAAAATAGATTCTTGTCGCCATTTTCTACTCTTTACCTTCTTTAATTTAAATCCGGTTATATGCTTCTAAGATATTGGATTTACTAAACTACTTAGCTCTTTAGAGTTAATCTTATAACTCTAAAATTAAAGGTAATAGATAACTATTTTTTGTAGTTATATTATTTAGTTTCTAGTAGTTAATATATAGTCGTAACATTTCGTTCTTCTTTAAAATAAATAGGATTAAAAAGCCTATAGGTAACTAGGATTCTCTTATAAATTCCTTTTTAAATTTTTATTTAGATATACTTATAGCGCTTCTAGCTTCTCTAGTAATAGTAGATAGATTATCAACTTTCTAGATATCTTACTTTCTTATATAAGTATTATATAATTCTATAGTTAATATACTAATAGGGCTTTATTTAGAGTCTTATCTATAAATAGCCTCGCGTAGTTCTTATATTTCTTAGAAATAGATAATAGGATTATAGTAGATGCGAGCTCTTATCACTTATTCTATAGAATTTATACTTACTTAGAATTCTTCTAACCTTCTTACTTAAGTTTCCTAGTAGAGATTATGCATATCTCTATCCTATCTTCTAGTATCTTTTAACTTATTTAAACTAGTTTTCTCTTAGAAAAGTCTAATGTTTTATATATCTAATTAATTTTCGGATTTATATCTTTAAGCTATAGTAATTATAATAGTATATTATAGGTTTCTATTATTATAATATCCAACTATGTATTCTAGATGTAAGGTCCGATTTATAACTTAACCGTCTTAGTTTTCTAGTCTACTAATCTCTAATTATAACCTAGTAGTTAAATGTTTATTATTATAACTTAATAGATATCACGCTTTATTTATAGATCTACTTACGCGTGTCTAGCAAACTATAGTAATATAAGATTTATAGTGGCTCCTAAATCTATTAGTACCTTAGCTTAATATTATCTAATCTTAATCTATATTCTAAAGGTTCTAGCATATTATATTACTTTAAGAATATATTTTTAATAGTCTATTCCGGCTATCTAGATGCTCTAATACCTATTTGAAAGTCTTTATATAAACGCTTCTATCGATCTTTTAGCCGAAAGGTCTCCTAGTTTTTAAACTTATTAGATATATAGTATTATATTAGATATATAGTATTACGCTATATAGTAACTTACCCGATCCAAGCTTTTCGAGCTTAAATACTATACTTGTTAGTCGGCGCGATAGTATAGTAGATAAGTTCTATACTTCTAATAGAGTATCTAAGCTCTACTATAGATATCAGACATATAGTATCACACTATATAGTAACTTGCCTGATCCAAGCTCTTCGAGCTTGAATACTATATCTTTTAGTCGGCGCGGTGGTATAGTAGGTAAGTTCCATGCCTCTAATAAAACTAGAGCTCCTAGCGCTTTTATTCTTAGTAGAAACCTCTATTCTATTATATCCAAATTTGCTAGAATCGATCTAATGCTCTGGATTTACCCCTAAATTCCTAGTTGCAAGTTTTAATTATAGTACTATAACTTTCTATTAAAGTTCGTGGGGAATATACTCTCCCTTAGATATTATATATCTCTTATCTCTAGTAAACCTCGCGTTTAAAGGCGGTGTAAGATAATAGGAAGGCTTAGAGCCTTGTGACCGCGCCAAGCTAGCTAGGTAATAGTATATAGCAGTTAGTCTACAAGCTAAACACTCCTTAGAATTTAGTTTATTATAAAATCCTAACCGTAATATCTTACCCACATGCCTTATTATCATATTACTACATTGCCTATTAGAGGATTCTAATCCTCTAATAGTTCTAAATTCTCTACCTTTATCTAGAGGCAGCAATCCGGCAACTAGATAGCGTGAGATCGATATAATTATAAAGTATAGGCGCTTTAACTGAGGAGTCCACTCCTTATTAAGAATTACTAATAGATCTAAACGCTAATGCCTCTTTAGTAGAGACGTCTATATAGTAATTGATTTAAAAGCTTAAAGCCGAACGCGCATGCTTTCTTAAGTAGAAACGCTTATGGCTTTTATAAAAAGAAATTAACGTTCTTCGCCAGCGTAATGCCGACCGAGCGGCAACTCTATATATTCCTTCTATACCACCTACCTTCCCGAGGGGCGGCTCTAATATCTACCTCGCTCTAGGTTTCCTTTCGACTCGCGATAATACTATCTTAGAGCCTAGCATTACGCTATTATTATATAAACGGAACGCTAGCGCTACTACCGTGGAAATATAACCCCTAAAGAGATCTACTATTATAGAGAAGATCATCCTATATATAGAAAAGAATATATAAGAGCATTAAGACTTCTGCGATAGCGTTAAGCTAGCGTTTCGCCTAGCATCTAATACCTTCGCGACGGAGGAGACGAAGATTGCATATACCCTATAATACGTAAAAGGGAATAACCGGAAGCTATAATTTTAGCACGAGAAGGCAAACTCTAGACTAAATCCTACTTAGGATAAGTTTATAGAGTTTTTCTTAGATCAAATTAAGAGCCCGGTAAATAGAAAGCTACATGTCGGCTTATCGTATACACAGGCTATATAGAAGCCTAGCCAGCTGGTGAATGTCTTTACTACTTACCTTATCTCTTTAGAATCCTAGATTAACCTCTCTATAATCCTAAGCATCTAGTGCTTCACCTCTTTATAAAGCTGCATTCTAAGCTACGGCTAGCTGTAACGAACTACTAAGACTTTCCTTAAATGAGATAGTAGCTAGTCTCTCTTACCGTGTTGCTCGAGGAGAATATAAAGAGCGTAAGCTCTATATAGAGTAAGAGCAGCATATAGCCGGCACTAGTTAATAAGCTAGAGCACTAGAAAGCCTAAGAGACACGCTAGCGCTAAGTAATAAAGGAACTGGCGCCTTAAACTAAGACTGTCCTAGTAAGTGCACGAATTATAGGAAACTAGGACACTTAAAGAAGAACTACTAGCAGCTAAAAAAGTCCTAAATACTAGTGAGCGGGCTAAACGCTATCGCCACATAGAGAAAAGGCCACCACCTATAGATAATCTCTTATTAGTAGGGTGGCTACCTTTATAAAGGAAGAAAACTATTACTGTCTAGGCCGAGATACTATTTAGGGACACCTAGTAGCCGGCTTTAGCACTCCTAAATACTAGCGCTAAAGTAAATATGATTAACTAGCGTTTTACTATTAAGTGTTAGTTGCGCGTAGTAGACACCGAGCTATCTATCTACTTATAGCTAAACTAGACCTAGGCTTATTGCTTTAAGGCTTACTAAGTACCCCTACGGCTCACTAGTTATTAGGATAAGGCTAATGAGATCACTATTATCTACTATAGCATAATAAATGCAACTCCGAATATCACTATTAGCGTATCTAGACTTAAGAAGACCCGAGTTCTTATTAGCTGCAGAGAGAAGACATGGCACTAGAAGCTGGACGATTTATTTCTATTGCTCGAACCTCCTAAGGCGTTCGCAGAGTCCTTTTAGCAGAAGATTAGGATGTTTGCCATCGTGACCGTCCCGCTAGCGGACAGCAAGCAAGACGACGGCTACGCGCTTGAAGCAGCAGAGACAGATAGGTTCGGTGAGCGCGGTAGACGGACGTACGGAGCGCTTGGCTAAAAGCATCTAAGCGCAGCGTTAGCGCCGCGATAGTAAAAGCACAGCGCGCTTAGAAAACTTATAGATAGTGCACTGAAGAGACTTATATTACACGACGTGTAGATACTAGCTTAAAGCTATATAGTTGTAATATAAGAGTATATTATTATTACAAAAGTTTAAAATTTAAAGTAGATAGAAATTCTACCTATGCTAAGACCGCACGTTTACATATATTATTTCACAACTACAACCGCCTAGTAATAATAATAGCCTAAATAGGTAATACTACGATAACTATAGGATATTGTAGCGATTCTGTAGCGCTATAGTAGCGCTAGAATAGCTCTACGACTTTCTACTACAAACTACGATCTAAAAGAGTAGTCTACTAAGATAGTAGAATGTCGCGGCGTCTCATCTACTATATAGCGGCTAAGGATAGCCCTATAGGAAAGAGGAGGTAATTATAAGATGATAGAAGGGCTTAGGATCTTATAACCGCGCCAAGCCAGCTAGGCGATAGTATATAATAGTTGGCCTATAAGCTTAACACTCCTTAGAATTTAGTTTATTATAAAACTCTAACCGTAATATCTTACCCACGTGCCTTATTATCATATTACTACATCGCCTATTAGAGAATCCTAATTCTCTAATAGGCGGATGTTCTCGTATTATATTATAGTACTTATACTCTAATTAGAGTATACTATCTAATATCTACCCGAGCTAGCGTATACGTTTAGTGGCTATAACTAGTTGTTCTAAGATAAGATTATAGATTTCTTTATATAGCTTATTAAAACTTATAGCGGATCTCTACTATACTTTATATATAGTTAACTAGATCCTAATTTTATATAGATTTAGTTTAAACTCTAGCTATTCTATTTAGGTTTCTATAAGTTCGCATACGTTCTAGTACGCTTAATACTATATCTTAGATAGATACTCTCTAGTAATAGAGTTTCTTAGTAGTATTCTTACTTTTAGTTCTTTATTTAGAGCTAGCTTAGATATTTCTAACTCCTTTAATTTAGTTTCTAAGATTTCTTTAAATAGAAATTCCTTCTTAGTAGATTCTACTTCCGGACTTAATTCTTTAATAGATACTATTAGAACCTCGGCCTATATCTCTTATAATTCTGTTAATTACTATTCTTATATCTTTTCTTATTAGAATTTGTTTCTCGTACTTAGCCCTAGAGCTTAGATTAAAAGAAGCTAAATCTATTTCTTAGTGTTCTATTTTCTTTTAGTAATCTATAGTATCTACTTCGTTCGCAGTAGTTTTAGAAACTATCCGGGTCTATTTTTATTACTTAAATGCTTTTAGCATCTATTTTTATAGTATATAGTCTAGAATATTACATTATAATTAATTATAGTAGCTACTAATTATCCTATTTTCCTAGAACTATTAGTTTTAGCTAATACTTACTTTTTCTTAAGCTACCTCTAATTTTATATAAGGTATTTTAATTAGTTATAGTTGAAATACTTTCTAGTAAAGAGTTTTCTTCCTATAGATTATAATCGTTTCTTCTATAATTCTTTCTTAATAAAACATTCTAGACATCTCTTAGTAGTATTAAGTTCTATATACTAAAGTCTATATAGATTGTAGTGTTCTTTCTAGATGTTTTTACTTTTTCGGCTTATTATAACCAGTGTATTTTCCCGGCTTTCTCTATCTATTATTTATATAAACGATTATTAATTTGAATTAATGCGTCGATTATAGGCTATAGTTCTTCTAGCTACTCTTCTTGCATTAAGTCGTTTTTAATGCTTTTTTCAATTTTTAGTAGTACTATACTATTAGAACTACGTCGTTCTAGCTAGTATTTACTACTACTAACTAAAACTAGGCAGCATATACTATAGGTAATCCCTTCTAGGCTAAGCCTATAAGTTCTCTCTTAGTTATATATTTAGTATTAATATCTCTAAATATCTAGCGAATCTTTTTCTTAAAAGATTCTATATTTATAAACGTGGTTCTTATCTTTAGTTTCTAGTTAGATTCTGAATTCTCTAAGAAAACTTTAAGACATAGTTAGATCCATCTAAATGCTTTTTCTTTAAGATAGATAACTATAAATATAACTTTATAGTCTATTTAGAAACATGTTTAGTTATACTAGATATATAGGTTATACTAGAGTAGAAATGTTTTTAGTTTACTCTAATTTCTATAGTACTTGTCTAGAGTTTTAACTTTAATCGGTTTATTATTAGAAGAAACTCTTATAGTCTATTCTCTAGATTATCCGGTAACTAATTCTATATTAAATATATTAACATGTTAATCATAGATGTTCTATAAAGAAAGTACTTAAAGTGTAATAAAATTACTATAAAGATAGGGTTTTAATTAAAGAGAAAGCAAATAGTGCTAAGATATAGTTGATAAAGAAAGAATTAATATTATGTAGTGAGATTAGATTAAGTTATAAAGGATACTAGATTCTTATTTAAGTTAAATATATTATTCTAATAAATAAGAACAGTGCTACCTATACATACTAGTATCCTATACTCTAATTTCTTAGATTAGTGTGATTAGCCTAATTATACTAATTCTACTAATTACCTCGGGTTTTAGCGGTGTTAAGTGATTAGTAGTTATATAATACTTAGCATTAGTTATTTTTCTTAACCCGTTCTTACGACTTAGATATGTAATATATAGTTCTAAGTATCTAAAATATCTCTTTAAATAATGTTCTATAAGCATTCCGAGTTTTAAGATTTAGAAAAGTATAATAGTATGTTTTAATCTCTAGTACTATATGTAAGCTATGCTTATAAAATATATACACTTTACTTACGCCTTTTATCTGCATTCTATCTAGTAATTAAAAAGAAATTTGTCTTTTCTTAAACTATCTTAAAGGAGAAGTCCGTTTTAAAGCATTTTATAATTGTGAAAACCTTAGTCTAAGCATATATATAATATACAATAAGGAAATATTTCTTATTAAAATGATGTATTCGGTGGATTCATTATTCTTTATTACTCTTATTGCGATTTACTAAGAATTTATATTAGATATCTACTATATATTAATCTTTATATACTAAGTATATATCTAGCATATATATACTAGTAAAGTTACTACCGGCTGGATACTTTAGTGGCTGCTTTTTTCGTATTAGTACTATTAGACGATTCTTAATATCTAGATTTTAGTATACTATCTAAAGCGTATACTTACTATATACTCTACTTAGGCTAAAATACTAGAGTAAGAGGATAAATCGCCCTAGAGATTCTCTAGTTAGCTCTTTAAAGTATATCCGCTATATATATCTAGCTCACATGTAATAAGATCTAGTGTTTCTACTTTTCGAATAATCTTTACTATATTATCTATAATATTAAGCGAGAGTCAAGTAGAGTAAAAAGAATGATATATATACACACCATATATAATAAGATAGATATATAGATTTTAAGCTATATTAACTAGAATATAAAGAGTCCAGCGTGCTTTATATATATAAGAGATTCCTACTAGGCCGGGTTCTTAAAAATGATTAAAAGCTTTTATCCTTACTATATACAGCATATAGTCTAACTGTATACTTATTATAATATTTCTACTTCGAGTTTATATAGCTAATATATAGACACTCTATCATAATAGCTTAAATTTTAAGATAAGCTAAATTAATACGTTTGCCTTATATAGATATATAAGTAGTAGTATACTATAGCTCGTGGTTGCTGTTGCTTAGATATTCTATAAAGGTTTTCTACTATATTTAACATATATTCTGCATATTCTAGATGCATACTCACTCCGTTTTAAGTGAAGATTACGGGTTTCTAGCCTTTATATACACACTATATACTTCTAGGATATATACACAGGCTACTCTCCTCATACTAAACTTATATAAAGGCATTATAGGCTCTTTTTAATTAGCTTTAGTAGTATCTCTTAGAGTAGGAACCATTTACGCTTCTATAGTCTATTTCACTCTTTTAGATATACTTTTACTATAGTTTAGCATACTACTTTCTTTCTAAAGCTTATTAATTTCCTTAAGCATAATCTGATTATATGCTAAGCATGTGTCTAGTATAACAGATTGCTTATATTAGCAATACTATATACTACTGTATTTATATGCTTAATGCTATACTTTTATTCCTTCTCGATCATCTAGCTTACTAAGAATCTTAAGCTTTATCTTGTAGAAAGTTTCATATTAATAGTATAAGAACTACATCTAAGTAAAGTATAAGCTAAGCATATATATAGAATATATCTACTATACCCTTAATATCGATCTTATACACGTCTCTTACAGCTGTGTTTTAGTAGTATTCTATAGTAGTAACAGTGTGAAGAAGTAGATAGAATATATAATCCCTTCTATACTAATTATAGAATAATCTAGTATATGAAGAAAGTCTATAATCTTATTTACTACTACTCGATCTATACCGTTTGCACTAATTATAATATTATACTCTTTGAGTATAACCTATATAAGATTAATATATAATTGATATATGTTCTATCTATATTCTATATATACTCTTAATAGGTCTATCTTAAGAAATAGTACCGCTAGCCTATTTTCTTCTTTATATTCTTCTTCTACAGCATTTACTTTATTCTTACTTAGTATTTTGTTCATAATATCACTATCTTGCCCGATTACTTAGTATATAAGCATCGTAGATGCTAGTTTCTTATATATAGTTAACGGATATATTACTAAGATAATGGATATACTTATAATCTAACCTGCAATCTAGCTATAGATTATTTTATTAGCTATAGCTTACTCTATAGATCTGGTGCTAGACATGTTAAAATGTAGGAATTATATATAGTGTATACTATATATGTGCTATACGTGCGTTATATATATATTATACGTTGCTCGGATGTATTATTAATAGAATTCGTGGATGGGCTTAGCTCTAGTGGGTTTAGATGTAGATTGTTACAAATAGAGGCGCGGGGCGCCGCTAAGTAGTAATTAGTGCTAAGAGATTATAGGAGAACTAGGCACTAGAGCGCCGCTAAGCTATACTTAGTATGCTTAGTGCGATTAGGGACTAAGAATACTAAGTAAACTAAGTAAGATACGAAGATACTAGCTTAGGGCTATAGTATATAGGTAGCACTATTCTTGTTTATTAGAACGGTGTGCTTAACTTAATGTTACGAACAGAGGTACGGGGCGCTAAGTAGTGCTTAGTGCCAAGAGGTCACAGGAGGACTAAGCACTCGGGCGCCGCCAAGCCGTACTTAGTATACTTAGTACGATCAGATACTGAGCATACTAAGCAGACTAAGTAAGGTACAAAGGTACCAGCAGAGTCTCCAGTATATAGAAGACACCATTCTCGTTCATTAGAACGGTATACTTAACTTAAATAAGAATCTAGCATTCTTTATAACTTAATCTAATCTCACTACATGATATTAATCCTCACCCTTATTAACTATATCTTAGCACTGTTTCCTTCCTTCTTAATTAGGACCCTAACCTTCACAGTAACTTTTGTTATCTTATAATAACACCTTATTACACTTTAAGCACCATCTTTATGGAACACCTAAGATTAATAACGTTAATATATCTACTATAGGATCCGTCGCGGGACAATCTAGAGGCTAGGCTATAAGAGCACCTCTAATAATAAACCTATTAAGGTTAAGACTCCGGACGAATACTATAGAGATAGGGCGAACTAGAGATATTTCTCCTCTAGTACGACCTATATATCTAGCATAACTAAGGATATTTTTAGATGGAACACGAAGTTATATTTGTAATTACCTACCTTAGAGAGAAAGCGTTTAGATGGATTTAACCACACCTTAAGGACTTCTTAAAGAACTTAGACTTAAATTAAGAACCTAAGATTAAAGCTATATTTGCGAATATAGAATCTTTTAAGGAAAAGATTCGCTAGATATTTAGAAACATTAACACTAAACGTACTACTAAGCGAGAACTTATAGGCCTAATCTAGAAGGGGTTAGCTATGGTATACGCCGCCTAGTTCTAACTAGTAGCGGTAAATACTAGTTAGGGCGACTTAGCTCTAATAGTATAGTACTACTAAGAATTAAAAGAAAGCATTAAAGATGACTTAGTGCGAGGAGAATAGCTAGACGAGTTATAACCTATAATTAATACCTCGATTCGGATCGATAATCGGCTATATAAGCGACAGATAGAGAAGGCTAGGAAAAGCGCACTAGTTGTAGTGGGTCGTAAAAGTTAAGTCTCTTAGAAGGCACGCTATAATCTATATAAGCTTTAGCCTATAGAATTAGATGCTACTAAGAGACATCTAGGATATTTTATAAAGAAGGATTATAGAAGTGACGAATAGCGCTTCTAGGAAAGAAACTCTTTATAGGAAAATGTTTTAATTACAATCGCTTAGGATATCTTACGCGGGACTATAGAAAGCCTAAGAAGAAGCAAGTATTAGCTAAAACTAATAGTTCTAAGAAAGTAGAATAACTCGTATCTACTATAATTAGTTATAATATAATATTCTAGACCGTAAGCTACGATAATAGGTACTAGATGTATCTAAGCAATAAAAATAGATCTAGGTAGTTCCTAAAGCTACTATAGGCTAAGCAGGCATTATAGATCACCCGAAGAGAATAGAACACTAATAAATAGATTTAGCCGCTTATAATCTAGGCTTTAGATCTAAGCATAGTGAGCGAACCCCAGCAAGAATAGCGATTAACGGAATTCTAAGAAATGCAGGCGGAAGTCCTAACAGCACCCGCTAAGGAGCAGGATCTAGGACTAGAACCTAAAGAAGAAGAATCCCTATTCGAAGAAATCTTAGAAACCGAATTAGAGGAATTAGAAATCTCCGAGCTGGCTCTAGACGAAGAACTAGAAGTAAGGATACTACTAAGGAATCCTATTACTAGCGGGTATCTATCTAAGGTATAGTATTAGGCGTACTAGGATGTATATAAACTTATAGAAATCTAAATAGGGCAACTAGAGTTTAAAGTAAACCTAAGTAAGATTAAAATTAGGTTAACCGTATATAAAGTATAGTAATAGTCCGCTATAAGCTTTAGCGAGCTATATAAAGAAATCTATATCCTTATTTTAGAGCGACTAGTCGTAGTAACCGAATAAGTACGCTAGTTTAGATAGATACTAGATAGCCTACTCTAACTAGAATATAAGTACTATAATATAATACAAGAACACCCGCCTATAAATATGAGGTTCACTAAAGATAGAGAATATGTAATATCTAAGGAGAGTATATTCCCTATAAACTTTAATAGAAAGTCACGGCACTATAATAGAAATTCGCTACTAGAGATCCTAAAGTGAATCCGGAACACTAGATCGATTCTAGCAAATTTAAATATAATAGAATAGAGGTTTCTACCGAGAATAAGAGCTCTAAGAGCTCTAGTTTAAAAAACTAGAGAGTCTTTTAGCTAGAAGATCGATAGAAGTACCTACTTAAAGACTTTTAAATAAGTGTAAGGGCACTTAGATAGCTGGGATAAACTACTAAAAATACACCCTTATAGCGATATAATACGCTAAGACACTCGAGTATAAGTTAAGGTTAGCTAATATTAGGCTAAGGCACTAATAGATTTAAGAGCTACTACGGACTTTATATTACTAGAGTTCGCAACCCGCGTATAGATAGGTCTATAAATAAAGCGTAATACTTACTAAGTAATAATAGTAGACGCTTAACTATTATACTATAATTAGGAATTAGTAAACTAGAAAATCTAGACGGTTAGATTAAGAATTAGACTCTATATCCGGGATATATAGTTCGAAATTATAGTAATAAGAACTCATAATATAGTGTTAGGATTACTATAGCTTAAGAACGTGAATCTAAAAATCGACTAGGCATATAAAATATTAGACTTTTATAAGGGAAAACTAGTCTAAATAAGCCATGAAATGCTAGGAGATGGAATAGAGATATATATAATCTCTACTAAAGAACTTATATAAGAATTTCGAGAGAATCCTAAGTAAGTATAAATCTTATAGAGTAAGTGATAAGAGTTCGTGTCTACTATAACTCCGTTATCTATTTTAGATAAATATAAGAACTACGCGAGGCTATTTATAAATAAGACTCTAAATAAAGCCCTACCAGTATATTAACTATAGAACTATACGATATCTATATAAGAAGATAAAATACTAGAGAAGTTAGTAATTTACCTACTATTACTAGAGAAGCTAGAAGTGCTATAGGTATATCTAGATAAGAATCTAAAAAAGAATTTATATAAAAATCCTAGTCATCTATAGGATACTCGATCCTATTCATTCTAAAGATGGATAGAATGTTATAATTATATATCGACTATTAGAAACTAAATAATATAACTATTAAGAATAGTTATCTATTATCTTTAATCTTAGAGTTATAGAATCGACTTTAAGAAGCTAAGTAGTTTAGTGAATTTAATATTCTAGGAGCATATAACTAGATTCGAATTAAGGAAGGCGAAAAGTAGAAAACGGCGATAAGAACCTATTTTAGACTCTATAAGTATTTAGTTATACTATTTAGGCTTACTAATACTCCGCCACGTTCTAGGCATATATTAATAATATCTTAAGGGAATACTTAGATATATTTATGATCATCTATCTTAACAATATACTAGTATATTTAAAGATAAAGGAAGAACATGTGTAGTATATTAAATAAATATTAGAAGCCTTCTAATAAGCGGACTTATAGATAAAACTAAAGAAGAGCTAATTCTATTAATAGGAGATTTAGTTCTTAGAGTATATTATCACTAATTAGAGCATTAAGATAGATAATACTAAGGTAAAAGCGGTACTTAAATAGCCTACACCGAAGTTAGTAAAAGATATATAATCGTTCTTAGGATTAGCGAACTTTTATTAAAAGTTTATATAAGACTACTTCTAGATTATAGCGCTACTAATAGATTTTATAAAGAAAGATTAAGGTTTTTAGTAGAATAATAAAGCCGATAATGCTTTCTAAATCCTTAAAGAACGATTTAGTACGAAATTAGTTCTAATAATGTTTAATCTAATAAAAGCAATTATTATTAAGACGGATGCTTTAGACTTAGCTATAGGAGTATATCTAAATTAATAAGATGATATAGGATATTAGTATCTAGTAGCATTTCACTTAAGAAAGTTTAGTGGACTAGAACTAAACTACGAAATCTATAATAAAGAGTCATTAGCTATTATTAAAGCTTTTAAGTAATAGAGAGTGTATCTAGAAGGAGTAAAATATCTAATTTAAGTATTTATAGATTATTAGAACTTAGTATACTTCACTACTACTAAAGTCTTAAACTAAAGATAAATATAATAGTTGGAGGAATTATTGATATTTAATTTTAAAATTTATTACTAAAAAGGCTCTAAGAATGCTAAAGCGGATGCTTTTAATAGATAACTAAACTATATAGGAGAGAAACCCTAAATAGTTAGCTTAATCCTAAAACAGCATCTAGATAGAAAAATTACTTATAATTAGAGAACCCTAGCGGTAACTATAGTAATTATAAATTATAAGCTCGAGGATAAGATACAGAAAGTATATATTTAGGATGTATATACTTAGAAAGCAATTTCTAATAAACTCGAAGGGTTTAAATAAATAGATAATAGTCTGATTTTATTTAATAGACTTATATACATACTAGAGCCTAAACGGACCGAGATTATTTAATAATACTATAATAGGCCGATCGAAGGACATCGAGGAATCTATAAGATAGTTAAAATAATTAGCCGCATCTACTACTATTTAAGAATAAGAAAGAAAGTAGAGAAATATATTACCACGTGCAATCTATACTATAAGATAAAGCCAACTCGGCATAAACCGTACGGGTTAATAAGAATAGCAATAATACTAATACGGCTATAGGTATTAGTCGCTATAGATTTTATTGTTAAACTACCTCTATTTAAAGAATCTTTAATAAAGGTGAAATACGACTCTATTGTCATATTATATAGTAACTGCCTGATCCAAGCTCTTCGAGCTTGGATACTATATCTTTTAGTTAGTACGGTGGTATAGTGGGCGAGTTCTAAGCCTCTAATATCTATACTTACTATTATAGACCGATTAATAAAAGAAGAACGTTTTATACTATATAAGGAATTATCTAACGCTAAAGAACTAGCATACACCTTCCTCCGGAACGTGATAGTAATATAGAGACTACTAAAAGAAATTATCCTAAATAGAAATAAGCTATTTATATTAAACTTCTAAACTACGCTTATATGATAGCTAGAACTATCGCATAAGCTTTTAATAGTATACTATCTATAGATGGACGGATAGATAGAGCGTATAAATCAAGTACTAAAATAGTATCTAAGTGATTACGTGGATTATAGATAAATAAATTAGATGTTACTACTACTACTAGTATAGTTAGCGTATAATATAAACGTAAATAAGATAACGGGTTAGATATCTTTCTACGCTAACTATAGATACTATATCTAACTATTCTACGAACTAAAGGAAGTCTAGACACTAGTAGAGGTAGCTAGACTAATAACTAAGAAAATGTAGTAGATTTATAGATAGCTAAAATAGGACATTGAGTTCCTATTCTAGCGTTTAGCATTTCACTATAATAGATATAGATCCAGGGATCTATACTTAAAGAGAGGGATAAAGTTTACCTCCTCTAGGAAAACATTAAGACTATAAGACTAAGTAAAAAGCTTAATCATATTAGGATAGAACCTTTTAAGATTGTTAGAAACATTAAGAACACTAGCTATAAGTTAGACTTACTAGAAGGGATAAGGATACATCTAGTATTCTATATCTTATTATTAGAACTAGCCCCTAAAAAGTACTAGTGTTAGAAAAAGTACTAGACAACTATTTAATAGAATAGAAAGGATAATATAAAGTATAGAGAATTCTAGACGATAGCGCCGATTTTAATAATAGCGCGTAATAGTATCTTATAAAATGAAAAGGCTACCTAGACTCGAAAAACATATAGAAGCTAGTTACTAATCTTAAAAGGTGCGAGCAAGCTATAAGAAAATATCTTAAAACATTAATAACTTAATAGTAATAGGGAAAAGATTAGAAGAAAGACCGTCTAGAATGCTCTAAATTAAAGAAAATAGTATAAAAACATCTAAGAAGACAAGCGGCGTAGAGTTAAGAAACTCTATTAAAGAATTAGAAGATAGACTAGGCTACCCGCGCTCTAGGCGCTCGACCTTCTTAATAGAGACTAACTTATAGGAAACGGCCTCCGAAGACTAGTTCTTCTAGGCGGCTAGCTTCTAAGTAAGCTAGATATAATAGTAATGCACCTTAGTAATCGTCTTATTAGCCTTATAGAGGTAATAATAAATCTCCTTACTATAAGCACGAAGCTGCTCCCACTCTTTATAAGTAACCACTAAATTATACTTAGCGCTAAAAGAAATGCATTCTATATAAAAACTAGAATAAGTGTCGATATAGTAAGAAAGTAACTGCTCGCGGTAATGACTATAGGGAGTAGGTATAATAGAGCCGGATGTACGAAGATAGGACACTAAGTCTTAACGGTGTTTAGTTAAGAAGCGTTTAGCTTTTAATTTTTTAGTAATCCTATCAGGTATGATTAAGAGAATATATATCTTTTAAGAACAAAAGCTGGAGGAAGGGGGATAGTATTATAAATAGAGGCGCGGGGCGCCGCTAAGTAGTAATTAGTGCTAAGAGATTATAGGAGGACTAAGTAATAGGACGCCGCTAAGCTGTGCTTAATATACTTAGTGCGATTAGAGACTGAGCATACTAAGCAGACTAAGCAAGATACAAAGATACTAGCTTAGGGCTATAGTATATAGGCAGCACTGTTCTCGTTCATTAAAATAGTGTGCTCAACTCAAAATAAGAATCCAGTATCTTTTATAACTAGCTCTAATCTCACTACGTGATATCAATTCTTCTCTTATTAATCATATCTTGGCACTGTTCCTTTCTTCTTAATCAGGACCCCAATCTTCACGGTAATCCTCGTTACATAGGTGGTGCCAAGTATTTACCCATAGGTGGTCGGAACTTTTTCTGGGTGCTCCGAGCTGTACCCCGGTATCCCATTAGTGCTTCCTCGGGTTACTCGAATGATGCTGAAGCTCTAAGGTCCGCAGTGCGCGTGTGCCGCCAATGCAGTGCTGCCTCACCGCCTTGGTTCCACGGACCATACAATACTGCCGTACGGCTTCGAGCCAATTGTCGCACTCGGCGGTGAGGCAGTAGGGCTTGATTGTGATAACTGCTGCACCCAAGCCTCCGTGGGGCCAACCAAATCTCCGTTTCAGATGCTTTTCTAGGCCCTACCAAATAAATGACCAGTTCGCAGTCTATATAGTTGGGTAGGTAGCCGGCTAGGAGTGAGCTTCCTTTGCATACTGCTCCGCGACGCTTCTTTGCTGTATACTATTAAAGCGATCATCAGAAGTTCGAGAAAGACACTATTCCTTTGCCATAAATCAGCTTGTGGCGCTTTACATACACATTTTGCTAGGGCTCATTTCAACCTGAACCGAACCGTCATGCTGCTTTCCCGTTCATTGTCCGGCAGCGACCTTATCAACCTTCTCGGTGTCGTCTTTGCGGTCACAATCGGGTTACTCTCAATCGTCATAGCACTTGCTACCTGGCGTGCTTATCGCCGTTCCTCAGAATCACAACGTACTACGCTTGTCCTTGCCGCGTACCAGGCCAATGGCTGACTTCCCTACTTAGACCATCAAGTAGACCTTGAGACAGGTCGACCTCCGACACCAGCGCGTCCAGCTAGCCATCGTGGCACCTTCGGTGCCCCGCCCTGGTTATACCCAAGGGTCCAGTGCACCTTCGAGCTCTTGAACTTCAGCACCGCAGCAGCACACGGCTTTACTGATGCTGCCCACCGTCTAAGGGATGTACCACAGCGTGTAGTCGGCGCCACGGAAGACCCTGTCACGTCGACTCTTGACCAGCAACCGCTCCTCGAGGCTCAGGCTTCCGACTCTTCTTCAGGGCCGTCCTCCCCTGGAGGATAGTTGATGCATCGGGCGTGTCTCGCACGCTACATTTCCCCTGATGGTCATCATTCCTGTGCACAAACAACGCGGAGCCACTGACCGTACCTGTTGATCTCTACTTGTCGACCAGTAGACAGCTTCACCTACTCGGGCGGACTGCTCCGGCACCAGCGCGAAGTTCGCAAGATGCATGTCGGCACGGACGAGGCTCTGTGCTGCCTGATCGAGGAACGTAACTGAGGTGTCGCTCACCTACACGACACCGAGTTCTGAAAACGTCCACCGGATTCATGGGACAAGAGTAATTGGTCCGCTCGCAGTCAAGCCATGCTGACTCGCCAGAGCTATTGTACGATGCAGGTTCGGTACAGACTCAGACGTCGTAGGGTGTCTCAGCCAGCCGGTGCGGAGGCTCTCTGCGCAAGCACAGGAGTTGTCGATCACCTCCACTCCCTGAGCCCGCACCCGAGATCCAAACGAAGGGGTCAGACCATGTGCTGCGATCATAACCTGGATATCCTATCTGCGGCAGCTCAGCAGTCTCGACCATGGGAAAGAGCAATTAATTCGCTTACACCGCCATCATGGCCTGCAAATCCAGCGCCAGGACGCCGCAGTAAGCCACCTCCCAACATCTCAACGCCAGCGTCCCACCGAGAACAACAAGAAGTATGTCTTCCTCATTTGTTCTCAAACCACCCCTCCACCCTCTCCACCAACTCCGCCTTCTTCCCCGTAACCGGCAGATGCTTCCCACCCAACCAATCCTTCAACACCGGCACCGTCAACTTCCCCACGGCGCCCTTCTCAAAACTCCTTCTCATCTCCTCATCACCTATCCCTTCCGAGCCCTTCCCCGACGCCACCGTCCTCGCTTTCTTGCTCGGCGGTCCCGCCTCCGGGTCAACCGACACCCGCTTCGCCCCCGCAGCCTGCTTATTCCTTCTCTGCGACCCAACATGCGCCTGATATTCCTTCTCCAGCTCCACTCCCCACTCGACCACATACCCACCAGCCCTCTTATCAATCTGGCGATACTTCGGCACCGTCTTGTCCTCCGGCATCTCCGGCAGCTCCTCGCGCAGCGCCAGCGCCTGCAGGATGCGGTAGAACCACTGCAGGCTCGGGTTCGGGTAGCGCGCCGGGTCGTAGACGGCCTTGGGGAGCTGGAGCTGCTGGATCACGGTGCGCATTAGGTCGATGAGGGTGTCGGGGGCGCGCACGAGGGTTGTTTCGGGGTTTTGGCGGATGTCGTCTGCGAAGGGCAAAGGGAGGATCCAGAGACCTGGCGGCATGAGTTGGTCGCCGGTGTCGGAGAGTTTTTCGGCGCCGGGGACGAGGGCGGCGAGAACGGGGAGGCATTGCGCCGCGCGATGAACCATGCCACGGCCATTTTGGAGTCAGCGAGGAGTTTGGCGTGCAGGGCTGCGAAGACACGGGTGGAGCCAATGTAGTCGGTCTCGGTGGGGTACATGAACATGGGCGCGCGGGTGCTGGCCCAGATGGGCAGCATGGTCATGGGCTTGAACCCGATGATGCGGATGACGGGGTCGCCGAAGTGCCGGATGCTGGCAATCTCTTCTTTGGTGAAGGAGATGGTCTCGCCGCCGAACCGGTACGCTTTGCGGATCTCGGTCTTCTCGACTGCGCGCGCGGTGTCTTCGGCGATTTGCGTCGAGGACCCGACGGCGATCTGCGCAGTCTCGCCGGACAGCCAGACGTAGCAGCTTCGCACGGGTTCTTGTCGCTTCAGGAGGATGTAGCCTTTTACGGAGATCTTGAGACCGGGGCCGATTTCGAAGGGTAGCGAGAAGAGGGCGCGGCGCGGGGCGGCCTTGGAGTGAATGGCTGAGAGGAGGGACTGGAGGAGCGTGATGCCGTCGCCGCTTGAGGATGTTTTGGCGGCTTGGGTTAGGGGGTCGGGTGCGTCGGGGTCGGATGCTGTAGTGCGGTAGACAATGTCCTGGGGGTGGTCAGTGGGTGCGGTGTGAGGCTTGGCTGAGTACATACATCGTAGAACTTTGCCCGGTCGAAGCCATGGCCGGGCCGCGAGATGGGGAAGAGTTCGATGATGACCCCCAGATCATACAGATCTCTTGCGCGGACTGCTGCCGCAGATCGTAACGCTTTGTCGTCTGCATGTGGATTATCGTTATCTGTGACCAGGAAAAGCCGTCTCGAGGAAAAGTTAGGCGCTTTTGTGGTGAAGATCTGGTTGGCGCAGAAAAGGACGTTGGCCATCGACACGGGTTCTTTCGAGGGTATCAGTAGCTTCTCCGCCTCTTCCTCGTTCTCAACCAGGTCTCTCAGCCGCTTGACATCTGCCGCTGAGGGCACGTCCAAGTCTACTAGCAGGTAGCAGTGCGGATATGCTAGTCCTCCTCTGCTGTTCTCGTCTTCGCCTTGGAACTTTGACTTTTCGGTGCCGATTAGCAGTATGCCCATCATGTCGTTCGGATTGGAGATTATGCGCTGCTGCATGAGTTGGTAGGCGCATTTTAGGGCTGCTAGGGTCGCCGAGTCGCGGTCGGCTTTCTTGTCGTCTGAAGGAGGTGGCTTCTCCAGCATGGAGCTGCTGACATCGATGGCGAAGAGAACAGCATCCTTGACGGTTTTGTAGCCCTGGCCTGGGTTAAGCGTGATGTGTGAGCGATGTGGGAGGTCAAGCTTACGCTCTCGTCAATCTCCTCGTCTTCATCCTCGTCGTCGTTATTGCGCTTGTCCCTATCCTCGGGGCCCGCCATTATGGTGTTGTCGTTAGGTGCATTTAATAGTAGTTGGAATTGGGAAGGTTGACGCGGGGAGCTCAGGCAGACGCGCGCTTCCCCACGATATCACGTGCAAGAAACTTAAAGTGCCTGAACATTTGATACGTCATGACCCCGATTGGCGCGGTTCTACCCGCAGCTAGTCGATCAGCGCTCGATCGGGCTGTTGCTGACAGCTGCAGACCACATCTCGCCGCAGCAGTCGCCGCCTACCACCAGAAATTGACCATGTCTCTACAATAACACCAATATCACATCTCGCCATCCACATCCCACAACCATCCCTCTCACATCCACAATGGCTCTCCGCCAGCCGCTGACCCAACTCACCAAGCGCGCCACGACCTCGCAAATCTCTAAGTTCGCCGTCACGCCCGCATCCTCGCTCTGGCAGTCAAAGCAAGAGAAGGGTCTTGCAACCGCTGTACCTCCTGTGACACAAGATGCTACATCCTCAAAAGGCCCAACGGCCATGGTCTTCATGAACATGGGCGGCCCTTCGACGACAGACGAAGTTGGAGACTTCCTTAGCAGGTTGTTCGTATGTGGCCCTAACCATATCTACTCTCCTCGTCCCGGCCTTATACGGGCATTTACACACTCTAGTTGCTTGATCATTGACTAACAGCCCAACCACCAGGCCGACGCGGACCTCATCCCCCTCGGCCGCCTCCAAAACTACCTCGGCCCCCTAATCTCCCGCCGCCGCACGCCCAAAATCAAGAAACAGTACGCCGAGATCGGCGGCGGGAGTCCCATCCGCAAGTGGTCTGAATACCAATGCGAGGAAATGTGCAAGATCCTCGACAAGACCTCCCCCGAAACCGCGCCGCACAAACCCTACCTCGCGTTCCGCTACGCGAATCCGCTGACGGAGGAGATGTACAACAAACTGCTGACGGACGGCTTTGGCGGAGGAAGGGGAGGGAGAGCCGTAGCATTCACACAGTACCCCCAATACAGCTGCAGCACAACCGGCAGCAGCCTCAACGAGCTCTGGCGCTGGCGCAACAAGCTCGAGGGTCCCCGCGCCGGCACCGACGTCTCCCCGCCGGCGCGATCCAGTGGAGCGTCATAGACCGGTGGCCGACGCACTCTGGCCTCGTTGAAGCCTTCGCGCAGAACATCGAGAAGACACTCGCGACCTACCCCGCGGAGCGGCGGGACAAAGTCGTCCTCCTCTTCAGCGCGCACTCCCTCCCCATGAGCGTCGTGAACCGCGGGGACCCGTACCCAGCGGAGGTGGCCGCGACGGTGTACGCCGTGATGCAGCGGCTCGGAATGCGGAACCCGTACCGGCTGGTGTGGCAGAGCCAGGTCGGGCCGTCCGCGTGGCTGGGAGCCCAGACGAGCGATACGGTGCACAACTACATCTCCCGCGGCCAGAAGGATCTAGCGCTCATCCCGATTGCGTTCACGAGCGACCATATCGAGACGCTGTATGAGCTGGATAAGGAGGTTATCGGCGAGACGGGGCTGGATAGTGTGAAGAGGGTCGAGAGTCTGAATGGGAGCAAGGTGTTTATTGAGGCGTTGGCGACGCTGGCGAAGGCGCATTTGGAGAGTGGAAGGGCTTGTAGCGCGCAGATGATGCTGAGGTGTCCGGGGTGTACGAGCGAGAGGTGTGCGGCGTCGAAGGAGTTTTTCGGGAGTCAGATGACGGCGAGGGCGGATTCGGTGGTTGGTTAGTGTCTGGATGTGCTCGTATCAAAGCGTGTCTTGCACATCGCACTTCAGACTT
Organism: Coniosporium tulheliwenetii; assembly: GCA_030247845.1. Classification (NCBI taxonomy): domain Eukaryota; kingdom Fungi; phylum Ascomycota; class Dothideomycetes; genus Coniosporium; species Coniosporium tulheliwenetii. Next base: position 179,928 of record JAPDRP010000019.1, on the reverse strand, counting down.
GTGGAGACTCGGCATGCTGGAGTTTTACGAAAAACTATCTGTAAATAGACCATAAATTACCCTTTATCTCAGGCATGATGGCCAGCAGAAAGACCAAGGGCCGTCTAGCAAGGCCGTTGCCGCCTTGTAGCCGCGACCGTTCTCAAGACCAAATCACGACTGAGCTGGACTCGAAATCCTTTTGAGGATCAGAGAACCAGACCGGTTCCACGCCGATAGAAACTGCAAGTTGTTCAGCAATATAAAACTCTCATGCATCGATCACCTGGAACTTCTTTTGAGCTAGGAACTGCGTTTGGAACATCTACCCTGATGTTCACGAGTAGCATTCTACGCAGCAGCTGGAACTATTGTTATACTTTCACCTCAACTACCCACCCCTCCTCCCACCAGAAACCTCCCCGGCACACCCGCCGCCGCCCTCCCCCACCCCTCTCCCACTCTCGTCCCCGCAAAACACTCACTCCGTCTACTCCACACGCAGCTCCCGCCAACCAACCGCCTGATAAACTGATAAGCCCCTGCATCCACAAACGCCAATCCCGTCCCCGGATCCCGATACCGCGCCCCCCTCCCCGTAATCGCACACACCGCCGGCGCAGTCTTCGGCCCCAGCTTCGTGCGCTGCCACTCGAACAAGGCGCGGCAGAGCGCGTCTTTGTCGCGCGGTTTGAGGTCGTCGTAGTTGTGTAGGGTTATGAGGTTGCGGGTGGCGCGCTCGATGAGCTTTCGTGGCGGTGGGGGCGGGGGTGGAGGGGCGTGAGGTGGATGATGGGATGGATGATGAGGCGGAGCGAGGGGCGCGTAGAGCGGTTGGTGGTAGGGGTGGGGGTGGAGCGCTTGTTGCTGGCGCAGCTGCTCGGGGAGGGAGGCGTAGTAGTGGATTCCGTCGAGGAAGCCGGCGGGGCCTTGGGGCGGGGCGAACATTATTGAGTTGGGGTAGGCGAGGGGTGGAGGGATCGTGAGGGGGTTGGCAGAAGCGGTGCTGGGGGTTGGATAGGAGCGATTGTTGAAGTGTTAGACGGTTCGTGGGCGGTCGTTGTTGACGGCTCTAGAGGAGCAGCGGCGCTTCCGGCGGTGTCTTTCTCTACGCCTTGCGCTGGAGTCTCGTCCATCTCCTCGATCTTGCCTCCCTTGCCAACATGCTTGAGCTTGCCGTTCACCCAAATCGCAGGACCGCTGTAAAACCGAATGAACGGCCCCTCCATCTTTCGGTTCTTCAGCGCCTCTAGCTTGGCCCTCTGCTCCTCTTCCCGCTTCTTCTCCGCCGCCTCCCACCGGTTCAAGCTCTTGCTGTTCTGCTTCTCCACCCTTGCCGCCTCCGCCAACCGGTCCGCTTGCGTCATGGCCTTCGGCGCGTTCTGCTCTTTCCGCTTGGCTGCCGCCTCCATAACCTTCAGCGTCTTTAGCCTATGCTCTTCTTTCTCCTTTAGCCGGTTGTGCGTCTCCTCCTTGTTCTGCACTGCCAGCCTCCGCGACGAGGCCCTGACGGCCGCAGCTTCGCCTGGGGCGGGGAGGTACGACACTCTCTCCGACTTTTTGCGCGGCCGCGGGGCCGGCGCTGGCACTATGAATGTCTGCGTCTCCACAGCAGCCATCGGATCAATCTTGACTCTCTTCCGCATGCCCAATCCCCCTGCTTGAACGGCGCATGCCTTGCCTTCCGCTTCGCCGCCTTCTCCACGCGCTCCTGCCTCACCAGCGCCTTCTCGCCCGCCTCCTCATCCTCCTCCCCAGCATCCCCTTCACCCTCGCTCGACGAGGAGAGCGAGACGTCATCCTTGTCCTCGGCGTCTGAGCCTCCAAAGTCCTCGTCTTCGGCAAGCTCGGCGAAGACTTCCTTTGCTTCAGCGTCCTCTTCTTGCACTTCTTGCTCTTGGAGCGCGCCTTCGATTAGCTGGCGCATGCGGTTGCCGGCGTTGGCGCGGCGGGCGCGGCCCGAGACGAGGGAGGGGACGGAGGGGGCATCATCTTCGGAGGGCGCGGAGGCCATGGCTAAGGTGTTGAAAAGGCCAGTACTGTTGCGGTCGCGGAAGTGGTGGACACGCGGTGGAGACAACAGAAAGAGGATGGTGAATTAAGCGGCCGATATTGGAATTGTTCGGAAATTGGAAACGTGGGGCTTGTATTTAGTTAGTGGTGCGGATGATATACAGGTAGTGAGCCGCCGTCATGGAGTATCAGTAGTGTAGGTGGAGGAGTGTAGAAAGAGAGCGTGTCAGATATGAGATGTCCACGTGATCTGGCGTGCGGGAGCGGGCCGGTGAAAGCATCAAAGTGGCAGGGATTCTTGATTTGCACTGCTGATGTCCACCAGCACTTGATGTGCGTGTGTAGCGGCCATCACGCAGCCTCCACCTTTCCTCTTGCATAAGATGTTGACAGGGGAGGTGATCAGCGCCCAGTGAAGATGTGAGTGTGTTGTAAATGCTGAGCATGCAGTGATCCAGGTAAACTGCAGAGTGGCAGTCGCTGCAGTGCGGGCGTCACGTGTTCCTGGTACCTCAACTTTCAGATACGGATCACAAACCCCTCGACAGCGCCCACGACTCAAGCATGTCCTGCCGCAACAGGCATGAACGTTGGATGTCGTGGTACGGCGTGCCTGGATACAAGCGCCATGTGAAAAGCAGACTATCGTAGGCTGTTTCAGGCTGTGACTGATGCCGGGAACAAGCCCATCTCGGGACCAGTAGCGGTGCGAGTCGTCAGCCCTGCCGTCGATGAAGCAGCCCGCCAGCGAAAGGGAGTCGAATGCAGGCCTGCACGAAGAGGGAGCTCGCAGGAGGCGGAAGCGGGAGTCGCTGTGATTAATTACTGGGCCACTCACAGATCGAAAATGTTTATGTGATCATCACAGCTGTTTTGCCAGTCCCCAGTGTTCGTCAAGTTCTCCACAAACCCGCCCTGCGCCATCCTCCGTTCGCTCAATTCGTGTCGGCTCCCCTTCAACCTTCAAACTTCCCCTTCACCTGCTCCCTCTCCCTACGCCTCTCCTGCACCGGCCTCCCGATTTCCAGCGCACTCTCTTCGCATACATCCTTCCTGTCGTAATCTTCGGTCCCTTCTCCAGGTCCGCCACCTAGCGAGGCCTGTTTATTCCCCCGCAACGGCCGTGTATCATAATCCCAGGCCCCGGAATCCACCACCGCGTTTGCGTGCCCACCATACGACCTTTATTCATCGCACACAACCCACTCCTTGAACATATCGTAAAGACAGACTGCTGTGCCTCCATCCAGCGGCCGGTATTCCACGCGAAGCGCCATTACCGAGCTTTGCGACCTGTAACTCATAATCGACCTTCACCCCTCGAGAGAACCCGCACCACCGCCCAATCGAGAGCGGTTAATGGTGGAGAGCGTCCTCAGCGGATAATTTGCGCATGCGACCGATCCGTATAACGCTTGTCTTTCGCCAACTACCAGCTAGAACCCTACGTCAGCGGGCCTGTGACGATTAGGGGTTCATTCATCTGTACATTCGAGACGAATATCTAGACCTCATCTTTACTACGATATCGCCGCGTCCCGTCTTTCACGCATACCCGAGTGTTTCTACTCCCCTCGGCCGGTCCCGGTGACCTCCTCCATTGACCCCGGTTTCGTAAACGGAGGGCACCGCTTGCTATACTCTAGGACTTGGAAAGATTGTGGAAGAGGCTAGATCTATAATACATAATGGGTTCCTCGCGACCAGAACACCACATTAACCTCAACTACCTTCCTCAGCTTGTTCCGCCAGGCCAGCGGTCCGGCTCCTCAACCGCAGCCACGTCACCGATTGAGCCTCCCTCTGGTAACACTGTCAGATATCCTCTGGGAAGCGGTAACGGTGTCGGCAATATCGGTTCTGCCGCTGTTGGAAGCAGATTGGGGACCGGGTCTCCTTCGCACGAGTTCGGTGGTAGCAGACTGTTCTCTAAGCGGTAGGCATAAAACAGAGTTCCCCTGCGAGTCGTTTGCTGACGTTTGTCCTACAGAGCTCGCGAAATCCAAGCGCAGGAAGGCCTTGCGCCCCAAGTATGGGGACCACCAACCAGCGGCAACTCGACGCCGCTGCGGGAAACCATCCCAGAATCGCCGAATGGCGACAGCTTTCCCGACTTCAACATTCCCGTGACTGAGCCTCCGGTAAGCCAAGCTTCGACAAGGAGAGCTCGAGCTGGCACGTTACCCTCGAGGTTCTCGCCAGCCAGCGCATCCAACCCTCCAAGCTCACAACCATCGCTGCTCCCAAAGACTTCTCGTCCTACTCCGTCCACCAGCCCCTTTAAGCCAGGCTCACATACGCCGACTGAACCGCCGCTCTATCCGACCAACAGCACGTCGATGGCAGCTAAAGCAGCCTTGTTGTCACGTCTTCGTGCCGGGTCAATGCCGCAGCGCGCGAGTTATGTATCCTCATCCTCAAGCCCCTTCGGTTCCTCGGTCTTCTCGTCCAGCTGGACAAGCGGACGCGATCGCGGTAGCACTCTGGCCAGCATCCAATCTTCCAACGGCCCATCCTCGCCAGCGCAGTCCTCGTTCTCACGTGATTCGCTGGCCGATACGGATGTTAAAACTTTGGACTATCTGGGACTAGTCGACACTCCGCAGCAGCCGAGAGCTACCTTGGCGCCATCTGATATTGAACTGATCTTGGAGAGCCAGAGGCAGGTTGCCTTACAAACTGGGAACATTGCGGATCTAGCTGCACTAGCCAGGAATGCCAATCGCTTCCGATCGTACTCCGTCAATGCCAAGGAGAAGTACGCGGCGGAGGACGAGGACGAACTGGCTTATCTGGGAGGCTACCCTAGCAATTACAGCGGCTCATTGACTCCAACTACGGAAGGAAACCCTGCCGCCTATGCGATCCACGAAGCTGTGCGGCAGCATAACATGGAAGTTCAAGCTTTTGCAAACTTTGCGAGCGCTAACCGACCTCGAGCACGGACAGCTGGCGTCTTGGACTCTCCGTCTACTCGGCTGTTGCGAAACTATCTTCCCACGCCGTCCAGGCTTGACACGAGCATCACCGCGTCAGAGATGCCATTGACAGAGGAGGCCGAGTACAGTGGTCTTACTGAGGCTGTTCAAGGCTTGCAGCTCAACGGGAAACCCACTGAAGCACCTGGAGAGGATAACACCCTAGAAGGACCGACAAGAGCACTTTGGCTTGGCAACATTCCTTCGTCAACAACTGTATCATCGCTCAACGTCATCTTTAACAACTTCGGTCCCATCGAGTCTGCCCGGGTCTTGACACACAAGAACTGCGGTTTCGTCAACTTCGAGGCTCTTGATAGCGCTGTCCGAGCCAAGTCGCAGCTGAACGGCAAGGAGATTTTCCCAGGAGCTGGACCTGTTCGGATTGGCTATGCGAAGGTGCCGAGCGCAGCGGCAACTCCAGGTAACAACGGTATTCATCCCTCGCCGAGTCCTGATCCAACTGCGAAAGGGGCTGCCGAGACTGCCGCATCTGACGCCAACAACGGTGCTGCACCATTTCGTCCACCACCAGGTCTACGCGCTGAGGCGGCGCCTCCGTCACTCACCACCCCGAAGCTTCAGGATGTTCGAAACGACGTCGTGCAGATAGTCAAGGAACTCGGCGCCAGCGATGAAGAGCAGATGCGCATTGCGGCGAGCGTGGAACAAGCGATCAAGCACGACCAGTACGAAATGGAAATCCCAAACATCCAGGAACCAAACCACAACCGTATGCATGATGCACCTAGACTCCGTGAGATACGCAAGCGCATCGACAACAACACCTGCACGGTGGCTGAGATTGAGGATGTTGCCATGGGTATGCTTCCGGAGATTGCCGAGCTCTCCTCCGACTACCTAGGCAATACCGTGGTTCAGAAGATGTTCGAGTACTGCTCGGAGAACGTCAAGGAGGCCATGTTGAGCGAGATCGCACCACACCTGGCGGAGATTGGTGTGCACAAGAATGGTACCTGGGCAGCGCAGAAAATCATCGACGTGGCCCGGACCCCGACAACGATGCGGATGATTGTTACCGCCTTGCAGCCGTATAGTGTGGCGCTTTTCTTGGACCAGTTCGGCAATTATGTCATGCAAGGCTGCCTTCGCTACCAGTATCCGCTGAACAACTTCATCTTCGAGGTGATGCTCAACCGGCTGTGGGAGCTCGCGCAGGGTAGGTTCGGCGCCAGAGCCATGCGCGCCTGCCTCGAGAGTCATTATGCCACCAAGGATCAGCAAAGGATGGTTGCGGCGGTAATCGCTCTTCACAGCGTGCAGCTAGCTACCAACGCCAATGGTGCCCTGCTCTTGACCTGGTTCCTCGACACGTGCACTTTCCCACACAGGCGGACGGTCCTCGCACCACGATTAGTCCCGCACCTAGTCCACCTCTGCACGCACAAGGTGGCATACCTGACCGTGCTAAAGATCATCAATCAGCGCAACGAGCCCGAAGCGCGCGACGCCATCCTCCAAGCGCTCTTCTTCTCGCCGAACGACCGCGTCCTAGAAGAAATCCTCAGCGACCAGTCCTGCGGCGCGACTCTGATCTTCAAGGTCCTAACAACCCCTTCTTCGACGAGAAGATCCGGCCCGACGTCGTCCAAAACGTGCGCAACGTCCTCCTACGCATCAAAGCCCAGCCCGCCCAAGGCTACAAGCGCCTCATGGACGAAGTCGGGCTCTCGACGCGCGGCGGCCTCAGCGGTCGCGACATCGACGGATCCCGGCCAGGTTCGAAGCAAGGCGCCCCCAACGGCATGCTCCCGCCCGGCATTGACGGCAGCCAGCTGAACAGACCCCTTTCTACCCCGGCATGCCGCAAGCAGCCTTCGACCCCGCCGTAGGCCTCCAGCGCACCACGAGCGTCGACTCGAACGGCTTCGAGCCCTTCCACCAGCTCAACGGCCTCAACACCCAGGTCTTCACGCCCAACTTAAACGTAAACGGCCCACTCACGCCCGTCACAGCGCAGCAGCTACAGTACCAGCAAGCGATGCTACAAGCTGCGTCCGCCGGCCGTCCGCCTGCCAGCTTCTACCCGAGCCCAATCGGCGCGGGGTATCCGAGTCCGGCTGGCCCGCCGCCGCCGGGCATGGAGGCGTATAGGAACGTGGCGAGCGGCCCGCTTGCGGCGCAGGTGGGCGGCATGCAGGTGCCGCAGAATGGGTTCGCGCAGGCGGGGGATATGCGATGGGTGTGCCGCAGGGGATGTACCAGTATCCGATGCAGTATATGCAGCCGCTGCCGCAGGGGCAGGGACAGGGCGTGCAGCAGGGGGCGGGTGGACGGAGAGGGAGGGTGAGTTACCAGAATCAAAGAGCATAGCTTGGTGACGCGGAAGCTGACATCATGGCAGCGATGATCCGACCCCCGACGGCGCTTTCTTGGCTGTACACTCGCATCTCCGTTGCTCTAGGTTGGAGACCCTACAGCATCTCAGCAGGCGTTCTAGTGTATCTTTCTGAGCGGCAGGGGCCTCATACTCACGCCGACTGTACATCTTTCACTTGAGTTCACGACCACGAACGCGCAGGCGCGCTGACGAGCTTGTTTCGGCGCGTCGAGGTGCTCGCTTGGCTTGGCTTGGCTGCTACATACAGCGCTGCGTGTACTTTGATTTCCCCTCCAGGGGGCTTTGGATAAATAGGAGTGGTGCCGTAGGCGCTGGCTTCTCGCTTCGGGAGGCGTGATATATTTCATGTTCCTACTTCCTGCTCTCCCAACCACGCCTGGTCTCGGTATGCGTTGGTGGTGAACTAGATCTACAAATACGCGTTTATCGCTCTCATATGAGGCCTGGCTGGGAAATCTGCGGCTCAACTCTTATGGAAAAGACATGATTTCGTTTGGGCAGCTGCGACCTTAGCATTGGAGACATGTAACTAGGATCTAGGACAAAAAGCAAAACCAGTGGATCTAAGTAGGTTCATTCAAAATAGTCGTCGCCTTGCCTCCCTGGCTTACAATATCACCTCATGCACGATACTTACTGTACGCCCGCTACCTACGCAATGAGTCCATGAAGCGTAACACTGACCCTAAGCATTAACCTCAACTCGGAGTCCCCTTTCCTGCAAAGGTCATTCAAGCATGCCGTTCCGCCTCAGTGCCCGCAGGCTTCAGCCTCTGCTGTTGCTTCCTCTTACGTTCCCATTTCGCCTCCCTCCGCCATGTACCGATTGCCTCATGAAAAGATTCCGCATGAAACACAATCCCCTTCTCCAGCCTCCAGATACACCTCTGGTCACACCTCTAGCTACGCGTCCGCGTTCGGCGGCCTGACCTCGATCCTCTCGACCTCGGCTTTCGCCTCCTCCCACGCGGCCTGGCTCCGCTTGGCCCAGTCGATGTGGCAGCGGGCGAAGGCGAGCTAGACGTTCCGGTTAGCTTTATACCATACGTAGTGTATAATAAAGAGGGACTGGGAGGCAAAGACCGGAAATGTGAAAATGGGTGGAATACCATGTAGCGTTTTAGGTCCTCTTCCTTCTCCGCCTGGAACCGTTTCATGTCCTTCAAAACCGCAGCGCTGGCGTCTTTGACGTCCCTTTCGGCGACTGCGAGGGCTTGTTCGAGCTATTGCGGCCGTCAGCATCCGTCCAGCAACCGCGTCAACGAACTGCAAAAAAATAACTCACATGCGCCAAACTCTCCCTGGTCTTCCCAATCTGATCCCGTCGCGTCCTCTCAGGATCGACGTCCACGATGCCGTGAATCGCGTGATTGATCCGCCCTAGAATCTTGTTCGTTACGAAGCCGCCGCTCTGCGCCCGCTTGTGCGCCTCCTGCTTCCCCTGCTGCTCCTCCTGTTGCGGCCTCCCTTGCTGCGCGCTGGGCGGTTGTCCCGCGTCGCCGTGCGTAGGCGGGAAATCGCTATCGATAGAGACCGTATCCTCTTCCCGCCTTGTCTGCGCAGACCGCTGTTGTTCGCCGCTCGTACGGGACCCAGAGGAGGTGCTCCGCTTCGGCACACCAGAGGATTGAGGAGAAGATGGTTGACCAGAGTTCGAGAGGTACTGCTCTATCCTCTTCGCCTCCATCTCACTCCTCTCAAGACTGTCAAGCAACGCCTTCTTCTTCTCCAGCTCATCCCGTGTCATCTCCTCCTGCACGCGCTTGAGCACCCGGTATCGCAGCACGCTACGCACCACGCCAGCGAACTGCGCGCTCTCGCGCATCGGCTCCGCGAAGGACGCGCTGAGGCTGGAGGATAGCTCTGCCGTCGCGATGTATGTGCTGTCGACCGCCTGGCCTGTCTTCTCGATTGCGGCAGCGAGCGTGGGGGATTGCTCCGAGAGCGAGAAGGCGTTGTAGCGGGCGCCGAGCTCCGCCATGTCGTCTGCCCATGAGGAGAGGTGGCTAAGCGTTCGTCGGTTTGTCTTCTCCATGCTGCCTTGCAGGAGTGTCTCGAGCTCTTTGGAGGAGGCTTCGAAGGCGACGAAGTAGGGGTCTAGGTCCTCTTCGGAGAGGTTGTGCGAATCGGGCGGGAAGCGGCCGAAGACTTGGGGGCCGGGGATGGTGTGTGCGGCAGCGGAGGGGTAGGCGGAGTGTGGGGGTGGAGCTGTTGGTGTGCCGCTTGAGGAGGTTCCGGACGTCGACTTTAGCTTCGCTGAGGATGAGGGAACAGGAGGAAGGCGTGGGCGGGCGTTGGGTTTGCGGTGTCTAGTGGTGGCGCTTTGAGGACCTGCTTAGGTATTGAGCTCACGGGATGAGAGTGCAGGACTTCGCTCTGTTGTAATTGCAGCTGATTAGCAGGGCTCGGTCATTTTGATGGCTATCATAAGCTTACCCAGCTCGCATTTGGGTCGAGGAACCTCCACCAGACTCCGTCTTCCCGCACCTCTTTCATCTTCCGACACCGATTCAGGAAGACGGCTAGCATTCGTTTGCGCAACTCTATTATGCCAGCATCTTCCTTTGCTTTTGTCGGCTTCGCTGCGTAGTCGGCCATGGAATGCTTCTCTGGTATCGGTGGGATGATCAACGTAGGATGAAGGTTTACTAGAGTCTGCCGTAGTGATGCGAACTCGGAGTACCGTCGGCGGACTTCGAGATCCTATGATAGCTTCAGTACGGTCGTGCGGAGCTTGTTGCAGTACTTCGTACGCCAGTTCTGATCGTGTATGCAATATAGCTGCCCCCGCTCTCTGCATTCTTCCCCGCGTGGGTGATGAGGATAGGAAGGTCTGGGTTCTCGTAGAGTATCTGCTCGATCCGGCTGTCATAACCTCCCTTCTTCGGCTCAACCTGTCTGACTTTAGGTTGCTCATCGTCGTACTCTACGTCGCTGAGGTCTCGAGGCTGTGATATAAACTCCGGCGAATCGTCGCGTGGAGAGGAGCTCCCGGACGGTGGAGTTTGTGGGCGATGGAACCCTACTACGTGCGGCGACTGTATCAGCTCTGTTCTAGCTTGCCGGTGGGAGGATGCTGAGGTACATACATCCGCCAGGTGAGCTTGGGCGGTTTGGATCCGAGGATGTTGAGTCGCGGCGGTCAAAGGACCCGTAAGGGTTGTTGTCCTCGTCATCCCACATGTTGAAGCCCTATGAGAGACAGGTTGCGCTCGCGTCTGGTTGACGATGGCTGATCCGGCCTTCATGTGCGGTGCTGGTTGCAGTGCAGCGCGCGTCGTCTTTCGTGGAGCCTTGGCGGCGGGACTGATGCAGCGGAACTTCCCCCGGCGATGACGCTGCTGTTCCGCTCGGCCAGAGCTCGAGTCCCCTCCACCTGCAAATTCCACCTCACTCATGCGCTGGATTTGATTCGACTTAGATGTTTGTGCTGCTGCAGTTGCGGGACGATGCGGAAGACAGTGGCGTGTAGGACGATGGCTGTAATGCGTATTCTGCACCTTCACTATGTCACAATTGCAACAAGATTTACAGCCGGAGCAACCTTTGAAGAAGGCGCACAATTGTGCTATCCTAGTGAATACCATCACGGTTCAGGCCGCTCTAACAAGAGATCTGAGAAGCAGCTGCGGTTTTCAGATTCTAGTCATTTAGGATCTTTGAGGCTGACACAGTACGCTCTTCGCCCTCTCGTAAGGTTTAGAGTAACCTAAGCTACGAGGCTATTTTGCAGCTACACATCTCCAGTATCAATTCAGCAGTTCCTTCGTCGATACCTCTTTGTTTGACGTCTTGTGACTTTCCAGTTGGTGTGCCTGATCCGTACGAGATCTCTTCTGTGTCTCCATTGATTTGAGACGGCTATCCACACTTGCAGTCCGCTCCGGCGTCCGGAGTTGCGATCAGCTGTAAGGACGCTTCACTACCTCCAGCCTCTTCGTCATCAGGAACCGCCGCGTACTTTCCTTTCGAACCACAGGAGGCTGAGATATCTGCGTTGAGGGTGCCACGACAATGCTGGCAGTACCTCAGACCTTTCTGGTAGGTCTCGATGATTGGGCTGAGAAAGAAGTAGAAATGGATGCCGCTGTTGGCGGTGGTGTGTCAGTGGCCTTCCTCATTGAAGCTACCAAGTTCCCATCATATCATGAAACTCACCAGCTGATCATTATGAGGACCGTTCCGTACGTTCCTAAGATAATCAGGCCCGAGTCCTGCCACCTGCGCCCCAACGCGGCCCAGCTGCAGATCAAAACCAGCAGTAGCGTGAACGCAGTAACAGCATCGGTTATGGTGATGTAGCGGGACTTTAGTGAGCCCTCGATGTTGATTTGGATGATGTGGCCAACGTGCTTGTCTTTGCAGAGAAGGAGATAGCTGAGAAGCGCGGAACCGGCTAGTGGGATGAGGCCGATGGCGGGAAACCCTTGGTCGGCGGCCGGGCCGTGGATGATGAGGAGAATGAAGCCGATCGCGAAGTCTACTATGGCAGTCTTGCGAAGGATGATGTCGATATCGTGGTGGTTGTTTGTCTCGCCCATGATGAGGGCCGTTATTACACTTCGAATGACAGGAGGTGGAAGTGTTTGAAGTGGTTTTGTGCTGCAATCTGGATAAGACAAGAAAGCGAAATGGCTGAGGACGTTTGTGGTTCGCGTAAGTGTTTCTTCGACGTTCGAGCGTGGATATAAGATTACTTCACCACGTGTCCACCTACTTGTCTCACCAGGCAACTATGATCCTTCCGCCCCCGTGTCCTTATGGGATCGAGGCGGTGCCGTCTGTGCCGCATCTGCGAATCCTCCGCGTCGAGTCGTTCAAACACGATCGTCAAGAGGCTATTCACTCTAGCACCTATTGTTCGTTGCTCAAGAGAAGCCAAAACGTGCTTCGCCTCTGCCGGCGCTTCCACAGAGGCCGTGAGATACCTAAAATAAGGTACTTGAGACATGGCGCTTGAGCAAAGCCTCAGGCTATCACAGGGATGCGAATCCTTGAAGACGCTTAAGCTAATTGCTCCGCCCTTCATAAGCTTTGATGTTCCCTCGTATGCGGATAAAAGGCCGCCTGCTCCTTGCTCAACGATAACCGGCCGTCAACACAAAGGCTCTTCAAGCTACCCGATGTGTTGGAAGTGTAGTTTTCGAGTTCGGCCCAGGGTTGGCGCTTACTAGTGAACAGCCCTAAAGCTTCCCACCCCTCGACCGTGGTTCGGGGCTTATCACCTAAGGTAAACAGTAGTAGCACCCCATCACCACCTCAGCACATCGATGCACTGAATTGAGGGCTACGCCGGTGATGAGAGCTATAAGGTATGCGCCATCAAGTCGAAGGACAGCGGAAAGCCGCACGGGGAGGCGGAAAGGCGGGCCGCACAGACCACATGGCTTGGCAAGCCCGTGAGGACATCATTTCTCCGTAATGGTGCAACGCTTGCTATATGTATGCACTCCTCAATCCCCGGCAACGCTGCTCTGAGGACAGTCGGAGAAGCCTCTCATAAGAAGGAGCACCGCACTATGAAACCACGGCCGTCATCTTGAGCCACGCAGAATGTTCGCCGCGCGCCCTCTGCGGGCTTTCCCGAGCTCGGCTCCATCACAGCTCCTCCGTCCTCGTCCAGTGCTCAAGTCCAAGCCGATCGTCCAACCTCGGACTCAAGTTCGCCACCAATACTACAGATACAATCAACGGTACCAACGGTTTCAAGCAAGTAAAAACCTCTTCAGACGATGGGTGAATCGGCCAACCTTCACATACGAAGCCGGGGGCCTCGGGGCTGCTGCTGGAGGCTTCTACGTCTACAACCTGGAGGTTGTCCCCGTGTCCGGACGACGGCGCTTCAATATCTTCGGGCCGGAAACGGAGCAGGAAATGTCCAAGGCATTTTACAGCCAGATCATGCAGGAGTACCGCGACCGAATACTGCCGGATTGGGACAAACGGTCACGGATGGTGCGTCGAGTTCTGGACCGGCTGATACCCGCCACGGGCTTAGAGGACATGAATTGGGAGGTCCACGTTATCGAGGACGAGCAGCGCAATGCCTTCGTCATCCCGGGCGGCAAGGTGTTTGTGTTCTCTGGCATCCTGCCTGTCTGTGCAAATGATGACGGTCTCGCGGCGGTGCTCGGTCACGAGATCGCGCATAACTTCGCTCATCACAGCGCGGAGCGTTTGAGCAAGGCGATCATCGTCTACGCGTTGATATTGGGGCTGGAGCTCTTCGTGGGCGCTCCGGGACAGATCAGCCAGCTTCTGCTGGACCTCGTTTTCATGAGACCTGGCAGTAGGAGCCAAGAGAGCGAAGCGGACTATATTGGTTTGATGATGATGGCTCAGAGCTGTTACAACCCGGAAGAGGCAGCCGCTCTTTGGGGCAGGATGGCCCAGGTGGAAGCGAAACAGGGGGAGCTCCGCCTCAGTATCTATCCACGCATCCCTCGAGCCATAATAGACAGGAGAAGATTCGGGAATGGTGAGTTTGAAGCAACCTGCACTGCCTGAGTAACCTGTCTGACCTTCTCGCAGGCTTCCTGAAGCCAAACAAAAGCAGGCGCTGTCCGACTGCGCGTCCACTTTAGACTACGGTAGGTTTCCCCTCCCAGGCGGTTCAAGTAAGCACTGACGTGAGCTCCCAGCGCATGCCTTCAAACGAGCATTTGGCGGCGAATACACGTGGTAGACCTGACCTTACAACGAAAAGTACCGGTCGTAATTCTCCAGCGTTCGGATGCATCAATTAGGCGCATTGAGTTACGCGTGTGATGCGTATATGACTTTCCTTTAACATCACTCTTGTTCAATTAGCCGGGTAAGCGAGAGTCTCTGCTGTCGTTTGTACAATAGATCTATGAATATAGATGTCTCCAATCGGACTGGCGAGCGTGCCCCAGGACGCGCCATTGCGGTGTCAAGAAGGGATCTGCTGCTTGCTGCTGCTGTCTCCTTATAGATGCATGCTGCCCCTTTCCGTGACTTTAGCCATCGCCAGGCCGCTATCATCATCCCCTTTGCCCAGCCATATGACGACGCATTCTGCATTATGTATCGCTCGGCCATCATTGCGACTTCACCGCTTCTGTTGGCCTAACTTGTCTGATGTCGAGTTGCGACTAGGACAGTGCTGCATTTCCTGGTGGTAAACACCTCGACCACACTGTACTACCTCTCCATTGAAAACTTCGAAACGAGAGCGCTGGCGGCCTGGATAGTACTTCAGCAGCCTAATGCCTTCATACCCCTCAGCTTAGATGGCGCGAGTTGATATCGGTATCGATGTTGCAACCTTGCACCGTTTGCAACCCCCGGTCCCGCATGCTGAGAAATTGGAAGTCAAAGCACCCTTGTGCACGGGAAGATCAGAGCAGACCCTAGCATATCCCTATCTCTCCTCTATTCTGGAACGTCAAGACATCTGTCAAAGCCGTTGTCTAGAGCCCTGACGATCATTGTAATAGCTTGATGCTGATCAGCTGTTCCCTTGAGCACCCGCACCCCAAGCCTCCAGGCCTCCTGGGCCGGCGGCATCACGATCCTGCCTAGCCCTTGAGACCGGCGTTTCCACAACCCTGTCCATTGACCCGACAGGCTGGCACCAGGCACAAGCCTGTGCCACTGGTCTGGCCCATCTGGACATATTGCTTTGGGTCCGCGTGTGATTCTCTTAGCGAGGTGCATTCGAGCAGCCACCAACTTACCGGCAATCCAGGTTCACAAGCACAGGTAAGAAGCTAAAGGCTGGAATCAGATAACTGGAAGGGCATGCGGTTGCCCTGGGCCTGAGACTGGAGCATGAATGGTCTTGGGCCAGGGTTGGGGGGCTGCGGGTCAGGGAACGTCGCGGGACAGCAGATCCTGACGGCTGGGGCGGAGTGGCTCGCGGATCGCGGATCGCAGATTGAGTGGGACAGAGGAGACACTGGCAGTGACTTTCCTAAACATCTATCGTGTGTAAGAGCAGACTGTCTATCTCTCGCTTCATCATTACTAGCAGGTATATCTATCACCTTCCATAACCATCCGTCTAACTCGTTACCGCCTTCCTCATCGTTCTTCGTCTCTCATTTCTCAGCTGTTCTCATCTCTAGCTCCCGGGCTGGGCACCAAAAACACCGCAGCAGAGTCAGCCCGCCCACCCGATAAGCAAAATGTGCCGCTATTGTGCCCGACGAGCCTTTCATTGCATGCGGTCCGCGGCACGATGGGCCTACAGTACAACAGGGTTCGCAACTGACTCGACGGTTATCTATCTGAGTCTCGTATCGCCTCTCCCACACTTCATCACACTTCCCCTGCCATTCCCCTCGCAGGTCGCATGCAGCGAGCCCATTCCGCCGGGCCGTCAGGCCCGTCCAACGGGTCGTGTCGGCGCGGAAACGGCTGGCATGAGACGGGAGATGTCCCAGCCTGCCGTCACGCCACTGTCGCTGTGTTCCCTTCCAGCGGTTGGCGGATACAGGCGGTGATGCTTGTCTGAAGGAATGGAAGGCATGTGGGTAGAGCGTGAGGGGTGAGGGGTCTTGGGCCGTTATGCTGGGACTGTGTTTGTGACTGCCATGTGGTGTGGGACAAGCAGAGTCAGTTAAGTGCAGGTATTGCCTAGTCATGGGGGAGAGGGTGGAGTGCAAGATCTGGAGGGGTTGTCAATCTCTACGAGTGGTGTGGTGACCATGTATACGCTTGTGTAAGGTAACTTCTTTGCCATTTTGAACTGGCCGCCTTCTCGGCCATCCCCTGTGATACACGCAAAGCACTCAAATTTATACGCAGCTGGAGTGAATTCGCAGCAATGCACCAGATAGATGCAACATAGATAGCTTGAATGAATCAGAGGATTGATGAATCCAAAACCCGCACGCTATCAAACCCTGCCAACTCAGAGTGGTATCTCCCAAACAACAGACCTCTATGATCTCAACCACAGCAGAAGCCCCTCCCAAAGTGAATGAATAGGAAAAGCATCCCCCAGACAGCAGCGCCAGATAACCCACCCCATATGTCCAAAACATGTGACCATAAACCCAGTAGATCGCAAGGATATAGCCGCCCACCTCTCCCCATCGTGGTCGTGTTCGTAATCTTACACCTGTACAGAATCGTCGTGATCGTATTCGTCGCCCGCCGTTCGTCTTCATGCAGCCGTCTCCCATCTCGTCACGGCCCTTCAACTCTCCTCCATAAGCGCCTCATCCCCACCCTCGCGCCACACTCTGCTCGCATCCGCCAACCGCCGCACCCCCGCAATCCTGCCCGCCCACAGCCCTTCAATAGGCGTCCTGAAGGTGTACGCGCGCTGGCTGCTGATAACCCCGATGGCCTGCAAGACCGCCTTCCGGGAGTCGCGGCCAAAGACCGCGGGATGATTAATCCACTCCAAGCTGGACTCGAGTTCCGCGTCAAGCGCATGCACCGTATGAACATCGATACCAGCGGCGGGCACGAAGCGGGTTTCCGAGGCATGCGGAGACGGCGTGCGCGCCTTGCCTGCTCCTTCTCCGCCGGCGCCCATGAACGAGGAAGACGAGGCATCGGTCGTAGTAGGCGAGGTGTTTCCTGCGCCGGCGCTAGATGCGCTTGGTGGTGGCGAGCGTAGCGCCGTGCCGGGGGTGGGGGTAGGGGAGGTAGACCGCCTTTTCCGAGGCCACGGAGGATGCTGCGGGTTTCGCTGAGAAGGTGGTGTGCGCGTTCGTGTTGGCCGCGGGAGACGAGGGTAAGGGCTCGAGAAAGCATGTCGGAGGTCAGAAGCTCCATCCTGCGCTGGACGACTGAAGGGTGCGGTGGTATTGGTGGGGTGGTTGGGGGTCCGGATTTCGGTTTGAAGGCTGCGGGGAGCATGGTGATGGCGAGTAGAGAGGGCCGCGGTGAATGCGCGATTGCGCCTTCGCGGAGGATGTCGCCGTAGCTGAGGTCCGCCTGGATGAGGGGGACCTCTTCGACGCTTGTGCTCGGGTGGTCTTCTTGATCGAGAGGGCCTCCGAGGGCTTCGAGCCCTGAAACTATCGTCTCCCAGGGGTCCTGTGGCAGCTGCTCGGGCGATCCAGAATCTGGAGTAATTGCGAGCTGGACAAGGATGTCTATGGAGTGTGTCAGCAGCGAAGCTTCACGTGAAAGAATGCAATCGTACCTCTCTTGTCGCCAAAGCGAAGATCACCGAGCGCTGCCTCGGCATCTCGCCCAGTTGCCCGCTTAGTGATCTGCAGCGCTCCGCTGATCTTGACGAATTTGGCAGGAGAGCCTTCCGGAAGCCTCAACTTCAGCTTCACGTTTTGATGCGACGTAGTCTGTAAGGATCCTAGGCAGCCGGCCACGCATTCTCGGAGCATCATCCAGTCCTTAACGTAGGTATATGTTGCCTTTGTCCGAGTGGATAGCTCGATCATAGTGTCCGGCTTGTGAGTCAAGCCAAGACCGAAAGAATGAATAGCGACTCTGTGTTGAGGTTAGTACTTCTGCAAGGCTTGTTAGATTAAACAAGGCTACATACTTGGCCGCCTCTGCGCGCGACACCACAAAGTCCACACTTTCCGCATCGGAGATGGAGGAGTCACTGATGAGCAGTATACTGGAGAGAGGGTTGTTCGACTTGCGTTGCATGAGCAAGTCCATTGCCACATTGGCACCCTCGACCACGTCTGCTCGCAAGCTCTTTTGTCCAACCGGGCGTATCGAGTCGAGTATCTTAGGCCAACCCTTCCAGGTCTTGCTAGTCATCCCCACCAGAGGCACCCCGCCCCCGCTTGAGCCAAAAGTGACCAGCCCCATCCGATCCCTGTCTCCGAGGTTGGCGACCAAAAATCTCAGCGCGTCCCGAAGTAGGTTGATCTTGAGGCCTTGCATTGACGAAGACACGGGAATGACAACGACTATATCGATTGGAATGTGAACCGACGAGCCGATTTTTGACTCTGGTGCGCCGACGCGAGAATTGGTGTACTCCGTTGGCGCTGTGGCATTTGACCTCCCGGCACCGTAAGACGAGATTAGAGAAGATACTCTCCTATCATGTGTATTTTGGCCATCTTCTTCGTCTGTGCCGGAACTATCCTGTTCGTAGTCTTGTATACTTGGTGGATCGGGACGATTTATTTCATTGAGAGCTCGTCTCCAGGTGTCAAGCTGATTGTGGTTCTCGAATTGAAGATGGAAGGAAGGCAGTTCAGCAACGGACAGACTGAGAGTAAGAATGCTTTCATCTGTGTAGATCAGGTTAGATAAGAGATACTGGATGCCGTGAAGGCGTCTTACCTGCCGAGCACTCGACCTGCTTCAAGTGCTTCTTGATCAATATTGATCCTTTTAGCGTGCATTTGCCTTTCTTCGAAGCAGGCGCGTCCACGCCATCCCATTGCGGCAATTGAGCCACTCTCTTCTCCTTGACGCAGATTAGCATATCAGAGAACAGATAACATTCGAGCAGCTGCCATGATTGACGGTCTTTGCCCACGCGGACGTTGCCATGTAGGCGAAGCTTGCCGAATCGTGAGAAATCAAGGCCGTGCCAGTTGTCCACACGAGAATGGAGATCTTGCGTAATCTCCTCTAGTAATGCCGCGCTCTCATGCGCAGGTTCAGCCGGCTTGATTCCAGCGGGTGACTTTGTCCGATTGTGTTTTCCAGAAGAATGCAGTGAGGGCACTGCTGGAGCGGCACCCACGTCCTCAGGATCGGGCTTCCACTTCCCATCAATCACTTCTACTGTTATCAGACAAGTAAGACTTTGTTGCTGGCGTGATCGACTGATAGTTGGAAATTCGCTGCGGACAGTGACAGAAGGTGCAGGTATGGGGTTCCTTATTATGCCACGAGGACTGCTAAGGCTGGTCTCCATTGACTGAACATCGTAGTCGTGCCTTCGGTTGTGGACATTACTTTCCGCATAGTCTCCGGATGATGCCACACCAGTGGTGCCGCTGTCATTCCGGGCATGGTGTCGAGAATGGGAGCTGGCACCGTCAAGCTGCTCCTGCCCGTTGCTCATGTCCCGGTGGTGCGTGTTTCTACTCTCTGGTGGCTGGTACGATCGATTGTTCTCCTCCTGCCCGCGCACAGTCTGCGTGTCCCAAGGTGTGGGTGTATTCTGCGCGCTACGATGCATGCTAGCTCCATCGTTGTTTTGCGCTCCACGCACGATGCTACTCAGCTTCTCTGTATAAATGGTTAGCGCTTGGAGCAATGACCGACAACAAAACTTCACTGACCAAGGTTTACCACGTTACCCCTCTTCTGCTGTCCAAGCTCAACGGCTCATCACATGTGGGGCAATACTGTGAATCGAATTCTTTCAGATACTCATAGAAGCAGGCCTCGTGAGAGACGTGCCCACAAGACAGCTGTAGCACGCGTTCACCTCGTAGGATATGTTCGAGCGGCTCATCGCACACGGCGCATTCCCTCCAACGAATGTACGTTCCCGCCGCGTGCGAGATCTGTCAAGGTCATGCGCTCCCGCCATGCCTTTCGCAGGGTATGTCTTCTCCAAAGGATGCGAGGGACCGAACTTAGGTGTATAACGACCGCCGGCTTTGACTGTATCGGTCGTGTAGTGTGAGGCTCGTGAGGTAGGGCGAGAGTAAGACTCTAACCGAGACAACAGGTGAGCCATGTTGATGCTTAAAACAAAACGAAGAACACGGGAGAAGTATTACTGTGTCCAGCCACGGGTGTATCAAAGACAACCTCTTTAGACTTCTTGGCAGGCTTCAGGGACTTCGCGGCCTCAGAGTCCCGTTGCCCAAGCTCATGTAGGTTGAATGCGACGTGATGTGCCTGTTCACGCTTTTCGACAGTTCGACGAATGGCCGGGAGATGATGGTCTGGCTGCGACATGGAAGGTCTCAATTTGCAAGTGGCCAGATTCTGCTTCTCAAGGATGTTTCGGGCTCGGTCACGGACTCAAGGGTGGTCGATTCACCAGGGACGTCGATAAACCCTGGACGGCTGGAAACGGTAGTTCAGGCCAGGAGATGTGCTAAAGAGTGTTCGCGCATAACAGCGGAGCCTCGGAAGGTAGCGAAATGCAGTAGCCTTGCAATGGCTTCGAGCGAGGCTGTTCACGGCGCAGCAGCCACTATCAATGCTGGTCGGCAGTCTGGCCTCCTCTTGGCGGTGGTAACGCTGGTGCGGTGATGATGGCTAGTAGGCTCCTGGGACATTTGACGGGCGGGAATATCCAGGGATGGAGGAATATGTATCAACTCTGCTCGGTGTCTGGGGACAGTGTGCACTAAGGCGGCCATGCTGGTACGAGTAGCATGCCAGAAGCATGGCTGATAGAGGGCTGCTTGCTCGTGTCTCTTCCTTGTCTCTTCCTTGTCTCTGGGCGGCCGGACCGAACTGCCGTTTCTGCAGCTAAGAAGAAGCTTGATAGACGGCGTTCTTCGAGGGCTTCTTTTGCTTTTCCCATGCTCGAGCCGAGCTTGTAGCGTGCTGTGGCGCACGAATCACAAAAGCCGGTTCCCCTTTTACCGGCGCTGTGTCCCTTTATCCCCTGCAGCACCATCCGTGGCACCGAGCAGGCCGAAACCTTGGCTCTGGAGGGCGCCAGCAGGCAGCTGCAGCTACATTTTCACGCCGTCGGGCAATTTCCAGCGTCATCATGCATCTCCATCTTGTTCTCCAGGAACGCTGATCTGTGACGGCCCTGGCGGAGGGCCAACGTTCAGAATTCCTGCTCCTGCGCTTTCTGGTCTCTCGTGCCGAAGACAGCGCGTGTAAACCTAAGCCAGGTAAGATGTATTGACTGCCGGAGGGCTGAGCGACTTGTGTGCGCCATGGGCTGCTGAGGCGGTCGAAGCCCCTGGCAGATCTGCGATACAGGCCGCTCCCTGGCCCAGCCCACGCAACGGTCTGTCTCCTCACCTTAGCGCGAGTCACGGGTTTAAGCAATTAACTATTTTTCCATACGTAATTTTGAAAGTCGAGTCGCGGAGCAGCTGCTCCTTGCGGACGCCTGCCGTTTGCCTGCTGACGAAGAGCGGAATAGCGTCGGTTTGGCTTTGGGGTTGTTTGACGTCGGCTGTTGTTGCAGTGAGGTTGGCGATGATCTCTCGCGCGACGATCTTTTCGCACATGGCGTTGGCAGGACCGGCACGTTCGCCCTCGTGCGAAATGATGCCATCCTGATCGCTCCCGCAAGTTTCCCCCACCACCACGCTTTCCTGTCCGACACTTGCTGATCGTTCCTCGTGCTGATCGGCAGCAATGTGAGTGCTCAGGTCCCGTTGCAACCTTCAACGGCGCCGGACTCATTTTGGTGCACCACACGCTGATCCGCCCTTCGACGTGGTTGACAGAGTAAGTTACTAGACTCAAGCATCATCTAACGTGTCAAGAACTGAAGTAGCACCCCTTGGGCATCTACAATCTGACTGAACTCGTTGCTCCCATGGGTCGAGAGCCCCTTGGCTGCCGCAGGCGTTCTCGAAGTGCTGATCTGTATTTCTAGCGCGTCCCGCCTGGCAGGAATGGCTCCCACTAAAATGCTGCGAAAAGGAGCGATCTATCACCGTAGCAATGGGGAATTGCCTCGGGTTGCAGTAGCTTCAAGACGGCAGAGAAAAACAAGATGTTACATAGCAAAAGAAACTCGCTCTCAGCTGGTAGGGACCTGGTTGTCGTCAGAGGCTGTCGTATTAAACGCCACATAAGCCTGGCTTCAATAGCCTTCACAACAACCAGCTTTCCGACCTTTGCTTGCCTAGGACCGTTTCATCACAGAGGCTACCTTTATTAGTTCTTGATGGCTGCTGGCGCGCCTCGTGTGGTGATTAAAGGCGATCTTTCACCATTTACCCGGAGTACTCTCGTGTAACCGAACCAATACTCATCCATCCGGGGTCCTTTCCGCGATCCGGCTATCGTGAATAGAACATCTACACACCACTACCTTTACGCCACATATGTGGAGTAATGCTCGATCATGATTAATGGAACATCAGGCGTCCCAGGGAGATGGGCCTGTCGTTGTCGTCGCGTGTCGCACCGATCGTCAGGCACATTTTAGCCTCGTATCCAGTTTCCCGGGAGCTTTCCTTGCACCGTTGACCCTCTCACAACACTCCGTACTTGTAGCCTTCTCTGCGATCGCGAGGATCTTGGTAAGGCCAATCGAACCGTTGACTTCAATCGACATATGACTCGGATTCTTCTAGTGTCTCAAAGTCTATCTTGCCCTAGAGTAACCTGGCTTTCACCCTGTCTATTCTTAGTCCTTAGCCAATTGCTTACGCTTGGCCGCTCATACTCTTCCCCAACGCCACAGGACCTCGAGTCTACAAGATTGAAGCTCCAAAGCTCATGAATAAGGCACGATGATCTAACCAAGCAGGCGCTGTTGGCAGTGAATAGGTTATGCTCGGTCCTTCCTTAGGTTTCCTGTAAAGCCCTTGGATCTGGTTGCTTTCCCTGACCTTCAAACTTTGTACAAACAGCATTGCACCGTTTTTGACCTCATGTACTACGCCGGTGGGTCGAAGAGCAGCAACAAGCACGTTACGACCAGCCAATAGCTGCACTGACACAAACCCGTCGTATGCAAACACCCGTTTGCTCAATCGCGAGCACCACTGTTTGCACTCCCACTTTCTGCACATAAAGGGTTGACGAACAGCCCACTCCGCCGCGTGCTCTCGCATGGACGTAACAATGGAAGAGAAGACACAAAATGCTGAGGTTGCCGCCGCTGGCGCTCCAAATATCTATCGTGATATCGACGTATTACTTTATCCATGTCCACCAACCTGCAAAAAATCAACGAAGGCACGCCTGGTATCGTTACCGTAACAATTGCCCTAGCCGGCGTACTCGGCGCCTTGGGCTGCTGCGTCCTCCTGGTATGGATCTTCCGACGGGGTTGCGGAAAGAGGCAGAAGGCGAACCATGGCAATGAGAAAGGAATGCCCAGGCCCAGCTATATCGCGCCAATTCGTAGGCGCCAATGCGAGCCTCCTCCACGGCCAGTGGGCATGCGGGGCGGCCATCGTCCAGGATACATACCAAGGCCAGAGCCAACCCGCATCAACGTCTTAATTCAGAAGAGGTCTCACGGAGCGAAACGTGAAGAGCGTGAGAGCAGTGAGCGGTCGTCCGAGAGCTCGAACCGGTCCAACTCGCCTGCTGGCCCTGCGCCATCGTCTGTTCGTCCACGCGCACCGCTCGGTGATCACATTCATCAGAACGAAGGCCGAGCGGACCACGCATATCAGAAAGGAGAATACCGCAACCGCCCACGCCCGCAACACTCAGGTGTCCTTTGGGGCCGAGCAGTGAATCGAGGACAGCCATATGCGCTACCTCGGAAGCCCGGCAACGTGGTAGCAAGGAAACACAACCCCAATCGCCACGCCTGGGTGTACGAGGAACCGGCTCCAAGCCGAGCAGAGCATCAGGAGAACGACATTTCGTTTCCGGGACGGATTCGACTTGGAAGCCATGACCTGCGCCGTACGTCAAAGTATGTCTGTCTGAATGCTTGGGGATAATTTACGGTCTGGCGAGGAAAAGAAAGGACTGACGTTTCTACAGACCCGCCAACGAAGCAGCTAAGGAACCCCAACATGCACACGCAGAGCCAGATAAGCATCATGGCAGCTTACCTGCCTCGAACGTCAAGCAGCTTCTTATGATGCCACCTCCCAAGGCTTCGCCGCCTGCTATTTCCTCCCCGACTCTGCCGTCCAGCAAAGCAGAGAGCATTCGTGAGGGGGCCAAACTTACTACCGCCGCACCTTCTACGCGCCGTGGCAGCTTTTCAACTGCCACCAGCAAGGCGCACAGATCGTCGGCAGCATCAAAAAGCTCGATCAAGACATAGCGTCGGCGAAGTATCGCGCCTCCGATCCCACACAGTCCACCTTGGTCGAAAAGTTGGATCTTAAGAATGCTTCACCGAAAATGTCGCCCGCTAGCTCGGCTTCCCGTCAGAGCAAGAGCCCAGTTGCGGGTTCATGTGGTGTTGTGCTAATGGGTTGGACCGAGCACACCCAAGCGAGTGCAGCTGAGTCGTTTGCGCCTGCGCTCAAGGAGGCGATGGAAAGTACGCAGGCTGTTGTGGGTCTCAGCTGTCGGTGGTGGTCTCTGATGAGGTGTCTTTCGCGGGCTCGCGATGATGGTCTGGTTGTGTGATGTGTAGCAGCCGCGGTTGAAGAATGCAGCAGTATGCTGCTGGATGATTTGGTATTGTGCATGTTCTCGCTTTTTAGTATGTCCGCTGTGGAACCAAATATGACATACCATACAGATCCTTTCAGTTCTAACTCCCTGAAGCGAGTATGCATACATGAAACAAATTGAGACGTGCTCGCGTATAGCCGCTCGTCTGAACACAGAACAACTGGTTGGTTCAAATGGATGCCTTCTCACGTATGTACGAATGCAGACCCTACAGAAAAACGCGAAGTTCAAGGATTCGGGAAGCCTCCGCATCTCTGTCTATAAAAGCAACTGGGCCGGAAGTTTAAGCCAACCGGAGAATATTCCGGACAGACATTCTGCAGGCCAGTCCCGACGTCGGGCAGTTCGCTTGGTTGATATCCAACGGTGGATAGAGAAAGGTGGAGCAGTTGTCATCGGCTGAACTAGCGACGAGGACGATGGCTCTCCACGCATCTCACCACAGGGCCCCGGGACGCCTGCTCTTGAGCCACGCAGTGACAGGTTCGGCCAACCTCTGGTAAACGACGACAGTCAACGCCATATCATTGAGTGCTGCAGCAGAGCTATGCCGTCTCTCCGCCCTTGTTCTTCTGCAGTAGACTTAGCAGCACAGGCGGTCGGGGGTCCGCTCCAGCCTGTTGAAGGAACTTGGCAACATCGTAGTGTTTGCGATACATGGCTATATGTAGCGGCGTATCACCGTACCGACCGCCTGTCGCATTTATATTCAGCGTACTATCAGTTTCGACGAGCTTCTTCACGAGCGGCAGAGAGCCGTACGACGCAGCGTAGTAGAGCGGTTCCGTCCGCTCAACAGTTTTCGGATCAGGGTTCTGGAGTAGATGTCGGAGCCAGCAGGCGTAGTTGCCGCCATTAGGTAGCTTCCTGGTGTCGAAGAAGCGCGAGATGAGCTCCCAATCCCGCGCTTCGATCTTCTCGCGGCTGACGTGGCGGAGCCAGTATACTGTCGCATAGCTTAGCAGAGGAAATTCGTGCCAGTACACACCGGTTTGGGGATCAGCTCGACTCTCGCCATTCCTAAAGTCTGTAAAGAGGAGGTATCGGAGACACTTTCGCATGATGGTTTGGTTCTCCCATTGCGGGTTGAGCGTGTAGAAGCTTGCCGGACTGGTGCGAATTGCTTCGGATGTGAGAAATGTCTTGATTGATGAGTGCGCAAGCGTGACTTGACGAGTCTCTACGTTGTAATCCGCAAGGCCCTTGCAGATGTCGAGTACAAGATGAGGCTGCTGGAGTCGGCTATCGTTGTCAAGTGATGTGTCGTCCTTTTCGAGCACTACCGCTTCACAGAGTTCGGACAGGTAAAGAGGCCGCGATGAGAAGGACAGCCAGAGCAGAGCTCTTCGGGCCATGACACGGTCGGCCGGCGAAATTCTCTTCAGCATGCTTACATAGGTGCTGTTGAGGTCTACAGGCATCTGCTGTAATGCTTCCCGAATGAGTCTGCCGGTTCTTTGGCTACTCAGGTGGTCGATTTGCATGCGAGCGAACCGGAATCTGTTCAATGTCAACTTGCCTCTCGAAGTGACAGGGGCTATAGAGTAGACTTACGAGCCAGAAGCCCGGTCAATGATCACTCTCCTGATGTCAGCTTTCAGCTTGTCGCTAAGGCCAGCCAGCATGGTATCTTCTTTCAGCCTTGCTTCCGTAAATACTTTGATGTCTTCTTTGACCGCATCAAATTTCATATCTACCTCAGTCATGTCAGGATAATGCGCAGCTGGAGTGGTCTCGGCTACTACAATGCTCGACACTAGAACATGCAGGTTCTTCGTTGACTTTAGCAACCTCAACAGCAGATGGATCAAGGTGTCGCAGTGCGCGCTCTCGTTCAGCGCATCAATGAACAGAAAAACGGACGAGAAAGCGGCGAGATGCTTGACGGTCACTGCCTCAAGCTCTGCCATCTCCGGCTTCTTGGAAGAGTCCAGGCTCTTCTCCCTCTCATACAGCAACCGGAATTCTTCAAGCATAGCCGGATTCTTAGCTGCAAGTTGCGCTGCCAGCGCACCGAGAACGCTTGCCGGCTGTTGCGAATCCGCATTGTCGAAGGCGCAGTAGAAGTACGCAATACCAGCTGATGGGTCGTTGCCTTTCTTAGAAATGACGTTCTCAATAGCATAGGCACTGTATCCAGTCGGTCAGTCACCTCGGCCAGCGGCTTCCCACGGCCGGTTCCAGTATAGTCACCCAGGCAGAGAAGAATGGCTCACATGAGAGTAGTTTTGCCTGCCCCTGACTTTCCCTTCAACCACAGAAGAGGTTTACGGCCGGTGGGTGCATTCTGCCAACTAACCAGTGGTCCTTCAAGGAACCACTGGCCCGTACCAGGCTGCCGAGCTTTACATGCCTTGTGGTGAAGCGCCTCTGGATTAACAGGAGCCAACCAGCGAAGCACTTCCTGCTTGGCCGCATCGTTCTTCGACTGATGCCGGTCCTTATGCTCTTCCTTGATGGCCTTGGCGATCTGCGAGACTTCTGTGAAAATCTTCTGGGTCACTGACAGGCTGTCGGTCATCATTGCCAGAATAAACCATGTCTTGACCCGCTCGAGGCTGGCGACTTGCGCGTCCACATCTTCTTTTGTGAAAGGCCAGCTCAACTTGTGTACGGCCTTCTTGAATTTTCCTTTTGGGATCTCGAGCGTGCAAAGCAGCTCCTGCAGGATGTCGTTTGTATACCGGAGCATGCTCTTGAACTCTTTCGATCCGAAGAGCTGAGCGGACGCTCCGGTAGAATCTCCACTGGAGCTCTTCGTCACGGCTCTTTCTTGCGCTTTAATGTGTTCCAGGACTCCACGCAGAGCGAATAACTCCTTGGACAGGCTAGCGATGTCATTGCCTGCGCCTTTGACGGCGCTGCCATAGTCGTAGATAATGGTAACGATGTCCCCAATGGTAGCGATGAGACCTAGTACAGTAACAGGATCCATGATTCAATGGCTCACCACACGCAGTTGAATAACTCATGATCCTCAGAGGATTTGCTCTCGGCTGACATTTGGATGCGGAGGCATCGTATTTTGAGGTCAGCAGTTGCGGCTGAGAGCGCCACCACAGATTCAGCCTCATAACCGCAGGACATCCAAGACCATAACATTTCTGACACGCCGTAGTTGCGCTGGAGAACATTGTCGCACTGACAGCCGGCGACGACGCCGGTTCATCTACGCTTGCTAAGAGAGTTTCGATATTGAACGTGGGGCTTCGTTCACCTTTCATATTTACAAAGCAGCCATAAACAATGTTGTAGAACACAAAATGTTAATGGAGACGCTCATTGGTCAGCGACGCCATAAGGCTTCAAGGTGTTGATGTTCGAGAGCACCTTCTTCATCATCAGTGTTTGGCCCCTGCAGCTAGCGATGCGACATTGTTCACATTTGCTTGATTGATGTTTTGCTGCCGAATCACGGCTCCAGCGCTAAGCATCTACATTCACATTTTGCACAGCGTCTGCAGCGATTGCTGCGTACTATCCTTCGTCTCCTTTACCAACTTGGCGATCTCCTTGAACCTAAATAATCGAAGCATTAGCGCGAGTCTAGCTCCATTGGATAAGAAGTCGTAATTCAACTTCCGCCTCTGAGGCGGTGTACACACTACGTACTCATGAATCCCGGCGTCTCCCATGCACTCATACATCCAGCTCTCGCTTGTCGTCACAACCGCACCTTCCGCCCGCAGCCTAGCCAGCGCAATCGGAACTTCCTCTTTATTGCAGCTGCTCACGCCATCCGCTAGCACGTAGACCTTATTCCCCTCACGCAGTAGGTCCAGCGTTGTCTGTGTGACGCAAATGTGGGACTCGATGCCAACGATTATGCATTCGCGCTTTGCTGTCGGTGGTGTGGTGGGCGGGAGATCGGCGAACGCTTTCTGGACTTCGGGTGTCCTGGTATGATGAGGGTATCGTCAGCGCGGGTGCGAGGCGGGACAAACGAGCTTGTAGGTGGTCGTTTCGAGTATTGGCCCGAAGGAGAGGGGGAGAAGTACGGATCGAAGACCATACCACATGGAAAAGGCGGTTTTATCGGCGTGAACTTTGGTCGAAATGCCATCGGGGCTGTCGAGGCCGAGCTCTTCGCAGGTTTCGCCGAGTCGGGACTTGTTCTGAGTTGTTGCAAAGACAGGGATGTTGAGGATCTTGCCTAAAGCGCCAGGTTTCTTAGACGTCGCTTCGATAGACATTTCGATGGTACATTGTTCTACAGGTGCGTTCGATGTGATCGGAAAGCGCATCGGTAGGCTCACATACAGGCTTTCAGCATCTTCTGTGTAGTCGCGATGACTTTTGGGTATTCGTAAATTGCGGGCCGAAATTTTTCTTGCAAGTCGCATATGCTTGTTACAGTATGAGTATCAGTTAAACATCCTGATGGTATGCAGGGCATCATACAAGAGCGCGGGGTTCACTATATGGATATGTGAGCAAGCGGACATACTAAGACATCAGAATGACCTACTGAGTCGGCGCATCGGTTTCGCCATGGTGACCGAGCAACAATTGAATTACTGTGTCTGAAAGATGTGCAGAACTTGAGAGGTTTAACGTTGTCCAGGCCCCTCCAGTGTTGACGAAAGCCTCGGATGGAGCCGTTGGACCGCGGGGTCGATCGCCCTTGGCACGCGGGTAGGGCGGGCTTCCATGTCTCGAGTTTTGAGCCTCCAGCTTCAAATGAGTACCATATACGATACTTACGGACGTCAGCAGGGCATATCCGATGCTTGTGTAGCTCAAGGAACAGCTGTTGTGAAGCCAGCAGTCCTGCGAGCCGCCTTCCTGTGCCGGCTTGCATGCGCCTGTGTCAGCGCCGCAGGGTTATTGTAGAATCTTTGACGACCCTGGTAGGAAGTCAGCCTCGCAGCCCATAGAGAACGGCGCTTCATAGTACTAGGTTTAATGGAAGAGTAGGTCCACAGGGAAGTTCGTGCTCATTGAACGATGGTGACAGCGTATAGCGGGCCCCATCCCATAGTGTTTCGAGCATTTCAACGCATGAAGTTAAGAAGACTGTTTGCTTGACTTGGGTGGATGTGAGAACGGATTGCATCATCACACAAGACGCACGAGGCGGTCCGAAAGACGACGAGTGTAGGAGAATGCATGCAAGAGAAAGGCAACCACCTCATTCGACCCAGCACAGTACTTGACACTGTTACCGGCATACCCCTAGTAAGCCAACATTAAGTCAGGCCTGAGACTGGCTATACGAGAATACAGCAGTAACACTCCCTAATCAGCATGCCTGGAACGAAAATGCTCCGGGCCGGCTTGTTTTTAAACTTTGGCATCCAGGGCTACCGCAGGTGACAGCGATGTTCGACAAAAGCTTAGTCTTACTGTTGATGAGCACAACGGCACAAGGCTACTCAGTGAAGTGAGATGACCTAACAGCTTGACCTCAGCTGGGCGGTTGGTTCAGCCCCTCTGTTCAGCTGCAGCGTTTGTCAGCTACTGCTCATCAGGGACTCAGGTCCACCCTGTGGAACAGCATAAGCGACGGACTCGTTCGGGAACTGCTTGAGGTGCTTCAGCTGGGGTGGGCCCTCGGGCTGTGTTGTGGTCCCCCGTTTTTGAGGAGATGTCGGCGCACCCAACCTTTTGGATTCATTTTCAAATGACAAACGTCGGCTGTATCGATGACTGTGAAGAAATGAAGCTGTGCATTTTCCTGTGATGCTCTGTCTGAGTGTGGTAATAACTGAGCCAGTACGGAGTTGCTTGACTTGTTCCAGACGCGGCTTTGTTGTGTCGGCTGGTGCTGCGAGTAGGATACGTCCAAAGGATCGTCGCTGCCCATGTGTACTTGCGCTATCCTCGCCGCATACTGCAGCTGGCCGTTGTAGTCCCCCAGTCGAGCAATGTCTTGCGGTCCGGTAGTCGCAGAAGCAAGCCGTTGCATCATTCAGAAGTGCATTGTCTCGCGCTTGTCCCCCGCCTTGACCTGGATGCGGCCGTTGTCAATCCGTCCCTGTTCCTGAGCGGGAGATCACTTCGCACCTGAACCAGCATTCGCCGCGCACATTTCTTACAGCATACTACGATCAACGGTTCCGTTAAGCCTCTTTTCGCCAGTAAAAGGCACGAGTAGGTCCGGCTCACAAGAAACACTACGGTTTTCTGCGATTACCGCCCGTGGTTCTCCCTCATACCATCGCTATCCCGCAGTACCTCTGACCGCTGGAGGCTCGTATGAGCGATTCCCAACAACCTGAAAAGCCCTCAGGATATCCTTACCTACTACTTACAGGCTCGTTCGAACCGGATCTTGAGCGACAGCGTAGCAGCCCAGCGCCATTACAGCAACTTGTGGCGACAGTCAACTGTCAAAACTCCGCCCGGAGACTCACTCCAGCGGCTTCCACGATCCGCCAAACGCTTCTGCCACCCTCTCAGGGCTGCTGGTGCCACCCAGAAGACATTTTTCATACGCTAGGAACAGCCGTCACGGTGTCTTCACAGCAGAGAGACGTGTTACAGGCGTTCGAGCCGGATATAAAACCCGCAAAGAAATCGTACACAGAGTGGCGCCAAACGCGACAAACACTCGATGGGCATAGCCGAGTTGCGCAAAGCGTTACGAACGACAAGCCGTCGGTAACGCTGAGGAACGCCGCGAACATGGCGGGAAAGCAGTATGAACGCTTTGGGCAGCCGCCTTCTTCGCGACCTTTATTAGTCTCCCACCACTCGAACTCCGTACCATCCACACCAGTTCAACTTGCCAGGGACTTCGAGTACCGCTCCAGGTCACCTTCACCCCATGACGGCCTTGGAAGCCACTCACCACGCTCTGTCTCATCCGAAGCCAACGGCAAACTACCCTCGTTACGGAAGCCACATGGTGGATGCAGATTCGAAACTTCAGCAGCGTTTGGCAGACGGCGCATCCCATACGATATTGGGGAGGAGATGCTGGAAAAGGAGGAGGAAGAACCGAAGGCAGCACTTGAACCGGCCGAGGAGAGCAAGCTCAGTGGTGATATGCGAGAGCTGTACGATCAGCTGTTGCCTTCGCCTGAAAGCGACGGAAGAAGAAAGGTATTCGTGAAAAAACTGGAGCGTATCTTGCGGGAAGAGTGGCCCGGGACCGACTTTCAAGTCCACGTTTTTGGATCCTCTGGCAACTTGCTCTGCACAAGCGATTCTGACGGTGTGTTTCACATGGCTATACTGCCTACGACGGACGCTGACAGGCATTACCAGTCGACATCTGCATTCAAACGCCAATGAAGAAGCTCGAAACCGTGCACATGTTAGCTGAGGCACTCGCTAAGCGTGAGTGGATACCGCTTCGAACAAGGCGGGCGACAGTTACTGACCCAACCACAGATGGCATGGAGAAGGTAGTGTGCGTACCTTCCGCCAAAGTTCCAATAGTGAAGATATGGGATCCCGAGCTCAGGCTTGCGTGCGATATGAATGTCAACAACACACTTGCACTGGAGAACACGCGCATGATCAAAACGTATGTACAGATAGACGACAGAGTGCGGCCGTTGGCCATGATCATAAAATATTGGACGAGTCGGAGGATTCTGAATGATGCAGGTACGTCAGCCCCTAGCAGAGTTTAACCGCTCGTCGCTGACCATCATTACCGCAGCATTTGGCGGAACGCTAAGTTCTTACACCTGGATATGCATGATCTTGAACTTTCTTCAGACTCGTGAACCTCCGATCTTGCCTGCACTCCACCAGATACCAGATCACCGATCCGTAAACGGAACCGGACAAAGGTCGGACTTTGCCGACGACCTCGATGCCTTGCACGGTTTTGGCAGCGCGAACACCGAGACCTTGGGGCAGCTGCTTTTCCACTTTTTCCGGCGGTACGGCCACGAGATTGACTATGGTGCTTCAGTGGTGTCTGTCAGGCACGGTAAACTGCTTACAAGGCAAGAGAAGGGTTGGGACATCAACAGTCTAACTAAGGAAGCTCGCAACCGCATCTGCGTTGAAGAACCCTTCAACACCTCAAGAAACCTCGGAAACTCCGCTGATCCGACTGCTTCTCGTGGGATCCATCTTGAGATACGGCGCGCGTTCTCACTGTTGGCCGACGGAGGTCAACTTGACGCTTGCTGCGAGCAGTTTCAATTTCCTCCACAGGCAAAAACCACCTTTGTCAAACCAACGCCGGCAGCGAAACCAGTGTTGCTGCAAAGTGATTTGCCGACGAGGGAAGGCCGTTCGGGGGCAGTTCAAGGGGCGGCAGAAACAACTTCAATCAGAAGCACAGTCATGGCTTCCGGCGAGCATCCAGTGGAGCCTCTTTCGGGAACCCTCGATACCTAAATCCCCCATATTCAAATCCACAAAGCCCACCCATCTCAGTACTTGGCCCCGAGTACTTTGCTCGTGGAGACATCCATAATCAATTATACCAGCAATACCAGCTCTTGGAGAGGCAGAAGGCGCAGCTGCTCGCTCACACACAGGCTCATGCTCAAGCTACCTCACAGGGACTGCCATGGCATAGCAACACTACAAACGGCTCGCCGCAGAAGACACCGTACCTGAACGGCCACGCTGGCCTTCATGCTTTGGATAATCCTCCTGCAACGGCGCCACTGGTACCTGGATTTCTTTACCATTATCCGGCAGTCTTCGAGCAAGCACAGTCAACATCGGAGTCATCATCTCGAGAGGGCGTTAGGACGAATCCGTCATCGCCGGCAATAGCCGCCAGTGTGCCTCTTCGAAGAGTGCCGCATCGCTCGTCAATGGCTACCGAATCTCCTTCCGCCTCCATTAGGTCTCAGTCACAGCCCGCACGCACGATCGTCGGCCACCTCGTTGCTGAGGGATATCCATCGGTACCGGTGTATGATTCAACTGTCATGGCTGGCTATCCTACCGCAGGGTCTTATCAAGAAGCTCATACAGCTCAGAGCAATGTAGACATAGCACAGAATGCGGCTTCCAACTACCCCGTCGTTAGCCCAGTCGGCGACTATGGTATGCCACGGGAGTATGTTGGTTACTTGATTGACAACTCCTCTCGAGCTCGTCCACCGTTTCATCAGTTTGCGGTGCCGCAAATCCCTCCTTACAGGGAACATGCAGCACGTCGGCACAGGCTCAGTCCTGACAGAGGACAGTCCTTGATGGGCGAGTCTCCAAGGAGAATTTCAAGATCTCCGTCACCACTAGGACACTCTCGATATTACTCGACGGACAATTCCTCTGTACCGTTGCCGCCACCGGCGTTGCCACGAAGCGTTCGAGCAGACTCCG
This sequence comes from Coniosporium tulheliwenetii, assembly GCA_030247845.1. NCBI lineage: Eukaryota > Fungi > Ascomycota > Dothideomycetes > Coniosporium > Coniosporium tulheliwenetii. The sequence goes on along the minus strand of JAPDRP010000019.1, from coordinate 146,178 downwards.
CCCAGCCGAGACAACCACAGGGTCTTGCGATCGCTAATGGCTCCTCTCCTTGGGTCTCTGCACAGCCACGAGACATTGGCAGCATCAGTGAGAGCTTTGATGTCCTGGCCTTGGGTGATAACGCATCTCAACCTTCCATGCAAGAAGATTCGCACAGTCATAACCCTATAGGGTTAGAACAGCAGCCTCCAAGCAATGGTGACTCCATGTATCGGCAGATACCAACCCAGGGTGTCAGGAATGAAGCCATTGGCTACAGCCCAGTGAAGGCAACCCAACCGGATATCTTTTCCTCGATTGGGCATCGCGATCGGTTCCCGGCTTTGACAGAGGCTCTTCTGCTAGACGCTCCATCCAGAGCCGAGCATGATGATTCTCGGTACCAAGAGAACCTGTCTCCTAAGTCTCGTCACCAATCAGGATGGCCGGCGAATTTATCGCGGGAAATTTCTGCAAAACCCTTGGATCTTTCGAAGAACTCGGTGGCAGCATCAAATGACGGCCCGTCGACGGACATTCCTCTGCTCTCACCGGTCATTGAAACCCAAACGCCACCACCTACAGCGAACAGGAAGTTCGAAGAAAGCACGGAGCGCACCATGAATGGGCCTAACTTGTCCAGTAGCATGCCCAATGGGATCGAAACCAATCCGCTGCCGAAACTACCGCTGAAACGCGAAGACGTCGCCTTGAACCCTAATCAACCGAAGAAAGACTGGCCTCTACCCGATAACAAGTCGAGCAAAGACAACGCGTCTGCAGCCTCGCATATCAATGGCTGGGAAAAGCCAAAGACTAGCAGAAAAGGTGGACGGAAGCGCGCATCGTCGGGAGCGAACAGGACTGCAGCAGAGATTAAGCCACGAGGCCAGACGATGCCAACTAACGAAGCTGAACGCAAGGGCGGCTGATTCGCCTTTCAGATCGTCCGGGGTTGAAGCTGCATCGTTGTGGTGTTGAGCTCGTGTCTCGATCAATACGGCAACGGTACCAATGCCGTACGTCCTGGCCCAGTGGCATGCCGAGGCCTGACGGATGTCGAGTCGGTTGCAAAGCAGCAGCGGAGACAGTCGAGGCACCTGGCATGGAGAAGACACCAGCAATGACCGGCACCAGAGGAGATCCAGTGTTGTAAAGTAAAAGTCCCAACAGGGACACGTTTCACCAAAAGCAATCATCAGCAAGCCATATACGTCATGGCGTTTCTTGGAACGGAAGATCTATCACTCTAAGGCGTAGGCGTGGGCCACGATAGAGGGAGTTGGATGGTCACAGCATGGAGAATGGGCTGGCGTTATCAGCTTTCACTCTCCCTCGGCGCAAACGGCCCCGGTACAGCTATCTCATCCTTTCAAAGGCGAACGGTCTTGGTTGTTGGACATGTTTTCTTTCGCGGCCTTTCCTTTTCTTGCATTTTAGCGCGGCAGGCAGGAGTTTTAGTCGTCTGTACCCTCATCGAGTACCCACTGGCATGTGTAACATAGATAGATGGCTCAGGGCGAGCTCTGGGAAGTCGAACGATCAAAAGTGATGGCTGGAGGTAGTAATAACGCGTGCGGAAGCAACCTAAAGAGCGTAGCTAGAAGGGAACACCTTGTGTACCGTCGTCTTTCATCATGCGTTTAGAAGTAGTGTCACATCCTAGGAATGGCGATTTACCTCCAGCAGGGTCGACCCAGAGGTGGGAGACTTTGTTCGGTTCCAAATGAATCTGGCAGCCAAAGATTCCGGACGTGGGATGCTTCGTTTGATTCGAGATGAGCTTGATAGCCAATGCTCTCAGCCGCTAAAGTGCTCAGAAGTGAAGATGCTTGAGAAGCACAGCTATGGTTATCGCCAATATTTCCCCTACTGCCAACGGCGTGACATAGCCCGGAAGTGCGTGGTAGGTACATGTATAACATTTTGATCGCCTGTTTGAAGTATATTAAACCTCATTTGGCAGCTCAGGCACATGCAATTGCGGATGCCCCACCACTGTCAACAACACCCCACTTCGTACACAACGCATCTCCATAACACACCATACCAACAATACACCACTACCAACAAGATGCAGTCCGGCATAACAGGTCTGTTTTATCCATCTCGTCCCAACATCAAACTCCCACTCAAATAACCATTACCGCAGCCTCCCCAGAACTCCACACCGCCTTCCAAACCCTCCTCTCCTCGCCCACCCAGCGCGGCCTCCTAGCAAGCATATCAAACGAGACCCTCGTCCCCATCACGACCATCCCCTCCACCTCCTCCAACTTCACCGCCGACCTCGCAAATCTCGCCCCGCACCTCAAGCCCGACGCTGCGCTCTACATCCTCCTGCGCCGATCCCCCAGCACCACATCCTCTCCCTCCTCAGCCACAGCCACCTTCGTAGCGATAACATACATCCCCGACCGCGCTCCAGTCCGCCAAAAGACCCTCTTCGCCTCCACGCGCCTCACCCTCCTCCGCGAGCTTGGCTCCGAGAACTTCGGCGAGAGCCTCTTCGTTACTGAGGCCGAGGAGCTGAGCGAGGCGGGGTGGAAGAGACATGAGGCGCATGGGGACGCGGAGCGGCCGTTGACGGAGGAGGAGAGAAATTTAGAGGGGATCAAGGAGGCGGAGGCGCGGGAAGCGGGGGGACGGGCGGGAGGAAGAGGGTTGGGGGCGGGCATTTGCAGATTAATATTGGGGATGGGGTTGAGGAGGCTGTGAGGGGGCTTGGGGAGGAGGGGGAGGGGGATAATTTGGTCGTGTTGGTGAGTCTCTCCTCGGCGCCAGCGAGATGCGCGAGGGTATCGTGGTGCAGAGCTAACGCAGCGTAACAGAAAATCGACATCCCAACAGAAACGCTCTATCTCGACTCCACTACGACCGCCACTCCCTCCACCCTCAGCTCCTCCATCTCCTCCACCGAGCCTCGCTACTCATTCTACCGCCATCCCGCCCCTGACTCCTCACCCATCCTCTTCATCTACACCTGCCCGCCCTCCTCCAAGATCAAAGACCGCATGATCTACGCCGCAACCAAGAACGCCGTGACCGTGCTGGCCGAGAAAGACTGGGGCCTCCTGATCGCGCGGAAGCTGGAGGCGAGCGAGCCGGAGGAGATCAGTGCGGAGAGTATTGAGGCGGAGTTTAGGCCCAAGGAGGAGGTGAAGAGTGGGTTTGCGAGGCCGAAGAGGCCGGGGAGGCGGTGAGGAGGGCGGCAGAGGGCGTTGTGTGAATTCTGGGAACTTGGAGAAAGTTTCAGACACACCGTAGTATCCGGTGATGAGCCGGCTGGCTGGTAGAGTTGTGGTTGGCATATTGATCCTCCGGGTTAAAGCAGCACCCTAGCACTTTACTTCCCAGTGGAAGCTCAAAAGAAACATAAATACTGAACAAGACATAGACTACCTAGCAAGGAAGCACACCAAGCGCCTGGCTCGCGAGAACCGAATCATATGCAGGAGTAACTGACGATTTTCCGCCCACACAAAAGGCACCACGCCGTCAAAGGACGGATGCCTCGTCTTACTATCAACATCTCGCAAACCGCGCACCTCTACTCCTCATACTGCCCACCCGGCAACATCTCCCTCCCCTTCTCCAACACCGACTTCAAATACTCATACACCGTAAACGTAACCGCCTGACCCGGCGCAACCCTCATAATTCTCGGCGTGATCCCCTTATAAAAACTCCTACTCCCCTCCTGCTTCCACATATCCCTGCTAATCGTCAATATGCGGCCAATAGCCGTCTGACCCGGCTCCGCCGGCGTCTTCTGCAAGCGCGTCTTGATGGTGTCGATGGGCGCGTTGCTCAGCGGTCCCATGGCGCCGGAAACCAGCCCGATGAACATGGTTTGATAGCCCGGCAGATCTGATTTGCCTTGGTATTCTTGCAGCTTGGCCCGGAACTCGGTGTACGCGGTGAAGTTGACGGCCTGGTTGCTGCCCTGGCGCAGGGCTGTCAGACTGACGCCACGGTACAGTGCCCCTACGCCTTCCTCCTTCAGCACCGTATACAGCGCGTGCGCGGCGTTGCGATACTTCGGCACGTCGAGCGGGTCCGCCATGCTGTGGTGCTGGGCCTGCAGCCTGATTTTTATGACCTCCATCGGCGTCACCACGGCCACGGCTTCGGTGACACCGGCGGCGAGCCCGGCGAGGAAGTTCGCTTTGCCGGTGATCTCGCCGGACCGGCTCGCCAGGGCTTGCTTGTACCATTCGTAGGATGTGAAGCGGATCGCCATTTTCGGGATGATCCCGGTCATTACGGCGCCGAGGCCTTTGTAGAGACCGAGGGGGTCTCGCGCTTGACGATCTCGATGCCCGTGGTTAGGAAGCCGCGGCGTTTGGCCTGTAGGGCGGTTAGTGGGTTGGCTTCTGCTGCTGCTGGGGCTGCTAGCTCGGTGGGAGTGCTTTTGGGACGCGAGTGGAGGAGCGGGGAGAACTGACGCCTGGCATTCGTGCTCTCCGAGAGAGCTGCATGCGGACTTTGATGGTGTCTGGAGGGCTCAATTAGCATATTTTCGAGCTTGGAGGAAGATTTGACGAGGTCCGCTTACCCAGAGGATGGCACACGAGCGCTTCCATCATACCTGCCCCACCGCCAGCTGTAGGATGATCATCAGCGCTTTATTCTACACAGGGAGAAGACACCACGCATACCGATGAGGTTGGTCGCCGCAGACGCAGGCTGCTTCCCGCCAGGTCCCTTTACATTTTTTGCAGACATTGTGTTTGTTTAGCTGGCGTGACTAGCCAGGGCACGCTCGTAGGCCCAAACCGACGCGCTGAGCTGCTTCAGGCTCCGGGTGAGGGTGTCGGTGATGGAGCGTGATCAGACAACACCACAGACAATGATAATGTGCGCAGAGACTCAAGCAACGAGAAGCGAGACAGTAGAATAAACAGAATTGACCTGTCAGAGAGAACAAGAAAGTGAGGGAAGACACCACAAACGTGCCGGCGCACAACTAGTCATATTGTCCAGCTGGACCGAGCAGTGAGGCAGCTTCCCCAGACCTCGGCGCATTGCGTAAAGCCTGGATCGGCGAGGGGCACGAGGAGCCAAAGCCGGCCACAGCTTTTCAGAAGGGATTAAAGTTGACGCAGGACCGGACTGGTCGCAGCGGCCATCAGGCTGGCGGCTCTGAATCGCGGCCTCGCACTCGCCCAGATGGCTAGCTGGCGAGCTGGACGAGCGGAGAGGCTTTGGTTCGGGGCGCGTTAGCCGGGGCACCGCTGGGCCCTTTGCTGAGAACCCGATATGCGGCTGCCGAGTCTGACCGTGCCGGGTGTTTATCGTCCCTGCCTTACCGGAGCTGTGGCCCATATTTTGCTCGTTGCAGACCTCCTGATTGTTGTCGTTGAAGCACAATTCCACATCGACGCGTTTTGCATGTGCTGCAGGTATATTTTGGTAATTGCCGAAAATGACGTCGCACATGGCAGATCAGGCTCGTGCACGTGGGGAACGAGCCGAAGACGCGGGGTTGGAAGATTGACACGAGCAAGCGCTTGGCGCCACATTCCGGATCTCTCCGTCAACCTCGAGATTCTTCGGAATCATCGTAACTTCCGCGATATCAATATCTTCTGTCCGTCACGGGCTGTAACATCGGCATTGTGGAAGCCAAACAATGTTGGATTTAAGTAGAAATCGGAATTTCTGACGCTCAAGCAGCTTCTATCGATGTTATCTCCATATCTGTTGGCTACAACTGCTCTATCATCCTAGTCTCATTCAATGTCCACACAGCTTTTTCGCCTTGCAGTATCTTATAACGCCTAACATATGCTCGGCGTAGACAACCAGCCACCAGTCGTTATAGCCCCGCAACTTTAGGAGCGAGTCTCGAGCAAGATATCACACAAGCTTCCCCAGCTATCATGAACGCCGTTCCGCCGGCCTCAACCCCTATGTCAGTCAACAAAAACGTCCGATCGAGTACCCCAAATCCAAGTTCTGCTCTCGCCAACCCATGCTCGCGAGAGAAGAGAAACGGAGGATATATATACTCATGCGCGTGCCATGACATTTAAACACATCACAGCACTCACCATGCAGTAATATCCTCCACCTCCGCCTCCCCAAACGTGCTGCTCTTTGTCACGCCCAACTCTCCATCCTGCTTCCCCGCACTCCCTACCTCAGTCGGCGTCCTGGCCATCAAATCTGGCAGAACCTCGTTCATGAACTGCAGCAGATGTGCATTGACCTGCTCGAACTCAAGCAAAAACGCATCGTGGCCCTCAGGGCTGTCGATAGTCTTGAGCACGCTGTTCGGGATCGCGGCTGCGAGCTCTTCCTGCTCTGCGAAGGTGAATAGCCCGTCACTCTGAATGCCGAGGATGAGGCACGGCTGCTCTATCTGCGCCAAAGCCGACTTGAGGGCAGGTATGGAAGAGCTAGATGATGGCGAGTCCGGAGCGTCCGTGTCGGTCCGCCCGCGGGATACGTCGTGGGTGTCCAGCTTGCGCGTGATGGCGATGTAGCAGTTTGCGTCGAAGCGCTTGATGAATTTCTCGCCTTGGTAGCGGAGGTAGGATTGCGCGGAGAAGTAAGTTGGCGTGCGCTTGGTCGCGCCCGTCAAGGTCGACGTCGTTCTGGAGATTGGGGGTGCCAGGGAGGGAGAGCTGGCAGGGAGCGTATTGGACCCGTGGAACTCGGGGTCGGTGTTGAGGGATGGTGAAGCTGGCTTTGTGCTCTGTGCGGCTGACTTCTGCAGATCGGTTGTACTGTTTGTGCGGGAGTTGCGCGGTGAGCCGGCGTTCTTATGGCCTTCGTTATGGATTGCCCAGTGTTCGTGGCCGGCTGACGAGGGGCGCTGAACGCCGTTGATGTTCTGCCGGCGTGAAGGATCGGGTATGTTCCGGCCAAAGCGGCTCTCGAAGGAGTCCCGGCTACGGTAGGTAAGGAGGGCTGACATACGGGCTGCCCCTAAGCCGGTTGATGGAGGATCATCGAAGGAGTAATAGCCGTCGTCGTACTTCGGGTCGCTGTAGATGCTCTGCCTTTGAGCCTCGCCCCAACTAATGCCCCAGGCGCTGTAGCGGGCCGAAGTTGCAATAGGAATGATGGATCTAACATAGTCCGTTCCAAAGTATGCAAACTCCAGCACAAGCATGCCGCCCATAGACCCTCCAATCACCGCTGCCACCTGGCGAACGCCCAGCTCATCAAGGATCAGCTTGAAGATGTTCACGTCGTCCCGGACGGTGGTCAAAGGAACTCCGGTCCGTATAGGCCCTTGGCTGGGTCGCCATCTTTGGCCGTCACCGGACTGGCGCTACCGTACGGGCTTCCCAGACTGTTGACGCAGACGACGAAGAACCTTGAGACGTCGAACGCCTTGCCAGGCCCTCCCAGTAGCGGACCCCACCAGTCGCCCACGTCTGCGCTGCCGGTCAAGGCATGGCATATGACCATGGCATTGTCTCGTTGGGGCGAAAGCGAGCCATAGGTCTTGTAGGCGACAGGCACATTGTAAAGAGTGACACCGGATTCGAGGGTGAAGGAGGGGATAACGGCGATGGTTTGGTCCGGTATCAGGCGAGCGAAGGGGTTCTCGGGCTGCGATGCTAGCCTCCCTACACCAGAGCATTAGCCCCTACTTTGCACAACGTTCCACCAGATTTGAGTTCTATTGAGGATATCGCGCGGGGCATTTCGCTCACTGTACGTACTGTAATGCTGTGCCCCGTTAGACGGCTGCTCAGCTGGATGGTCTGCGCCATTCGTTTCGACGGTCATCCTCTCTCGCGACAATGTCCAGTGGGTGTTTGAGCCATTGCAAGTCTGACAGGCACGACTCGCGTCTGACTCTTTCCAAATTCACCACTGATGCCGAGGGATGACGTGCTCTTTGCGGGCCGGGTGATTATCCGATGAAAAGTCCGTTGGAGCAACAACCAAGGGTCAGTCAAAAAAGCCGTTGCTGCATAGAAAGCTAGTCGTGAAGGTCAAGGTGCATGATCCAAACGCAGTTCCTAGCTCAAAAACGTCTTCAGATGATCAGTGCACAAGAGTATTACACTGCTGGACAGCTTACAGTCTCTACCGCATGGAAATAGTCTGTCCTTTCACCCTCAATAGGATCCCAGCCTTGTACCGCGCCAACCAATCTGATCAAGTAGTCCGTATCTTACAAGTATGCTCTGTCCTGGACCACAGCGCCATTGCCAGTGACGTACAAGCAACCATTGAATGTGAAATTTAGAAGCCGCCATTGCCAAGGAATCATCTAATTCACCGAGATACCTAGTTCAAATCGCTAGGCTTTGCGCACAGTGACTTTATGGCGGCAAGGTCTTCCTCCATCCAGGCGAACTCCGTCTCATCTTCCGGCTCGTCGACACGAGCAAATCTGTCTCCGTCGACAAGCGTATCATAGACTTCGCCATTGCACCATGTGCAGAAAACGTGGAAACCGGCCGTGCCAAGCTCCTTCCCGCACGTGCACGGGTTTGCCTATTGTTCAGATCGTCAGTCGCACGCCCATACCTGAACAAGGAAGCAATGCAGCTTACGAGCCTGTCCCTACTGAACCCGTTTATGAACCATTTGTTCGGCGGGAGTGTGTACATCTTCTTGCCGGCCTCGCCATTCTTCCGCTCAGCAAGCTGGCACGGGCGGCAGACCCAGCGGTCGAGAAATCGGAATTTGGCGGTGCAGGTGCAGAGATGGCCCTTGCATTTTACATCAAGGGGAGTACAGCTATCGCATGTGTACTGCTTCCTGGCTTCCATGTCGGGCTTTAGGCGCCGCTCGTTGCAGCGGAAGGCCGCGCCATTGGCATCGTGCTCGTATTGCGCCAGAGTCGATTCGGCTGTCACCTCATCGTCATCGTCATCATCGTTGTCGGTATTGGCTGCGCTGGTAAAGCCATCAGGGTTCGGTGTACCGTAGTTGGCTCGATAGAGGATGTGGAACCGACATTCCTTTGTCTTTGTGTTACTACTGGCGGGCTACATTGAACGGAATTTTGAAACGCAAAGGGCTTTGTGCTTACGTTGCAGACCTTTACACCACAGCTTTGGCACAGCTTGCCCTCTGCGCCCTGGCATTGCAGGTTTTCGGGATGCTTTATGTAATGGCCCCGTGCCTGCTTTCGGTTGAGAACGGCCTTGCCATCACAGATCGTATACTGCGCGATGACACGGAAGTTGCTCATATCCTCGGCAAGATGCTGGTGGACGTGCTTTGAGGTGCGAGAGAGATTTAGCAAGTCCTTGGTGGTAAGGTGTGATGCGATGGACGTCACGATAGGGTATTCGGTAAGTAACGCGGCTAACTTGGGATAGGAATGAGGTTGCGGATTGTTGTCCGAAGACATGTTGATGGTGGTACTTGTATCCGACTGGGCGTATACGGTGAGGTTGGTTTTGATGTCGAAGTTGTAGATAACGGTTGAAACTGCGCGAAAGGTGCGATGGAGCGATCATGTTTCTGGAAGGTCAAGGGAACTGAGGAGAATTATACTGGCGACACATGGGGGAATCAGACCAAGCTTGTGACAGCCTGTGAAGCAACGGGAATAGCGTAACCCATGACAACAACAGCGCGTGATACGACTTCACCTGTATTGGGAGAAGGGTGTGTTACCGAATTATCATACACATTATGCAAGCGCTCCGCTCATTTCACTTAGCACCGCTTTCTGGCGCTGCGCGCTCATCCGCTCGAATCTGTCCACGGTCATCACAAAGGTGCCGCGTCCACCGGTCAACGACCGCAAGTGCTTGAGATACCCAATCATCTCCTTCAATGGTACACGCGCGGTAATCTGGCGTTGCTTGCCCGCTCCAGCGCCAAAATCATGGTATGCATGATCGCCTGACATATTTCCTTCGAAAGGATCAGGCGGCGCGTATATGTTCTTGGGATTGACGATTCCAAACTCTTCCGCGCCCGAGGAGCTAGAGCCATTTGACTCGAAGTCCTCAACAGCTGTATCCCCGTCGAGCGAGAGTACTTGGCCGCCTCTTGCAGAACTGATGTCCTGGACCACACTTCCCAAGTCGCCTTCGGGAACGGCAATCGTTACCATCATTACCGGCTCCATAAGCACGGAACCTCCATCCGCCGAAGCTGCTTTGAGCGCCGCTTGAACGGCTTGGCGGGCTGCAACGGACAACGCCGCCGGTGTTGTGTCCGCGAAGACATCTCTGGTATGGTCAAAGGAGATGTTAACTTGAGCGGAATGAATAGGATAACGGTGAGCTGGCCCACGCGCTAGCGCTGCCGATACGCCGCTGGTCAAAGCTGCGACGACTGCTGTAAACGGCAGGGTCGCAGGGAGCGAGGGCTGCTCCGAAGAGACTGGCAATCCAGACTTGGTCAAAGTGGGATGATGTATGATCAACTGATTGGTGTCCAACTGCACGATAGTCTCGTTTGGATGATCGCTCGTCTCTGAGGCGGGCACATCTGCGGGCGAGACGGTGGCAGTACAGGATGCATGGGATGGTTTGCCCGCCACTTCCCGGTTCACCAGCTCGGTATGTGGCGGAGTGGCTGAGAGTATTGCTTCGCGATAGCTGATCTCAATAGCTCCCGTTGCAGCCTTGGCCTTGAAGTCGTTGATGAGCCTGTCCCGAGCAATCTCCAGATGAAGCTCACCCATGCCAGCCAGGTGTGTCTGGCCACTTTCTGGGTCGAGCGACACATTCAAGCTAGGGTCTTCTCGCAATAGGATAGCTAGCGTCTCTGATAGATGCTTTTCCTCGGCAAGACTGTTTGGTTCCACACTGGTAAAGAAGACTGGTGGTGGGACGTTGATAGGTCGAAGCTGAAGACTATTGATGGGCGCCGGCGGTCCGACCTTCGGGTTAACTCCAGTGTAGGAGATCAGTGTATCGCCTGTCCTGGCGTGCTTCAGTCCAACGATGACACCAATCTGGCCGGCAGGTATAGCAGATATCTCAACAGCATCGGAGGCGTACATCTTCAGCAACCGGGGCGCCCTTTCAGTGACATGGAGGTTCGTGTTGTACAAAGCTGCGTTGCGCGCAAGGGATCCCGAGTATACTCTGACATATACAAGGACCCCTCGACGGGCATCATTGACGACTTTGAACGCGAGAGCACATGCCTCGAGATTCTGCAGCATGACAGTGTTCTTATCAGGCCGACCTGCGACAGCCTTCTTGCCCTTGGCTGGAGTTTCAGCGACGTCTTGCGCAAGTGCGATTTTGCCTGAGAGAAGATCTTTGAGCCCACCATGGCAAGATCCGACATGCACTTCAGGGTCCGGACGCTCCTCCGGTGACGGCAAGAGATCTACTACAGCATCAAGAAGGGGCTGCACGCCGATGTTACGAAAACTGGCTCCCGCAAAGACTGGTACAATCCTCTGCGGATACTGTAGCACGCACTTGCGGAGGGACTCTGTGATGTCCGATGCAGGGATGGCTAGGTGTTCTTCGCCGTATTCAAGGAACTTCTCCACCATTTGCTCATCATGCTCACTCAGAAGCTCGACTAGGGCAATCCTGGCCTTCTTGATCTCCCCTACCAGCTTTGGGTTCTCTGCTGAGAGTTCTCTCTTAGAGAGAACCTGCACAGTCTTACCATCACCGCCGTCCTGCCACCGCAAAGCCCTTAGCCCGATGGCGTCACCTACACCAACAAGCTTGCCGTTTCCGTCTTTCCACCAAGGAACTTGACAAACAGCAGGCCAGCAATGCAGGCGGACGCCGATCTCCCTCACTGTGCGACCGAAAGCTGCGCCATCGCGGTCGAGCTTGTTGACATAGATGATCCTCGGTATTTGATAGTGGTTAGCCTGTGTCCAGACCTTCTCTGTCTGCGCTTCTACACCGGCAACTCCGTCAAGGATGCACACGGCGCCATCCAGGATCCGGAGCGAGCGCACAACCTCAAAAGTGAAGTCCGCATGGCCTGGAGTGTCAATCAAATTTATGTTGTGCGGTACTGATGACCTTGGTAGAGATACAGGCTCTACAGGATTGTTGAATTTCCTTGTTTGATTCGAGGCCGGCTGCTGGACCGGTTGTTCTACTGGCGGAGGCCAATGGAAGGTGATGGCTGCTGACTGTATTGTAATGCCACGTGCCCTCTCTGCGGGTAGGAAGTCCGTAACAGTAGACCCTTCGTCGACGTCTTCGAAATGAGGTTAGTGGACTGGAAGGGAAGAAGGAAACTAAGCTTAGGAAACGAGTGACTTTCAGCACAGGCAACTGTGGACAGAAATGATACCCATGGTGCGCAAGAAGAGACAGTAGGACATCGTGAGAAGCTATCAAGTTGGAAAGCTACGCTTACCTCCTATTCTGCGGGTGTATCCACTGTAGTAGAGCATACGCTCCGTGGTGGTAGTTTTGCCCTGGATGAGATGAGACAGAGGCCATGTAAAGACACTAGTTTTACTCACGGCATCTATATGCGCTATAATGCCGATATTGCGAGTTCTCGATAGGTCTCCTTGCGAAGGAGGGACCCCGGTTCCAGGGACATTGTTGAGGCGTGCGGAAACGGATATCGACCGTCTACCGGCTGCTACGTGGAACCGTAGATGACAGGCTCGCCATGCCAATCCAACTCGCATCCCCGACGTCTCTCAGATGTGGAAATAATGGCGGCGATGTTTGAAAAGCTTGAGGCATCTGAAGTCTGAAAGATGGATCTTCGGAGCTTGCCCAAAGAGGAAATCGTGATGTTTAGCGAACGCGGACGGTTCAAGCTGCCCTCTCAGTTGCAAGCAACCATCTACTCAGCATGACCGCCAGCGTCCAGTCTACTAACAGTCTACTTCGGTCTCCATAAAGCCGTACACAAATTGAGCGAACGGGATGGATTATTCAGCTGTAGAGCACCAGGATGGCTCATCGCCCTGGGCGACCTCCCCTCAGCGCAACCGACCGAGCTATGGTCCGCGAACGAGCGATATACCACCGTCTCCGCTTCCCCCTCAGTCGCCGTACTTGGAGACCGATCCTAGGCAAGAGCGCGAAGCCCTGTCAGAAAGCGGCACGACGGCAGGCGCGGGAGAGAACGGCGACGCGGAGCACAGGCAGCGAGAGTCTGCCGCTCAAAGCAACCAGCCAGACTCTCCCCTGCAGCAGCAGTACAACCAGCAACAATACCAACAACAACAATCACCATACGGCCCAGACAGCCACCGTCATGAGCCGCAGCGCTACCACCACCCCCAACGGCCGCGCCAGAACATCCCACAGTACCGGCTGTCAGCCAAAGTCACCGGCCTGGAGCGGACAGGGCGCAAGGACCCGATCCTGAGATTTGATGTATATGTACGGCACCTGAACATCGCGTCGATGAAGTACATGATACTGAGAAACTCATCCACTAAACAGACTAACCTCCCCAAATTCCGAACCACCCAATTCCGTGACGTCAGGCGGCTACACTCCGAGTTCGTCAAGCTCGCCGACCACCTCATATCTGCAAATCCGGAAGCCTTTGTGCCTGCTGTACCGCCGCCGGTGACTTCGGCGGGTGTCGGGACCGACGAGGATGAGGCCAGAGTGAAGGCGGCGATGCAGCGCTGGTTGAACAATGTCTGCGGAAATGAAGTCCTGATGCGAGACGAGGAGATGGTCTTCTTCGTCGAGAGTGATTTCGGATACAGCCCTGTGGTGAGACGCAAGCAGCCGGCAACGGGCGTACGGCGGAAGGTCATCAAGCAGTTTGCGCCGCCGCCAGACGACACTCCAGAGTTACAGGAAGCTCGGCCCATCGTCAAGCGCTTCTACCTGGGCACAATGGAGGCAGGGCAGAAGGTGGACAAGGTTGTGAAGGCTAGGAGAGGTCCAGCAACACATCCCTCAAACATGAGCGCCCTCAGCTAATCTGGCCGCAGGTCTCGGCCTCGCCGAATCCGACTTGGGCGTCAAACTTGCTACCATGCATGCCCAAGAAACGCACCCCGGCCTCAGCAACGCATACCGCAAGCTCGGCAAGGCGATCCAAGCAACCGGCGACTACCACGCGGCGCAAGGCACCGCCGAAGCCACCACCCTCGGCGACCCCCTCCAATACCACTCCTCCGACGCCTTCATCGTCAAAGAGACCCTCACAAACCGGCACATACTCCTCCGCGAGCTGCTACAAGCCCAGTCCGCGACGCGCGCCAAACTCTCCGCGGCCGACAGGCTAAAAGCCTCCTCCTCCGTCAAGCACGATAAAGTCAACGAAGCCATCTCCGCCCTCGACGAAGCAAAGTCCCACGAAACATACTTGAAGCAGAAAGTCGAGCGCGTTACCTCCAACCTCGTCCAGGAGCGCAGGAAGTGGTTCGCCAGAACCTCCGCCGACCTGCGCAACGCCATCCGCGAATACGTTGTTCGCGAGATCGAGGCCGAGCGCCGCACTCTCGCTATCTTGGAGAGTGTACGACCGGATATCCGCGCCATCGACGCGAGCGGTGGTCTGTCGAGGCTGGGACGGGAGGCGCATCCGGCGCAGCGGCGTGCCAGCCTCGCGAGTTCACAGGGGCCGAAGGGTGATGCGTGGAGTGGGGTGCCGAGGCGGCCGGATGGGCTAAATAGGAGTATCAGCGGGAGCTTTGTGGCTCCGACGCTGCCGGAGGAGGAAGAAGGGGAGGTGGATGGTGGCGGGAAGGGGAGGAAGAGGGCGGTTAGTGGGGCGGGGAGTTTAACCGGGGTGGCGGAAGAGGATGATGATAGGGTAGATGCCAGGAATGCGGCGTCGAGGTTGGCTACGACCACTTTCTAGGATACGTAGTGGGCTGATTGAGCGGGTGGGTACACTGAGCCATGTTTCTTCATGGCTGGCGGAATGACGGGATCATGAAGCAGCACTTAGCGAGCACCAGACTTGAAATCGAGAGCCATGGTGACTGTATCAATTCGTTCTATCAAAGCATCCAAGGCTGTGCTGTAGGACTTATCGCCTTTCAATCCATGCTTTGCGTACCCCGCTATCCGATGCAATCATGTTGAGTTATTTAGAGCCCGCCTTGGATAGCGAACGAAGACAGGATGAGGACCAGGGTGCAGATGAAGGCCCAGACGAACGGTATCCACGTCGACATCCTGAAATAGCCGGCATTATACACGCCGCCCAGCCTAGCATTCGTTAGCACCTGTGCTGATCCAACCGAACCTGAGATGCACGCACAGCCCTCCGACAACACTGCCAGCAACAACTGCCTCAATGCCCCCAACAACAGCATAGATAATCGGCACGATCCATATGATCTTCCAGCTCCTCCATTGCATGGCGACGGCGTATCCGCTCGTTGCGAGATGTACGGCGCCGAAGAAGATGAGAGTCCAGGTGAGGGTGAAGCGCCAGATGTCGTAGGCGTAGTAGAGGTAGTTGGCCTGATCGCCTCCGACTGGGAAGGGCCAGTAGAGGGAGGGAAATAAGGGCCTTACATAGTCGGCAGGGGCGGGATCCGTGAGACGGAGGTCGAAGAAGCTGGGATGGACGTGTCAATTGGCATTCGGGAAGTACGAGATTTGTCTGACTGACCTCATCGAGCGCTCTGCGGCATCCCAGGGGCTGCGCAATGGCTTCGCTATCAGAAGTCCAATGTTTGACGTTCTGATACTGCCAAAACACCAGCGCACAGACCACCGTCTCTATCACGAACCGAGGCATGGACAACACGCTGCGCATCATCCCGCAATCCACCATGTAACAGCAATCTAGCTCTAAGTCTGCGAACCGTAACGATGCCCGCCGACAGGCTCCTTGGAACCTTGCTACAGTCTCTACAGACCTATACAGACCAGCAGGACACGCCTAGGTAAATACTCAAGCACTGGAATGGACAACAACATGCTAAGCCGAACAGGCTTCTCGCGACAGCCGCGTCACTCCTTACTACTCTCACAAACCCCTCAATGTCACCTTGCTCACGACACAGCTATTAACTGCGCCTGCTATATGGGACCGACCGGACGGGCTACGAACATGTCTCCGCTTCATGGGCGTCTTCCACTCCGCCGGCCTTACCATCCTAAATCACGAGGTCGCGAAGCTCAGTGGAGAAGCACAACCTGCCTTACCAGGACAAATACATGTTAGGGCGCCACTGTCACCGGAGGAGTGGGTCAGAGCAATCGTCAAAGGCGCCGACGAGCGCTCTCAGAGATGGAAACACATGACGGTCCTTGGAGGCCTGCTGCTGGGATTGCAGAGCCAAGAAGAGCCAGGACTATTCAAGAGCATACACGCGAAGCTGGAGGAGGGCTTGGTACAAGCGACGAATCTTGCATTGGATGAAGCCAGGAATGGGGACGAACTTGGGGCTCACTGCGTCGCCTTGGTGCTGAATCACACGTTCCCAGTCCTTTCGGACCATGTGCGCGCGCAGCTAGACTACGACCGCCTCTTACCGGTCCTGATCGGAACGGCGTTCTTCTCTTCCGAAGGCTTCCAGTCGGGATATTTCCTCGGAGTCGTCGACCTGGACGTTGTGCACATGTCTGGAGGGAAGCTCAACTGGCCGCCTCATGCGGCATCCTACCAACAAATCCAGAGGATCCTATCGCGGCCTTTGGTGTCGTCTATGGGCCCCCTTTCGAGGCTGACGTCGCACGCCGTGGAAAACGTCAAGGATCCCTGGTTGATCCAGACTCTGATGGATGACCTTGCCGGCTTTGCCAGGGCTTTAACAACCCAGTGGCGGGTCAACAAGCTATCTGAGGTGGACGCGTCTGAAGAGGACAGGGTCCTGCACAACGAAGCGCGGGACAAGGCCTTGCCCTCATTATGGAAGCTCCTCAAGACCGCCCTCTTCGCAATAGTGATCATCCTCCGCAGCGCAATGGGACGCGTCCTCGGAGACCCCTTCTCGCATCCGACGGGGTCGCGCCCATCATCGTCACGCAAGCGCTGCACACCTTACGCAACCTTTACTTCATCTCCTCCCGCCTCGGCGCCAGCTCCTTCTCACAATACACCTTCGTCTACCTAACCGCCCTCGACATCCTAACCCAATACCCCGCCCAAGCCGACGCCTTCCTCCAAGCCATCCGGCCCACCCAGCTAGGCCACATCCCCACGCACCCCCTCGACCGCTGCCTGGACCTCTACTTCCTCAACACCGCCGAGCACTTCACCCTCATCCTCTCCCCGCAAACAACCGAATCCCTCCTCCTCGCAGCAGCGACGCCCTACCTCTCCGCCGCCGACAACGGCACCCTCCTTCCCATCTTCGAGGCCGCGCACAGCGTCGTGCTCGCCGTGCTCTGCGCGCCGCAGAACACGGAGCTGGCAGCCAGATACCTGCCCTTCTACGTCGACACGCTGTTCGCTGTCTTCCCGCATAACCTGTCGCCGCGCCAGTTTCGGCTGGCGTTTAAGACGCTCCTGAGGATCACGGCACCGCCTTCGGAACTTGCGGCCGCGCAGCCGGATATCTCGGGGACGCTGCTGGAGTTGGTAAGGTGTCGCGCTTTGCAGGCGTCGTCGGCGCCGCTTAAGTTGGACACGCCTACAGCGACTGCGGGTGCTGGGTCGGTGGATGAGGCACCGCAGCCACCGCTCTCGGAGCAGGCGGTTCTGACGCTTACACTACTGGACGCGCTGCCCTTCCTTCCCCTGACGCGCTCGACGAGTGGCTCCCGCTCTCCGCTGAGCTGGTGAACGCGATAGCGGATGAGGAGATGCGAAGGGTGTGTCGGACACGCTTCTGGGAGGTCATGGTTGGCGGCGAGATGGGGTCGGAGAGCGCGCTGAGGTGTGTGGCATGGTGGGGAAGTAGAGGCGGGCGGGAAATGGTGGAAGGCGGGCGAGGGAAAGGCGATGGAGAAGAGGTGATGATGAGTGGGGCGCTGCCTGGTGGAGCCAGAGAGAGCAAGCTCTGAGCAGGTGATGGGTGAGCGGCTTTCTAGGGGGTTCCTAGCCGGGCTGGCCTCTGGAGCTGTGTCGCGGGGCCGGGCGACTGCACGCCGGGATCGCGAGTGCCTTGCCCTCGACATGTCGGTGGTTGTAGGCACTTGATGACCGCGAGACCAACCGTGGCCCGTCTCCGCCACGTTCTGGCTCTGTGGACGACGCTTCCAGGCGATGGAGACTGGGAGGTCGGAATGCGGTACGCAATTCGATCGGCCTGCGCGACTTAAAGTGCCCCGTAATATTGTCGATTGGTTATGGCGACACCAAATCCGCATGCGACATGAGCTCCGTGACTTGAACAAGAGCTGCGGGGGTAACGCGGGGGACCAAAGCGTACTTCCTACTTTTCACAAGGATGCAGACGCAATTCGACGAGGGATGTAAGATCCGGTGTAGATCGGACGGGCTGCTTGTAGCTGCCCGCTCGGGAATGTATTTGTGAAAAACGATACGGAGAAGTAGGTCCACGGACGCGAGGCGATGGTGTGAATAGACAGACGCATTGACGGCTACATTACTCGAAGTAATTCAGCACTCTGAATCGCAAGCATCGATATGGATAGCATTGATTCTCTTGCTTGCTAGATACACCATGTGCGCAAGCACATAAACTTCCCTGCAGCGTCCACGCCGCTCTTGACCCTTGATCATCTACATCCACCGCTACCACCTGACTCCTCCACCACACCAATCCGACACGTCCAAGCCGACACTCCTCCTCTACCGAGTCTAAACAATAGCATCGGGCCTCTCAACCCTCCGCTTCGCCGTCCCGATGCCCGCAACGCCAGCTTCCTGATTTGCCCCCAACCACGGCTTCTTCGC
Source organism: Coniosporium tulheliwenetii (assembly GCA_030247845.1). Taxonomy (NCBI): domain Eukaryota; kingdom Fungi; phylum Ascomycota; class Dothideomycetes; genus Coniosporium; species Coniosporium tulheliwenetii. The sequence continues at coordinate 127,524 of JAPDRP010000019.1, read as the reverse complement.
CTCCCCAAGCACAGTCTCGCTCATGAAGTATACAAACAAGCCCAGGATAATCAGCACAAACGCAATGGGGTACATCCAATGAACCGACAGCCCAAAGACCTCAGTCCCAATAACCACGCCCCAGAAATTGCCCGTAAGCAAGCTGATGTTGAAGAACGCCGCGCTCGCCAGACGGAACACAAGTGGGGCGAGGGAATAAAACAGCGAGAGAATGAGCGTATACCCAACAAGGTACCCACCCACCTGCCCGTCCCAGACCGCAGCCTGGAACGACCCACGATCGAAGATAGCAGCCTGGACACCAATAATAATCATGCCCCAGAACCCAATCTGGCCCACCACCTCATACATATGCCGTTTACTGACCAAAAACTCCTCAAAGCAGTTGCTAAGTCCATAGAACGTTGCTCCGAGCAAAATGAACAAGTCGCCTTTAAGCTGGTTGGCGGCTTCGCCGCCGTTGGAGCCCGTGATGTGGTCCGAGGCGAGCAGGATGCCCATGCCGGCGCAGCAGACGAGGATCCCGAGATACTGCGTCAGGTGGTAGCGCACTTTGAGGAAGATGAGGGAGATGGCGACGACGATTACGATGGCCCAGAAGTTGATGAGTTGGGCGGAGAGGATGGTGGTGTAGCGGTAGCCGAGGACGAAGAAGTAGTTTCCTTCGACGTCGAGGAAGGAGAGGATGAAGTCTATGGGCGAGGGCGGTTAGTATGGCTGATATTCGGATGGACACAAGCGGGATTGGCTAGAGAGGGGAGATGGAGCTTACATTTCCAGCCGTCTTTATACAGCAGTTGCACCCATTTCTTGAAGCCATAACGATAGATGGTGATGCTCGTGTAGACGAGGTTCAGAAGAATGTAGTTAAAGAGAGTCTGAAAAGCGGGGATGCTGGTCCCTTTGCCGGCCAGCAGGCCAGAGAAAGTGTTGGTGCTTGTGATACATAGAGCGAGGATTTGCCTGCACCACAAATAGTATTAGCATTCGTGTCTTCAGGATGCGTGCTCCATGCAGTTAGAAGTCGAGAGGGACGTTATTGTCGCGCTTGAGCAGCTCCCATCTCGTCGGGAGGAACCGGGGATAGTTTTAGGGAATGCGCCAGGGTTTGGTGCATCCCCAAAGGCCAATCCTCTCGTCCTCACGAGACAAAGCTCTCGACGGTACGCCTAATCTCAGCTCCCGGGTTTCGCGAATCCCGAAGACAACGTTTCGACTACGAGCGCAGCCAACACCTAGGCCCACCCCTCCTCCAAAGAAAACCCAAATCCCACTCACCCAAGCACAAGCACGATCCAGAAATCCCTCGTCTTAATGTACGAAAACCAAGTCCTCTTCGGCCTCCCACCGCCTTCAATCACCGCCTGCGGCTCCTGCGTCCCCATACCCCCATACCCATTCTGCAACAGCTCCGGCGCTCCATGCGCAACCGACGTCGCATTTCCAGCGGCGCCGATCTCGTCGCCACGGGAGGCCGCGAAGCTGTGGCGGATATGGGGCGTGGTGTCGACCTCGATGGGCGCGACGGCGGCGGTTTTGGCAGGGAACGGGTGGGCGCTGGTGGATGCCATTGTCGAATATCGATTCGATGTCGTTGTCGTTTACGCCTTTTTATGGGTTTCTTCTATGACGCGCTGTATCACCAGCTAATGCTACACCGGTTGGAGCTTTTCGTGTGTCAAGTGAGCGCAAAACTCCAGAAGTCGCTCACTTTAGCCGTCGTCGGTGGTGACCGCGGGAGTTGGTTGCAGAAGGAAGGAAGCTGCATGGCCCGGGGAGCACTGCATCCTTATCCCGCCATTAGTGGCCATCTCGAACTTTTCACGCTTGGCAGAATTTTCGCGCGTGGTGGTTGGTGCTGGTGGTGGGCTAAATCGCCGGAAGGAAGCGCTTGGGCTGTCTTGGGCTTGGTTCAACGTTCCGTCAGGTCTCGTCTCCAGCAGATCTGGGATGCGCGGGCGGCGCGGAAACGGCACGGTGCAGGAAACATGCAGCTTGCGTGGGTTGGATGGAAGTGTCACGTGGAGTTCTGTGCAGCATCCACGGATATTATCGTTCGGTCGAATGCGCGAGAGAAACGGCAGGCAACCGTAAACCGGCACTTGCCCATGGAGCCGAGCAAGTCGCACACTTACCATATCGCCTGGAAGCACGGATGGCGGTGATCTAACGGCGCTCACGTTTGGTACTCGACTTGACTAGCAACTTGCGTTATCCTGATAGCTTGTCGGACGAACTTTAGAGTACCGTATGGAGAATACACTACCGTACTCTATTCATAGTCTTTTCGTCATCCCGCGCGCATGGGAGCATCCGTGCCGTCTCTTCGGAGAATATTTACAATATTCGCAAAGCGGGAATTCTGTTAACTTGGTCATTGTTGTCGGGTGCGGCTGAACGAGGATCCTGTTCCTGAATTGTTCCTGAAAATCTCGAAAATCTGAAACACTCCAAGCAAGGGTGAGTGTCGTGTTTCGAAGTCGTCTATCTAGGTGTGATATCGCAGCCGGTTGAGTTGGTGCTATCTACTCAAACCACTATTAAAGCAATCCATGTATGCCCAATTCGTACAGGAGAAACTGAGCTGACATAATGTAGCTGGAGCCTAGGGTGTACATGCCAATCGTGAAGAAAATGCGCGGGGAGATGTCGTGATACAAAGGAGATGGACGAGCCGGTCCGTATCTGTGTACTGGCAGAGCTGCGCCATAGAGCCCGCCTTTTTTCTTTCATTAAAGTCTAGTGTCTATGACAGCTTAGAAAGCCGCGACCGCCGAGTTCCGTTTTCCGAACCAGCTCCTGCTCCTCTTCCGCTCCGGTGTAGGGACGGGCTCAACAGGTGCGGTCACCGATACGATCGGGACTGGCGCGAAAGAAGCTGAGACAGTCGGCGCCTGGGTTGTTGCCGCAGGGAGGCCATATGTCGCGAGTGGCTCCGCATAGCCGTGATTTTCTCGGGACGGTCGTATTTCCAGAACGTCTACCAGCGTTATCAGTGAAACCTACTTGTCGCGTCAGGGAAAAGATGGCATTACCGGATGATGTTGTGCCGGAACCGCTGGAGCTGGTCTTGGTGGATCCTGACGAACTATGTGCGACTGGGTAGTCATCTATCAAAGGCGTTAGCGCGAAAGCCCTAGGATTCGGGACCAGTGGCTGTCATATGGCATACCCTCACGCTCGGTGAAAGGTGTCGAAAGCGGACTCCGCTTCATTGCCGATGACGATGCGGTAGAGTGGTTGAAATAGTGCATCTGCTTCTTCGCAGCGCCGCCATGCGCCATGTAGCCACTTTGAGCAAGCGACGTAGCGCGAGAGTGCGACGAGGCATGGTAAGACGGGTGCTGCTCCTGGCGATGCATGACAGACTCGATAGACAGATCGCTGGCGCTGTTCTTGCTCGCGTACGTCAGCGGTCGCGAGTTCAGTGTTTGCTCGCTGTTTGTCCGACTCATAGCGCTCCTCCTCTTGTTTTGGGCAATGATTCGGGCCTTGTTCTCTGCAGAGTTCCAGTTGGAGGGGGCTCCCGCCATGGCGTCCTGAGCGGCGTGTGTAGGAACGTGTTTGTATGGCACCGGCTTTGCGGCCTCCGCTTGCGATGCAGACCTTTTGTGCTGATCTGCCGCCGCTTTGGCGTTTTTCATCCTCTTGAAGAAAGACATTGCTGTGTATTATGGGTGTAAAGCTGCTGGAAGGTCAAAATCGAAGACAAATGTGTAAAGACGACACTGTCCGATCACCGATGTGCTGTGACGACAGTCCTTGAGCGAGGGAAAGTGGATGAGCTCGTTATGTGGAGATTGTTGTTGACAGCTGAGGGGTTTTCTAATCCTTTATACCAATCCGCCTTTCTGATTTGAACTTGAGATTGAAACGGCCAAAAGAACGTATGCGAGCGGTGGAGTGGATAAGGTCGCGATAAGTTCAGTGCTGGCTGAACGTCCACAGGCGGAGGTTTGTCTTACACAACGACTGTTCTCAAGCAGGTCTTGGATTTGGCCAATGGGGGTTGGTTGTTGAAATGGTGATGGTTAGGACTATCAAACAAACGAGAGTCTGGGTGAGTAAGCGGGGAATAAAAAGCTGGGTACAAGTCTTGGAAGAAATGATGTGGAATACGGGCTGGCGGCACCCCCTCTTATTATGTACCTTACGGAGTACTTGTACCTGGCCAGCCCACGGCCTTATCCATGGCAGCTCGTGGCGGATCGAGGGGATCGTCGCCTGCACCGTGTGTCGCCGCTATTGTTGGACGCAGCGATAAAGAGTCTGTCGAGCGATTCCATGGACTTGTCGCAGCCCCGACGCTGGTCAGACCGTCTGCGCAAGGTTCTGTCAAGCCGCCGGCCGCTGCGGTACCATTAGCCGTGACAGACTACCTACCAGCCGTTCTCCTTCATCAGGGTTTAGAAACTAAGGTATCTTAGCCCAGATGGCGGACCTGGCGGGAGCGAGTTCAACGACTTGGCTGATCCCCGTTGGCCATGAGCACGGCCCTGACTAAACCTTGAAGAGCCTGGCCTGCCACGAAGTCAGCTACTTTGAGCCACCCCGGTTCGTACACCCTGGTTGGCGTGCCCCCTTCGAGACTGAGACGTGGTGGCTTTCCTGGGTCGTCCCTTGCACGAAACGTTAATGGGCGCCACCTCCGGGAAGTTGTCTCAAGCGAAGAGATCGTCCCTGGTCGATGGAGTTTGACATGCCGCAATAATGCGAATCATCATCCGTTGCCATGCCATGTTTCTAAGAGTAAATTTGTCACTGTACCTGCAATCTTACGCTATGGAAATAAATGTTACGAGACAGGTACGCAGTGACTACAGCGTATTCTGGCCCTGGCGCATTGTCATATCGAGTAAGCATGGTATTAATCTTCCGCAGTTCTTTGATGGAGAGTCCGGCATCTCGGTAAATGATCTTATCGGACTGCATCACGCAATGCTGGTCTCCCTGGTCCCACCACAGACGTTCGCGGAACTACCTGGGATTGGGAGGCCGTCAAGGCATGAGCAATGCGTTCCAGGCAGCCCAAGCAGGTGGCAGAAATCGCCGGGCCTCAACAACTTCACCACGTTTACTAAGATCTTTACCATGACCATTCCACCATCGTTTTATGGCTACAACAGGCTTGCGAGGCTCTTTGCGCCTCCTTTCGCCCAAGCGAATAACCGTCCACACTATCATATTTGTCGATGAAGAGCGTCATTGATGGTCAACGCAGTGCCGCACCCCTTCCAAAGGTCGTGGTTTTCAAGTCTGGCGATATCTGTCATCCGGGTGCAGTCTTCTGGAGCTATTGCCTGCGGTCGGGAAGATGGCCCAATGGTGAGAGACTTCTCGTTCATGATAAATATCGGCTTTTGTGGTTCGGCACGAGAACAGAAACCTGGTCCCGCTCTTGTGGCTTGTAGCTCCAGATAGAGCAGCTCTCGCTGACTGACTTGGCAGTGAGCGAGCACCTGTGGCAGTCAAAAATTCGGGCCGTCTCCTCTTACTAGACGTTTCGCTCTTGGGTTGTCCGTCATGAACCTGGTCTATGCTTCTGTTTCAAGGCTACCTTAGCTGAGGATCACGCACTTCCAGCGACGTAGCGGGATCTAGTCTTCGGGCACTATCCAGGGAGAAGCCGCAATTCAAGCCGCCTGCGATATGAAGGAAACTATGAGAGTCACCAGCGCCCCGAGACAGACCGGCTGCTCAGCTTGCTTTCGCGACTGCGTGCTCATCGACGAGAAATCGTGGAAACCGTCGCTCAACTCTGGTTCAATAGTGGCTACCGTACTAAAGAACGATGGCCGCGCCCGGAGCGTCTCAGCTTGACAAGGATGAACTTCAAAGTCTTGATCATCATCGGAGAAAATGGGAGATGAAGCTAGGCGTTGCTTCAGCTGCCATGATTGCTGGTGTTGACTTGTGTCGTGTGCATCTTACCTACGCCGATAGATTGGCTTCTAACAATAAACAGGTGTTAGAAAGGACGTCGCAAAGCCAGTCATCGAGAAGCGAGCAAGGATCGGGCATCGGCGTCCTCTTCTAATGACTGATTGCGAGAGGTGTAGAGAGCTCGTTCATCAAGCAACAGAATGAGGTTGTAGTGTACTCAAGTGTAGGTGGCCTTAAGGCTGTCTCGAGGAATGCGGGAGGCGGATGATCTTCACACGCCCGACATCGCCAGCAGCCGGTCCCGTTTTGGGATCCGGATTGCATCATACGTAGCCGCTTGTCACTTTTAGCACCGCGTCATCGGCATCTGGAGTGATTTCTCTCGCGATTTGAGAACTTTGAGCGTTTTACACGGCTGTCCATGTCTGTCACTGGCAAACTGAGCCGCGCACGAAATCTGGTCTTGTGAATTGCCCGTCTGAACTTCATTATCGATAGAGAGCGACTTGAAACGCTACCTCACACACTACCCGTAGCTCGGCGCTAGAACGCCCTGACACCGGCCGCGGCACATCCTGCTGCAAAACACGAACAGACGCGCGACCCAGCCGGCCACAGGATCCCATCCAGCGGCAGGCATCACTACATCATACCCTACGCCAAACATCGCGCAGCAGCCTCTCCATCAGAGAGCGCCCTGCACAAGCGCCGTGTGCCCTGAGCCCGCGCATTCATTCCTTCCGCCTGTCGTCGCCTTGCTTGCGCCATCCCAACACCAGCGACCGAGTCCCGAATTAGAACGCAGCCAGCCAAGCTTCCGCCTTTGCGCACACCAAGACCCTGCGATCTCACCCTCCCGCACATCTCACTCCGAAGGGTCTCGGTACCCACGCCGGAGTGACGGGAGTGCGCAGCAGCTTGATTATGGCCCTGGCCGCTCCGCCGGCAAACGATCGCAAGCGCGTAAAGGTCTATGAGCTGAAGAGCAACGACTGGTTCGACAGAGGCACAGGCTTCTGCGTCGGATCCATCGTCAACGTCAGTCATACTCCCGCATTCCAGCTTCCATACGCACACCCTCCCTCTGTCCACCACCCTACACTTGCGCGCTCGGCCAGACTGCCGGCGCAATACATGCGCATCAGCTAACCGCTTGCGCGTCAACAGGACGAAGCGCGAATATGCGTTCAATCCGAAGATGAACCCGATCGCACATTGCTCGAGACGAAAATATCGAAGGATGATGGATACCAGAAGCAGCAAGGTACTCAGCACTCTAGCAGGTCTTTGGGCGGGATGCTGACGGTTTGGCGTAGACACTCTCATCGTATGGACGGAACAAAATGGAACCGACATGGCCCTCAGTTTTCAAGAGCCGGAAGGTTGTGGTGCCATATGGTGAGTGGATAATGTCGAGAGACACGCTGTGGATAACATACTGAGCGATGTTAGGGAGTTCGTCAGTGATGTACAGCAGCGTCTTGGAGCGGCAGGACCGGGGGGACCAGGTGCGGCTTCCCTTATATACTCGCGTCAAGCTTTCCCTACTAACTGCATGATACGCAGACGATGGCATCTCCGACGACGCGATAGACAACCTCAACCCGATAATGCTCCCCCGCCGGAACTTGGCCTACTACCGGACATCGAGAACATGATGCGCGCAGCCAACAGCAGTCCACCAGGCCGAGACGCGCTGGCCAAGTTCATTGTGCGGATGGACTATATCGCCAAGCTGGTTCCGCTTGTCGAGCTGGCAGAGGACCTCGAGAGCCTTTCGGACCTTCATCGTCTCTGTAACATCATGAAGATGCTCATCCTCCTTAACGACACTTCCATCATCGAATACGTTGTGACAGACGAGGTTATCCTAGGGGTCGTAGGTGCTCTGGAATGTAAGACAAAGCACCCAATGCGGAGTGAAATCTTTCCAGAGATGAGACGCTAACCATCAATGACCGCAGACGACCCAGACTTCCCCAGCCACAAGGCAAACCATCGCCAATACCTCTCCGATGATAGTCGCTTCAAGGAGGTTGTGCCCATAGAAGACCCCAACATAAGAAAGAAAATCCACTATACATACCGGTTGCAGTACCTAAAAGACGTCGTCCTTGCCCGCATACTCGACGATCCCACATTTGGGGTCTTGAACTCATTGATCTTTTTCCACCAAGTCGACATCGTTACGCATCTTCAAGGCAATGCAGCATTTCTGCGGGAGTTATTCGGCATTTTCAGTCCCCAGGTTACGGACGCACAGCGGAAGAAGGATGCGGTCCTGTTCATTCAGCAATGCTGCTCGATTGCGAAAAGCCTCCAGGCAAATGCTCGGACACAACTATACACTAACTTCATATCCGGTGGACTTTTCACTGTGATCACGTTCGCACTGCGCCATCAAGATGCCTCCGTGCGAATAGCGGGTACCGAAATTCTAGTGGCGTTGATCGACTACGATCCGTTGATGATGCGGGGCCATATCTTCAAAGCCATCAACGAGAAGACGAAGCCGTTGACTGACACCCTTATCGAGCTGCTTCTGGTTGAGACCGACCTCGGTGTTAAACATCAGATGGCGGAAGCTATCAGGGTGCTGCTTGATCCGAATGCAAACTCTGCGTCGATGGAGACCCTGGGACGCTCTAACAGCGAATTTCTGGCCAAGATGCGAGGCGCATTGCCCACTGGACCGCAAACGGACAGTTTCATTCAGAACTTCTATGATGAATCGGCAAAGAAGCTCTTCCAGCCCCTTAAAGACCTTGAGGGTCGAGAGTCTAGTATGTATACAATTTATGGATGTGAAGAGCATCACTGACCCGCGTTGTAGTGGAGAATCTGAATATCCAGGAGGTTACGCTGTACTCACATCTTGTTGAGATGCTGTGCTTTTTCATCAAGAACCACGCGTTCAGAAGCAAGTTTTTCATCCTCTCTGAAGGCCTTCATTCGCGAGTAGCGCAACTCATGGCGTGTCCAGAGAAGCACCTTAAACTCAGTGAGTACAGTCATCCTTGACACCCAGGACGAATGCTGACGACTAGGGAAGCTGCACTCAAATACTTCCGCAACTGCATAGGTCTCCAAGACGAATTTCATAATCGGCAGATCATTACGAATCGCCTGTTCGACCCAATCCTCAAGATACTTTTCGAGACCATGCCACGAGATAACCTCCTAAACTCTGTCTGCCTCGAACTTTTCGAGTTCATCAAGCGGGTACAGGCTCCTTCAAACTTGTTGTATAAAGAGCAACGCTGACCCAGACCTAGGAAAACGTCAAAGCTTGTGTCACTCACATTGTTGAGGAATACAGGCCGCAGCTCGAGAGTATCACTTACGTCGACACCTTCCAAGGCCTGATTTTAAAGTACGAGCAATACAAGGACCAGTCATTCCCCACTCAGGATGCAGACCAATCCTTCACAAGCCAGGAAACCGACACACCCAACAGAGGCATAATCAACGGTGGCCAAAGGTGGCAGGGTCTCAAGGATACTGATGCGGAGGAAGAAGCTTACTTCAACGGCTCCGATAACGAAGATGAAGAGGAGGAAAATAGAGCCCCCGATGTCAAGCCTGCAGCAAACGGCGCTTCTCCAGTACGCCCTCTCGTGAATTACCCGGATGATGAAGAGGACGCAATGGAAACGCTGCCGCAACGTACCCCTCCTAAAGAGCCGCATCCAACCGCCGAGCCCCCTGATTCGCCGCAGCGAGAACAGACGCCGGTACCCCAAGCTCCGCCTCCAGAGCGCCTGGCAGAGAAGCGGCGGAGAGAAGAAGACGAGGAAGACGAGCTCGGCAAGCTGTCGACGCTCACGAAACGCCGCAGCTCGTCCGTTAGCAGCGCTGGTAGCACAGCCTCAAGCAACGCGTCTAACACTAGCAACGTCCTGCGCCGGAAAAAGAGCATCAACAGCGGCAAGGATGGGCCGCCTAAGAAAATCGCTATCTCGCTCAGCATGAAGGGCGCAACGAATCATGACAGTGCGGAATAGGCAGGACGGAAAGGGCACACGGCGGCATTGTAAGTAGGTACGGCGTTTCTGCAGTGTAGGAGTGATGGTGTGTCTGGTGTGTCGCTCGGCTTCGTCCACATGGCAGAGCTATCAAATACCTTCTTGTTCTTCCCTTTCTTCTCTCCACATAGTGGCGGTGCCTGTGTAGCGGCACGATACGGGTTGGAGACGACTTCAGTGAGTTGTCGGTGGGTCGGTCTAGAGAACAAGCATCCAAAAGCTGATACCCAAACAAATGGCACTCTCTGCTGCGGACTATACGGGGCTCTTCAAGGGCCTTCGAGGTGACTCTAGCGCCAGTATGTAGCGCAGTGCGCCCTCCCTAGCCATACGAAACATTGAATCTGTGAGGATTGAAGTTCGATCTTTGTTCACCGAGGTGATGAATGTCGGCAGACTCCAGGATCACGAACGTATTGCAGACATGATAGGCATAGAATGGTTACTGTAGCGACTGCTGGCGACTTTCGTCGAGTGCGTTGACGCCACGAGGGGCAGCCAAGGCCCGTAGCGGCGGGAGCCAACGCGGGAAAAGTCCCAACGGGTGTGCGACTCCCCGCTCCACATGCCAAACCTTACTCGTAGCTCGAAAGGGAATGCCCCAAGCATTTTCAGGAATTATGGGGAATCTCTCATACACTCGTCCTCTGCCGTGGTGCAGCATTGTCTCGCCGCAGTCTGACATTGAGCCCGCCTCTCGAGCATCCTCGTGGCCTTGCTAGCTTTGTGTCTGCCAGGGCCTCCTCGACATCGCATTCCTTGAATATTCTTATCCACGCCCAACGGAACTGACAGCCCGCCGAACAACGCACCGCTATGCGCCATGTCCACATTCATTGAGACAGCGGAGACGGCAATTCACACCAGCCATGAAGCTCCGAGCAATGCGGGCCTCGAGAGTCCTGTGGAGAGCAAGACGCAAGATGGACAGGCCAATGGTGTTACCCCACGGCCGTCCTCACGAGGGCTAGAGAGCAAATACAAGCACGTTTTCGCAGTGCACGCTGATCGGAAGACATCCTATCTGAGCGAGGATGCCGATAGGCCACACAATTTTGCGGGCTTCAGGAATCTGATGGCGCTTGTTTTGAGTAAGCTTGATTTGTGAACATAGCATCGAGTGGGAGTCAAGATATAGACTGATATTGCGTACGGCTAGTCGTCTCGAATGTCCGCTTGATGATTGAGAACTTTCGAAAAGTAATGAACACCCCTCAATGCTCAAGGCCTCAGCTGACGGCCCCAGTACGGTGTCTTGATCTGCATCCGATGCCACGACTACAGCCGACAAGACGTGATCTACGGGTCAATTCTATACTTCTCGGTGCCCTGCCACCTATTCGTCGCCTACATCATCGAGCTAGCCGCCGCACAGCAAGCCAAGGGCGCTCTCGCGCGTATGAAGAAAGCAGAGGAAGAGCCCAACACCGCAGACAGTCGAGAGAAGCAACGGCGCAGCTTCCAATCCACCTGGAAGCTGATCGCCCTCGCGCATGGCGTGAATGCGACCCTGAACCTCATCATCGCGACGACGGTCGTCTATTATTACATCCACCATCCTGGGATTGGCACGCTCTGCGAGATGCATGCCATCATCGTCTGGCTCAAGACGTGCTCCTACGCCTTTACGAACCGGGATCTGCGCCATGCGTTGCTCTCGCCGTCTTCCACGGGCGCGCTGCCAGAGCTGTACAAGACCTGTCCGTATCCTCGCAACATCACGCTCAAGAACCTGGCGTACTTCTGGTGGGCGCCGACATTGTGCTACCAGCCAGTATACCCACGCACCGAGAAGATCCGCTGGCCCTTCGTCTTCCGGCGCGTGCTCGAGTTCGTGGGTCTGAGCATCGTCATCTGGATCGCATCGGCGCAGTACGCGGCGCCGTTGCTGCAGAACTCGCTCGACAAGATTTCGACGCTGGACCTGACGAGCATTCTGGAGCGGCTGATGAAGCTCTCGACCATCAGTCTCTTCTGCTGGCTTGCGGGCTTCTTTGCACTCTTTCAGAGCTTCCTGAATGCCCTGGCCGAGGTGCTCCGGTTCGGCGACCGCGAATTCTACACCGACTGGTGGAACACGAGCAGTATCCGCACGTACTGGACGACGTGGAACAAGCCGGTATATCACTTCATGCGGCGGCATGTCTACTCGCCGCTCGTGGGCCGTGGGTGTCCGAAACAGGTCGCGCAGATCATCGTGTTTGTGTTTTCGGGTATCTTGCATGAGCTGCTGGTGGGCGTGCCGACGCATAACATCATCGGTAAGTCCCCTTGTTTGAAGATAAGCAACAGCTCCGGCCGCGGCATGGACGCTAACATGAGCACAGGCGTCGCCTTCGCAGGCATGATGTTCCAGCTCCCCCTCATTGCTCTCACGGACCCGCTGCGGCGCATGAAAGGGACTCGCGGAAAGGTGACGGGCAACATCATCTTCTGGGTCAGTTTCTGTCTCGTGGGACAGCCGCTCGCGGCGCTTTTGTACTTTTTTGCATGGCAGGCGAAGTATGGGAGTGTCAGTAAGCCGCAGTTTAGGATGGCAGGGTGGGGGAGCTAGTCGCCGGGTTGCTTTGGGTAGTTGGATGTGATGGTGGAGCGCGTGTGGTTGGATACATATGGGGCGGCGTGGGGGTCTGGGTTGAGATATTCATACATAGAGATGCAACCGAGCTAAAGTTGCGGTGATGCTGCAGTCTCGCGCTTTCACTCATCAACCACCTGAAGCTGTCCTGGATATGCAACTGGGGTTCGTGCAGTTCAGCTCCAGGCTTCCGTGCCTGGAATCGTACGAGATTACAATTGGTTTCCTTAAAGTACCGACAGTCCAGACCAAGATCAGCAGTCGAGCGCATTCGCCCACATGTCACCTCGAATATTCTAAATTACTCTTCGCCTAGAATCTCACCTGATGACATGCATCGTCAATGGCATGAGTTGATATCGGTCTTTTGATCACCAAATCAAGGCAACACCGCAACGTGCGCAGCCGCTTTTGCGTGCGGATGCGGACAACAAGCGGCTTCTAGCTCAGGGCGACAAAGTATGTTCTATCAAGTCCTCATTTGTTCCGCGAAGCAGCACGTAGGCTTAAAGCTAACTAAGCTTAGTAAATAACAAACAGTCCTCTCGATCACAGCCTTCGAAGGAGCTTCATGTCTGTCCAGTTCTCTTATGCTAGATTATCGCTATGTCCACGCTCCGCGCCTATAACCAGCATCGATAATGTTCCTCTTCTCTTCTTCTCTCCTTCTTCTGTCTCCATACAACCTTTCTCAAAAAATCTCCATCAGAAGGCGTAGCTCCAGCAGGACGCCGAGGACTGTCGCGCAGAGTAGCGCCAGGCCGCCACTGACAAGGATCACTTCTCTTGAAACCCATGGGGTCTGCTTCCGACCCCATCTACAGGCTGTCACCAGCCGCTTCTGTCACACCATGTGCTGAAAGACCGAAGCCACGGTGACGGCGAACAAGACAGTAAAAACTCACCCGATCCACGATAAAGGCCTCATGCCCGCGGCCTCGTCGTCGGCCGCCGGGCGGCTGGAGCTGCTCATGCACGTGGGGGTCGGCGCTGTGGTGGTGATGGTGGTGGAGACGCTGAAGGAGGGCAAGGAGGGGCCGGAGGGCAGCTGGTCGGACAATAGCCGAGAAGAGAGTTGTGCGGCGCCATGCCGGGCATTGGCTCTTCTATCATATCTATACTCACAACCACAGATCAGCATCTACAGACTCCGCCATGAGAACCTCACTTGAAACCAACGATAATCATCCAAGGCTCCAAACTGCAGAAAAATGCACACAACGACGAAGACTCTGTAAACTCTCGTTTTGTATATCTCCAAAGGCACACAGAAGACACAAGACAATACAAAAACTCAAACAACACAGAGGAAGACGAGGGAGCGGCGGAGATATTCTGAGCGGCAACGTCAGGAGGACAGGAGGTGAGATCACCATCGCGGTGATGATGGCGTAGAGCATCGCGGCTGGTGTCCTGGTGGCCGGTGGCGGCAGCTCGGCTCTGGCGTTCATCGCCATTATCTACATAGTCATCAGATTTGTAACTCTATGTACCAGCTTAAAACAAACAATGTAGAAGAGACTTACACGCTGGTGTAAAGAGCAGGAATACGCAAAAGGCGGCAAGAAGTCGAGAGAGCTTCATCTTCGTCTTTCTAAAACCACGACGAAAGGGGAGGGCCTTGGTGGGCTGGGCGCGGGCAGGTGGGAGACGTCGTGTTGTTGGCGAGGGCGCGGCGGTTTGGAACATTTTTGCAAAAAGAGTTATGGCGACGTTGCGAGCAGGGAGTACGCCTTGAAAGTTCGATGGCGCTGAGACATTGGAAGGCTCGAATGTGCGTAAATAGACTTCTGTGAACGGTTAGATACAGCGTTGTCTGGAAATTTTTGATGCGTCTCACATGTTGCTGGGACGAGACCGAAGCGAGAACGCGGAAAACATTTTGGAAAGATTTCGGATGAGAGACCGGTAAACAAGAGAGGCGTGAAAGTATCGTACGCATGCCGACCACCCAGTCTCGTGCAAGAGTATAGGTACTGAGGAGAGAGCCGACAATGACCGTAAAGATCCACGAGAGCCGTTTAATCAATCCCGTCTCCGAAGCCTCCTGCTTGGGAGTGGGACAGCGGGGAGAGAGGCGGGCTGCGGCGGCTGTGGCTGTGGTGAGCGCGGCGGGAGCGGTGGGTATGGCGCGGGAGAGGGTGTACGTATACGCGGCTATGGCGGCGGCGGCGGTCTATGAGGTGGTGGGCAGGAGGCTTCGTGGTGCTGGCGGCAGGCGGCGGTATGGAAAGCTTCGAAGAAAGGACCGGGTAGTGTACTGGAGTTTTATCAGCGGTTAGGCACAGAATAGCCTAGGACGTTTTCTTATGACTTACGTATTGAGCCGAAGAGCACGGTGGCCGTCACTCAAAGCTCGATCGCGTAAAGGTGTGGAGAGTGAACGAATTCCAGTTCGATAGTTGCTTTTAAGTGAGTTCTCGTTGTGGTACTGTTGATTAATTCAAGGGATGAAGGGTAGAAGGAAGATTTCTGGGAATAAATGTGGGTGCTGTCAAAGAGAAGGCACCTGCAAAGCAAGAGAGTATCCAGGCTTCATCGGTCAAGGATCTTATCCCATCCTGGGGAAGGAACGACTCCTTCCCGTCCTTGAGCCGCATTAGGCCCGGAGCCGGATCTTGCACGACAAGGAAAGAGACATGTTGTAAACAAAGAGATAATGGGCGGTAAGTTTGTGAGAATCCAAAGCCCACAAATGCCTCTCCGGAGGCTTCGCTGGTCCAAAAGACTGTGACATGGAAGCCAGTAAAGGCAGAAGACTCGCTTGCGTCGGGATCATTGGCGGACAATCGCGTTACGAGCAGCCATGCGAAAGCACTACACAATAGCTACTTCAAGCAAACCCGTAAATCGGGTTATCTTCCGAACAACACTAAGGCGCTTGACTGCTTGTGATCTATCTACGTACAAGTACATCGGAGAGCTTGCTTAATGCCTTGGACATACGGTACATTGGGTGACGTTCACGAGGGTGTTCCAGCCAGACGCATAGATTAGGAACTAGGAACTAGGAATCAGGAACCAAGACGGACCAAAAAGTTAAGCAGCTTCCCCTCAGCCTGTGCAAGTGCGGTATGGGGTTCGCTCAGTTGAAATGACATACGGAACGAAGGACATGCTGGTTAGCGCAGTGCTCCGGTCAAAACACTGATAACGGAAGAAACACTGAGGAATCTCCAACTCCAAGTGTAACGCATCCTATAGCGTGTTTGCATGACATACTCGTTGTACCGAAGGTGTCTTCCAGAAGCCTGGTTCCACAAGTCAGCAGAGCAAGTAGATGTGAGAATAGGCGGAGAGTCCATAAGACAGTTTCCGCAAAGAGTTTCATGGGACTGAGTATGAAATAGTGTCGGAAGAGGCAAGAGGTTGACGAAACCCTCGCGGAAGCTGTATCTCGCTATGCAGGTGCATTGCATCATAAGCCATGTGCGACCGAAGAGTTAATCACATGAAGGTATGTGACCTCGCCGGTAATGAATGCGCCGCGCAGAGGTTTTGATTTCATGCAGATCGTAAGTTTTAGTCATACGGAGCTTTATGCTTGACGTCCAGTGATTCGGATGTCCAATGGCCAGTGCGCCATCCCTCACCAGCGTCGTCCTCTAGTCTCGCGTTCCGGTAGACCGTCGGAACCAACGCAAGAACGCCCACCGTTCTGGCGTTGGTGCTTGACCACTGTTGGAAGCTTGACCACCATTAGAGGCTTGATCCGTGTTCGAAACTCGACGAACGCTTTATGTCTGGTCACCTTTGGAGGCATGAGTACCTTCTGAAGCTGTGCTCTCCTTGCGGGCTTTACTGATTTTCGGAGCTGGACTACCATTCGGAGCTTGGTTAGTGTCTGAATTCTGAGTGCCAGTGGTTGGCTGAGAGTGACTAGGAGCCTGGCGAGCGCTGGAGGCTTGACTGTCATTTGGACTATGATTACGACCTGAGGCTTGAGGACCATTAGGAACGCGTGGACCTTGTAGGGGTTGACGGTTCGCGGGCGGCTGGACGTATTCTGCTTCGACCGGTGAACAGGCGACGGGCGCTGAAGTAACGAGGGCAAGCATAATACTCCTTCGAACAACCTCCTTCAAGTATCCCAGCACTTTGATGCTGATTTCCTCGCTACTCATAACACACCTTGGAAGTGACGGACGTCCTCGTGAAGCGCAAAGACAAGTTGGAAAGGTGAACTTGGTATGCGCATCATACCACAAATAATCGCGTAGTTCATCCATCGTGGGCGCCTCCGCAGTTTGTTCGGCTATCCTCATGAAGAGCGTGTGCAGTATCTTCCATCTTGTGTTCGTGTCCAAGATATCCGGAGTATCGCCTACTTTGATCAGTATGACATACACGAATGTAGAGAAGTACAGTTCGGCATGCCCCAGCGCGATACGCTGACCACCTTCCCAGGTGACGGTTTCAGGCAGGCCAAGCTCATGGAAATGTTTTGCGCGCGCGCACGCGTAGCGGAAGCCAAATCGAGGATCATCGGACAAACAACGCGCTCCATTAAACTCAGGGAAGACGACCTGTCTGAGTAGCACCGAACAACGGGGGCACTTAGGTGTCTTTCTTCGGTTGATCTCGCCCCATCGATGGATGCAGAGGTAGCAAAAGAAATGCCCACAGTTTAGCTGAACGATGGCATGGCTTGGGCGTGTACCATTGATAGGGACGTTGGCCGAACAGATTGCGCAAATTTGGTCCTGAGGCCGAACGACGACAGGCGGCACAGGATGGCCGATGTCGTAGATGATATTATCGTGAGTTATGCGCACTGTACCCTTGTGTTGAGAGTATGAATGTGTAGAGTTGATGAGGCTGCGGAGCAAGCATACGCGTCCTGGGCGTTCGAGTTTACTTGCGAGAGGCGTCGATAGAGAGGAAGGTGTAGTATATGCTGGAAACAATCGAGAGGCGCATGTAGCGAGCGCAGCCAAAGAACGGATGAGAGTAGTTTGGCAAAAAGGTCGGCGGCAGAGGGGTCAGAGGAGCCTTCAGGTACCTAGGTAGTTTATGAGGTGAGGCGTCGCGGGGTAGCTGGACGCGATCCAGGGTTGAAGGTTAGGCTAGCTTTCTAAAGCTAGCTCGCTTGGCGGCAAGCAGAAATGGAAAAGCTGTGCGCCGCTTTTCGGAATGGCGCTGCCGGACGTCCCGAAAGGGCGAAAATCTTCGGGTCCCTGCAGCGGCACACAAACCTTAATCTCAGTTCACAAAAGTCTATCCGTCGAATGCTGTCGCTCCGTTGTCATCATTTTATCGGCTGCTTTACACGGCTTTACACGTTCTACATGAGACGGGCAAGGAGGCGTTGAGAGGGAAATCCAAAGACGGTTCTTGCGTCAGCTCCTGATGGCCTCCCGAGGAAGATTCGAGGCGCGCATGGACGATCGACGTCTGGAATCGATATCACCACAGGATTCTCCGTGCTGACGACCCGCGTGAAATTCGCGCCCAGATTTACGCTCACATATTGCGCTCAGTGAATTATATACGAGACGAAGAACAGCAGAGCGCCTCCAAGTATGTCGCCATCGTGTCTCCAAATGTGCGTTTCGAACCGTGCTTCCAAATCGAATGTGGCTTCAGACATGTCTTGATGTGTGGCTTCAGAAGCACTGTCGACACTAGAAGCACGCTGAGCATTTCATCTATCATCTATATTCCTGCCAATTTTGTGTGGTCTCTGGTGTTGCTGTGTTGGCGCGCGGCGGAATCCCGTTTCCCGCGAGCTCCAAGTGTGTTTCCAAGTGCATCTTCAAGCGTATCTCAAAGTGTGTTTCCGGACTCAATGTGACCTCGGACGTATCTTCACGTGTGGCTCCACACACACGGTCACGACCACCAGCCCGTTGAGCGTTTCTTGCATTATCTCTATCCTTGATGCTTTCACACGGCTTCTCGTGTTGATGTGTCGGCGCTTGGTGGCATTTCCACTTACCGCGCGCTCCGATAAGCCTTCCCTTCCTCCTCGCAGGCTTCCATAGCATAGCGTTTCCAGCAACCAGAGTCTCCGAAGAGACGTTGCAGGCTCGGGAATGTCATGATTGTACGGCTGACGATCTTTAAGGTTCAGAATCGTCTTGTGTTCTTTATAACTCATGAGGTGTTCAACTGAATCTTCCGCATGTAGCGTAATGAGAGACCTGCAGCGATTGCAACTCCCAGTCGTGCGCGGCGCAGATGTGTAGATTTTCTCTGATTCAATAACAAATTGATCTCCCTCGACCTTCTAATGAGCACGTGTTTTACAGATGCTTCAATGTGTTGTTACTCGGTGTCTTCTCGTGGTTTTCTGCTGGTGCAGCTTCGGCGTCCGAGTTGACGCCGCTCCTTCCATGGAGAGTGCCGCCCCTTCCTGCTTGAGCAGGCACAAGATCTGTAAGCGACCGATGCATTAAAGACTTTTCCTGCTTCCCGTCCGCTTCCACTCTTTGACCCAAATTCCTTCGAGTTACCAGACACCACCAGCACCACAAAGTTTTCGTGCGCTTGTCGATTTGAAAACTCGATATGAAGTTCTCTACCCTGTTTGCCGTTACGGCATTGGCGCTACTCTGCCGCGCAAAAGGTAGGTCTCTACAACTTTACTTGTCGTCTTGAGCCAGGTGCTACTAGTTGCCGGTTTCAGCTTCTCCGGTCGAGTATAGCCTTTTGAGCTTGTTGCTAGAACAGCGGTTTCCGCTGCAATAGGGTTTCGAGATACTTATAATGAATGCAGACTACGATGCTGAAGACCAGCAGCAAGTTGCTGGTGTGGGCCCGTTGTGCCCGGTTTTGAAGCCAACGTTCCTCATTTTTGAAACGATAGTGCCGATTTACGTCCCCTGCGCCTTCTCCCCAACCTCCATCACCGCCTCCTCCGCGACCACCACCACCACCTGCCCACCTTGCCCGTGCGCTCCGCCCGCCGTTTCGCCCCCCTCTAGCCTCCGCCATTACCGCTGCCGCCACACCATCCCCCTCAGCCGATGATGAAGAGCCTTATGGCCATTCGATTTTGTGGCCTTTGCTCGCCATAGTAGCTGTGGCACGTGCCTCTACGGCGGAGATGACGCGCTGGCAAGGATGGGTTGTGCGGTTTGCCCATTTTGTCCGTGGGTACCGGATCCATGGGGAGCAGCGCTTCCGCTACGTCGTTCCGGAGCTCGTCTTGTTTCTCCTCGGCCTCGGCGTGCTGCTTCTTTGGCTGTCTCCGTTTCTTCTCGTAGTGCAAGTTGGCAGGGCTTTCTGGGTGGACTTCCTGATGCCGATCTATGCCGAGGGGGAGCCGGTGGAAGAAGAGGGGAAGAGATTCGTGGCTGGCAGTGACGGCCTTATGGCGGAGATTTGAGATCGAGGCGGTTTCCGGGCAGTTTTGACGGTACGTTCATCTTCTCTCTTCAAAAGGCCTTCCAGCAGCCTGGTAGAACCTCAATACCTTGACAGCAGCTGTATCTGGTAGTGAAGAAGTAACGTAACTAACATTGTCGCATTGGAGTAAGTCCCGAAGCACTGATGAAGCACAAGGGGGATTCGACTCCCTTCTGTGGAGGTGGCCGATGAAGCAGCGAAGGGTGAGGCCCTGCTGTGAAGGCACCTCTGAGATGAGTTCGCACCGTGACGTGGTTCAGGGGCTTAGCAGCTGAGACGCTGTGACCAAGACGAACTCGCAGGTAAGTCAAGTACTCCTCTCTTTTGTCTGGCTGATTGCATCTCGAAGACTTCAACTCCTGCATGGCCCGGGAGTTACGGGCTACTCAAGGAGTACGGCAACGGCGTCGATGACCAGCGGTGTGGGAACGTGGTGACCTTCAGCCCGATGGTACTGGCATTGCGACTGCCGCGCTTGCTCATCCAATGCTGGGCTGGGTGTTCTCGGTGGAATGTCAGGAGCATTGGCGGCATCGAATACGGTATTGGTCGGTTTGGCTGAGGTTGGGCATGGTTGTGTCTGCGTTCCACAAGGCTTCAAGGATTGTTTGTGCGGTTTTTGGACCAGAGTCGCTGTATTACGTGTAGTCTTCCGAGTTAATGACAAACTTTCTCCTTGTCAAGACATGTGCTGGCCGCCGGACTCCCGTATGCCTGCGCTGGTATTAGCTGATGTTGACGTTGCAAATCCAATGATCGGATACCATCTCGCCGCAGTCAGCACCGGCGGCTTTTGACTCACATAGCCTTCTGTACTGTTAAAGCAGTAACCCTTAGTAGGCAGTCTGCACGCTACAAGACTGCGGAGCCTGACCTGTAAGGAGCGCGAGGACTGATACCTGTATATAAGTGTGCATGTTACCTCGCCATCAATCTCAGTCATCACGTGTTTAGTGCGAACCAGCAACACAGAGCTCCGTGGCGGAGTTGACGAGATTGTTACCATTGCTCACGCTGACGTGATTGCACCATTGTATGATCATCTCAAGAGGATTCGCACCCGCTCATCTCGATAACCTACATCGCTCGTCGCGTTCAGGACTACTACCGTCTCGCCCAGTCACGCCTGTCCCATGATCATCTGCACACCCACCCACCCCGCCAGCCCAAACGCCGCCAACTGCGCAAGCCAAAACCCACTTCCCGCCAATCTCCCCTTCCCTTCCTGCTTATCCGCCCTCGTATACCCCACCGCATAAATGATCCTGAAAACCGCCCACGCAGCTCCAAGCACGGCTGCCGTCCTCGGATACTGCAGCCCCGATACTAACATCGCAATCACCATGCTGGGATGGTTTTCCAAGTAGTTTCCATGTGCACGCTGCGCGCAGTTGAAGAGGTACATGGCCTGTTTCTTGTCGGGCGAGGCGGAGGAGATCTGCTCGGCGGTCGCGTACGGGTGCGGGTAGGGGATCTCGGCGGCACGGCGGAATAACCCGACGCGGGTGCCGTGCCAGAAGTTGAGGAAGAAGGTGGAGGTTGCGGCGAGGATGACATAGCTGCGTGGAAGGGTTAGCGGTTGATGGAGGAGGAAAGTTTGGGGAGGGTGGAGCAGCGCCCAAGGAAGAGGATTGCACATCTGGGCGGGAGAAAGGAATGGCGTAGCTGTGGGTACGGAGTGCATCGTGGAGATCGAGGAACAATTGGGAGGCTTCTTACCCGTACTCCTTGGGGACGGTGACCGAGTAGGCAATCATGGCGCTGGTTTCTGAAGGCTTTTCGTTGTAATGCTTTTGGAAGGTCGACAGGCTTTGGGCGTACCTACGGACAGAATGCTTCTCAGATCTTTGACCGTGGGAAGGAGGGCTATATGCGATATTGAGGTTACCTAGTGTCGTCAAAATGTCGTAACTATTCCTCCGCTCGCAGCCTCAGCCGGAAATGCGCAGCGGCTTAGCCGTTATCGCCAAACCAATCATGTCCTCGCGGTTTCGTGATTCTCGGCATGGTGTTTCGTGCCGGACCTCCAAGCTACCGACCACCGACTTTGATGCATTCTTACTACGATCGAGGAGACTACGCCTTACGCGCGATCATGTTCTACTCACGGCCCCGATGCATGGCTGCTAGCTTCTGATCAGGGTCGCGTCGAGCACATTGGACGCTCCGCGGACGCTGAGATCCCGCGTGCGGATGGAAGACTATCCTGTCGACCGATGATAGCGGAGCAGTTTAATGATGGGAGGAAACCGTCAAACATCACTACTGGAGGGCCTGCAAGTAGCTGATACTCATTAAGAAAGTCCCAAGATTACGCATGGCGCGAAGTATCACTCAAACGATGCTCGGTAGAACCTTGGAATGGTTGCCCAGTACAAACCTGACGTAGCAACCGCGCGGTGAAACGTGATGCAACAGATTTGACACTGGTCTCGCTGTATCTGTCTTCTGAATATCTCAGAAACAGAGCGCTCGCGATCTAGATAATACTCCAGCTGTTTGACGCTTCTCGTACCTAACAGCTTAGACGTTCTGGAACGATACTACTATTTCAATTCCAGCGCCTCCAGCCAGATACGTTTGAGTTAGGGCCAAGAACGTACTCTGCAAAGAGCCCTAAGACGACTTGTAAAGCCGCGCAAATTCGCTGCAAATTCGCTGCTGCTGGCAACGTCCGCCCTGTAGAGGTCATCCAGGAGGTGCGTCGCTGCGTCGTGAACTACTCCTAGACACGGAACTGGATACTCCAAGAACGCTTCGTCAATCGAGGGTATTCTGGGTGACTGGTGCTCAAGCGCTAGAAGCTGCTTGGTGACTCACAAACGTTCTCGCGTGAACTTAGCCTCGCTACTTTTCTTCACGTATTTGCAGAGTCCAGTTCAGTCGTGAATGTAGTTGGATTACACCTGAGGTAAAAGGCTGGAGGTATTCGGACTTGAGACCCCGGTCCGTGCTCGAGCTCCGTCCACCTGCAACCTCGAGGTCCGCTTCGATTCAAACCGCCTGCCGTCTAACATGCGCCATTTGAAGATATATTTAATATTCAGATACTCGGAGGTGTTTAGTTGTTTCTGCACGTCTGCGCTGCCCGCACAGCTAGGCTGCAGCTATCCTTCCTCTGCACAAGTAAATCTCCAGGCTTGGTAAATTCCAGTGCCGCTGCGATGGACCGCGACTTCCAACCCTATGGCGCCCATGACGGGCCACGAAGTCGAGCAAGAAGTACGTGTCTCCAACGCGCCCCGTGACTTGGAACAATGGAGTTCCCGGCCGCCATTACCAGCGCGGCTTTCCCAAGGTGAGACACAAGCTCACGATATGCGCCCCTCAGGACCGGTGACGGATTACAGCTCGACCTACGTGCAGTGGATGCGCAATCGAAGACCGCGCTACAGAGGCACTCCAGCTGGAGAGTTCGAACGGCCGAGCCCAAGCTATATTGTAGACGTAAGTTAACATGCCAGACATTCGTTTCCCCAAACTCCAGTACTGACGAGCGAGGCCGTTCCAGATGCTACCTCCCGCCGCCAGGCTCTCGAATGCAGCCGATACCATTCCGGTCAAGCACCTGCACCAGTCGCTCAACAAACAGAGACATCCGATACAAGTCGTGAGATGGACACCGGAGGGTAGGCGCGTGCTCACGGGTGCGACAAGTGGAGAGTTCACTTTGTGGAACGGCACCGGCTTCAACTTCGAGACGATATCGCAGGCTCACGATGGGGCGGTACGCGCTGCGAAATATTCCCATAGCGACGACTGGTTGATATCGGCGGACCAAATCGGCATGGTCAAATATTGGCAGCCAAATTTCAACAACGTAAAGGAAATACAGGCACATGATCTGCCTGTCAGAGATCTTGCCTTTGCTCCGACAGACTCGAGGTTCGTCAGTGCGTCTGACGATGGCACTCTTAAGATCTGGGACTTCGCTGGAGGGACAGCGGAGAGTACTCTGAGGGGACATGAGTGGGAGGTGAAGGCTGTGGATTGGCATCCGCACAAGGGTCTACTCGTCTCTGGCTCCAAAGATTCCAAGGTCAAGCTATGGGATCCAAGAACTGGCCGGTGCTTGACTACTCTGTATGGACATAAGAACCAGATTGCCAAGACTCTGTTCGAGCCGACTCAGGGACATCTGCTCGCGACGTGCGCTAGAGATCACACGCCGAGAATTTTTGACCTGCGCATGATGCGCGACATGCTTCTGCTTCGTGGTCATGAGAAAGATGTGACAACTCTGACGTGGCATCCTATCCACCGGAATCTGCTGACTACCGCCGGATCCGACGGCAGCATCATGCATTATCTTCTCGACGAGCCGAATCCTCCGCCTGGCACTTCAGAGACCCTGTCCCCGTATGACAGTTCTGACCTTACCAATGCTCCAAGTCAATCGATATACCCAGCTCACCGCATTCCGTACGCTCATGAGCTGCAAATCTATGCCCTTGACTGGCACCCGGTAGGTCACATCCTAGCGTCCGGGTCAAACGACCGGATAACCCGCTTCTGGACCCGAGCACGTCCTGGAGAGAGCGCATACGTCAACGACCGGTTTCATATTGGCCAAGCTGCTGCTGAAGCGCAGGGCACGTATGATCGCAGAGAAGGCAGGAGACAGATGCGCGAGGAAGAGGAGATGGAAGCAGAAGACGAAGCAAAGGGGCTGGTCGACCAAAGCATGCCATCGCGGACCCAAGCTACGGCGCTGCCCGGTTTACCTGGAATATCATTAGGTAGAGATGGCACAAGTACAGGTGGTGTTCAGATGCCAGGACTCGGAAGTGCGCCCCAACCGCCAATTCCACCGCCTGCTGTAGGCTTTCTCCTTTCGACCCCTCCAAGATGGATCTCACACAGCTGGCAGCGATGTGGGGCGGAAAGCCGCCGATACCGCTTCTGGGACCGGATGGCAAACCGCTACCTCCTCCGGGGTTTCCGCCGCCTGGTGGCTTTCCATTGCAGCCGCCGCCGGGAGGCTTCCAAGGCTTGCCGCTTGTGCCGCCACCGAGCGTGGGAGCGCCTTTGCCGGGTGTAGCTGGGGCTTCGAATGGAGGCGGTGGGGTAAGGAGGCGGGCGCCGTTACCTAGTCAGCAAGAAAGCCTTCAAGAGGAGATGCGGAGAGGAAAGTTTAGGAATGCCAGGTGATAGTTCTGCTCTGATTTTCCGCACGATACCCGTCGGAGGGACTAGGTATTCATCGGTGTTTGGCGATATTAAGTAATTTATGATAAAAGCATCAAAGTAGGCAATGGAGGCATGGAGTTTGCTTAGGTCCCGTCACGTGGTAGACGTAGGACAGCCATATTCATCTTTGTTTACATCACTCACCAATGCTGCGCAGCTTGACGTCATCCTCTTTGAGCTTCTTGTCTGCTATTGTGTTTCACTTTGACAATGACGGCTGTTCCCTTACAGATGCTGGTTCACAATCCTGCCAGCCGCAATGGCGACCATGCATCGCTCTCGGCTTTCACTCAATGGTGTTTCACCTCCAGATTTTCGTCCAAGCCCGTTCTGTGACTGTCTCGGAAAAGTGATGACTTTGTTGTAGTGGTCCTTTCCTTCCTTCACGTCAAACCATATCTAAACCAACATCCTTTACTTCAGTCGGGTGACGCACCCTTCATCAAGAGCAGAAGAGGAGTATAAAAGCACACCACGCTCCAGCTCCATTGGACTGTCTGCGGGGTCATTCAGGCTGAAGCGAACAGTCGTCGGCCTCTCTTCCCAACCATTTCCCAACCATATCACAGGACGAAGTCAACCCGCCGCTCCATATCCGAAGGCGATATTTATGCTGATGGCAAAACTCAAAGCGCCCACGAGCCGGTTCTTCAAGCGCCGTGATCAGTCTCCTTCCGCCCCGGTCCCCGATGATTCCGTTCCTGACCAAGAAAGCACGTCGCGTTCAGCATCTACGCCATTGCTTCACGGTTCCTCGTCGAACGACACCGACGCCGCCAGCGTGCTCGTACCCTGCATGCCTGAGGCGACGACTCCCCCATCATCTCGAACATGGTCGAAGAGGCTCAGCAAACCACCTTCATCCAGCTCAGAAAGCGTAGATTCGAGATCCACACGCTCGACGGTCACCGTTGTTCCCGACTCTCCTACCGCCACGCCGAAACCGACTGAGCGTTCATCTCAAGATCTGGCCGTGACGCCAACGCATATCGCGGCCGAGGGTGCCGCAGCGCTCACACTGAAATCCTCTCCAACGGTCGTCGTAACGCCCATTACAGGTAGCTCATCTCCGACCTCGCGCAGCAATTCGTCTTCCGCGCCGGCTGAGAGAGACACTTCTACAATTAAGGGAAAGGGCACAGAGAAAGCTAGTTCAACGGCTTGTACTGCCCCGCCCTCGTCCCCTTCACCAACACCATTACAAGCCTCACCGTCCGACCGCATGGAACCTCTCCCAACAACGACCTTCGTCGTCCCTGAACCAATCACCGAGCCTGCTCCTTGCTACGTCAGGAACACCGAAGCGCATAAACAACTCGGCGATGTCCCCAGCATGGAGCCGCCTCAGACGGAGGCAGCTCAACAGTCTGAAACGCCGTCTTCACCGGACTCGAAACCGCCTTCGTCGCTCGATATCCGCAAACTGGGCTTCCAGCATACACCGTTTAACATGGGCTGGAAGCGGTGGGTCTGTTGTGCGTGTCGCCTTGAAACGCACTGGGAGAATCCGATATGTTCGAATCTGGAGTGTAAGCATCAGAGGTGTGGGAGTGGCTGTGTGGTCTTGCCATGTTGAGTGTTTCGTGGAGAAAAGGGAGTCATTAGCGGGAATTGGGGGATGGTTCATATGGATTGGCAGTTGTGGGATTTCAATGCGCTGTTTCGGGGGGAAATTGGAGGGCTGACGCTTTGGATAGGAGTCTTGGACGCTCTTGAACATGCGAATGACTGCCCTTGGACGGCTGCTGCGGGTGCGCTTGTGGAAGATGCAGGCTGACGGAGACCTCTCGATGCTGAAGCGGGTCATGCTTCGTCTCTAGTAGTATCACTGCGAGACTTTGGCGCAGTTGGATGAGCCCACTAACGGCCATGCTGCGATATCCACGTGATCCTTTGGTTGTGTGTTCTCCCAAGCGCTATCGTTCTGGCATATGTTTCAATAAACCGCTCACGTTCGGAACTTCATGCCCGAGCGCTCATTTGGCCCTCGATAGGTTGCGCTATGGATGGTAGCAATATCCACATGATTATCAGAGGATGCTGCCTAAACACCTTGCCAAGACTTGCGATAGCCACGGTTCGGAAGTCTCGGAGCTCATTTCTAGGGTTCACCAGGCCTACTTGTACCTAGTGGGTCGCAGATGCAGCTCTCCATCGAGGTATCGATGATATTCGAAGAAATCAGCGTCAGGCGATTGGGAATACTGCTAACGGCATGGCCAAACTTGTACTGATCAACCGAAGTTATGTGATCACGCCGCTTAGGCTGCTTCGGAGGGCACTTGGACTTCGAGCTAACATCCGGAGATGCTGAGCTCATTCAAGGACACGTGTCATACAAGCCATTTCTTTAAGAAACAGTTCAGTCGCGTACTCTGCCAGAACCCGTGGACGCTCCGCACTTCCCAGGAAGCTCTGCTTGTTCTCTCGGCAGACTACATCCGGTTCTTTTGGCAGCCTGAGTGGCATACAGAACTCTTTCTTTCCCTTACAACCCATCGCGTACAGTTACCTTCACGAATTACTCGAATCTTCCTTACAAATCCTCCTTCAGTCATCAGACTTCGACCTCTCTTCCTAGGGCAGTCTCAATAGTACCCGTTTCAACGGAATCCAAGGAAAGTACTCAGATCTTCTCACCATGCCTACTTGACTCATTGGATGGCTAGAATTTCTTGCTTTGGAGCGTTTTGGTCGCGGCAAACCCTCTACAAGCGAACCCTTTGCAGGCGAACCCCTGAAGGAAAGCCCCAGCGCCATTCTTCTCATGGAACATCGTTGTCTGGATTTCGCCATCAGCTCTTCAGTACTCTCCGCAAGGACTATAGCCGGCGTGAAGAGGAGCGCAGTCTGCACCTGCGCAACATGAGACATAGTTCGCTCTACCGCCTTCCCGCGGAGCTCCTACTCCGGATCGAAGAGCACATGACTGGAGCTGGTGCCCTCGCATTGCGTGCCACCTCAAGGCGATTCCGCAGTGACCTCGGGTTTGCTCTACATGCGCAAGAGGATGACCATCTCTCATTCTTATCTACACAGCGGAAGGACCTGTTCCATCGCGACTGCAAGCGTGAGCACCAGGGTCAGCTATCTACGACTCACGCCGCCAAACCGGATCCGAGTTTAGTACTCTTTTGTATTGCGAGAACCCACATCACCCAACGGATTTGATGAACGACAACACCAAAAGCTGCGGTCCAAAAATCTTTGATCTTCGATGTCTTCGATATGTCTCATCTGGGAGCGTGCTACACTACTCACACAATCTTGTTCCCGAGTGTGCGCGGACGGCGGTTGTAGCGAAAGAGATGCTCGTCGACGCTCTCAGCAAGTCGGAAGAACGGGTTTGTCTACATATACGCTTCAGCGACGCCTCGGCGATCAGTCATCCCGTCATAACCCGGTAACTCCTCATTTCCACGCCGGAATCCCCGACACCAGATTCTGTCTGTGGGCAGATTGCTTGCAATCCGCGCCTCTTGAAACTCACCCTACCTTCCAATACTGCAAGGCGAAAGACTGCAAATCGTCGTTCGTATTCAAAAGGGTCCGCAAAGTTACTTCCGACGGATCAGAGGCACCCGACAAGGTCATTATATATACTCGACGAGATCCTGGGATCCTCGAGAAAGCCACTGATCCTCAATGGCTTGCGCAAATCATGCCACTTGAATCGGCGGCCGGCGCTGAAGAGAAGGAACAGCCAAATGGCGGTAATAGTGCGCTAGGCCAGGCTTCTTGCGCCTCTGGAACATGAATGGGTAGGACAATGAGAAGCAGTTGGAGATAGACAGTCATCTGTTTCTTTACACATCATGGCACGCGCTGTATGTGGTCATTGTGATGGGTATTTGAGCACGCTTTCTGCCTGTCTCGATGCAGGATGGTCCAAGGGGCTGTGTATATTATCGGTTTAGAGCCGTATAGATAGGTTCACTCGAGCGGGCATCGATCCCTTGAGGGCTTCACATAGCTTGAAGGGATTTCCACGAGCCGTGGATTTCGTTGTAAACATCGTAACTCATAGAAACGCATTGAAAGCTCTCCAGTTGCTAGGATTGATGAAACTCTAGCAGCTTGGTGATTGATAGTGTTCTCACGATTGTGGTCGTTCTCTCTCCTGAAGCTCGCCATGTAGTATCATCCACAACTTCTTGTTTGAGAGGGCTAAAAATCTGGGATTGGAGACGACATAGAGTGAATATGGATTGACTCCGACGTTCCCCAGACCGCCACCCATATGGATGCGTTCATCTCGGATGAAGAGATTGAATATTTTGGGGGATATCATGATCGGATTCAGCATGGTACGGTATACGAATCACGTAGTAACGAGTACCAATGTCAACTTGAGTGATTGAATTGATATCCAAGTTTATATGCTGCAAGCGAATAGTGCGCCACCTTTTGACGTGATCAATGTATGGAAGCGTTAAGCTCCTCGTAGAAGTATTTAGTTATCTACGTCTTCACACGTCATGCGTGCCTATGCAAACACCTTTATCCTAATCGTCACCAGCGCCTCCAGTCGAAATGTTATCAAGGGTATCTGAAGTTTCGCCGAAGACCCCCTCAAAACCTTCACATTGCGCCAGGTGTAGTCTTGAAGATATATTCCCCCGCTCATAAAGACGCCCACGCTTGCTGTATGAATCCAGTACACCTTCCAGAAAGGTAAGATCCCGCAATGCTGAAGAACAGGATCCCTCACGACGCCGCGGACGCTGGATCGGGTGTGCGGAGTAGCCTTACAGCGTTCTCGACCTCGTCAGCAGCAACCTTCTGCCACTCATCTCTAGACTTCTGATCTACCAACCCGTTTGCATCTCCAATCTTGTCGTACATCAACCGCGACACGTTCATGTTGATCTCCGTGTACTGATTTTTGTCGACTTCCTGCTTCTGGTACCGCGGCTTTAGCGCCGCCTTCACCATGCGCTGTATCTCCGACTTGGTGGAATACGACATCGTGGTGCGTGGCGGCGATGACGCGTCGTTCGCGCGAACGGGGCTCGTTGCTGGGGAAGGCTGGTCTGGCTTGCGGTGTCGCGACCTCGCACGATCGTTCTCGTCGTGGTCCTGGATGCGGTCGTCGTCAGCGGGTGAGAAGGGTGCGTACGGCAGGACAGCAGGGTAGATGGGCGATATCATCGAAGTCAGTGGAGGTGATGCCGGCCGGGAGAGTGATAACGGAGGTGGCGTCATGGCACGCGGAGTTGGGACGTTTGAGCCTCTGGGCGAGGCGTCCGGTGATGTAGGTCCCGGGGATAGTGACTGGTCACTCATAAACAAATTGCCTGCATTCCTCTGCAGCCCTTCGGTGCCTGAATGGACGGACGCCGGATACGTCTCTACCTCCTTGAGTAGCGACTGCAAGAAACTCGGGGCGCCTGCGCCGTTGGCTCTTTCCGGGGCAAGCGACGGCGCCACTGTAGTATTTCTAGATCCAGCCCGGCCGGCGGTCGAAGACTCTGGCGCAAAATCGGTTGAGCTGCCCTCCTGGTAGCGCTCAACTCGAGTACATGGCCTCTTTAGTTTCCGCTCGGGTTCTCCAGGTTGATCTTCTGCGGGAGAGGCTGGAGTGGACTTCCGCTTTCTCCGGTTTGTCGGTGGCGCGCTCCCTTGGACCTCTCTGGCTTTGTCGAAAGCGTTCCATGCCCGCAACTCTTCTTGAGATTCAGGCTTGGGGGCTCCTGAGCCACACGATGGGTATGAGGGCGGAGTACAGCGGCGGCGTTTCGTCTGAATCTGTCGCCACTACCCTGACGAGCGGCAACTTGGAATCTGCGCTGCCACTCATTGAACTCGCGACGTTGAGCAGCGGTCCGTTGTTGCTCGTCAGCGGACTCGTCGTCAAAGGGGAAGTCGAGATCCAAATGCAATCGGTTCCGGACAGATTGCCAAACTCTCGCCCACTCGTTAGGTGTCCTAGTTCCGCCTCTTCCACGCCGCACAGAACCCGTACGCCTTCTGGTAGATGCGCGGCTGGCTACAGCAGCCGTCTGCTGATTCTCTAAGCAGTTGTGGCAGAACCATAACCCGGAAGGAACCCTGTCTAGGCCAGCGCAGAAAGCATGAGAGCTCAAGGTGCAGCCAGGACCATCGCACTGCATGAGTTGCGACTCATCACCGTACTCTTCGCACACCATACACGGTTCCCAAGACTCGGAGTATTCGTCAAACAGATCGTCGTCTTCGTCGTCGATGATCATGAGAGGATCTACTTCGGCCACTTGCTGCTTATCCAAGACGGCGTAGGAAGAGAGGGTCGGCCCTGCAGCAGAGTCAGCATTGTAAGCCGCGGAAGTAAAAAGTGTTGCACGAACTTACCATCCAGCTTGGCGCGGAGCTCGACCATGTTGAAGCTCGCTCTGCATATTGGGCAGCTGTTTGCCCTCTCGACCCAAGGCTTCAGACAATCGTTGTGCAGGTTGTGGCCGCAGGGTAGCAGATGAGCTATGAGCTCGTCGTCGGGGATGTGGGCGTGGGCGTGGTCGTGGTGGTGACCCTGCGTTTCGAGATGATGATTGGCGGAAGTACCCGTAGCGGATCCAAGCGCATCATCGTGATTGACAGCTTGGCCGTCTGGAGGCGGGAGCTCAGAGCTGCCGCCGTCGAGGTCACCGAGGCAGACGATACACGTGTCGGCCATGGGGTGGAGGCTTGGAAGTGAAGAGGAGTGAGCAGGGGCGTTGTTTCTGCAGAGTGGCGTTGTTCATGAAACTATTCAAGTTCTCATCCCGAGTCGTTGTTCCGGGCGTGGAGGAAAGCGGCGGAGAGAACGGCTTTTTGAGATGACGCTAAGCGACGCGCTAACGCCTGCAGGGCCACGGGAGCACTGCGGAGAATCACATCGCCATGTGCACGACTGGGGGTGCACGACTGTCAAATACATGGAGACCAACCCATGTTGTAGCCTAGAGTGAACGGCAAGCAAACTGACATGTCGCACATACAAGTGCCGAAATATCTAGGTAGCTTGGTTGCTTACGCTGACTTGTGTATTGCAAGATATCTCACGTGAATCCCAATCCTCGAGACTCCGGTATGGTAACGAGGTGCTCGATGCATCGTAATGCCTGTTCGAGGACCTGACGATGTAGTGGAGAAGAGCTGGAATACTTCATGTGGATTTGCTTCATTGTTCGCTAATGAAATCTTCACTGAATCTTCCCGAATCACAAGACCGGACCCACTCGACTCGAGCTGCGAAGGTGCGTCAATCGAATCTCCGCCACCGCATCGACCAGAAACGCATAGGAAAACATAGTGCTGACGGTTGACTGTTTCCCTATCCCGGTGCCTCGTAAAGTAGAAGTTCTCATGTCATGTTGCCCTACGCCGAACCCCGATTACACCTCCGCAATCTCCCGCAGACGACGGATCGTAGACCTGGTGGCCGCGGCAGCCGGTGTCGAGACCGTCCAAGCTGAACAGTGAGTTAGTTGCCCTGTGCCTGTCGCATGGGACTCGTAGTACGCACCACCACCAGCAATCTTCTTCCGGCATCCTGTTTACGGCGTCAGCATGTAACACTTTAAGGAAACGAACGGAGAAACCCTACCGCTGCACTCCCAGATACCCACAGACTTCCGCTTGACTGATCGCAGTGTGAGCTATCCTATCCAGAAGCTACGCGCCAGGTAGTTGGCAGGTCTTACCCGTTTCCCTGCCACAGAATGCTGCACAAAGAATCAGACCCCGCACGATATTTTCTAGGCTAGCTGGAGAGACTCACTGCAGGTGTATCGCGCGTGCTGTGTGATTTCCATCTTCTTCACCTGCTTACGGAGCGAGGCGCCGTAACTGTTTATGCGTACTCAGTATGTGCCCACAATCTCGATACTCGCAGGGTTCGGCGGTCGCAAAGGAGACGAGGGAATTGTAGCATCGAACGCTTTAGAATAACATACCGTGTGCCTGTGAATAGTCGCGTTAGTGATTCAGCGCTCTAAGATTGATTCCGCGCAGCCTACGGCAGGGAGACCTACCGTATTTGCCGGTCACGCCGACCTTCTTGGTGCGCTTCGTCATCTTGTCGTGTGTTGAAGGGTTGGAGGTTACTGTGGTGTTTAGGGTGTGAGAGAGTTGAGTGTCGTCGTCGCCGTTGGCCTCTCGTCGTCAATTTTCGGTGTGCGATTCGCAGCAGTCTTGGCAGGGTTGCCAGTCCCAGATAGTACTAGCGCCGTCAGCACACTTTCGCACCTTCGAAGTTCACCAAACTCGCCGCTCACAGCATACGACAAATCTTTAACTGCAGTTCTAGAAGGTCGTCGATATGCACCTGGCGACGTGGCAGATTTCAATAGGATCTGTACAGTGTGCAGTGTGGTTGTCGGAGACGTACTTGCTGACGAAACTGCCGGCCGCGGAGAGCGTACTCTTTGAGCGTAGTCGTTATGACTTCATCTATGCTTCGATGTTTCAAGTGCTTTGATTGTATTACCGGTAGCCATATATCACCGATAGATCTATCTCTACCAAGTCTGCTTTTACTTCGCTGCATCTCTTTCGCACCGCCGCTCATCAGTGTCAAATACCGACATCGCTTCAAACACAACGCGCAATGTCTACGAACGACCGCCAATACGAGCTTGTCCTCCTAGGAGCTACTGGCTACACAGGGAAGCTGTGCGCAGAGCACATCACGCAATGCCTACCGACAGATCTCCGATGGGCAGTGGCAGGTCGCAATCACAAGAAGCTCGCCGCTGTCGTAGAGGAGTTAAAATCACTCAACCCCAACCGCGAGCCACCAGGTACGGGGCCGCGTCCACCATTTTCGCCAAAAGGATGAAACTGCTGACGCGCCCTTACTAGCGATTGAGATTGCCGAACTCAATGAAGAAGACCTCGACAGCCTTGCTAAGAAGACGCAGTTGCTCGTAACTTCCGTAGGCCCGTATATGTTCTACGGCGAGCCTGCGGTGAAAGCTTGCGCCAACAATGGCACTCATTACGTTGACTGGCAAGCTGTTGAGATCCTATTTCAGACCCCAACTGACTGCTTCTGCCAGCACCGGTGAAACGCCATGGGTGCGTGATATGATTCAAAAATATCACGACACGGCCAAAGCCAACGGCACCATCGTAAGATCTGTCTTATTATGTCCCTTATGTCCTCGTGGGGTTCTCAGCAGCCTCCAGAACCTGCCTGCGGGATAGGTGGTTTCGCAGGTTTGGCGTATAAGGCCAGAATCGACTATTCATCTCGGGAGCTTCCTCCAGTCAAACATCTTTTTCCACTCTTTCTGTTCGATCTTCACAGCCACTAATAAACTACAGATGATCCCTCAATGCGGCATCGACAGCGTTCCAGCCGATATTACTGCCTGGGTGCTCGTTGAGTGTCTCCGCAGGAAGCTTTCAGTCGCCACCGCTGAAGTAATTCTCAGCCTGCACGTGATGAAGTGGGTTTTATTCATCCGTTCCGCTCCAAAAGTACTACGAATTGACACATCGGCACCCAGTACGCGCCCCAGCGGTGGCACCCTGCTCACCGTTTTCTCCCTCTTCGACAACTACTCCCTCAAGTCCATCGGCTCAGCCCTCAAGCCTTTCTCGCTCTCGCCAGTCCAACCAGACAGTCCAGCAAGGCCCATGCCCTGGACTACCAAGCTGCTAGGCATCCGCACCGTTCCTGACCTGGGTGTCCTTACCGACAACCCCCAAGCCGCCCCGGACACGACTATCGTCCACCGCTCCTGGGGCCTCTACGACGGCGGCAGGTACTACGGCCCACGCTTCCGCTTCAGTGCATGGATGAGAGCGCGTAATGCTTTCACGGGCGTGCTGTGGCATTTCGCGCTCAGCATCGGAATGACGCTGCTGGTACTGCCGCCTGTGAGGTGGCTGCTCAAGAAGCTGGTCTTCCAGCCCGGAGACGGCCCGAGCAAGGAGGCTTCGAAGCATGATTATTTGGAGTACCGCGCTATTGGGGTTGCGGATGAGGAGCAAGGGCGCCGTGCTGGTGCGGAGTTTAAGTATCAGGGGAATGGGTACTACTTGACGGGATTGCTGATGGCGGAGGCGGCCATGGTAATTCTGCGCGGTGGTGAGAACCAGGCGCGGAAGATGGGAGGTGGCATTGTTACGCCGGCTACCTTGGGCGAGGAATATGTGGAGAGGTTGCTGGGTGCTAAGGTTGGCATCAGTGCCAGACTCATTGACGAGTAGTGGTAGGTATGGACGCTGTGGATGCTGCGTTTTGGACAAACTAGAGTCGGATGATTTAGATGTTGGCTAGATGATATGTAGGTATCTGCTGCAGCTTTGGTAGAGACTTCTGGAGATGGCGCCGCTATATTGGGCATGTTGATTGTATCTGCACATAAGGAATGGCAGTAATGCTCCGAATGCGCCACCATGAGAATCAACATCATCAGAAAAGCGGACTATGACCATGTGACGGAAGCAGCCTGGCATGCGCAACGTTAGGCGCTTGCCTATTGACATTCGTATGCGGTATGGCATGGAGCATTTTCATGAGTCAACTCTCTCTATTTTGGCTCCAGAAAGCCATCCCCCTCCTAGAAAACCATCGTCTGGTTTTTCTTGATTCTCGACAGTTCGTCCAAGAACGCTGGAACGAAGGTGCCTGGACCGTGCACATCACCAAAGGCCTCGCCGCTCGTTCCGCAGCAATCTCGTACATGAGTATGCCAGCAATGGCGGCCAGGAGCTTGTCCTCCCGGTGAACGGCCATGAAAGCCGCGACAGTCGTGCCGAGCGTGCATCCACTGCCCGTAATCTCTCCAAGATACTCATGTCCGTTGCTAATGGCGAACGTCCGGGTCCCGTCGCTGATGAGATCAGTTTTGCCGGTCATCAGGATGATGTTCCGCTCGCGAGCAGCTGTGCGCGCAACCAGAGCAGCTTTCTCCTGGAGACCGAGCGTGCTGGCTCCGCTGTCAACGCCCCGTTGCTGGACACCGCTCGTGCCGGACACCGTCTTGATCTCGCCTTCGTTACCCTTGATTAGGTCGAAGTAGCCGCCGGCCATGAGGCTCTTGACTGCTTCGCGGCGTTGCTTCGTGGCGCCGGCTCCGACAGGGTCGAATAAGACTGGACCACCGACGGCGTTGTAGGAGCGGAGTGCCTTTAGATAGTTCTGCAACCCGTCGGGAGTTACTGTGCCCATATTGACTACAAGAGCTCCGCCCAATTTGCAGAGGTCCTCCGCTTCGTCGCCGTTGTTGGCCATGATGGGGCTTGCTCCGCTGAAACGGGAGTCAGCGCCTTGTTTCCGAAGTGGTGTGCAGTGAGATAGCATTGCTTACATGCACAAGGCCACGTTGGCAGCAAAGTTCTGAACAACCAGATTGGTCATGTTGTGGCAAAGGGGTATTTGCTGAGCAACTTTTGCCACAATTTCCGGCACTTGGCGGAGGATCTCTTCGACTGTATGCACTCTCTTCTCATCGTTCTCAGCAGCAAATCGTGGTGGTTGTGTCACGAGTTTTCGCAGCTCTTCAGCAGCTCCTCTTGGATCTGGCGCTGCCATGATCGCACTGACCACCGCAATCCCGTCAAGACCTTTAGATAGCGAGCGTGATTGATACAGCACCCGCTGAGCGTTTGATGCGTTGATGCCGCCAATGCATACAGTGCTGACTTGCTGATTTAAGGAAGCTAATGAGTCAAGGATATCGCGTGTGCCGGCGGTCCCGATGATAGCCTTCGTGTTTTCTTTGCTGTAGAGACAAGTCAGCACCGTAGCTCCCCGATCAGCAGCCATGTACGGACGTGGGAGTGGTAAAAAGTGTCCCTATACCCAGATAGTCTGCTCCACCCTCCACGGCTTGCTTTGCTTCGTCTCGTGAGGACGCAGTAACGCCGATGATTGCATTGGGTCCGAGCAGCTTCCGCGCTGTTTCGATGTCCATATCATCTTGGCCCAAGTGCACACCTTCGGCACCGGCAGCGAAGGCTACATCAACGCGGTCATTTATCAACAGAGGCACATCATGCGATTTCGTGATATTATGCAGCTTTTTGGCAATCCGGATCAGCTCCGCCGTCTCACTGGTCTTATCACGAAGCTGCACTACGGTAACACCTGATTCAAGTCACGAACAGTCTTTTGCTTGATGTGTTTTGGCAACTCACCTCCTTTGACGGCTTCCTCAACCACCCAGCAAAGGTCTCGGTCACCCAGTATGGGTTTTGTATTATCCGTCACCAGATAAAGAGAGTAATCGACTTTCATGCTGCAAGTACACTTTCACCGCGCAGCGACCAAACAGCATGGAATGATAGCAATCAATCGGACAGCCTGTGGGAAGAGTGACATGCGGGATCTTTTCGGAGTTACTCGAGTAGTACGAAAGTAGGGCCAGGATGTCGTCTTCACGTGTTACATGGACCTTATAGCGAATATTCAAGCAGCAATAACCATTTGACTAGCTTTTGCTCTCCTCCATATGGTTTGGTGAGCGGATAGCGGATACGCAGAACTGTGCCTGCTAACAATTGCTGGTGGTGATTTGGCATCCAGAGGTCTTTGTGTGCTTGATGAACTTGCGGCCCGATTCAGCATAGGGCGGGAAAGCATGATCGCTAGACTGAACCCTCTGCCGAAGAAAAACCTCTTCCGCCTGTTCCTAACACCACCTGCACTTCCTCCCAGCGCCCGAGCCCTTCAAAAGCCCATCACTGCCCAACAGCTCCTATCCAAGCAGCAAACCGCAACCCATCAAAGTCAGCTTTGACGGGCCTCTGCAAACCTACTGCCGGCATTCAAAGCCACCACAACCCGCACAAAACCCCACCCAAGAGACTCACGAACGACCGCCCGTCGCTTTATGTCTTCGCGCCACGCCCACAAATTTCGAAACGAGCCGCCGCCCAAGCAGCAAACATTTCGCATATCAAGAAAGCCGAAGTGTAACTACCATTGCACCAACGGCTGACAACTAGCTTCTCAAGAGTTCCCTCCTCGCTTTTGCAGACCTTACGCGTTCTGCACTTACTGCATGTCTTTGTCACCTACGGACAGGATTTCACCCTCTCCTAAGCATCTCCTACCCGGCACTTCGCGTTAAGCAGATTCCCTTCCAACCGCCAACATGGCTAACATCAACATTCGCCGGGTATGTGATCCTGACACCTCTTTACTCAAGACCTTCGCTAACAAGCACCAGGATGTCACCGATCCCTTCTATCGCTACAAGATGGAGCGTCTTCAGTCCAAGATTGAGGGCAAGGGTAACGGTATCAAGACCGTCATCGTCAATCTGAGCAGCGTCGCCAACTCTCTGGCTCGCCCCCTTCCTATGTCATCAAGTACTTCGGCTTCGAGCTCGGCGCCCAAACCAACACCAACCCTGCCGACGATCGTTGGATCATCAACGGCGCTCACGAGGCGTCCAAGCTCCAGGACTACCTCGACGGCTTCATCTCCAAATTCGTGCTCTGCAAGAAGTGCAAGAACCCAGAGACAACTGTTCACATCAAGGACGGTCGCATCACGCTCGACTGCAAGGCCTGTGGCGAACGCTCCGACGTTGACTTGCGTTTGAAGCTCAGCTCGTTCATTCTCAAGAACCAGCCCAAGAAAGGCAAGAAAGACAAGTCTACCAAGAAAGCTGATCGCAAGGCCAAGAGAGAGGCTGAAGCCGCCGCCAATGGAGACGATGACGATCATTCTCGTGATGGAAGCCCCAACGGTGGCAGCGGGTCGGACCATGCTGAAGAAAACGGCGACGTGGAGATTGCAGCTGGAAGTGATGACGAGCTCACGCGCCGTATCAACGCCGAAGCCAAGGATATCGACGCAATCGACGCCAAAGAAGTTGAGTGGACCGTCGACATGTCCGAGGAGGCTGTCAGGGCTCGTGCTCAGGAGGCTCCGGTCGACATGAGGCGTCTTAACCTTGGCGATGACGATGAAGATGGCGAAGGGGAGGCCAATGTCTATGAGCAGCTCGGCTCGTGGGTTCTGAAGACTGCCGAGGAGAAGGGCGGCGTTTCCAAGGTTGAGGACGTCGAGATCTATCTCCGTGCCAAAGAACTTGGCATCGAGACAAAGCATAGGACTCTCACCGTGCTCGCCCAGTCCATCTTCGATGATAACATCGTCAAGCAAATCGATTCTCGTGCTGGGATGCTCAAGAAGGTATGTCGCGCATGGCAAGGCTTAAATGTGAATGTCACTCTGACCCTCTGCTATAGATGATCACTTCCGAGAAGCATGAGAAGGCCTTTCTCGGCGGTACTGAGCGCTTCGTCGGCAATGAGAAGCCCAACCTCATCCCTCTGGTGTCGCCTATTCTTGTCAAGTATTACCAGCACGACCTCGTCTCTGACGACGTTCTCAAGGCTTGGGGCTCCAAGGCCAGCAAGAAGTATGTCGACCTCGCCACCAGCAAGAAGGTCCGCAAGTCTGCCGAGAAGTTTATCGAATGGCTCGAGACGGCTGAGAGCGAGGATGACTCAGATGACGAGTGATTACTGCTGCCATAATGCGTCGTGCTCTCAGCCCCGGATTGCATGTACCTGTACGGGCCGAGACTAAACGTGCGAACGGGGCAGTCTGGTCACTTGTTCCAGCTGTCATGGCCGATGCTTGGTGCTTCTGCTTTCCGTATCCTTGGTGGACATTAATGCTCCTAATACATCGTGTCCTGATGCGGTCTTTCTGATGTTCCAGGGGCGTGTTGGTTATCTCTACTACTGCGTTGTAGTTTACTCATCCTAGTGTTACACAATACTCTCCTCCAGCATATCAGCTGATTGCGCTCTGCAATACCTCGAGCTTGCTCGTTTATCGTGTGAGTCAGCGAAGCGGCACTTGCGCGACCTAGCAGCTTTCTGGATTTGGTGCACTCCTTTGGGCTCGAGGCGGTTATGTTCCAAACATTCCGCCGTTTGTCGGTGTGCTGTACGATGCCGCTCGGGTGAAGTAAGGGGTGTAGGCCTCCTGCCAGCTCCCGAGACAAGATGCCTCACTGCGCTGCTACAAAACCCTCGGGACGGCCTGTATCTCCACTCGAAGTTGAGAAATCGATTTCTGCGTCTCTCACAGCCCGCCTGCTCGCCGTGCATCTCAGCCCTACATCTGCCTCAGTGCCTGCCAAGCCGATCTAGCTCCCAAAATAGACCCGCCTTATCGATAAAGCTCGAAGGTGACGCTGGAGCTCGCGATGAACCAAACTCCCCAAGCTTTAAACGGCCGGGCGGTGGTCGGGTCACTCCCTCTGCTCCTACTCAGAAACTTCCAGGAGCGGCTGCTATAATAGGCATTGGGAACATGGAGGCCTCCATGCGGAATACCGCTTCGATGAATAGTAAGGGCGGCGCTGCTGTCCGTTCACGAAGCTCGGAGCTAATGGCTGCGGTGGCAGAGCGCATCGATCGGCTTACGAGTACGCTGATCACGCAGTTTGAAGCTGCTGTTGGGCTTCTTCAGGTATGCCCTACTGTCTGCATACAGATTGCGCCATGCGGCAAAGAGCTCATCAAACACCAGGCTGAAGAAACGGACTACAACTCCACGGCGAAGAACAGCTTGCAGATGCAGGTGCATACCACTTCTCTGGTACTACTACCCACGTCGAACCCCTCGTCCATGCACATTTCTCCAGCCTGCTGACGCTGCTACTGAGCATAGGTCCGCGCCGCCGAGGAAACCCTCACCTTCATACACCAGATGCAGGAGCTGTGGCTTTTCGGTCAGTTGAACACACTTGGGAAGAGCGAGAGCGAGGTGAAGATGGAGGAAGATGCGAAGGTAGTAGCGCAGCTGCTGAAGCGGCTGGTCAAGGCGCAGGACGTGGATGGCGAAGAAGAGAGGCCGTGAGCGCGAAACGGGGTGCATGGAATGGCGTGCATGAGTCGGCGTCTGGCGCTGTGGTCGAGGAAGCATCCGCGCATTTGGAAACGGGCTTCAGCAGTCCTGGATAGGCGTCGTTTACGGACTGGTTATCTCAGAAAAGATCTGGGTTGTGTCTGATACCCAATATCAGCATTGGACGGCGGTGCGCTGCATGATTGAGCGGTGTCGCATCGCCAGCTATGTAGAAACAAGTAGCAATGATGATTAGAGGGCTTCTAATCATCGCAATGGTGGAGCTCGCCAAAATCTACAACTTTTGGGTGCTATATATGTTTTCAGTCGGACAAGGCCTCCCGTAAGCACGGCGAAGCCCCTCAGGATGAGGGCTGGAAGACTGCCGTCCCTCAGGTGTGGCCCCATCTCACAACGCGTGGTCAGATGCTTATGCTCACAACATCTCGCTCCTCCAGGATAAATCTCATCATCTAGGTGTTGGTACTATTTCTGGTTCTGGCGCCGCCTTAGCGTCGAGTCCCCTTCTCAACCTCAACTACTGGTGTCCTGATCCGTGGGTCACACCTCCACTGAACCATACACTTGATTGTTAGCACCGTGTTGGCGAGCCTTGCCGACTGATATAAAGTATAAGGTCTGTAGATAAACCCACACCTGGTAAGCATGCTAATCATGCGCTTGCTGTACGCGCTCTTACTGACGCTGTCCTCGACGGCAGCAGCTTATAGTGTTATTCAGTTCATGGCCGACTACAACAACGCACTCCTTACCATAACACGGACCTCAACTCCCGATCCATTCATAACCTTTGCACATGGCAAATTCTATCTTGTGCGTAATATCATCGTCATTACAGTTCATCGGTCTAACAGCGACAGTCATTCACTGCCGGAAACCGAGTGGAACTATGGTCCGCAGACAGCCTGACAGACTTTCAAGATAACGCCGAAAAAAGTGTAGTTTGGTAAAGCACCCAGAAAATTCATCACAAATAAGCCAGCCTAATTTGATAGAGGGTTGTGACTTTTGCTAAGTCGTACTTTAAGTTGAATACATTGACTAATCAAGTGCAGGCGTCCACCCCCGGATACCAGCTGCACTGCCCAGCTCTGGGCGCCAGAACTCCACAGCATCTACGGGCGCTGGTACATCTACGTCGCCGGTGCCCATCCCGCTCACGGCAACAAATCCCACCGGATGTACGTCCTTGGCGGTCCACCAGCAGATACAAATCCGACCATTGGCACTTGGGAGAACCTAGGACTCATCCGAGGCCTGCCACAGCAGCAGTGGCAAATCGATGGAACGGTCTTCAGCATGGACAACCAGCTCTTCTTGGTCTATTCAGGATGGCCGTTCGATAACGTGGACCTCTCGGATCTCGTGCAGGAGCTCTTCATCGTGCCACTAAGTGATCCAGTGACTGCGGCAGCGCTGCAACCGGTGCGGATATCGACGCCGGAGCATCCGTGGGAGTGGACCGCAGACCATGGCATCAATGAGGGGCCGCAGTGGTTTGAGTCAGCCGATGGACGGTGGAAGGGGCTTGTGTACTCGTGTGCTGGATCCTGGACCAAGGACTACAAGATGGCGACCTTACAGTACACAGGGGGCGATCCGATGGACCCAGGCAGTTGGCGAAAGGGAAGTAAACCGCTGATTGAGAACGCGCCAGGAAGAGGACCGTATGCGCCAGGCCACGGGATGTTCATGAAGCTAGGAGAGGAGACGGTGGCGGTATTCCACGCAACGGATAACGACAACGATGGTTGGAATGGAAGAAAAGCCAGAGTGCAAAGGGTGAAATTCACCGATGAGGGCCCAGAGATGGGCGGATGCGTGGGACTGACTGGCAACTCAGAAGTCTTCACGGGCTACGGATCGCTTGATCATCGGCATGAACGTCGCCACAGCCTTCGTGATTTATGGCATTCGGTGTTCTCAAGGGTTTCTTAGTAGAAGCAGTCATACTTTTGACAGACCTTCCGTCTCACATTGTCACCGCACCTTCCGGCTTGGCCTTCGTAGTATCGTCCGCGTTTGGGTTGATCATGCCCAGCCGCGCTGCCCAATCGTCCCTTCCCGACTCTTTGATTAGTTCTTTCGCCATATGCAGCCTCCTCTCATACTTCCTGCGTGGACCATTGATTTTGATGATGTATCCATGCATCTGCAGCTCATCGGTCCTCACATTCGCGATGGATAAAAGCGCCGCCGAACTGATCAACAGCACCAGCAAAAGCACTTTGCCCAGCTGGCTGACATTGCTGGCTAGCGCTGCGTCTAAGTATACCAGTAGAGTCGCGAATGCGCTGACTGAGCTCTCGACGAAAGTTGAATCTCGGAGCCACTGGCCAGACGTAACAGCCTTCAAATCATCGACGGCTCCACGCATCCGGATCCATCGGTCCTGGCTCAGAAGTACAAGCAAATCACCGTTCTTGCCGGGCTCACTGGCACCTTGCCAGCCAAGTTGACTGCGTCTGCGGATTACGAAGCTATTGCAGAGCCGGCCGAACATGAGGAGAAGGATCACAAAGACGCCCCACCAGTCCTCTATTACGAACATGAGGGATAGTACGACGATTGTCGCAGCGACTGCACACATGTACGCCGCGGAGGAGATGACAGTACTATTCTCAAACGTGTAGAGCATGGATAGCAACTCCGCCAGTCTTCGGTGCTGATGGTTGATCTTGGTGACAGATAACGTCGTCAGTTGGCCTGTCAGGCCGACCTTCTGGAGATAGACGACTGTTGCCGGATTCTCGACCCGGAAAACGTAGCCACTGGTCATGGCAGCAACGGCTGGATACTCGCCGCCATTGAGGCCTGGCGCCGTCTGTTGCCGATGCAGGCCGGGGCAGAGCACGAAGACATCCAGAAAGGCTGAGGTGCCAGTAAGTGCGGTTCGGTGCGCAGTCGTAGCAAGGTCAGCTAGAGCAACGAGACCAGCAGCGTCTAGAGAGACCTGCGGCATTCCGATGCTTGACCAAGGCTGTGGCTCAGATGCAATCCTCTGCCTCCGGGTCAGCTACCCTGCACATATAGCAGTCAAGCCAGTCGCGTGACGAACCTTTGTCGGTGTATACATCTTCATGTAATCCATGAGCTGCATTGTGAGAAAGGCGGGCCCGGCGGATCCTCTATATATTTAGACCAAGCAAGAGTGATGAGTGCAGAGCTCGCGAGTGTGTCATGGCTGAGCATGTAGCAAGGCGGAGCATGTAGCAAGGCGCTGCGCTGCAGCTTCCAGATACACCAGGCGGCCTTGCGATTGAGCCTTGTCAAAGATGAGCGGCATTGGTGAAGCATGGAGGCTCAGATTGGGCGGGAAGATGCGTGGGGGTTCAATTATGGCTCCGAGCCTTGCCTGCAAGTTCAAGGTTCTCCACACGATCACTGGAGCGCTAACCACAATTGGACGCCATCAGCACCCGATGCGTCGCCTCTTCTCGCTTTCAGCAACGAAGCAGAAGGACGGGACGCAAGGCAACCACGAGGCAAAACACGGGGCGAATGTACCGCGCGAGATCTCGAGTCTAGAATTAGAGCAGACATGCAATGCGACACTCATGCCTCGGAAACAGGATTTCCTTGCAGCATCCAGTGGTCTACAATTCTCTCCACTTGACATTCTTCCATGCTCAAGACATCATAGCGGCTGCGTGGAGCAAATCATCTTGATGCGGAGCAGGTAAGCATGGACCTAGATCTGCCGCCCGTCTGTCCCTGAAGATAGTTCCCCAGCGGTTTGGCGGGACGCGGGGACGACTGTAGATCTGAGCTGAGCGACAGTACGCCCCAAGGACGCCTTTGGGACTGGAGGAATGTTAGTAGGCTTAAGTATCCTAGATGACTGGCCGTCTCTTATCAAAGATCCCCTCGCCGAACAA
Source organism: Coniosporium tulheliwenetii (assembly GCA_030247845.1). Classification (NCBI taxonomy): domain Eukaryota; kingdom Fungi; phylum Ascomycota; class Dothideomycetes; genus Coniosporium; species Coniosporium tulheliwenetii. Next base: position 82,812 of record JAPDRP010000019.1, on the reverse strand, counting down.
CACTACGCCCTGACGAACATTGATCCCTCTCCAGATCCCTTTGCATTTATGCTTCGCTCTTCTACGCCGTACTTTCATCCCTATCTTTATAATTTACGCTTGCAAACAAGCTTTCCGTCTCCAAACTCACTACGTACTTCTAGCGATTTCTTGCACTACATCTGATGCTAGCTTGCACGTGTTTTATGCTCTTCGCGCGGCTACCTCCAGGCGCGCGATGGAAGGGTACGATTACAAGAAGCATTCACCACTCGGCCTCGACCAAGATCGTCTCGGCTATGACCAAATCCGCCTGCTCAAACTCCATCCTGGATCGGGCTCTATGGATCTGAGGTGCACTCTGATCGTTCGCGCCGCTAGCACCCCTCGGTATGCTGATGACCCAGAACCCGGACTAGGACTGAAGTTGGCAGAGCCTTACGATGCCCTGTCATATTATTGGGGACCAAAGAGAGGGGGATTCTTCATTGAGGTACTTGCTGGTAGCGAAGCTCACCGCATCGCAATCACGCCTAATCTGGAAGCGGCCCTGCGTCAGCTTCGGTCCGACCAGACTTACAGATTGCTATGGGTCGATGCGCTCTGTATAGATCAAGAAGATGAAAATGAGAAGAGCTCCCAGATCGGAAAGATGTCGCAGATCTACAACGGCGCAGAGCACGTTCGCGTATGGCTCGGCGTGGAAGAGGGAGACAGCGCGAAAGCAATGGAATTCGTCAAGAAATGCTTGGACCTGGATGACTTCGACCGGCTCGTGCGGGATTCGTTCGCGTCGAAAGAATGGGCGGCCCTCTCTGCGCTCATGAGGCGACCATGGTTTAATCGGCGCTGGATAATCCAGGAGATTGCTTTGGCCAAGAGAGCAACTCTGCACTGTGGCAAAGACTCAGTACCTTGGAGGGAGTTCGCAGACGTGATATCCCTCCTTGAACGAAACCAGTACGAGATCAGGCAACTGTTCCGCGAATCAACAGCCTTTCGGAACCATCCGGATTACTTTGGCGACCTGACCGAACTAGGCGCCGTACGACTCGTGTCCGCAGCTGAGAACCTCTTTCGCAAATCCGAAGATGGCCGAATCATGGAGAAGGTGCGCTCACTCGAAGCCCTGATGTCATCTCTGTCAGCTTTTGAGGCCTCCGAACCGCGAGATACGGTGTACGCTATACTGTGGCTAGCGAATGACGCCCGTCCAGCCGCAAGGGATGCTTGGGTAATGGATCCTGAAAAGGCATCCGCACAGCAATCAGGCTGTACCGCTCCAGTAGCCAATCTGCCCTCCGCGACCTCTCACATATCCTCAGAGTTGTGCTTGGAACCGAAGATCACAGCCTCACGGCTGTATCGGTGTTCAAGTGATGCGGCTTCCATATGCACGGAAGCTGCATCTCTACACACCCTTTCCGAGAATCTGGTACCAGCTGGAGGAGACCTCATCACGTCCACGCCAGCCATACACACTAGTGATGAGGACCGAACAGCTAGCTGTACCACTGAATCCACGGCTGCCACAAATGTGGGGATAGATAAGGCGGCCGATCTAGTTACGGTACAGGACCCTGGTTCGGTGACTGGTGGTTGCATACCAACCGAGTATCAATCGCGAAAGCGTCCTCTCAGCAACGACAATATCCGAAGTGAGACCGAACAACCGACTGAGAAGAGAAGGAAGGCAGTCACCATGCTTCTGAGTGCTATCGTAAGCAGGAGAATTGCAGTGGATTATACAAAGGACGTCTTCCATGTATTCAAAGGCGTTCTTGAATTCATCGTCACACGCTCCCGTTCTCTGGATATGATTTGTCGTCCCTGGGCACCTGATCTACCGGGCCTACCTTCATGGATTCCGCAACTCTCTAACAGCGCTTTCGGAATTGGTGTGAACGGAGTCTATCGGCGCATCAACGCCGACCCTCTTGTTGGCAGACCCGGCATGGACACGTGGAACTACAAGGCAGCAGGGTCTTATCCGGCTGTGTGGATGATGAAAGCGGGTTACGACAAGAGCCTCTTCGTCAGGGGATTCGTTTTGAGCACAATCAAGGAGAAAAAGGCTCCTGCGACAGCGGGGATCATTCCGTCTGAATGGATCGACGCTGTCAGCTGGAGCAGATCGGACGATCTCACCGAGCACCATTTCTGGCGGCTTCTAGTCGGAAACCGAGACGCCAATGGCTACAGGCCGCCTTCACGTTGGCACATGGCCTGCCGGGATGCCTTAAGCAGAAAGCCGGCGAGAGGAGACTTGAACACCGGAGAAATCATCATGTACGACTGCCCTTCAGCAACGAGGGAGTTCCTGGAACGTGTCCAAGGGATGGTCTGGTCTCGAAGGCTCATAGTTCTGGACAAGCTACCATGTAGGCACGGTTGCCTCTCGCCACAACCGGTTCTCGGTCTGGCACCGTCGAAAGTCAAGAAGGGAGATTTAATCTGCATTCTCTTTGGCTGCAGCGTCCCCGTCGTGCTCCGGAAGTTTGTCAACGGCCAGCCTGCAAACAAGAAATTGAATTTGTGTGAGCGCTGCAGGACTGTCAATTCCAGCAACGGGAGTTCACAGGACAATATTTCGATTTCGAGGCCAACCAGTGGTGTTTCAAATGCCCACATTTACTATGAGTTTGTAGGGTGAGCGCTCGAACCCATTTCAAGATACTGCTGCTTACTGACGGTATAGCGAATGCTATGTTCATGGAATGATGGACGGCGAAGTATTCGAAGTTCGAAAAAGGGCCATGGGTCCTATGCAGGAGCAGGATTTCGAGCTGAGATGAACCGGAAGTAGTATCAATAAAGGCGATGATGCCAGCTTGCGTACACGCAGATTAGGACATCTAAATCAGAGGGGTTTCAACACTCACTTCTAATACTCGAAAGCCATAACCGACATTATCGGCCAGTATAATACTTGTACATGTATATAGTAGCATTGCAGATACATCTGTGTTATTATGAAAAGCCAGCTTCTGCCACAGCAAGTGGTAATGTGCGCACGTGCAGGCGTGCTGGCGACTCATCCGGGTGACAAAAACCGCCGGACTCGCACCGCGTAAACCATCGATTCAAGGCTTTATTGCCAAACGTAAGGATAGAGTCAAGTTACGGGTCTAGGCGTAAGGGAGTCCATAAAGCCTCATAAGCATGTTCAAGCCATAACTAAACATGAAACCGTAAGACCAGAAGATCTTGGGAAACATTGTGACGACAATAACTGATTCTGAGGCCGGCGGTTTCTGTCACTCGCGTGACAACCTCGACTGACCGCGTCCCTCTCCATCAACCAACCGCATCAATATTCCAAACAATGTCCACCTCACCACCCGACGCACCAATGCCTCCCCACCGCCCCCAACTCACCCTCATCGTCGCCGCTACACACAACCTAGGCATCGGCAAGAACGGCACCCTCCCCTGGCCGTCGCTCAAGTCCGAAATGGCCTACTTCGCACGCGTCACAAAGCGCCCTCCCCACTCCTCGCCGTCAGGAACGAAAAACGCAGTCATTATGGGTCGCAAAACATGGGAGAGCATACCGCCCAAGTTCCGCCCGCTCAAAGACCGCGTGAACGTCGTCGTGACTTCTAGCGGACGACTGGCTAGTGTCGAGCCGGAGAAGGCGCGTGAGCAGGGTATTGTGGTGACGACGAGTCTGGAAGAGGCGGTTGATTGCTTAAGAGCTGCTGGCGAGAAGGGAGCCAAGAGCATGGGAGATGCTCCTACCAGTTTACCGCCGATTGGGAAGCTCTTCATTATTGGAGGTAGTAGCCTCTATCGTGCGGCGCTGGACCTACCGCAGGCGAAACGCGTCCTGCTTACGAAGATATACAAGGAGTATGACTGCGATACGTTTTTCCCGCTTGATCTGGAAGGCGAGGAGGGCAAGAGGCGGGGCTGGGTCAAGACGAGCAAGCAGGAGCTCGAGGAGTTCGTTGGCGAGGATATTGAGGATACTAGGATGAAGGAGGGAGATGTTGAGTTTGAGCTTTGTATGTTCGAGAGGGGCTGAAGGCATCCGTAGCCAGCCACGAAGACTGCTATACAACGGCACTGGATCGGCAACGTTGTATGCCGGGAGGTGAGCCAAGCGGGCCCTCTCCAAACGGAACGTCTCCGGAGATGTTCCAGGTCAGACGCCATGACAGGGGCTTGGTTTGGGCCTTCGAGATCCGGGGTAAAGATGACGGAGCATAATCATACGTTTGGGATCTATATCACACCCCACAGACGGCGATTTACATGCATTTACCGTCAATCCAAACGCAGGAGGCTTCGTGCCGCTTAGGCGTACGTTTAGCAGTTATAAATTCTAGACGATAAAGGGCTTGGAAGCTCTGATGATTAAGAGCGCCGCTATAATCATTAATCTTTCCTCCCTATAGCTCGCTGTGTGGTGGAATTCGCAACTGCATGATTAGAGTTCACTACCAGCTAGATGAAGAACTTCCCAGTCCACTTTCAAACGAGACTCGTAAGAGCACCGCCGGATGACAACCCGTGTCATTAGTTGTTGCCGGTTTTTACAATGTTCCAAAACATGCCATACAGTAATATGTACAGACTACTTTTGTAGAGGACTCATCACAACCGGCGCCGCCTTAGCTCCCGAGGCCCTTCCTCTTCCTCGTGCGGCCGTATAATCGTATCATCCTGAGATGCCTCTTTGTGTGGCTTGCCTTCCAGCTTGCCCGACTCCTTCAACCCCACCTCGCCCATTAGATACTTGCCAAAGTAATAAACAGCGTCAAGCACCTCCCTCCCCGTGGGTACAATATTCCCCTTCGGCAGCAGAAACCCGTAACTTCCCGTATCGCGCAGCTTGATCTGGTAGGCGTATTCAACTCTGAGTTCCTCGTAGAACCAATCCAGCGCGCTGCCTCCACCGCTTTCTATGGCAAACATCCTCCCTTTCTTTTCTCCAGCTTTGGAACTCCTGAAGCCGACATTCCCTTCACATGCAGAGGCCGCCATGTAATGAGCACCACCCCTCGTAAGCCTCATCGCTTTCGCCAGCCCCAGCGCCAGCTCCTCCAGGTTCTCCAACCCAGGCGGCTCCGCCTCGCAGCTGTAGCTGTATGGCCACAGCACCTGCTGCGAATAGGAGTGCAGGTCCAGAAATCCGACAAGCGTGACGTTATTGTGCTCCGTCTCGTTCTTAGCCCACTCGGCAAACCGCTTCGTTTCCACGCCTTCGAAAGCTTCCCTGCCGGCGTAGGTCTCACTGCAGGGGTTCTCGCGCGTGATGTTGCCGTCCCAGTGGAATGGATATGAGCGGTCGAGGTCGATACCCGCGCAGAACTTGCTGCCGGTCGGCTGCCGGCTCTTGCGCCACAGCCGGTCCGTCTCCCAGCTGTAGACGTAGCCATCCGGGTTCAGCGTCGGGACGAAGACCCAGTCGAAGGACTCGAGCATGCTGGTCACGAGCGCGGACTTGCCATATGAGGTTATGATACTCCAGGCGACGTACGTGACGGTGCTGGTGCTGATCCACTCCCGCGCGTGGCTGCCGCCGGTGATGAGGATGGTCTTGCGCGGGCCACTGGACTTGTCCTTGTTGTTCTTTGGGTGCACGCCTAGGCGCAGGGCGGGGATGTCGCGCCCTTCGTGGCTGACGCCGATGTTGAGGAAGCGAACGTGCGTGGTGAAGATGGAGGCCATGAGGCGCATCCAGGGCGTTATGACGGACAGCGGCCGGTACTCTTGGAAGAAGATGTCGGTGCTTGGGGGACGGAGGGACGGAGTGAAGGAACGCGGTGTTGGTGTTATGGGGGTTGTGGACGACGGGTAGGATGCGAAGACTGCTTCGGCGAGCTCGAGGTCGCCAAACAGAGGTGTGTGGGACTGCTGGAGAGAGGGCGGCAAGAGGTCGAGGAGCTTGGGTACCTGAGACGATCAGCATGGTCGCAGCAGTCCTGACAACAGCTCACTCACCGCATCTTTGGCCAGTCTGACGTCGACCCAGTTGTCGTTGAACTCCCACACATCCAGCGCAAGCTCACCTGAGGCCTTTGCCAGAGCCAATGCATCCTCTGCCGATGTGAGATTGAACCTCCAGACTACGTCCTTGCCATACCGGGATAGCAGCTCCAGAGGCAATTGCTGTCGCTGGGCTTCCTTCTCTTCACCACCGGCCGTAGCAATTGATGTCTTGCCCGGATGGTGGACCCAATTTACTGAACTGATCTTGTTCAGTGCTTTCCGCCATAGCTGTATAGGTTGTTGTTGCGAAGCTTGTTGGTGAGCGGATGCCGCACTCAATGCCGGAGCCGCCAGCAGCAGGGCTGCGAAGGTGGGTAGATGGAGTCGCATGCTGATGTTAGCTTGCGAAGGAGACCGGTTTCATCGTCAATGTGTAGTAGTGGTGAGGATGACGGTCGACAGCTGTGGTGGTGGTGGTGGTGGTGGTGGTCGTGTGCCTGCAGGTGCTCTGGAGCGGAGAAGGCGCGGAAGGATCCGCAGCAGCCCTGGAGCCCACCTTGGGCGGGAAACAACGCGAACTCCAAAACCGCAAACGCACCAATTCAGCAACGTCAACACCTTCTAAAGCGCTTCAATATAGACTGCGTAGATAGTTCAGAGCTTCCCAACCTATCCTTAATCTCAGGCTGAAGATGCGCCCGTAAGATTGAGTAGTGATGTCGAAATCAAAAGCGCTAGTGTTGGTGAAATTCACGCTTCTTGAGATTTGGAGTTCGCGTATTTTCCCGCCCAAGGTGGAGCCCAACCTTAAGGAATGGGCGTCGCGTCAAAGTCCGAAGCCATTGGGGGGAGGGAGAGGACTGCTGCAAAGAGAACAACTACATGCTACCAACAGAGACAGTCGACAGTACTCTCAGCTCTGCGCTGCTGGATGCTCTTCTTGCCTCTGGATCTACTCGCCACTGCACTATCTATCCTCGACGCCCTAGTCACTCGTTTCTGCAGTACCCCGTACCTTCTCCCCTAGTATGCAGCGCGGATCCCCTTGTCCGCTGCGACTTTGACCACCCGCTGGCTTGACGCCCGCTCAGCCTTACATACCGCACCCACCATCTCTTGCTACTGACATCTCCAGCACCCTGTTCTCGTACCTCTCCCTTCTACTCAGCCTTACTAGTGCCGTGCCCTGAAGCTGCCGTCATCCAGCTAAATGAGCCGGGCTGCCCTCATGCACCCGCGATGCCTTTGTTAGGCGTTCGACCCAGACGGAGCGACAGAGACCTGAAGCGGCGTAGTACCCTCGACCCAACCAGCTTCTTCCTCCGCCGCAGCGAGCAGGCCTCGCGTCCCAATGCGTCTGCCGAGTTCCTCCATCCAGACCGTGGTGCCGCATTGCAGGATGGCAGCACGCCCGATTTGGCGGGCGAGTCGCCCAGGCCGTCCGTGGAACCACCAGCTCCGTCTCCGCCTATACAGGAACCAACCCCGAACACGAAACGGTTCAGCATGCTGAGGCACCGCCATGCATCAGACTCACAGTTGTCGGCAAAGGTGCGGGCGCAGGCACAGACTGCAGAACCGGTCCCGCCGGTGCCCGCCATTGCTGCAGGTACGCACCAAACAATCTGGAGGCGCATGTCTCAGTTGGATCACTTACTGACGCCACGTTAGCACCAGCTCCCGCAATCATCATGACAGCGCCGACCATGGAGATTGAGGACAAACCCCAGAGGAAGAAATCCAAGTTCTTGCTGTCTACAAGAAGGCGCAACTCTGCTGAACCAAGCGCCGGAAGGCTTTCTTTCGGGCGAAAGTCAGTGGAAAAGAGGAGAGACGACGTTGAGAACGGCACAGATGGCGGAACCGGGTCTCTGGAGGAGGTTGTGGACGCTTCTGGCGAACCTGGTCGGTTGTCTGTCAACCACGCACGGAAGGCGCCTTCCGATCCAGGGGCTGAGGCAGCCTCCCCGCTGGTGCCGCCTGCCGCAAGATACTCAGACTCATCCCGATCAGACGCAAGCTCCGGAACATCTGCAGACCATGTTACGTTTGCTTCGCCGGCTACGCATCCATCTCACAACAAGACACTCTTTAGTCTGCCGCGAAAGAAGAAGAACCGCAACTCATTATTCCCATTGCCAGTTAAGATACCTCCACCCGAACCGCCGAACACTGCGCCTGCCACTCCTCGTGCTTCCACAAGCGCCCTGAGTTCCGGCTCTCCTATACGGTCGCTTGGAGACTACAGCCCTCCTTTGACCGCGATACGCCGCTCCAATACTGCGAACAGCTCACCTCTTGCGACTCAACCATTGCCGTTACCCCTCCAAAACGGACTCGCACCGTCAACTGTAAGCTTCGTCTCAGCACTGCTGCGTAACGATTCGACCACATCTGCGAGATCTTCCAGGTCGTCACCCGCTCTAGCACCTCCGACACGTCTAACTCTCCGAGAGCGCTCCTCTACCATGGGATCGACCAGCGAGCATCCTGAACATGGACAACCGCTTACGCCGCCCTTCGCGCCAAGTGGACGCAATTCCACCTCGACCGCCGGACGGAATAGTTTCAGCCATCTTTTCGGGTTGGGTCACAGATTACGAAAGGATTCTGGCCCTGACTCTCCTCGGCACGGGTCTCCCGGTCGATCGTTTCCTCCCACATCAGGCCGGAACTCGCACTCGACTTCGCTCAACATCAGCCGGGAGCACCTAATCATACCTGAGCGCGAGGAAGGAGAGTCGCCGGGTAGATATCTGGAGAGGCTCGAGGAGACCGTGAACCGCAGCTTGATAGGAACCATTCTAGCAAAGTCCGATGATCCGTTTCTTATGGCCGTGATGCGAAGCTACATGCGCAGACTCACCTTCTTCGGTGATCCGATAGACATGGCGATTAGAAAGATGCTAATGGAGGTTGAACTACCACACGAGACGCAGCAGATTGATAGAGTGTTAGGGAGTTTCGCTGATAGGTACTGCGAGTGCAATCCTGGTATCTTTGTGTCCGCAGGTATGCAATCCCTGTCGCTGGTGTCTGGTTTAACCGCTAACCCAACATAGACAAGGCACATTTTATTACTTTTTCAATCATCATGCTGCACACCGATGTGTTCAACCCCAATAACAAGCGGAAGATGCAGAGGCCAGATTACATCAAAAACTGCCGCGCTGACGGTGTCCCCGCGGATGACGTGCTCGCATGCATCTACGATAATATCGTCTATACACCTTTCATTCACATTCACGACGAGTTTGAGATCAAGGGCACAGCCTCCCGTAGGAAGAAGACGAAGAACCTCATCAAGAGTGCTGCCGCCGATCCCGTGAAGAAGGCCACCAAGGAGCCCATTGACCCCTACACAATTATACTGGACGGGAAGATGGACGTTCTGCGCCCGCCAATAAAAGACGTTATGAACCTCGATGACCCCTACGCGTACGCTGGCACCGCTCCCGGGTTGGATATCAAGTATCTTCATAATTCTTTCGCCAGATGCGGAGTAATTCAGATCGTTTCTGCACGCTCTCGGCCTGAAGCATTCATGTCTCCAACCACGATTGAGAATCCACTTGACTCCCAAGCAGGCCTTGTCGAGATGCCGGTCACCAGAGTCGGAATCCTTTGGCGAAAAGACACTAAGCGGAAGGCGGCGCGATCGCCATGGCAAGAGTGGGGAGCAATACTCACTCGATCAGGCCTGTCATTCTTTAAGAACGCTATGTGGGTGAAGTCACTGATGCATCAACTCGAGCTCAACGAGAAGCGTGGCCATGGTGGAGTTCCTGTCATTTTCAAACCGGCGCTCCAAGATTTCAAAGCGGACCACGTCATACCTATGGACGGCGCTGTTGCGGTCCACGATGCCACGTACAAGAAGCACAAGCATTCCTTTTTCATCTATGCGAAAGGCGGCGCTGAAGAAGTCTTCCTCGCAGACAGTGAACGCGACATGAACGACTGGCTCGGTAAACTTAATTACACAGCTGCGTTCGAAACATCCGGGACACGGCCAAGAGGGCTCATCGGAGGTAACTACGATGGGCAGAGACAGCGCGGCCTGCGCAGGCTACAGTCAGACTATTCAGCAACCTCCGTGCAGACTGCGACGGGCGAAGTAACTATTCAGAGAGGAAGAATTGACACTCAGCTCGCGCAACAGATTGCGGCTGCGAGGAGGGATCACGTTTTGCAGAGAATCAGCGAGGCCGAAGAGAGGCTAAGCAATACCATCAAGCAGCTGGACGAACAGTTGAGGGACGCGAGACACCTGCAGCTAATGGCACCCATCCAGCCTAAGACACGAGAGCACGTGGTACATGCAGCCGGGCGCATGTCAGCGAAGCTCAAATGGACTCGGATTGAGATATGCCGCATGAAGTGCCATCGAGACATCCTCGCTCTGGACCTGGAAGAAGAAAGACGGGCCACTGGCGAGTCTCAAGCCCGCATTGAGCAGGTCCGAACTGGTAGTGCTGTCGAACTGTCACCGAGACATCTGAAAGGCGGCCATCTCGCTCGGCTCAACTCCAAAGCTAGTACAGTCATTTCAAGCCAGAAGAGTCCAACGTCACCTGTCATGCACTCTCCACAAGCCTTCACCCTGCGCCCCGGCACCAACTCCTCGCTTGAAAGTGAGGCTGCTGCAAGCGACGTCTTCCGCACGCCTCCAGAGGCTACCTCGCCTTTGACGCCGCAGCATCCGCAAGCGAGGTGGAAGATACCACCTCTGACCGTCGAGTCTCCGCCCTCAGACCACCTTAACTCACCTGCGCAATCTTCCCGGCCCGATGCGCTCGAACATCGCCCTTCTGTCTCCTCTATCAGCCAGTCCAGCATCTCATCAGTACCCAGCCGCTACGCAACTCCTGCACCTTCAGACGACCCCGCTCGGGCAGTACTGGAGAACGGCATTGGCGTCGCCATGGACGGTGGCCGGCCTGGCACCGCCTCCTCCATCTCCTCTATCACGGACCGCCCACCTCCAAGCACCGTCGCCGGCTCCCCGAATCCAGATCTCGGGTTAGGAGATCCCTCCACCGTACCCTGCGCGACTCGCACGGCTCAACTTCGCACCGCCGCTCCACGCACAAGGGCAAGGACTCTGTCGGGAGCAACGGCACGGCTGTAGCAGACGACTGTCTCCACATCAGCCCGGACGAGGGGCTCCAGCGCGGCAAGGGTCCCTTCACGGTGCATGGCAAGAAAGCGTCTGTCATCACCTTTGGCGGCGAGTGGGGCAAGCTGTCTGCGGAAGAGAGACTCATGGCCAGGAAGCAGCAGGCCGTCGAGGAAGATAAGTCGCCCCAGATGGACAAGGAGATAGCGGAGTCGGTTGCCACGGACGAGGAGGTTGAGCCTGTTGTGCCGATTGGACCGGGCGGTGGTGCGATGGGTGATCACAAGAGAGAACTGGGCATGGAGGCGCTGAAGGCTACGTTGCCGACGATGAAGCCGCCGCCGGCTGATGCGAGGGAAGTGCGTGCGTTGTCTTCTGAGAGGCAGCCGGCGAGCGCGCCGAAGGGGGTTGAGCCTGGCAAGGAGCAGAAGGTCTGGCCAGGTGGGGAGAGGGCGGCGCAGGGGCAGGCGGTGTCGAGTTCGGTTGCGAAGTCAGGAGAAGGTGCAAAGCCCGAGGCGCTAGGGGGCCAGAGTTCGCATCTGCAGGCTGTTGAGGCGTAGATAGATTAGTTGCTTTGCGGAGCGGGGGATCTTGGTAGCATGATAGCATGTATATGAGCGTTTGATTCGAGACTTGAGGTTGCGGAGACAACGCCTTAGTATTACTTAGTGTGACCGAGCCCCTTCGGGGTGACCGAAATCCCTCGCAAAGGCCCGATAGGCTTGAGTGAGGGGAATTCCGCGCTGGGGCCATGAGTTGGCGTACTGGCGCCTGCCTTCTTCGAGGTAATACGGCTGCAGGCTGCAGGTCAGGGAAGCGCTGAGGCTGAAGATGCGTCGTCGCTTAAAGAACAAGCTATGTACGTACCCTGCAATAGTCTTAAGTACCACCTGCATCTGGGTGAAATAGATCAGGCTCCTTCTTTTGTTAGCTGAAACTAAACTCGCTTCAATCCTTGGTGTTGCATGACGTTGTGTTCTGGAACCTCTTTTCCCAGTCCGATGGCATGGATAGTGCAAGGATATCTCTTTAGTCGGTGACCTAGCATGCACCGGTGGCTCCTCCAGCGCCAAGCGGCCGATTGAAGAGATACTTCAGGAAATCTATTACACTAGCAAGAAGGAAGATGTGCGTGCTGCTGCACAGCGATACGCCACATCCTAGAAATGGCAGGTTTCTCACGCGTACCTTCATGTGGACGCAGGAGGCTTTGTTCAGATGGGACAGGAACAACCCAGCCGTGAGTCGCAGATAACAAAGAGCCTTGGAGTACTCATGGTTTAGAGCGCCGTTGTGAGTACTACCTCATGCCCTGCCGTTGGCATGTGACATACTTTACAACTGCGTGATCGAATCCAAGAGTCGGAGTATGAATACTGTACTCTTCCAAACCATCAGCTGATCGCTGCAAGTGTGTGATACTTGTAATTTTAGTCACAGCAAGCTCTGCTATTCGCTGTATGCACTGTCGCGCCGGGACGGCAGTGCGGACGGCAGTGCGGACGGCTTCCAGCCCGCTCATGCAGGAGCACCCTTGCATAGCCGCTTCACCCTGCATATCAAGCTTGCGGGGTGCATGGAGCCGCCCTTTTCTCCCCACGCTAGGCAATGTGGGCGCAACAGCGCTAGGATCTCCAGCTGCTTGAGGCAATATCGGAGCCTCGAAACGTCTTGCAGGGAATGGTTCGGGTGCGGGAGTGCCGTGGGGAGCTAACCGCATGAAGAAGGTGTTTTGCACAACCTGCAGCGGCCCGTTTGATGCCAGACCTGAGGTATCTCCGCTACCAACGTCTCCTCGCTCCAAAGCATGGGGATGTACCCGTACTTGGTGTTGGCCCTTATCACGACCGTGTGCTCGCCTTTCATCTGCCTTCAGACGATGTGCCTACAGCCAGCGATAGCAGAGCTCTGCCGAAAGCAGCTGGGCGCATGCGATGGGTAGGCACCGTCCATTGCAGGGAGTTCAGACCGATGGGAAAGCGTCCGACTAGCGTACACGTATAGAGAGCGTGGCTTTCAGCTTTCAAGCCAACGAGACCTTGTCAGCAAGGTTGGCGGCCCGCAAGAAAGCCACAGTCAGACAGGTCATGTAGACTACACGTCGGCTGCGTCCAGGTGCTGTAGTCCGTGACAGACTCAAACCCCTATCAAAGGTTCTAGATCCTATTCCCCTCCCAAATCATGCGGTGTAGAGCATGAATCTACTGCAATCCACCTCGTATTCGCGTAATAGGGACAAGAATGGAACCTTGTTCGAGGAATCAGTTGAGTCAACGCGAGGACCGGATTGATGTACCTCTGTACACTCGACGAGTATAAAGACCGGTCTGGTTCCCTCGCTGAATGTTTCTTCATCATCCTTCAGCAACCTCTTCTACCAAGCTCCAGTCTCCTGAAGTACAATCGTCTTACTCAGACTCCATCTCCAATCTTCACCATGAAGTTCACTCTTTCTGCCTTCTCCGTTGCGCTCCTCGCGAGCACTACCTCGGCCTGGTCACTGAAATTCTACGATACCTCCGGCCGCGTCGCCACCAGCTCCGGCACCTTGGACAGCGGCTGCAAAACGCTCTCATGGTCTCCAGCGTTGAACGTAAACAAAGTGACCTTCGATCAAGGCATACAAGGAACATTCGAGCTCTACGTCAACACGGGCTGCAGCGGCCTTAGCTACCGCAACGGCGGTGGGACTTGGACTCTGACGCCCGCGAGAGTCATCAGGAGCTACAAGGTCTACTAGATCAAGTAAGTGCTTTACTTGAGTATTTTGCTCTTACACTCGATGACTGACGCATCTTCAGATGAAGACGAGATACGGGACAAGGAGTTCACGACGAGAATGCGAGGGAGGAAACGGAGCTATGTGATGAGGACGAGCAGGGCAAGGGTGCAGAATGATTGTCTAGCAACAGAGTGGATGGTACTACGCAATGTTACAGTCTTTACCGTTTACGTTATTACCCTGATTTGTGAAACCCCTTGCATGTGAGCGTTTGACTAGAAGCCTACCTCTCTATTCGCTACAATGTGCACTCACCCTACTCTTCGCCGAATCTCTGAAGATATATGAGATGTATGAGTCCGTGAGATGATTTTTCGCTATATTTTATTCTTTCGAATCAGAAACAACTACGGGTTCGCAAGCTGTCTACTATGATAAAGCCAAATACCTTCAAGATCTCATATCAATGCTCTCTCCTTACCTTTAGTACTCTTCCGAAAACTCCGAGCCCTAGCTTCCCATCCCTCGATTATACACTTTTTCTCAGTCTCATCTGCTGCTTCGTAGTCCGTCTCTCCCATCACGAGCCTCGAAATATGGGTGGCATCCAATTCGGTTGCGCCGAAGAGCTTGCTTACTTCCGCATCAATTCCTTTCATCGGGTATCCAACCACTGCGCTCGCAGCTGTGAGAAGAGAGCATGTTAGGAGAGTTCGAAAGCTTTGCTACAATCCAGAAGATGCGAACTGATGATTGAGAGTGTCAGACTACTTACCAGCCAGGAGTTTGACAGGCAGACCGATAATGCCCTTCGCGAACCCCTTTGCGGCACCTAAGACGCCGTCCTCGCGGCCGCCTATGACGGGCTGCATGACGAGTCCTGAGATGCCATCGTACGTGCCTAGAACAAACCCCTGTTCGTGATCAGGTCAGCATCCCACCTTTTGGGGTTACGAGGTGGCGGGGCACGAGAGCTTTCTCCGAGCTAAGCTCAGGCACGCACGTACTTTACCGGCAGCTTTCAATCCGCTACCCAGTCCTGTGATCTTGTCGGTAGGTCGAACGGTAGTATCACGCCAGAGCCTAGGCGCGTTATGCGACCCTTGCGCGAGGGCCACAGTGAAAGCCATAGGAGCACGAACTATGGCTTTCGTCATCCGGCCTGTTCCCTTGATTGGACCAAAGCCCAGAACCGCATCTTTGACCGACGGTAACGGCACCTGAGTGTAGGAAGTCGAGGATTCTGCAGTTCCGCCACAGGCTTCCGTTGATCGCGGTGCGGGACGAGTGTAAGGCCTACCGGGCGAACCGGTGAACCCCGATCCCATCTCTCCAATACCTTTGAAGACGTCGTAGAAAAGATCCGCGATAGCTAGCCCACCCCCGGAGACTGGCTCCCAAGGACCGTGGTCGAGGTTCATTTCGCACGTTCGCATTCTAGATATGTTAGTGATGAGAACAAACACGAGTTCCGATACGTACGGCTGCAACTTGCTGAAGTTGATCGAACCCCTTTTCCTAAGCACAGTAGCAGCCAATGCACTGAGCCTGACGTCCGTCCTTTCAAGTCGCCATAGGGCAACCCGGTCAGGCGCCAAGGAACACCGCATGGTCTCCAAGGGCAAGTGCTGATGGAAATTGCTAACGCCTGCCATGTGTCCTTGCTCTTCGCTGATCCGACATCCCAGCGCTTGTGCTTTTTGGAAACTTCAGGTGCTAATGCCGATTTGATCGCAGCTGCCAGATTGTAGGCTCCAAGGTGCCTGAATGGGATAGGGTGAGGTCCGGCACCTGCTTGAGCAATCATCTCGCCCCAAAATGGCTGGTCACCGAAGAAAGGTACCACGATCGTTGGTTTCCCAGCGGCGATACCAGCAGCAGTGGTTCCGGCGCCGCCATGATGAATGACGCAGCTCACGCGCTCGAAAAGCCAGTCGTGAGGACAATCGCCGAGCATGAAGACGTCGGGTGGAGTTGCGATTACTGACGATCCCAGGTCTCCCCAGCCTTTAGAGACGATTGCTCGAACCCCGCAAGGCGAATTGCCTCAAAAAGCTTTGCGGTAAGACCTTCTGGGTCTTCAACCACGATGGAGCCGAACCCAATGTAAATAGGAGGAGGCCCGTTCTCAAGGAAAGACACTAGGTCGGGAGATGGTATGTAATTTGAACGTAAAGGTAGAAAACAATAGCCGACAATGGAAATGTTTGAGCCCCAGTCTCGGGGCTTTGGTATCAGCGCTGGAGACCTGTATCTAGATCAATTCCGTTACGAGAGAATCCATGATGACAGGGAAGCGAATTCAACGCACCAACAGTAGGTGAAGGGAATCTTCAAGCGCGGGATCATTCCCGGCGCCCAACTTGAATCCACGGGTCGAAGGCCCAAGATCTTATGTCGAAACCTGTTTATAACATCACCGAGCCCTTGCCATGTCATCGTGTCCATTAACACATAGGACAAGTAGTTTGTCATGCTGATATCGGCATTCGAAGATGTGATGTTCGCGAGCGGGTGGGGGAATGACCGTGTAGGAGACCAAGGCATGCTGGATTGCGACAACTACGGTCAGCGAGACTCTCCGTGAACGGTCGGGGTTGATGTTGTACGCACGTAAACATCAAATGGAGGGGTATTCCCAGCTTCTCTGCGCAGTGTACGTGAGCGAAACTCGGTGGATTAGCTATGATTGCATCCGCAACAAACGGCCTCGGCTCTACTCGAGGTATTGCCGATGATTCGACGGTAGCAAAAGTGTCAGCATTCATTCCATCTCCAGCTTCGAAGCAGGCTGAATAGCATCTTTGCATGATGTCACGAATTCCTTTCCTCTTTTTCTGCACCTCGCCTTTACAGATCGCCTCGAAGTTGGGCACGATCCCCCTGTTCTTGACCATAAAGGACATGAGTTCCGCGGGATCTCCACCGATACTGAAAAACTCAAGCTTCTGACCCTCGACAAGGTCTCGGAAAACCGGGTGGGTTGCTATACGCACTCGATGACCGTACTGCCTGAGCGCAAGACCTAGAGATATGAAAGGTTGAACGTCCCCCGAGAGCCGACGATTTGCATGACGATGTTCATTCTCGGCGCTGCGACGGTATCAGAGTTTGGAGCTCGCGAAGAAGCATCATGCTCGGTATCTCTGTCAGTTTCCAGCGAGGATGCCCAGAGCTTGCTGACTCGTCCCGCAGTTGTGTCGATTTTGATGTTCACTCGCCCGTTCCCTGCCGAATTGTCAGCTTGTTCTTCACGGCTTCTGTAAACTTCTGTTTTACATCAATACCAGATCACTCACAGGCAGGTGTAGCATTTGCATGCAAACCATCCCGCTCTAAGTCGAGACCTTGTGGAGATGCGGCATACGCTGGAGGCGGGTCTGTTGCCGATTCGTCGTCTCCACTTCCGATTGACAAAGTCTCCATCTGATGAATCTGGCCTTCCGAGGCCTCGCCTTCGATGTGATGGCGTGCTGGTAATCCATCATCTGTCATCCAAGTCGCATATTGCGAGTCTGGAGCATGGATGACGGATTGGGAGGCGAGTGCCATGGTACAGGATGCGTCCTGACTTGTAGCTGAAGGCGGTCTATCCTCTGCAATTGACATGTGTGTGTCCAAGCCAGCTGCCATGATGAGAACTCCAGAAGTCAAGGCTTTCACGAACTCATACGCGATGTTGAAAGACGTACAGGACAAGAGTTGTGTGTTTGGCAGATGGCCTCGCTTCTCGCAACCAGTGAGATAGGGTTTTCCAGCCGGAGCGTCCTTGGCTGATATGGAGTGTGAAGAGGTGTGATGTGCTCTGGGCCGCAACGTTGGTCCACAGCTCAGCCCCCGGTGCCTCGCGTCGCCGTGCCGCATGGCCGTCTACTCTATCTGTCATGTTGTGTTAGCGGCGCGGAACATACGTATGAGAGTACGTATGCTTTCTTTCAATCTGTTCGAACCCTCGCAGCGCGACACAAGGAGAGACGATACATCGAAAAGTGTTTGCTCAAGCTCTCGCAGCTGCTCGACATCCGATTGGCTCCATCGTACTTTGGTCCTGATAAGGTCTAGCTCTCAACATGGGGCTGAGGTGCCCTGTTCTTCACGCGACTGACTCGCTTCAACGCCTTGCCACACCCAGAATCAGGACATGCATGCGGCATATTGCGTCCCTTCGATGAACTGCGCGGTGAGAACTTCCCGCTTCAGTAAGTTGTACGAGATGACCAATGAGAAGGGACACGCGCGGCTCCTGATAAGCCTCCCTTGTGGCGTGGCACCTGAGATATCAGTGCCGGTGGGTCCTTAGCCTGTACAGTAATCGTGCAGTCCCTAGATGGAAGACTTACGAGCAAACCAATGGTCTTTGACGCGGTGGTCCTGAGCGAGAAACCTCGCGCAGGATAAATAAACCACATAACATCTTCACTCGTCGCTTGATCTAACAAGTCCTGCTTGCTTCGCACCAACCACACGGCCACTTCGTCCCATCTCAAAGCATGCCAAATTCCCTAGTCACCGCAATGATGGTTCCTCTGATGGTCGCAGCACCAACGGCTTCAAAGTGCATCACTGACCACGAAGTGACCGCTTTTCCAGTGTCCCGCAATCTTTTCTCCTCGGCCTTTCAGCAGCCCGAGCCTCCTTTGATCGGCGATGAGTTCAAAGCCAACTGGAACCAGCACAAATGGTATGTTGTTCGGAACCTCGAGTTCGTGCGGTCTGACGGAACCGGCCAGGGACCCAAATGTGTCGCACATCGCGTCGGGGTACATCTACAACTCACCAAGCAATCAAAAGGTCAGAGCGGACGTGACATCTGATTCCGGTTTCGCATCCTCACTCTTTGACTACACCAATATCTCCTCCGAGGGGTTGGTCTCCAATACTCTGTACAACCTCGAGCCGTGCATTGCTGCGCCGCCACAGTTATGGCAAGGCTATGTCAATCCTACTTTTCCGCTCTTCAGTACCGACATCCTTGTTACAAGCAACGCCGTCTTTGGCGGAATAGTCGACGATCAATTCAATGGCAAGGTCGCTTCCGTGAGTTCTGTTCGACTACGCCACGAGCCTGTTATTACGGACTGCTGATATCTCCACATAGTGGAACATTATGTACGGAGGCGGTATTCCCGTGACGGTCTACCTCGATGCCTGCAACACTCTTGTCGGTTGGGATTCTTTCATCAACGGGTCGCGCACAAGAATCATTACGAGGTTCTTCAACATCGTGATTGGTAAACTCGATCCGAAGTACTTCTGCTTTCCGATGCAGGCTTGAGGGAGGCCATCAACTCCTGATCGAAGGCCTTTGAGCCGAGCATCCTCATCTATCCTGTGGCATTCCTTGTTCCGTCAAATTTGTCAGGCGTCGCCACTGTGTTAAGGCCAAAGCTGTCTTAACAATTCGAAAGCCTATATAGCGTAGCCGTAGGCATTAATGTTATCCTTTCTGAACGCACCGGTGAAACTGTTCTTCTGAATGCTGGGTAAATCTCGGCCTGCAGCGGTAGCGATTGGCTTTGCGAGGGTCATTTTGGAAATGCGCGACGCGAGTTCAAGAGCTTCCTGGGGATGTGTACATAGCCTTTGGCGCGTTTGATCTTACTCAGCAACTCATGTACCATAATCCTAGTAAGCTATGGTTTCCACCCAATCCATCCATTCACCTCGCAGTCCACCAGGTCTCCAAATGAAGTTTACCTGCTGCGTCCGCTCTTCCAAGGAGTAGTTGGAATGTATGTACGCAGCGTGTATGCGTCCTTCCTCAGGTGGCCAAGTGCCCATCACCTCCGTCGGTGTGTAGCCTTCCTCCTCCAGTTGCACCATGCGACTAGAGATCTTCGCTAGCATTCGCGCATGCCACAGGCCTTCTTGTTCAGGTATCACGATGCAGAGGAGTCGAATGGCTCTTCGGCGGACTGACGGGCTTCTGCATTTAATGGCGGTGAAGTAGAGACATGGAATGATGCCCATTTCGAAGGTGAAAGGAATCGGAATGTTCGATAATGCCGAGAAGTTTGGCCGATGTGACGCTGACGTGGTTTCCGACGGCGATGATGTCGCGACTGAAGCTGCTCGTGGAGAGCATGGGGCGTTGCCGTCAACTAGGACTGCCGCGAGAGAGACGATGGTCTCGAAATCGAAGAGGTGTCGGTCGAACGCCGTCTCCTCTGGAATCAACGGGATCGAGTTCCAAATGGTAGCGACAATAGCCATCATTTGGAGAATCTGCAAGCTATAGATATTATTGGGGTGGACCGAATCTGCCATGAGTAGGCCATGTCTGGAGTTCCAGTACCGCAGTTGTGCCGTCAGTCTCTCCCGATCAGCTTTCCAAATGTCGGATATCGTCACAGACGGGTCACACTCGATGTGAGGATCAAAGGGGCGTAAACACCGTATGAGTATGCATTCAAGTGATAGCTTCGCCTCCTGGATAGTAGCGAATGGTGTACAGGCGGAATCCAAATCTTCGATCGTGTTGTCGTTCTTGCTGGAGCGGATCTGAGGTGGCCGCCGCCCCCACAGAGAGGCCTGAATGCTGAGTCGAGAGAAGATATCGAAGAGCTCTTCTTCTATGGATTGCGTTTCCTGCGCAGCCGGGTTTTTGCGAACACTATGAGAAAGTCAGCGACCCGCACCTTCTCAAGGCTGAAGAAAAGGCAGTTCCGGTGCGAGGGAGCCGGGTCCAGTGAAACTGCCTGTCGATATTGTGAAGCTTACCGCGTCTGGCTACCGGAGCAGAGAGTGATAACCCTAGGCTGCTGAGAGGTGTTCAAGATCTGTAGACCGCTTTGCAGATGATCTAACGCCACATTCGGGTTGCCGCGCATGAACTCCAGACAGATGAAGAGAACACAGGTCAGCAATGTGATCTCCAAGGCTTGCTCTCCGGCCCCTAGGCGTTCTTTCAGAGACTTGATAGCCTTGTTGTATTGGAGAAGTGTGCAGCGCTGTTGCGCTTGATTCGATTGTCTCCCACGATTAAGGATGGTTTCGTACAAGGACGCGAGGGCGATCATAGCATGCTTCACAGAAGCTTCTGAAGCACCAACCCGTGGGAGAAGACGTGTCCAGAATGTGGAGTCGAAATATCCAGACAATATTGTCGCAACCTGACCATGGAAGAAGTCGAGAGATCTGTGCTCTTGGGCACTGCCTGAAAAGTCCAGAATCGGGCTGTAAGGATGTGCTGTGAGCTGCATGAGAGCAGCATCGGGCAGATTTCTGTTCCTGTCCTCGCTTGTCGAAGATGTCTCCCAAGGTGGCGAAATTGAGGTTCCATCGACTGCCGCGCTGGGCTGCAAACCAACACGGACACCGCCGACCTCGGGTGATAGGATGTTGAAGAACTGTATCTCTTGAGTTCTGTAGCCGTCACATCTCCGGCCAGTGCGCGAGCATGTCAGGCAACTTGGCTTGGTCTCGTCGCATTTGACGTGCCTGATTCTAGAGGATTGGCAGACGCGTCAGAACGCTCCTTGCCGACGAACAGACAAGCGCGACGACTAACTTGCTGCGACCGGGTATTAGTGATGCCAATCCAGGACTCTATTCGATAACGCGAGTAGTCTTCGCCTACTTACCAGGTAATGCATCCAGATCTGACCTTAGCATGTTTACGCCTTGTAGTTTTGTTTACAGCGCGATTCGTAGCAGTCTGCATTACCTGGAAGTAAGAGAAGTATATACTCAAGACGATTCGTATTAAGAAGTAAGACTACTTTCTGCACCTCTTGGGCGCTGAGCACATCGAATTCGTAGCGATCACCGGAGCTAGAGGACAAGCTGGCAAGAGTGAAAGCAATAGTTGTGACCATAAGCCGTTAGCATGATGGTGAAGTAGGAGCGAAAACGATGGCGCTCATGGATGTGGCAGGTTCACAAAGTACATCACGGCTAGACGTAACATGTTACCGAATAGGCAGTAGTAGAAGCGATGTTGCTTGGAACGACGTGCAATAGAGCGGGGAGTCGGTGTCACGTGATATATCACGTGCTGCCAAGGAGGCTTACCTCAATATGCCTTTTAAATGTTCCTTACTCTCGCTCTTCAGTCAACAGACCTTATGTTCTCGAGCTTGATATCGCGATGCATATGCCCCAGGCTATGGAGGTAAGAGAGCTCAGCAAGGTATTGCCTGGCAACGAGGCGGTCAGGATGGTAAACGTCGATGTTGATACCCTGACAGAGGAGGCGGAAAGGGCGAAATGATAAGAGTTACCTCGTCAACCTCACCGTGCTAGAACGAGGCTATGTGATCATAGCCGATAGTATTAACAAATGTGCATACATCAAGTATGCTTAGCAATACCTTAGCACTTTGCTAAGCAACCATCATGGAACTTTGTGGAGGTAGAGATTTGTATGATTCATCAATCTGAGTGTTTCCACCTCTCGTCTGATGTGGTCGAAGTTGCCGGACTGTCTCTTTAGCTTCTTCACATCGCATCACCTCACCTCACCCCAGCACCTCAACGTGGAAGGCTTTGCATCTTCTCTAACGCGTGAAACGACCCATAGACTCCATTCGAAATGGATAACGCCCCCTCTCCGCCTCCGTCTGCAGATGCCTCCGATGATCATTTCTTCCTGACGCTATACCGGGAGGAAGTCATTGAGCCTGTCATTCGCGCACTCGAGACTGCGAAGCGCGACGCCCTTTCCTTGCCCACTTCTCAGACGCCGCCACCTCACTCTCGCACACCCACACCGAATTCGCCTGCGGCTCCGCCGGCCGGTCTGATGGACCACCCCCTTCCAACAGTGCCGAAGAAAATCCTGTCGTCACTTCTCAACTCAGCCTGCTACGATAAATTGAGAGGATTCTGTATGAAGACATGGCTAGCGTTATGGAGAGCGCAGAGCAAGTTCAAAAGTCGCTTAAGGCTATGCGCGCCTCATACAAGCTGGATTTGAAGGAGCTTCGAGCGATGATACATCAGAACGCCTACCACTCAAAAGACACGAGCACCCCGCCATCTTCCACTTCTCTTCCGTACCTTGAGTCGCGCCAGCCCCCGCCTCTCCGAGACGCTTGTGTGCTACATCATCCAACGCCGCGGATATCTTGGGCCGAGACAATTTAGCAGCAGTATGGTCGACACAGGGCGAAGGGCGTACCGAAGCCAAGGAGGAGCGGGAAGCTCTCCAAGAAGATGCGACTGGATTAGACCAGAAAGTTGGGTTGGCTGATACGGAAGAAACGTCCTGCGGAAGGCCTGATGAGACGAGGTACCCTATTGAGTCTATGACTATGGACATGCCTGCAGCACCTATGATAGAGGAGCGCGTTCAGGTTGGTTTCGAAGAGGCGGACCGGCTTGTTACGAACCAGCTGTCGTGAAGGGAGTCAAGGTTCCCCAAGAGTCCAAGTCCCGAAAAAGGAGACCATCAACTTCGATGGCCTGCGAAGGGACTTCAAAGAGGTGTTATACATAGTGGTGTCGATGGGGCTGTCCATCTCCAATCTGCTCGCCTACCAATCCTCCTTCTGACCCGTTCCTCAAGGCCGCTGTTTCCGCACCCATGCCATGTTGGGACCAGACAAGTACATTTGGATGGAAGACAAGCCACTCAGGCTAATAAAATCGTCCCCATCGTATATGACGCGGAATGTCCCATTCCGTACAACAGCTTCGTCTACCGTTTAGAGCTATCGACAGAACGTAGTCATTCGAAACACTCTTCTCGGCCCACACCCGGTACCGTCCTAGTTCCTCAAGATGCGTCAGCACTCGTGATACGGCTGTCAAACTCCGAAGCCGGGCTCAACAACACCAACCGTGTGCAAAATGAAGTTGCAATGACGACTTTATTGCGTGACACACTGAGCGATTTGCCCACCCAGCTTGTGCCTGCCGTCTATGGATGGTCGAGCGCTGCTGATGGCCAAGGTTGGATTTTGCAGCAGTACATGCCTGGGGATTCACTTGACCAGGCTTTCGAGAAAATGTCACTCGATGAGAAAAGGCCCATTCTCAAACAGATGGCAGAGATTCTTGCTCGACTTCAACGCTACCAGTTGCTGGAGAGCATCCAAGGCTACGGTGGTCTCGATTTCGATTCCCACGGAAACATCCTAAGCTCTCAGACGACTTTTATTCATGGCGGACCACTCGATTCATATGCTGGACTGTATCAAGAAATCCTGCACTCACAACTCCGTGCAGCGGACAAAAGCACTCCCCTGAAAGGGTGGCAAGGAAACGGGTCAGGGAACGGCTTGACAAGTTTATCGCACAGGGCCTTGATGCCATCGTCAATTCGCCTGGCGCTGATAAGAAACTAATCGTCCATGGAGACTTCAGTAAGTTCTTTTCATTGTTTTCGTCGGGCAAACTCATCATCAAAGTCGCACCCTGTCACACATCTCGCAGACTTATGAACCCTATTATCCAAGCCTTGAACATTGAAGCTGACGTAGGGTAACTCTTAGCAACCAACAAACTCCTCTTCGACCCCCAAACTCGGCAACTGACTGCGATTCTCGACTTCGACTGGGCTCATATCGTCGGTATCGCAGACGAGTTCTCCGCACGTTCGGTGATTTCAATGGCGCGCTGTCCGGCCCCTACGGCCAAGACGCAGAGGAAACTATGTTGCGAAACGCTTTCCTCAACGGTTTTCCCATTCCTCTACCTACCTCCGATTCAAAGATACAGTGGGCTGTGGCAAAAGCTTGGGATGACGAGTTGGCTCGAGCCAACCGCCAGAGACCTAGAACGATTGAGAGAATTGCTAGGATGTGTGCATTGTACTGGCTCTCGGATAAGCCCTGCCCGTGAATGTTGTCGAACGAGATGGTCCTGAAGCAAAGGAAACTGGAATCACTGGAGAAAGACAGGCTCGCCAAACCACTTCATCCAACCACTGCTCTGCTTTTGTACACACACAAACCAAACCCAACAAGCTCATTTAGCATTGACTTGCAGGACACAACCGCTAATCTTGCCTTCCTCTCACAGATTCAACACTTCCGCTGTCCGACGACAGGATGCCTTCTTACAAGCGTCCTCCACCTATCTCGAACCAGCCCCAACCGGAAACAGGGTCAATATTGACGGGATACTTATGATAGAGCCGCGCACGTCCACGACGCAATAGCGAACATGTCCTCCGCGAGGACGCCTCTCGATCGCTTATAAGATCGCCTCCGGCAGCTCCCACAAACACCAGCGAATGACAAGAGCTCCAAAACAGGCTGCCTGCAGATCTCTTGGGCCAGGCGAGGGTCGCAGGAACCAGCACCAAAGGGGTCCCAAGTGAAGAGCTCAGTGGCCGGGGACTGCGTGCAACTCAGGAGCGACACGGTATCTGGAGTATTGTTCTTATGACCGCAGTAGATGAGTGAGCGACGGGCTGCCCAACCTCCAAGGTCGGCTCGCATCAGTTCATTCTCGTAAACAATTACCCTCCCCGGCTCTAGCACTTGCACCGTCCTCTGTATCAAGTAAATCGCGTACGCGCTTTCGAATCTCATCAAACAACGCACGTCCTATCCATCGAAACATACTTTTCGGACCTCTCTAAAGTGGTCTTCCTCGCACAGCAATAAGAAGCTTCCGTCACTGAAGCAAACCATTCCTCAAAGCACTCCCTCTCGACTCCGTAAACCTGACACCCGCCCATACCTTCCTCTCCGTCCTATTATATTTCGCCAAGCAAGTACTTGCGCCACCGCTCGAGAAGGGCAAAACCAAATCCTCTCCCTTCATCTTCCGCTAAGCGGATACTTCGAGGCCGCAGGCCCGCTTCACGAAGCACAACCACTCGACAAGGGCGATGCCAACTCCCCTTCATCTTCCGCGAAGCAAGTCCTGAGGCGGCTCCGCTCAACACAAGATAACCCGAATCCTATTCCTTCTTCTTCCGCCAAGCAGGTGTTTGACATCGCGTCGCTATTCAGAGTGCTAAGGCGCGAATTCCAGCCCGAGGACGGCGTTTCAACACTTCAACCCAAAAGCTTTTGAATCGAGCACTTGCAGCCGTTCCAGCTTTCAAGATGCACATCTCCCAGCTTCCACCGCGCACATCTCCTAGCTGCCACCACGCACATCTCCCAGCTTCCGACACGCACATTTTGTAGCACTTCGACGGAGCTCCCAAGATCAACTTTAGCATTCCCGGCGCGCCTCGCGACGGTCTCCTAGCAGGTGAGAATCGATATGCGTGCGTGTAGGGTGTGCTAAGCTAGGCGAACTACAAACCAGCTTAGAAAGCACGAAATGTCCTTCTTACAGGACTAGAGGGAGGGCTCGAAATCTACAAGGTCAACCGCGGTACGATGGACGTGATTGGTAGTGTTGATGACCTGCATAGAAGTGTTATTAGAGCAAACATCCCTCCATGGGTTCGCTGCGAGGATCCTCTTACCGCGCTACGCCCGCTTACAGCTTTAGTCGTCCACGGACCAGTCGTCGAAGAGTCCAAGTCTGCGCCTAACCTGAGTAGCTCTTCGTCTGCGGTCACGGACGACAACGGAAGTTCTTCAAATCCACCTGCACATCTTGCAACTTCCACCATGCATATCTCTCCGCTTCCAAACGCTTCCCACACCCGCGTGAAGAGCAACTATGCCCTGCTAGACTTAACGCGGCCGTGGGGCCTCCCTCAGACTCACACCTTGCACGTATCTTTCGGGTGGGCCTCCAAACACAACCTCCTATATCTAGCGTAACCTCGAGCAGCCTCTCCGGTCCGCCCCCCAATCCTACGCCTTCTCGTAAGCTAGACCTTCTCTCCCAGCCATCCACTTACCAAAAGCTTCGCATTATCCATCAAGTCTCCAGTCCACCCCATTCTACGCCTTCTCCCAAGGTACCTTCCACTCCCAGACATCCACTCACCGAGAGCGTCGAGTTATCTAACAGACTGCGGGTTTCGCCATTCCACCGCTGAGCAACATCAATTACCTTCAGAGCGCGTACAGGAACTCGAAACCCGATGTACCACGAGATACCGGCGGGCTAGGGCGCAGCCGCGCAGCTAAATAGAGTTTCGCCCAGCTTCGTGAACTGACCGTTGGAGGAGAAAGGTGGCGTTTGAAGATCTGGGTGCCAAGAGCTTCAGGAGTCCAGCTATCTACCAAGGTGCCGGGCTGTTTGTGTAGATACTCCCCAAGAGGACCTCTTTCAAACTCATAGCCGGATACCCTAGCTGATAGCTGTGGTATCCTCCAACTTATCGTGAATCTTGGATTCCCGCAACGAATCTTCTGCCTCAATCCCTTATCCACAGGCCCAAATTCGGGCAGGCACACCCACTGAAGCTAGACGAGCGCCACAGCGGCCTCGACATACTCCGTAACACCTTCACCTCCGCCTCCTCCATCCACCAACTTCTTCCCTCTCCTTCCACGCAGCCTAACTTATTCTTCCGTATTCTTTGCAGCCCTTTGTCTCTTCCCTGCCTCGCGCCCTTCCCCGCCCAACGCCTCTCGCCGACAAGTGCCTGGGCTAGTCCTCCACCGCTCGCTAACTCGACTAGCCACTCTAGCCCTACTACGCTTCTCGACACACTCTCTGCCGCCATATCCACCGCCCTTTCCTCCAACCTTTTCCCTCCGTCTCTTCTAAAGACCTAAAGCAGGCGGACGTATGGATTGTTAACAACTGCGGCATCCTTGTTACCCCAGGGCGCAATCAACTCTCCCTCAAACGATCGAGGCCGTCGTGTGCTAGAAGCACCAGCACCGGCTTGCCCGATGCCTCCTATCTTCCAAGTGGGGGCGCGGCGCCGACGACGTCACACATCACAGCCGGCATGGAGTTGGACATAACGGGGGTGAAGTGGACCTTGGGGAGACATCAGGGAGTAAAGAAGGTATCAGCAGGCAACGACATGTGTATAATCTAAGAAAACGCTGCCAAATTTCCGACCACCACCATGCCACGACCGTGTAAAGATGCCAGGAACGGTTAAGGTTAAAGGAGACCGGACTAGTAGACTAAAGGTAACTCGTCGGCGCGGACTAGATTCTATACTTTAAAGAAGAGAAGAGCGAAGTATAATAAGTACTATCTTTATAACTCTAAGAATTGTTTTGCTAAGAAATGTATCTTAAAGGAAACTAGAGCTAATAAGACCCTATTAAACACTATTCCGAATGCAGGAAAAGATAAAGTATTATTAAAACCTCTATGTAAGCGATGCGAAGATAAAAAGTAGAGAGCTTGCTAAGCTATATCTTTTTAGAGTAAATAAGAGAAAAAGGGCACTAGATAGATACTAAGATGCTAATTAATTTTAGTACTAACACTAGTATAATATCTTAATGCTTTATATTAGAAAGAATATGTAAAAACTTTAATAGTAACCTTCTAACCCCATTATAGATTAATAATATAGAGCTATACTATTACAGCATCTATCTAGTGTCTTAGTAGCTTATAGATAGCTAGAATCAAACTCGAGGAGGCTATAATATAGTACATATAGTAGATTTTACTAGACTCTCTATTCTTTTAGAGAAGCTAAGCTTCTAGAAGATAGACTTTACTAGATAAAGAGTAGAAGCTAGTGCTTCTATAATAGCATGCTACTAATACTTAAAGTAGTATTCTTAAAGCACTACCCTTAGTATAAAGCTAATATATCTATATATCTAGAGGTTTTTAAGTTAGGGAATCTATAGCGCTTCGAGCTATTATTAAAGAACTATAAGATTATAGAGGCTAAATGTGAGGATATATAGTGACTTACTTAATTCTGGACCAATTCGGTTCAGATTATGCCTTTTTGAGTATTCTAATACAGAGGGTAAGTCCCGTGCTCGTAATACTAAGCAATTTATAGAGAAAATAAAGATAGAACTATAAGTATTCGCTATTCTTTACGCTAGGCTAGAAAAATACCGAATTATAATCTATACTATTAAGACGCTAAAGCACTGCTAGATAAGCAACATATTGGAAATAGATACTAAACTGACGTTTCCTTTACTACTACCAAGAGGGATTGCCGATTATACTAATATATTTATGCTAGTAAACGAAAACTATATCTCTATTAATAATGCTAAGCATCTTATTAATATAGATAAAGAAAGTTCTCTATGTAAGTTTTTATATAATCTCTCTATTCAGAAGTTACACGAACTAAGGTAATATCTTAATAATATCTTAGCAAAGAGATAAATATATTATTTTATTAGTCTTATAGAAGCACTAGTCCTTTTTATTTTAAAGAAGGGTAGAAGCCTATAACTATATATTAATTAGTATAATCTTAATAAGATCATATTAAAGAACTACTATCTACTTCCTTTAATCACTAAAATATTAGATTATTTTAATGGAGCTAAGGTTTTTACTAAACTCAATCTCTAAGATGCGTATTATTAGATCCGTATTAAGAAGAAAGCTAAGTAGAAGATAGTATTCCGCACGCAACATAGCTATTTCGAGTATATAGTAACGTTCTTTAGGATAACTAATACTCCGCCCATCTTCTAAATATATATTAACCAGGCACTCGCCGGTATAGTAGAAATTATCTATATAGCATATCTAGATAGTATTCTAATATATTTTAATAGTATATAAAGCTATATATATTATATATACATAGTGCTAGAGAGGTTCTAGAAATCTTAGTTATTCACTAAG
The DNA here is from genome assembly GCA_030247845.1 of Coniosporium tulheliwenetii. Lineage (NCBI taxonomy): Eukaryota > Fungi > Ascomycota > Dothideomycetes > Coniosporium > Coniosporium tulheliwenetii. Next base: position 53,449 of record JAPDRP010000019.1, on the reverse strand, counting down.
AGAAGTAAATGTGAATTCTTTATATTTTAAATAAAAGCGTTCCAATAGATATCTAATAAGTAGATATCCTATAGAAGTGGCTTAAACCTATAAGTTATTGAGATATTTAAAGTATCTCTAGGCTTTACTAATTTTTACTTAAGGTTTATTTATAAGTATTTTAAAATTACAGGATTCCTAATGTTAATACTAAAAGAAAGTAAGAATAGAAAGAAATCTAGTCTATTTACCTTTAATGATAATACAAGGATAGTATTCTAGTAGCTTATTAACGTGTTTATAAGTGCGTCTATCCTTATCTATTTTAATCTAGAAAAACCAATCCGAATTAAAATAAATATATCTATCTTTATAATTATAGATATTTTATTATAGCTTAAGAAAGCCTAGTAGCATCTAGTGGTCTTTAAGTTAAGAAGAATAATTAACGCTAAATAGAATTACAAAACCTATAACTAAGAGCTTCTAGCTATTATTATAGTATTTAGATACTAGTAACACTATTATAAGAAGAGTATCTTCCCGATTAAGATTTTAATAGACTATAATAACCTAAAAGAATTTACTAATATCAAGGCACTAAATAGCTAATAAGTTTATTAGATGATAAGGCCAGCCGCATATGATTTCATAATTAAATACTATTTAGGTAAAACCAACCTAGCGGATGGGCTGTTAAGACCCTCGAGTTATAAGAATATAGATAAGGCGATTAAATAGCTATTATCCATCTTATAGTAGAAGTTAGTAATAGAATAAAGTATAGCTATAGAGACGGCGCTATACTAGCGTAGAAGAAGCGATTCTTCTAAGCCCTAGGAGCTTAGATAATCTCTAACTAAGACTAAACTCTTAGAGAATCTAACTTTTAATTAGTCTACTCTAGAAGTAAGTAATAAAGCATCTAAAGAGGCGCTTAAGCCTATTACTAGAACTACTAGTTATAAAAAGCTTGTTATACGCTCAGATGCCAAAGAACTAGTAAAGAGTAAAATAGTAGTAACGCTTAAGAGTAAATACTTATCTAGAGTGGTTGGGATTTTAGAGTAGAGAGATACTTTTACTATTAGAATCTAAGAAAATTAGGTATTAAAGAGCTAATGTAAGGGTAAAGCTAGGGCTATAAATAGCTAGATCAAAGACTTAACGGCTTACTTTGATATAATAAATAGTTATATATGCTAAAGAAAGAGACTATTTAGATGAAGTTTCTAGAGAAATACTATGATAATTCTCTAGTAGGCTATTTTAGCAAGTATAGAACGCTTAAGCTCCTATCTAGAAAGTATTACTAGCTAAATATATCTAAGTAAGTTAAAGACACTTAGCTATCTATAATATCTATTAGAGAATTAAGATGATCCGCTATTATCTACATAGTAATATAATGTTACTATCTCATCTAAAGGTATTATAAATGTAAATTATAATAGATTTTATTATAAGCTTACTAGCTGGTAAGCATGGAACTAGCGTTTATAATATAATCTTAGTAGTAGACTGATGCATTAAGATAGCACTTTACCTTCCAATAACTAAGAAGATTAACTCTATAGAGCAAACAGAACTACTTATTAAGTAGACATTTTATAAATATAAACTACTAAAAGAAATTATAACTAATAGAAATATAGTATTTATATTAGCATTCTAGTCCGAAGTATATTATTATACGGCGATTAAGCGGCGCCTTAGTACTACTTTCTATTCGTAAACCAATAAGCAAATAGAATAATAGAAATAGACTCTTAAATACTACCTATGTATTTATTATACTAAAAACTAATAAAACTATGCTAGACTTTTTCTAATTGTAGAGTTTATCTATAATAATAGCGAACACTTAATACTAGATGTAAGCCTATTCATTACTATATATAAATTTTAACTTTAAATTAACCTTAAAGTCAAAGATACTAAGGCTAAGAAAGAGGTACTTATAGTAAAAAATAGAGTTAAAGCCTTAGATATAACTTAGTATTCTATATATAAACGCTAGTAAAGCGCTATAGAGATATAAGTTAAATACTATAATTAAATGCATAAGCCTATAAGCTTTAAGATATAATATTTGGTTAAACTAACTATAAGGAAATTGAAACTCCGCTTTCTAAGCTAAAAGCTCTCTAAAAAGTTCACGGAACCCTTCCGAGTGGAAGAATCTATTAGAAGATATACTGTCTATATCTTCTAAGTACCTGCTAAGTCTATTTAGTATTCCATATCTTGTATTTTAAACTATATCATTAGTAAAAAAAGACGATGATAAGCTATTTCTACTACTAGTAGAGATTGTTAATAATAAATAAAGATAGGAGATTAAGATTATCTTAGTTCGAAAGAGGAAAAAAGCGAGTATAAATATAAAATAAAATAGATAAGATAGTCTAAAGAACATAATTAGTAGATTATAGAAGAGAAATTATACATATAAAGAATCCTTATAGCTAGTTTAACTAGAAGTATTAATAAGCTATAATTAAGTATAAAAAATATTAAATATACTTATAAGACTCTAGCATTGTTTCTCTAGGCTTTTCCTATAGGATTTCCCTAGAGATTTTAATAAAATAAAGTATATAAGATTATAGTAGTACTTTAAGGACCAGAAGATAATTATATCTAATAAAAGCACTTTTAGTACATAGCGTCTAGAAGTATAAAAGAAAGAGAAAAGCAATCTAAAAGTAAAAACTATATAAATTAACTACTAGAAGAGTTTTCTATAGATTTTAAACTATTTTATATTCTAGAAGATGTAAAAAATACATTCAAAGTAGTGCTACAGCTATAAGATAACTTAAACTTATTACTAGAAGTTGTTAGTAAAGCTCTAGCAGTATAACTAGATGCTAAAGAAGAGATAAGAATCTTTAGCAAGACGTTGCACTTATAGTAATCTAATAGAGAGAAAGCGGGGATATTACGACGAGAAGTCTTTGCGGTTAGAATAATTACTTAACAGCTGTCTATATCCAGCGCGTTACTAGCTTACTAGATGCTAGAAGAAAGTCTAATAGAATTAAAGTAACTATTGTTTTCTTTATCAGAATTCTCCTTATTCTGTAATATTTTAAGCGGATTACTAGCTAAGTCTTTCTCTTTAAGCTTCCTTAACTTCGCGGAAGTATACTATAAGATAGCTAATTCTATCTATATTTTAGTAATTTTTTCCTATCTTTTCTATACTATCCTTAAAAAACCTTAATACGAATCTTCTTATTTCGCTTAGCATAATAGATGGATATAAGTAACTTGAACTCATCCATCTTATCTTCTTTATTATCTTTATACTATCTTCTCACTATTATATAAGTAGTAAGCTTTTTATAACCCCTTTTTTAATAGTAGCGCGATGCTGCTTATTAATAGTAGTATTCTTCACCGCTTTCTTAGTCTTTATAAGCTTAGATTAGACGATATCTTTACGAAACGGCTATGCTACTAGTGTAGCATTCTTCTTATCTTAAAAAATAAAGAAGGACGTCCCTTTTTAAGCTACTTAGCTTTCTTAGTAACCGGGCTTAAATCTATTACACTTATAGTACGGGACTAACTATATAGATTATACGAACTATTAGTGCTAGAAGTAGAATTTCTCTAGCTATCACTATAAACATAGCTAATCCTATGCTTACAAGGCATAATAGTCTTATTAATCTTCTTTTTCTTTTAACTTGATATCAGCATGCTAGTAGTAGCCTTATAGTTTATTAGCGTCTTTATCTTAATAAAACCCTAGATTCTTTTTGTATAAAAAGTTTTTAGTATAATAGAAATAGCTGCCTTAGATGCTTTCTTATTATTCTCTTTATCACCTGATTCTAGAATCTTCTTAGTATCCGAATAAGTATTAAGATTAAGAGAAGGATATTATAGCGGCTTTCTAGTAATAGATGGGAGGTTTACTTATAAGAATTAGCTAATATATAAGTAAAATGCTAGTGAAACATGAACTTATCTAAAAGCGTATTATATTGAAGATACTTTCTTAAATCTTACACCCTGCGATTGTTTTCTTTAGCTATAGAAGAGCTAATTTAATAGTAGATATTAGCTACTTTAGTAGCCTAAACTTATTATCTATATTAATCTAAGTTAGATGCGATTAGTATATGTTTTAATAAAGCGAAGCAGGTGTTTAGTATTGGCTTTAGTAATAGTAATACTATCTTTATTAGTATTATCGCCGGCAACCTATAGGTTACGAATCTAGATTAGACTATTAATAATCTAAATTAGACTATTAATAATCTAATAGAATTTAATAGAAATCTATAATAAATTAGTTAGCGCTCTACTATTGTAAGCTTAATAATACTCACTAATAGATAAGATTTATTTAGCTTTAAATAATATCAGCATCTAATATTTATATTTAAAGAGTCTAGCTTCTTATTGCACTGCATTTCTCTATATAAAGACTTTAAGCACTGTAGATAATAAGATTTAGTTAATTTAATAAGCTAGCCGCGCGAACGCGAAGCCATTTCAACTATAGACTATACTTTCTAAAAAGTTATTAGAACAACGAAGCAATAGCATAATGTAATAAACTTACTTTAAACTTATAAGAGAATATATTAAAATACTATACAATAATACTACTATAAGATAGAAAGATTTAGGAAGAAGATACTGCTACGTGATAGTAGAATAATATAATAAAGCTTATAGAGTAAGAATATTACAAATAAAAGGATTTCGTATAATAAAAAATGTTTATATATACGGGAAATTATAATTTTTTAATAGAAAGCATGTATATATCGACGTGCTTGCAGCTAGTAAATATACTTATAATAGCCTAGCGCTATAGTAAACGGTCGTTCTATAATCTTCTATACTATACTACTAGAAGGCTAATCGCAGGCCAATAGCTAATTACTATATAAATAGGCGCCTAATAAACACATACTGGCTATCTATAGAGCAAGCGGACTAGCTTATAAAAGAAAAGACTATTATTATAATCTAGCTAGCTAAAAGCTTTAGTATAATAGTAGGATACTATCTTAGCGTCTTACTAGTACTATATGCGTAGCTTTATAATACATAAGAGCGTTCTGTATTATCATCCCGCTTCTCTTAGCATTTTTTATGTAGTAGAAAATACCTACCGTTTAATAGAAACAATAGAATTTAGTTTTAAGTAATATCAATAATATTGCTTCTTACTTATTAAAGAATATATCTTACTACTAGTAGCCGGCCGGCTTCTTACTACTAATATACTAGCGTTTTGTATTAATATATTAACTCTAAGCTTATAATTCAAGCTAAAAGACTTCGAGTTTTAACAATATTACTATTGCACTAGATAAGATTCCGCTTAAATCTATTAATCTTACTAGAGATATGCTATTAGAACTCTCTTGATGTTCTTAGCTATGTCGATAGACCGCTACTACTATCTAGAGCGCTATTATTTAGTAGAGAATTATAAGAAAACAAGTATTTCCTACTAAACTAAGCTCTTATAGCTAGCCTAGATTGATAAGCAGAAGATTCTAGAAGGTTCTAGAAGATCCCATGAGTTTCTATAGGATTCGATACGGTTCTATAAGGTTCTATAAGGTTCTAGAATATTCCATCTATTACGTAATATTACGTAATGCTTATTAATTCTATAGAAGGTTCTAGATAGCCTTCTACATGTATATAAGACCTCTTCTCTCCCTCCTAAGGGAGAACAACGATAAGACAAAACAATAGTAATACTATACTATATTATTATTCCTTCTTATCCATATTTTATACTCCTTCCTAAATAGGGAATATCTATACTTCCGCTAACTAAGCTAGACTAGTCCTCTTCTAGCTTAGTAGAACTAAGTAAGGCTATCTTAGCTCCACCTTAGTTCTTACAAGAATCAAAGCTAAAAGAGCTATTAGTATCCTATAGGCTAATTTTTAGATCCACTAAATGTATAAAATTTAGGATTATATTAATTATAGCGATTTAAAAAGCGGTTTCTACTATATTAATAGCTTTAGTTATATATCTAATCACTTTTCTATAGATACCACTATATTACTAGCCTACTGTAAGAAGATTAAGAAGAGTAAGAAGAGTAAAAAGAGTAAATTCTTAGCAGAAGAATCTAGTAATACTATTGCGATGCGTCTTTAACGGGATAAGATAATAAAGAAGAATAAGAAGGTTAATTAGATAGTTAGAAGTGGTAGCTAGTGGTAATAACTATTGCGCTGTAGCTTCTATAGATAGCTCTCCTTAGTCTTTATAATTTTAGTATAGCTAGCTAGATCTAGCGTCTCTACTATCTCTACTAGATACTACTTTAGTATTCTCGTTTCCTTTAGCTTAAAACAATCTAGATGAGAGAGTTCTATAGTTTATTAACTAGATTAAGGGTCGATGAGTCTAGATAATCTAGCATATATAAGCTTTTCTCGAAGAACTAATATAGAAGCTTAATTAAAACAGCTAGAATCTTACTCGCTTATAGTAAAGTATTTCTAAAGATGTATAGCGGTAGTATAGCTTTAAACTAGGGTATTTAGCGCGTATCTATAGAGAAATTCGGCCGATTTATAACAATCTCACTAGATAATACCAGCAGGGCCAGCATGGGGCTGAATAGTAGCTAGCACTAGATAGTAGTCACGTGACTGCTATCTAGTGCTAGCCACTATTCGGCTTTATACCGGCTCCGCTAGGTGTTATCTAGTAAGATTGTAATATATATCTGCGAACATAGGCTCGATTGGATTAAAATCTAGCGAGTACAGCAATAGATAGTTAATAGTTTACTTTCTAAATGAATTCTCTACTACGCTACTACAATGGATAGAAGCATTGTTTATTATAATAATAAATCTGCCGGGCTTTTAATAAAGCTTAGATAGTAGGATAAGATCTAGCTAGATTTTTAAAGTAGCTATATTAACTATTTCTTAGATAACTAGTATAGTTTATAGTATATAGCTATCTACCGTAAGCGCTAGTAGTATTATCCAGCGCTTTGATCTCTTTATAAACAAGATATTAATAGCTATATTAAATTATAGCAACCAGCTATACTATCTAGCGCTAATTTGCTTATTACCTATGAACTGATTAATAAATACTAGTTCGGCTTTATTATAATTAAGCTATCGCGCCATCCAGATCTACTATAGTAGAAAGTTTTATTATTTCGCCGTATGCTTTATCTTCTTTCTACTCTAATAGCATCATTTAAGTATTTAGTAGACTATAGCTAAGAAAATCTAGACGCCGAACTGCTAGTCTAATTAGACGGCCATTTTATTAAAATATGTAGTAGTACTATACTAGAGCTACTCGATAAATGCGACCGTAGTAGTTAGCTAGTAGCTTAGTTTTAAAATACATAATAGAGCAGCTATCTCTTTTTACGTAATTGTAAGTAGCTTCGAATAGCCACGAATTATTAATTATAGTGGATATAGAGTGCTAAAAAGCTCTAGATAAAGCTTTATACGATAAACTATCTAGCGGCTAGCCTTTATCGCTTATTTAATAGCGGCGACCGGGGTATCAATCTCTAAAAGCCTTAAAATAGTGACTATAACATGCGGAGCAAGCTTACGACCTATTACGGCTTTAATAAGGTATTAGTGATATAGTAGAGCTTTAGTTAAGTGGCTATCTAAATGGTTATACTGAGGGGGTGTAGATTTTGCCGAGGTGGCAATGTCTAACAAATTCTGAAAACGATAATATCCCTGCAGCCGCCGCACCCGCACCACCCGCAGAGCCGCGCCCGCAGAGTGCTAGTGCACCACACAAAGTATCCACAAAGTATTCCCATCTCCAGGTGCCCGGTAATGCTTTTCCATCCGCACCCTCAGCGTAGAAGAAGACTAGCCGCGTTGCTTAGCTAGAATTGGACTGCAAGCTGGTACTTGCCGATCCGTGTTCCATGCAGCAGTACTTGCGCAACCTCCGTGGTTGCTTTCGCTCGATTGGTTGCAGTGGGTCATCCGTGCAGCAGGGTTGCACAACCCCAGCGTGTTTGGCTTCAGCTCGATCAATTGGAGCGACACGGTTTTTCGAAGCTTACGCAGTCTCTTCGGCGGCGGTATGCGCCGGCTTCGTCTTGTCAGCTTCGTCTTGACGGCTGTACCGGACGAAGAGGCAGGCTTCGGACGGGCTGGTTGTGGCTGCGGCCGGTGGGCTGTGGCTATGGTTGTCGTTGCGACTTGCAGGAGTAGAGAAACGCGTACCCCTCACGTGACTCTTCTACTACTCGACGGCGGCAGTCCCGCACGTTCTTACGAGGCACTATCGCGTACGGTGTAGCGGTGGAAGACAGGAGGGTTAATAGCCTGCGAGGTAGATTAGCGTCATCACCTATAACGTGGGCAACGTTGGAGATTATAATCTTACGTGGTGTTCGAGGGGATTCGTCGATAAGCTCGCTGCCGTATTTCATTCTGAACATAGAGCTTAATGTTTTAAACACGGGTTGTAGATCGAGGATGATTTCGGAGATTAATGTAGCCAAAAAAAAAAGGCCGATTATAAGAAAGTGCGGGCGTGAGGCTATGGTGGGCTGGAGGACTTGAGAAGAAGTCTTGAGGTAGATGTGCTAGCTGATTCCGGAGGGCGCAGAGAAATGAAGGTGAGAGGACTTAAGAAGAGACTCGTGACACTGCACCCAGCCGGTTACGGTGTCTCCGCTCCATCGTCAAGCATCGCGTGCAAAGGAGCAAGTGTAGCGAGCATGCCTTCGATATCGTGGTCGCTGAAGTACAAGCGCGATACTTCTTCCAAGGCCTCGTGCCATTGCTCGTGCCACAACACAGCTATACGGATGAGTTCGTGGCTCACAAGGTCGGCCTGCTCACGTTGAAGAGGAGGTAAAACGTATGCCAGTTGTTCCATGAGGGCGCGGAGAAATCGGGTTCGCATCTTTTGGGCGAGAAAAAGGTTGTGGGGCGCGCGGAATTTGTGATATTCTCGCTTGCAAAAGTCTGGTCGCCGATTGAGCGCGGGGTTTGCGCACCACGTTTTCAAAAGGGGTGTTTTGCCACGTTTGAACGCTTCAATCACCACTATAATATGCTGCAAATCAGCTGAAATTCACGCTCTACCCTCTCTTAATATCATGTAAGGGTTTTGAGCAGTTTTTGACATAAAATCGGGTGCAAAAATTTCATGTCATCTGACGCTTAGACCACGTCATAAGTGGATGAGAAATAATTCTTAGATTACAATAATATTAATATCAAAATTGAGAGTTCTATATGAAGGCATAAAACTGGCTACTTCTCAGCTTATTTGAAGCATGATGTGGTGGTGATTGAAGCGTTTAAAGATGGTAAAAACGCCGATTTGAAAACGTGGTGCGCAGAAAATCCCCCTGCCGGCGACCAGACTTTTGCAAGCGAGAATACTGCGCCCGGCCGACTGCGGTGACGGAGAGAAAGAATAGCTTAACTTACATTCAACAAGCTGGGTAAAAGCAAAAATTCTCACTCTTTTCGTATGTAGTCACTCCGGTTGTTTCCCCTCCAGTATGGTACTGTTGGCCGATGGACGTGTTGGCAGCCAGACACGGCGAGGAGTTTTTCGGGTGCGGTGACTCTAGACAGCACACGCAATCTTGATCAAAACGCTTCACAGCTTGTTCCACTCCCCAGAGCAACAAGAGCCACCGTGTGCTCAAGGGAAGCTCTATACGCCTTTGGCTCTTAACGATGGTCATTCCGTGATTAGTGAACGTCGCGCCTACACCTTCATTGCTACCAATCATCAATCTCATCACATTACATCCGTCAGTCTTATATGCACATCAGCTCGATTACTTACTTGCGCGCTTTGGGCTCGTACTCACGTCGCCGCCGAGCCAGCGCCCACATTCAATAAGCCTATAGAGTTCTGATTTACAGCGAGATATATACACAAGAGTGCTTCGCCTAAACCTGCTAATTACTGTCGGTTGCAAAATGTAGGCCCGTTTGCGACGAAAAAGAGTTTCCACCTTCCCCTTTCATGAAATTACCACAACTAGAACTAGACAGCTAATTCAGCGTTAAATATCACTAAATATTATGGAATGATTGGGGCTAATTGCTCTAAGATATCTAACGTAATATATTAACCGCGCAGGCTTTTAGTGGAGCGTAAAGGCTATAAAACATTGTTTTTAATACTATATTAGCTTAGCACTCGAGCTTTAGAAGTTAGCAGCGGGGGAGGGGGGTTTTTTTAGTAAATAAGGCTTTTATAACTATATAATAGTTAAATACACCTTAACAAGTATCTAGAAGTGTTGCGTATACTTTCTAGAAAGCCTTAAAGTATATTTTATAAAGGTAGAAGCACTATATGTTGAGTGAATGCCTTATAAAGCTGCGAAAGGGGGAGTGGTGATGCTTGCTTCTAAACGAGCCTATATTTTGCAACCGATAGTATCGGTCGCTTAAGTAACTCTTACCAATGCCATCTTCCAAGTTACCCGCCTCTACTATGCTCTTACAACTCCTCAGCCTAAACTTACCAGCTAACAGTTTAGACACTAGCTAAGGGTTCAGTTACTCGCCTTCTTCGTACGCCCTTTCTCGGTGGTGGGCCCAGCGCGAGGTGGTAAGAACGATATCTGCTCATCCTTACGTCTACTCCATCGTGGAGGAGCTCTTGACGGAGACTGCACTGCTCCTCAAGCCGTACGAAAGATGGGTTTACGCGACCGGTCCGAATTCCCGGGGTAACTGCAGTTCACCGATACCATGTTGCCGCCGACTTGAACGCCGGAGCGGGTTTTGTCGAGGTCTTGGACTTCTTCGATTTAGGGGCGTCGTTCGCGTCTTCATCTATCACAAAGCCGCCATCTGTGGATTGCGTTCTGATTCCCGGGGAAGCGACCGGTCTTAATGCTGCCGCCAGGTCCAAAGCGGTCTAAAGCAGCCAATCTAAAGCTCCGAGCTGCAACAGAAGGGGATTAGATGCTGGACCTGTGTTCTGGTTGTGTAAAATTGCGAGGCACGCGGCTGATTCTGCTTTGATCCTCTGAGAGGCCTTGCCGGGGGCGGTTCTGTTGGCGTTGTAACGTGGGCGAGGGCGTGAACTGAGTAGCGCCAGTGGTACGGTGGGCGGCCCTAGCAGTAGCGTGGGGGTCAGCACTAATGCAGCAACTTAGGAAACTCCTGCGCTTTTTTGCTCGAGAGGGGAACCGAAGCTCATGGTCATTCCATAATGTCTGATACCGGATGGCTGAACTATATCGGCACCGTCCGCTTGATACACCTCGGTCCATACGGATCTTGAAGTTCCGATCCGGTCAAGTAGACGAACCTCTGGCTGCGGATCTCATTCATCTTCACGTAGACAGCTGTCCGTCACATGAAACACTCTCATATTCTTGGCATGCATTACGGGCTGATCGCCAGCTTGCTGTGTACTGTGCACAATGTGGTACATAAATACGCCTAAGTAGCCAATCATTGACAAAAGGGCACAAACTCCTTTTCATAAATGTTACCAAGACCGACTTATAATGTAGCTTTTACACCCTTCGGCAGCCGTAGAATACTCTGTTGCGTCATGCTAGCCACCATCCTCCCCTTTCGATCCCACAGCCTTGACTCCGAATACGTCCTCCCCTCATCCCCGGTGACGGTCTTCATCTCCCTTAGATGCCAGTCATTTAGGTCGAGATCCGAGACAAAGACTCTGAGCGCAAAATCCAGACTCGAGCATGCGCCAGCATCCTCCAGAAACTGATGGCTATAGGCCAGCGGTACGAAAGACAACGCGCAGTCCATTACAAAGGCCAGAGCAGATAGCTGCTCTGCTTTCGTGATCAGTGGATGCTTGCTCCTGAGCCAATCAGCGGATGCCTTCTCCGTAATCGAAAGGTCGTCCTGAGTTGTCCTGATTTCCTTGGCTATCCCCATCAGATTCTGCGCGAACACACCCTCAGGACATTGCCGCTGGTCCCAAAATCGGCCCATGAGGTCGAAGACTGCTTTGTGCGCATCCACACGTCTTTTTGTGAACCCATGCTCAGACACCAGCGTTTCGCGAATCAAGTCCCAAGTGGGGCAGTCATCAACATCGGGATACTGCCTTGAGGGTGATGCCGAAAAGCGCAACAATGGAGGCTCCTTGACCTGGAAATCTGCCAGCAGTATGAAACAGGGTCGCTTCGTGCCATCGTCCTGCCGCTGGCTAACTTCGACTCGTCTTGTGGCGAACGTTCTCGTATCACGGACGCGATGCACAGTGCAGAAAACCTTTCGATCCGTTAATGAGGGGCCCAGATAGTAGCCAAGTGCGGAGTATAAGTAGTAATGGGCTTGGGCACTCTGGCATGCCGCATTCACAGCTGTTCCCATCGTGCAGCCGCCGTATGCTATTATACCGGCGTTGCCCATCCTGCTTGGGCTGTGGAGGGAAATGTATTCATCGGGTTTCGCTTCTTTTAGGGCGACTTGTTCTGCTACCGTCGCTGCCATCCTGACCAGAACTTTTGGGGATAGTATGTTTCTGCTGTCGGTATGGATGTTTGCTGAGAACGTGCTTCAGCTGCGTTACTAATTATCCTGAGATACGGATTAGAGAGGCTGACCCCTTTAGCTTCTTGGCACGTACGCACGGGTTGTGAACAGTCTTGTCAACGGTTACTTAGTTACAGTAGAAGGCAAAAGACGGACCGACGGTAACCTTTCCTTCTATATTAAAGAACTGACTGCAGATAAAGGTTACCTATAGCGTGGAGTCTACGGCGTTGCTACAGCGTAATTAACCGAATCGGGGTTTATTAGGAGCGGTGTTCGGCTAAACGGTGGACAATAGTACTATGTAGAAAGCTGCTCAAATAGGCAAAAGCTTCGTGCGGCTGAGCCCCGTGATCCACCTTGCATCACCCCGCATCTCTTAGGGCTACCACACTACACCCAAACTTATGCAATGAAAGGCTGACTCCAAGGCACGGAAACGAGACGGTGCCACTCTGAACATCGGCAACCTGGACTGCTGCAATATCTAACATTAAGAAAGCCATGTGCATACCTAGACCTTCATGCGAGGCCTTGGAAGGACTGCCGGATGTCAGCCCTAGCCACTAGACCGCCGTTATGGAACTACTCGTTTCCCATCATTAGGGCAGTCAGCTGGTGTCTGGGCATGCTTATCTGCAGATGTGACGTAAATGAAGATTCAGCTGGAGCTGAAGACAGCTCCAAGTCAGGATTCTAAACGAGGTTGTCTCTCACTAACTGGGGATGAAGGTGATCAGGACCTAGAGTAAAGATCCACCGCCGCTGCTCTCGAAATCTATATTGCCAATCTCTAAGCTCAATATGTCCTACCAAACGACACCCGCCTTCATCAAGTACTGCCCCAAGGGCTGGGACGATGTCCGCTCACACCCAGCAATGGCATGGATGGAGAAGTACACGAACATGTTCGACTCGCGCGCCGCCTTCGACGCACCGCATTCCGACTGGCACACCTCCGACTACACCCTCCACGAAGCGAACGGCACAATCGTGTCTGGCGGAGAGGCAGGCTGGGCTGCTCTCAAGAACATATACAGCCCTTTCTCCGCCCACTTGCATGATCCGACATTCCTTATTTGGTGGGAGACGGAAAAAGGGTGGGAGATGATCGGACAGGCGGACATGTGCGCCAACTTAGCGGCGCCGGGAGGCCAGAAGAAGAAGGACAGGAATGGGAACGAGTGGGACGTCATCATCCCATCTGCATTCCATTTTGAATATGTCAAGGACGATGGCGCGCAGCATGACGGGATATTGCTCAGGAGGACGGAGATCCTCGCTGATTCGGGACCGGCTGTTGTTGAGATGATGAAGAGGGGGATGCTCAAGCCTGAGGAGCTGATGAAGTAGGCCGGTCTTCGTGGGCAGGAGAAGACAGGCTTGGTCAGTCTACACAGAAGGAGATTTCTTATGATAGTGCCTAAGAATACAATTGCTTCTAATCCCGGCTGCTTCGACAAGGACAGCATTGAATGGCGTCTCTGTGACTGGACTGTGCGAGAACTGTTACGTTGCAGCGTTATGACCGGCTGGCAACGGTGAACTATGAATATACCGCGGGCGGCTACATAGGATCCTGCGGGGCCAACATGCAAGCTTAAGATACGAGCCCTTATTGAAGGCATACCTTATCGTTAAGGTATTCCTGGCGAGGCAGGCCTTAAAGCTAAAGATCGATATTCGGAGAACACGCTATATCAGTATAAAGCTAGTTGAACCTTCTTTATACTAACTTTATTAAAGACAAATATAGATATTGCTAATCTCTAGCTACTAGTTGTTTTTATTAACTATAAGAACATTGAATAAGTACTAATAGATAATAGATGTATCTATTTCATACTAAAATGCTAGTAGATTTGCATAAGATACATCAGCAAATCTTTTAGCTGCTCAGCTGGAGCTGTTTTTTCCTAAGCGCTCGGAGCATCTCTAGCACTTGAGAAAGAAATCTATTCGCGAGCAGTTATATAATAGCTTAAGAACTAGCTTAGTAAGCATATTTTTTGGTATTTCTAAGCTTGCTTAACTTTACCCCCTAGTAAATTCTAGCTAGAGGTCCACGAATTTTAAAACTAATTAAAAAATAATCTCTTTTATAAAGAATTTACTACAATAAAAATTAGCTTACATATATAATAGTATTGGTTAAAGCTAGTTAAGAACCCTTTAATTTTTAGAAGGCTGCTTAGTAAGTGTTTTCTTAGTACTTAGAGTATCTAGAGTATCTTAAGCGCTTAAGTATCTTGCAAGCATCTCGCAAGCATCTTGCAAGGTGTTGGTAAGTAGATATATCCGCTCGGCATCTCTAAGCGCTTGGAAGAACTTTAAAATAGAAAAAAGATTTGCTAATATAAAGATAGAATGCAGGCTCTACAGGTTGTTTATAATAGAATAGAAAATATAAAAAGCACAGTATAGATAGAACTTAAACTATATACTAGCTAGCATAAAAATATTAATAGTAAACATTGGTTATAATTACTTGTTTATAAAGATTAAATATAAATAATAATAATAGTAGATACTATGTTAATAGATAGAAGCATAGAAGAAAGATAAAAAAAACTAGTAAGAACGATTGATTTGTATTTAATATTCTATATAGAAGCTACTATTATACTAGTGTTTTAAATAGTATAATGGAATAGATAGTAGAAGGTTTAGATAGTATATAATCTAACTAGACTTAGCTTTCTAGTTTTCTTTTCTTTATTAAAAGTGCTTCACGGCGGCATTAACTATTTAATATACTTATATAATAGTAGCTCCAATATAGAGCCTTAGATAGAAATTAATCATTATTACTAATATTAATTATTCTTCTTCTATACTTTCGCCCACTTGTAAGAAGATTGAAGTCCTAATTAAGAAGAAAGAAAGCAGTGCCAAGATATAGTTAATAAGATGCGGATTAATATTATAAGTGAGATTAGATTAGATTGAATTATAAAAAATACTAGATTCTTATTTAAATTAAGTACACTATTCTAATAAATAAGAATAGTGTTTCTTATATACTAATAAGTGCTATTTCTAGCTAGTAGTAGCTAGTAGTACTAGCACTACTATCTTCTACTAGCCTTACTATTCATTCTAGCATGTGATCCATTCTACTAGTAGTAGCTAGCAGTTATGTAATGGCTAGCCTATGCTAGCTATTATTCGGTCTTATACCGGTTCCGCTAGTATTATCTAATAAGGTCGTAATACTACTATGTATAGTATTTACTAATATAATTATCATCTATATTCGATTTCTATAAATAACTAATCTCAACTAGTATTTACCATCTATGTTCTTACAATAGATAGAGACTATATATACGCTAAAGGTAACTCTAACCACTATAGTAGCCTTAGTATAACTAGACTATATAGATAATACTAAGTCTATTATTCTCATAATCGATGCTTCTTAGAATAGCTAGAGAGTAGCTTTTATATAAGCTAATTAAAAAGGAAAACGCTACTCTAGCCGCTATAAGAGTAGAATTTAGTTAAAATAGAACCGAAAGTATAATATTAAAAAGCTTGGATACTAAGATCTACTCTATACTTTAGAAAAGAATCGGATATAAGTATAAGAATTAAGATAGAGCTAAGATAGTCTTATCTAGTTCTATTAAGCTAGAATAGAACTAGATAAGCTTAGTTAGCGAAAGTGTAAATATTTTTGACTTAGAAAGAAGTACCAAAGATAAATAAGAAAGAATAATAATATAGCATTACTATTATCTTATCTTGCTGTTATTTACACTTTAGAAGAAAGAAAAGAGCTTTTATATACATAAAGGACTATCTAGATTCTTCTATAGAATTACTAAGTATTATAGAATCTTATGTAATAGATAGAGCCTTAAAGAACTGTGTAGAATCCTATAGAAACTTATAGAATCTTCTCGAATCTTATTGAATCTTCTATTTATAAATTATTTAGACTAGCTATAAGCTTAGTTTAGTAGAAAATATCTATTTCCTTACAATACTAAAGCGTAAATAGGATTAATTTTTAAAAATTGAAAATTAGAAATAGAATATATAAGATAATAACCTGCTATAGCCTTCTTTTATAATTAGATTATTAAGACTAGAGTAAAGATAGAGCTTATAGTTAGTAGATCTAGAGTTATAGTATTAAAGGAGTATCTTTGCCATATTAAATTAAGAGAAGGTAAGAGATAGTAGATTTGCCGGCTATAATAAAAGTGATTGTTTTGTTTTCCAAAGCTTCTTAGCCGCCATCGCTGTAATAATAACCTATAGGCGGCATATCTTGCCGTAAAGAATTTTTCACGGGAGTACATCCATGTAATTAGTCATCAATCCGGGAAAGGAAGCAAGAGTCTGCTTCAATACTGTCTAGCTTTGATCGCTCTGGCTGTTACACGGAGTCTAGCGCTGGTGGATATGAATCCAGGCCAAGCTGATGGCAAGGGCGCGTTCCGGTAGACCTCAGGCAGCAATGATCCATTGCTCTCAATGTCGTGTATTTGATTACCGCCACAGTCAAAGTACTGGAGACCCAATGTAGTGACACAACGATATTGCCTCGAGGACGAATTCTAAACTACAGAGTAGCTCTGTTCTCTTCCAGTCGACTGGTTGCGGGAGCGAAGACGTTCTACTAAGAGTCTTCGAGGCGGACGCCGCCCGCACAAGGAACTGCGCCTACGCCAGGCAGCTCAGCGAAAAGACGGGATTCGGTATGCAACAATGTGCCAGGGTAGTATACAGACAGCAATGATTGGATCAGTTCATCTCTTGGTTTTAGAGCAGAAAAAGGGTTCGCTCGCACAAGAGCAGCGGCTATGGAACTCGCTGTTGAACGCCTTCTACTACGTACGTATATACCCGACAGCCTTTGTTATGAATCGTCAAGTGGTGTTGATTAGCTCTAACCTAGACTCCGTGTTCATTCCGGATCTGCTTCAACTGCATGGTCTGTTCCCTCTAGAACCTCGGATGATCCATCATAGACTATTATAATAAGCTCATCCGCATCATGCTCAGCGTGCTTGTTTCCTGAGAAGACGAGCTAACCTGGCGAAGAGAGTATTAATAGCTTAGGCAAATAGACTATGAGTGTGGAAAGTCCCTACCAAATTTGTATTCTATATAGGGTATTCTGACACATGCTCTAAACCTGGTTTCATCTTTTACAAAATCTCTTTCGACGTACAGAGCGGGATTACCTTTATATTCTTGTTCATATACTCTTAAGAAATCGAGGTTCTAGCCATCGCCATCCAATACTATAAAGTATCCCTAAGATTTGACATTGTACTATAATAGCCAATTCTTATTCCCTGTAAAAGGGCTAATAGCAGGTTCCATGTAAATTCGGAAATTAGTCTCGAAATCAGAATCTATAGAACTGCGCTAATAGATGGACTAGTTGTACTAACTAATATATAGCACATCCTATAGACTAGTATCAGCGGCTATGAATAAATTGCACTATAGTCCTTTTTAGCCTCGGTAAGAAAGAGACTTTTATCAGCTACTAATCTTGTTAATATATATATTCCAATTGCTAATAGTCCTGGGCCTAGTACCATCTATAGCTCTTATGCTCTTTACGATCGTCGAAGAATTAACATCCTCATATTAGACGATCCAGCCTGTATGGTCTTTCGGCTATCTATCTTTATTATTTTCCCCGCTGATGATGCTGTTTAAGTTGCTGTTATATCGGCGCACTTTCTAGCCTCCGTCCCATGCTGTAGATTTGTAAGTATAGATCTGCTGTAGGATAGTACCTCCGGAAAGTTCGCTCGGTATCCTAGCTGTATTATTAGTGAAATCGGTTTAGAGAGTTGCATGATAGACTAGAAGGACTTGATCCCAAAGTAGAATATCTATCCTTACAGTGAATTTCGAGATGCTGGCCGATACTATCGCTTACAAAATATACGGCCGTTTAGAGCAAACACTAATCACCCTCCCTCCGAACGTTAGTATTATAGTTCACACAATACGATCGCGTTTAATATATAATTAAAAACTACTAAACGTTAAAGCATAGTAGCGTAAAGGTTTTAATCTAAGAAAAATGATTTATAGCGGCATCGCGTAGCCTATATTTATTAAAATATACTTCTCTCGTGGTGCAGCTGGCGTCTTTTAGATCCTTAAATGCGCGCGCGACTTTTTGCAATAATTAAGGTATTACCACCATCTAACCATTCATTTTGTTTAATAAAAATACTTGTTTGTATGAATTTACCTGTGCCGAAAGTATTCGAGTGCCTATAACCAAAATATAAACGCTGCGCGTTGTGCAACACCTTATGCAATGATTTTGGATCTAAGGGGGGTTGGATGAAGTTCAATCGGAAAACGGCCGCACATTTTGTAAGCGACAGTGACGGCCCGTCTGCTTGGCGAAAGGGGAATGCTTCGACACATGCATCTCGCGAAGATGGATCGGTCGGCTTGCTTCTAGAGACTGGTTCGTCTGACGTCTGGATTGTACTCAGTCGCTGGATCTCTGAAGACTTCATTTGGACTACTTTTGCTGCAACTGGGTTGTGCTCGCTAACTCAGATGTACGCTGGAGAAGGCCATGATCTTATATTCTATTGCGATCGCTCAGAATGGCTGTTAAAGGCAGCAATTGATCTAGCACAAGGCTGCCGCATGGTGGCTGCGCAGGCAACATCATGGTGCAAACCACATACTTCAATCGCGTTCTTGCCGGACTCTCGCCTTCAATACTGGAACGAGATCACATAGCCGTGCAGATTGTCGATGCTTTCATTCTTGTACAGTTCATGGGCCGTACGTTTGAGAAATGATGTTGGCAGAAAATTCTAGATGTGGGCGTTACTGCACCTACAGGCACCAGCAGCATCGCCTCCTGGACAAACTGCAACCAGCTCTAGATAACCGAGACCTCTAGCGCAAATGCAACAAGGTGGGTAATGTACTCCACTAAGTAATCTATGCAAGCTTGAACGGATTCCATTGGGGAAGCTAATTGAGATGCGCCTCGGGAGCTTTAGTCGAGATAAGTCACCGCACCTAGTTCCGGGCCTCTACCTTAGCTCGACGGACTGTTGCCTAAGCCAGCTATTTTGAACGATTCATATGACATTAGGCGTAGGATCTGCAAATTAGTCCAAAAGCGGTTTCAGGATATCTCACGACTGGGACTTCCAATTCTTGCAAAGCCTCGATGATATCTCTCCGGAAGCCATTCTCATCTGATAATGGGTGCCCAGGGTCATACATGCCCCCATAGATATAACGGCCCATATGCCTGGAACAGGGTGGGTGCGGCACGTCTGAAAAATGTTTCTGAGATATGAATACTCTGTAAACCCGCCATAGATGTCATCATCAACTTTTGGAGAGCTTATGCAACAGGTTGAGAGTGATGGAGGGTACCTCGTCTCTCGGCCTCCAGGATTTTAGTAAAGCTTATCATGGCGAAAGACTCTGTGTCAAACGAATCCAGTGAGCATTCGAAATTCTATAGCAGACAACCATCCAGACGACACGTCACACAACGGACGCTCATACAGGATAAGGTTGCATTCAAGATTAGTTTCGGAGAGTAATACGCCGATGCATGAGAGGATATACTTGAGACATGGAATCGGTGATGTGAGCCTCGGTTCGTGATTGCCGTTTCCGCGGCTTAGTTAGCAGCTTAGCGCGTCCTTCCGTAGATATTTTCCACTAATTATCAACTTGTTCTCCACAAGGCTTTTCCGAACTTTAGTGCTTTAGTGGATAAATTTGCCCGATCCTATGCCGCTAGCTACCCCGCAATCTCATGCTCTAGATATCACTCGTGCTGCCGCAAAGTTTATTGAATCACGTGCAAGAACACAACGATTTTTGAACATGCTGCAATTATTAGCCACATGGTAAATAAAAGTGCTAAAGCGATAAGCTTAAGCTATACTATTAGTTTCTTATATCTATATATATATATTTTTTTTGCGCTACTTCTAGATATTAATAAGTTATCGATGATAAGTTCTTAGAGGCAATAGTTTGCACTTAGCATCCAACTTCTATTTGCTTAACAGCCTTGCTAGTGCATTAATGTGGTTGGTGGATTTAATGACCTTCCGGCCGTACGAGTACGGCAGGAAGGAGCAAGGATTCTTCGGAATTGGGGTAACCGACACTAGGATACGGTACTACGTTCACTGCTTCTGATGGGCAAGGTTCGAGGACAAGCCGTGAAGATTTAATGTGGCCTTGCCCCGGCGTAACCGAAATGCGAGTTCTCATCAGTCTTCTAGACGGTTTCTCTTGCGAAAGGCTCTAATTTTCGGAGGAGACAAAGGCGTGGAGTTTCAACATGGCGCTCCCTCCAAAGTTGTACCAGGTATGCTAGACTCACATGTCATTCACCGAGAAGTGAGATAGCTGACGTGTAGTGATGCAGTTCCTTGTTAGCGTGTTTGCCTCTCTAGGCTCGCTGCTGTTTGGTTATGATCTTGGTGTCATTGCAGAAGCGATTGCGAGTCCAAATTTTAAGAATTCCTTTCATCCAAATGCCAATGAAATGCAAGTGCTCATCTTCTACTCTTCAATATCGTTGCGAGGCTTCTAACTCAACCAAGAGGTGCTGTCGTGTCCGTCTTCACCGGAGGTGCCTTCTTAGGGGCCATGTTCGCCGGTCCATCTGGTGATTGGTTCGGTCGAAAGTTGACCATCCTGATTGGAGGCGTCATTTTCTGCCTTGGAGGAGCGCTTCAGACTGGCGCTCAATCTCTTGCCTACCTGTACGCCGGGCGCTGCATTGCGGGACTGGGCGTGGGCTTCCTTACTATGATCGTGCCGCTGTACCAGGCCGAGCTTGCGCATCCCAGCATTCGTGGTCTTGTCACTTCGCTTCAGCAATTCATGCTGGGTATCGGCGCGTTGGTCGCAGCTTGGGTTTCATGGGGCGCATATGTCGGTTTTCCGGACCATGACAGCAAGCAGTGGCGTGTAAGCTTGGGTGTCCAGATCATCCCGGGCGGGATTCTGGCACTGCTTATCCTTCTCTTCCCAGAATCGCCACGTTGGCTCATTGACTATGGGAAACCGGACAAAGGTCTAGAGACTCTCGCACAGCTGCACGCTCACGGCGACGTCAACAACCCCTGGGTCCGCGCCGAGTTTGACCAGATACGAGACACTATCATGGTAGAACACGAGCTGGAGGCCAAATCCTACGTTGAGTTGTTCAAGGATAAATCTAGTTTCCGGCGTCTGTTCATTGCTTGCGCGTTGCAAGCCTCTGTACAGATGACCGGCGTCAGCGCGATACAGTATTACTCAGTCGATATCTACGGCCAAATGGGCATTGCGGGCGACGCCACGCTTAAGTATCAAGCCTACAACTCTATCATCGCGCTCTTTGCGCAATTCCTCTGCATGATGTTAATCGACCATCTCGGGCGACGCTGGCCGCTTATTCTTGGTAACTTGGGCAACATGGTCACTTTCATCATCGCGACGGTCCTGATTGCCAAATTTCCGCCGGGTGCCTCAGGCAACGGTAGCGCGGCATGGGGTTTCATTGCGATGACCTGGCTGTACAACTTCTCCTTTAGCGCGACGTGCGGTCCGCTATCCTGGATTATCCCTGCCGAGATCTTCGACACCAAGACGCGGTCCAAGGGTGTCTCGATTGCTACTATGACTAGCTTTGCGTTTAACACTATGATTGGACAAACAACATCTGTAGCCATGAAAACCATCGGCTACAAGTGGTACTATCTATTCTGCGTAAGTCGCTGGGATCATTCACAAAGAACATCGACCCACTAATACTCGCACAGGTTTGCAACTTTACAAATGCTCTTTTTTCTGGGCTATCTTGCCTGAAACAGCTAAGCGTCCGCTCGAGGAGATGAAGTACCTATTTGAGAACGCGCCGCTGTTTGTCCCTGCAATGAGAGAGTCTGGTTATAACAATCACGATCTAGAACATAGAGTGGAAGCGGTTGAGAGTAAGGGAAGCGTCGGCTACTATATGTGAGACTTGTAAGGAAATAGGTATTTTCTACTAGACTAAGCTTTTATAGTTAGCCTAGATTGATTTATAAGCAGAAGATTCTAGAAGGTTCTAGAAGATCCCATGAGTTCCTATAGGATTCGATACGGTTCTATACGGTTCTAGAATATTCCATCTATAACGTAATGTTACGTAATGCTTATTAACTCTATAGAAGGTTCTAGATAGTCTTCTACATGTATATAAAATCTTTTCCCCTCTTCTAAAAAGAGAACAACAATAAAACAAGATAATAGTAATACTATATTATATTATTATTCCTTCTTATCTATATTTTATGCTTTTTCTTAAACAGAAAATACCTATACTTCCGCTGACTAAGCTAGACTAGTCCTATTCTAGCTTAGTAGAACTAAATAAGACTATATTAGCCCTATCTTAATTTTTACAAATTGCTTTTCTTCTCAATCTTTTATTATAAACTATTAATGGGATAAAAGCCGGATATCTATTAATTAACTTTATATACTGGCATATAAACCAGCTGCTAGTACTTTTCTTAACCTCCGCTTTTAATAATATAAGACTAGCGATTCATTTAAATACGGTTATAGCTATGAAAACCCCGACCAATAAATACGGGTACATTTCTTTCAAAAGATAGATTTATTAGATTAACGTTAATAATCTTATTAAGAATAGGATACTGCAAATTTTTCTTTAAATCATTTAAAGAGTATAATAAAAGAAGTTTTAAATTAAAAAAATATTGATATTTTTACTAGTATTTACGTTTTATTTAACTAGCGTTGTACTAGTAAAGTGCTATTTACTATTTACTACTCTAATACTTCTACTAAAGTTAGCAAATCGCTGCCGCGTGATCCCGCTAGGTCGGGTGATCGCTGTCGCGATATCTCGCTTAAGTAGGGCAGCTAAACCGGCGCCGCGGGCCTCTAGATTCTTGAAGCTTTTCCCCAACAACTCGCTTAATATTACAAGAGCTCTCGCTGTTCATTAAAACAAAAGGGAAAGCTAGCGCAATGTCAAATAATTATGAGGAGCTTTTGCCTTTCTTCGTCGCTTATGAAAACCTTCCTTTGCTTTTAAATGGAGAAATGTTCCTACTTGCCTCCGACGCAGGCTACTTGCTCTACTCTTACCTCTTATGCCTGAGTGTGATCGGCAGTCTCTCCGCCGTTGCCGGATACATGATATATGGCTGTCACTATGGCTCAAACCTTGCATCATTCGTTATCAACCAACCTTGGCTGATGCGCTGGATGCTTAGACCATTGTTCAGCGTCAGCATTCGAGACGGCTCAGATATAGGTCCGGACATTCAAATTATCCTTGACTATGGGGTCCTATTACTTGCGTACTTCCTCACATCGTTCCTGATCAACACGTCTGGAGCTCTGAGAATATTTATTAGCAGCCTCTGTTGGGCCGGTTTACTATCGGGCTGCTTCGGCACGGGAGTGTTGAGAATCTCGAAGATAGCTTTTGGATGGATCCAACATCTTCGTGATTGTCTCGCCAGAACACTTGGTCCAGGGCTGAGAAAGGCAGAATCGGCATATCACTATTGGCATTTCGGTTGCGAAGTCGAAGCTTATCAGTATCAGCCGCTTAAAAACAGCAATCTCGAGATTCGCCTGCTCAGAGTCCGTCGAACTTTATCATCCCGTATTGATTGCGAAACTTTTCACGTCGCTCTGGACAAAGCTCCCCGTTCGAAGCAATCTCATACACATGGGGCGATCCAGAGAGACGGAAGACCCACGTCGTTACGATCAATTCTCGGCACATGATCATCTCCACAAATGCTTTCAATGTCTTGCGACAGAGAAAGTCGTGGTGGTGGGACAGGCATATATGGATCGACTCCATTTGCATCAACCAAGACGATGTTGAGGAAAAGAACTGCCAAGTATCAATCATGAAAGACATTTACACCAGAGCATCTCGCGTCATTGTGTGGCTGGGTTCCGTCGATAGGATCGAGGCAAATATGGCTAAGGCCATCCTACACCAACTGTTTTTTCTCGGTGCCTTCTATAATAGAGCGGTGGTGGCCGAACAGCTCCACAAGCGTTACTGCCACCATTGGGTATCTGAGCCGCTGAAGTCAGAGTGGCAAGCTTTCATCCGTCTCCTCAGAAGTCCGTTCTTCGGCAGAATCTGGATCGTCCAGGAAGTAGCACTTGCTCGGAGGGTAGAGGTGGTTTACGGAGACTTATACCTCTCCTGGTCCGTTCTGGTCTCCGTTATGCAATTTCTTACTTCATCGAGTAACGATTTCCTCATGGGACTGCTCAAACCAAGGGATGGACAGATCCCCATGGAGAGCTTATATAGAGCCCCATTGATGCGGCGTCCTGATAACCTGAGCTCTGGTCTGTCTAAGGATCTGATCGACTTGCTATGTTTCGGGCATGGCCTGCGCTCGACGGACCCTCGGGATAAGGTATTCGGCATCCTCGGACTTGCCTATGAAGAGGAAGTTGAGGCCATCGAGGTAGACTACAAAAGATCCGTGAAAGATGTGTACAGGGATACGACCCGGTACATTCTAGATCGCAACGCAGCTCTCCGAGTTTTGCCATCCGCCGGGATAGGTTACACCCGTCCACTCGAGGAACTCCCATCATGGTTACCAGATTGGAGCGCTCCAGGAGAGTTCAACTCTTTGTCATCCTCAGTTGCTCCATATCAATGTGGGGGAACAGGAGAGCCCAAGATCTGCAGAGGAGAAATGCCTTTCTCCATAAGTGTTGAGGGTTTTACTATGGACAGGATAAAACGCTTAGGTGCTGCTTTTGAAGAACCGAATTATGAAGCTACTGGATTAGACGTAGTGATGCAAGACTGTCGCAGAATCCTTGACTGGTACAAAGAAGCGGAGCGTCTAGCGAAGGAATCTTCTACGGATCCCTATCTCGGGAGGATGCCGCTCTCGGAAGCCTTGTGGAGGACGATGATATGCGACAGGGCTGGAAACATCCGAGAAGCACCCATTGTATATAGCTCTTACTATAGGGCTCTTATCGAAAACGTGTACCCGACGACTTTGGAACTGTACGCGAGAGGTTCGGAAGGCGAGGCGGAGTTGAACCGGATGTGGGCTCAATCGCAGGGATCGGAATTACTTCTCCAAGCACGGAAGTTTCAAATTGCGAGTAACATGTATACGCTTGGCCGGCGGTTTTGCGTAACCCAAAAGGATATCTCGCCCTGGTGCCGAAGGGCACCAAGCTTGGTGACGTTATCTGTGTCTTCCTCGGAGCGCCAACTCCTGCAGTAATGCGACAGGTTGCAGCCGAAAGACCAGAGAAGGGTAGTGATAGCATAAGTAATACACCCTGGCTGTTTGTTGGGGAGGCGTACGTGCAGGGAATAATGGACGGACAGATACTAAACATAGGGACTAAGCTAGAGTCCTTTTTGATACTGTAGTAAACACGATATAAGCCGTATTAATCTACTAGCGGTAGTTAAGAGATTGATCTAGTTTTTCAAAGTGCGTTATTCTAGTTAAGTATTACTTTAAGCCTAAGTAAGTAACCTTGAATATTAGCCTTATTATAGGCTCGCTGGAAGAGAGTTCCCAGACTAGACTCTCAGAGTAAGCTACCCAGAAGAGGGCTCTTTCAACGAGGGCCCTCCTCAGACTAACACCCCAGAGGATTCTCCCTTAGATAACTCTCCAGTGGAACACGACCGAGAAGATAATCATCCGGATGATAACTGTGCAGTGCATAACTCTCAAGAGGAAGACTATCTAAGGGGAGAATCTCCACAGGACACATCTGCACCGCTAACTTCAGGTCCTATCTCTTCTGCACTGAATTGGTCACCATGTCCGGAGGAGTCGCCGCTTCTTCGGCCTTCTCTGCCTCTGTCAGCTAACGATTGGTTACCGAAATGGTTGCTGGATCGTACGAATTGCTCATTCATCTGAGACTCCATCACCATATCCCTCTAAATAGTCGTCCTCAGGAGAGTCGTCATCTGGACAGTCATCTTGTTTGATAGTCATCCTCTGGAGATAGTGCGTAGCGTACCAGCAAGCGGATATAATGGCTGTGGACAGAACTTCGTAAACAGCTCCTTTCAGGATGATGGCCCAAGATAATGGAACCATTATCTAGCTAGATTTCATAAGCTAAAGCAGTTTCCGCCCCTAGAACCACGTCATGAAGTATACGCCTGATGCCATTCATGCAAATCAGCCCATGTTGAACTCGCGCGTGACGCAGGAAGTCACCTAAAGAGCGGTATCACCGATGTTGGAGGAGAGAAGGGTCGCCAGGGAAGTCAGGCCTCGCTCGGAGTCGGGTCGGTATGTAGTCAATAGTTACAACCGCAGAGAAAGGAAAGAGGAGTGGGCCACGGACCCCAGACAGGAGGGCGTCTGTGCGAGAGTGATAGTGGGACAGCATCTGCACTATCTAAACATGGTGTAAGGCAGGTTGCCATCTTTTATCTTACTATTAGCAAGACAGCTGCTCTACCAGAGTGTCCATTAAACCGCCCGCTAGAGGGCTTTAACCTCGCCGGATGTCACGGCTTCACTAGACTTACCATCATCTTCGTTTCGCAGGCCCGGCCTGCGAAATCCAACAGCTAATTAGAGGCTGTCGATTACTTAGCAGCCCTAAACCTTCAGTTTACAAACACACCTTTATACTTATATATAGCTCTTTGTGCAACACCGTAGTCAATACAGCACTTATAACCTGGTACGCCTTGACAAGTAATTATATAAGAATATCATTCTGAGAATGCTTTAGAAGTAAAGCACTTAAGAAAAAGCCTATCTAATCACTCTAGTAGAGCTTTGCTAAGAGTATTATAGATAGCGCTTTATAGAAGCTCTCTAGCATGTCTAATTCTAAAACTAGATTACTTAGCTTTAGAGCGACTTATAAATTTACCTTCTATTCCTAGTAACATGCGTTTACTATTATAATATAGTAAGCTTTAGAGTAAAGTAGAGCTTACAAACTCGCTTAATTAGCTATTCTATAAGCTAAGATATAAAAACAGAAGAGCTTATAAGTAAAAATAGTAGAAAAGTATAGTATAGAAGTATATAATCTGTCACGATTCCGGCTCGCCATGCACGACTGCTTAGTCAGCTGGTTGGATGTAAATACTAATATTGAGTATACATACCAGAGTTAGATTAAAGAGATATCTGATATATCTAGATACGCCGACGCGAGATACCAGTTCCCCACGCTCCTGGAATAAGAGGCACACACAGCGTGAAATCGTTGCTACTCATGGAGGTAGACGACGCCGGAGGGGTGCGGGGTCGGTGAGCACGGTCCCACCCGCGCATTCCACGCGAGCGCAGCAGAGGAAGGCGGCGAAGGAGACGAACAGCAAGATCTTAGGCGGAAGAGGTCATGATATGGAGCAAAAGTTGGATTTCATACTAAAGACAGTTTTGAGCTTGAGTCATGCGGTTAAACAGCTTCAGGAGGGCCAGGATGAAATGAGAAAGCAAAATGAAGAGATGCGCCAACAGAACGATGAGATGCGCAAGCAGAACGATGAGATGCGAAAGGAGATTGATGAGTTGCGAAGGCAGAATAATGACGAGATTCGAAAGCTCCAGGAACAGATCACGAACCTGTCTACGCAAAACAGCCCTCAGTCCAGCCCAGTCACATCAGCTAGCAGGGCCAACGTCAGCAACAGGTCGTGGTCTTCCCTGTTCGCGGGACAGTCGTCTGTCTCACCGAACAGTTCAGCTTCCCAACCAAGGGTGGCAGACCCGAACCAGCTTCTGGGCGTGAACATCGACCTGTCCAGGTGCAGCAGCCAAATACCCGCAGACACAGCTGAGATCAAGCGCCTAGTCACAACAGCTCTGCACGCCCATCAAGCGACAAAGGAGGTAAACCCGACGGCGATCATCAAGACGAACAGAGACCTCCACCGGATCAGAGTCATCGTGCGGAGCGAGAAGGAAGCCGAGCTCATCCGCAGCCAGCCGCAGTGGCTCGAGACTCACTTCAGAGGAGGGCGCTTGCGGGGCGAACAATGGTATCCCATCAAGGTCGACCGGGTCGACAAGCTCAAGATCATGAACGAAGAACAGACGGGCATCCGGACCGGCCTCGAGAAGGAGCTAAGTCAAGAGAATAAAGTAACGATCATGAGGATCGCCACATTGGGCAAGCCAGCAGCCCACAAGCTCTATTGTTCGATTATAGTATATCTGAAGAAGAAGGAAGATGCTGAACGATTGCTCAGTGACAGAATCATGACGGTGTCTGCTGAGGCAGGCTTCACGTCCGCATACGAGTACAGGCCGAGGGTCACGCGCTGCTTCAACTGTCAAGAGTATGGCCATCAAGCTTTCCGCTGCCAGAAAGCTCAACGTTGCCTGAATTGCGCCGGCGCCGGCCATGCGAGTTGCGCAACCGAGAGTCCCCAATGTGTCTCATGCCGTGGCCCACACGCAGCGGATGACCGAGGATGCCCAATATACCGCGAGCAGCTACGACGTCTATTCCGCACCCCATGAATAGGGAGTTCAAGGTCTTCCAGCTGAATGTGCAAAGACGGAAAGAAACGCTATGGAGTGTTCTCAACGACGAAGCTATGAGAGGAGTGGGAGCAATCTTGATATCCGAACCGAACTGCTTTCTCATGGAAAAGCAGCGGCTGATGCCATCACCGGTCCACCACCCAGAGTGGGTCCCGATTCTTCCTTCCACACATACCGGGGAGTGGCCGTTCGTCAGGAGCATGATCTGGATCAATCGGAGGTTCCAAGCGTCACCGGTCCCCGTGGCGTCTCCGGACCTTACGGCAGCATCGGCGAGAATAGGAGATAGGGTAATCCTTATCGCATCGGTGTACATCCCCCGAATGGGAAACTCGCCGCATGAGTCGGAATCAGCCCTCAGGCTCAGGCTTGGCCTGCTACGGCAAGCGATCGAGGAGGTGCGGCGGCAGAACGGGGAAGAAGCCGAGCTGGTGATAGCGGGTGACTTCAACAGGCACGACCAGCTGTGGGGCGGCGATGTCGTGGGCACAGGTAGTCGCCAAGGAGAGGCGGACGCTATCGTGGAGTTTATGCACGAAGCAGGTCTACGGAGCCTGTTACCACGGGGGCGACCACGTGGTCCAAGGACCATATGGAAAGCACGATCGACCTCATGCTGGCATCAGGTCGACTGGCCGACGAGCACCTGTTGTGCCGGGTCGAGGAAGTCAGCCATGGGACAGATCACCAGCCCATCATGACCTGCTTTGACATAGCGTACCCGCCGACGGTACCGGCGCGGCGACGATGCTATAAAGACGCAGATTGGGATAAGATCCGGGCGGAGGTATCGCTAAGGCTACAGAATCACCCGTTGGACATGGGCAGGCAAGGCGTACAAGCATATGCATGCCAACTCACACGCACAGTGCAGGATGCGGTGGCAAAGCATGTGCCGTTCGCGAGGCCTTCGCCATGGGCCAAGGCATGGTGGACGAGAGAGCTTACGAGCATGCGAGCCGAGTGCACACAGGCCCACAAGGCAGTGCGCCGAGCGGTGCGCAGTGGCCAACCGCACCGGGATCTGGTAGACAGGCATCGCCAGCTCGTGCACGAATATCACAAAGCCATCCGGGCACAGAAGAGAGCCCACTGGAGGACCTTTCTAGCCGAGCACACAAACATCTGGAAGGCGGCACAGTACCTCCATCCGGGACAGTCGGAGGCTGGTGCAAAGATCGCTTACCTACAAAGGCCAAACCAGGAGCGGATCACTGATAGCCACGATATGGGCCAGCTGCTTCTCGAAACCTTCTTCGCATCACCGCGACCCCGGACGCAGGATTGCGAGCAACAAGGGACGCCGCCCGGCCCACTGCCCCGCCGGCTCTCAGCAGAACCCATCACGGCCGCGGAGGTGGAGAATGCCATCTTTGGAGCAAAACCGAACAAGGCAGCTGGCCCTTGTGACCTCCCTGCCTTGGTCTGGCAGCAGCTCTGGCCGGTTCTTCACCAGCACCTGGTCGAGCTGTTCCAAGCGTCCGTCGCGAATGGCCAAGTGCCGGCGATCTGGAAGGAGGCGAAGATCATCCCGTTGAGGAAGCTGGACCGCGGAGACTATACGCAGCCCGACGCATACAGGCCGATCTCGCTGCTGTCAAGCCTTGGCAAGGCGTTGGAAGCAGTCATTGCCACCCGGATATCCTACCACGTCGAGAACGGTGACCTTCTCCCGGCGAGCCATTTCGGGGCGCGCAGAAGGAGGAGCGCTGAACAGGCGCTCATGACACTAGTGGAGAGAGTCCACTTCGCATGGAGAGAGCAGCGCGTGGTCTCTCTGGTCAGCTTCGATGTGAAAGGGGCGTACAATGGGGTGGTACCAGAAGTGCTCCTGGACCGACTTCGTCAACGCAAGATCCCCGAGGAGCTGGTCCGGTGGGTTGGCGACTTTTGCGCCAATCGACGGGCCGAGATGGTGGTGAACGGATATAGGACGGCCTCGACCGCGCTGCCTCAGGCAGGACTACCGCAAGGGTCGCCGCTCTCACCCATCCTCTACGTCATATACAACGCAGACCTCGTGGACAGACGGATCGACACTCATGGGGGTGCCATCGCCTTCGTGGACGACTACTCTGCATGGGTGACCGGGCCAGATGTCGATACAAACACCGCCGCGATACAATGCTCGGTGATTCCCAGCGCGGAGCGGTGGGCTAGAGAGAGCGGGGCATGCTTTGAAGCGAAGAAGACTGCTTTCATCCACTTCACGAGGAGCCTAAGAAAAGCAAAGCAGACCACGGTAAATATCGAAGGTCAGACGATCCGATCGTCGGAAAGCATCAAGCTCCTAGGGGTCGTCCTAGATGCGAAGCTCCTCTTCCACGAGCACGTGGCTAGAGTTGCCAAGAGGGCTCACAACGCCGCTCTAGCCCTGCGCCGGCTACGAGACATGGGCCCGCGTGCGGCCCGTCAGGTGTATACGGCAACAGTGGTCCCGACAGTGGACTATGCGTCCAACGTGTGGGCCACCAAGCTCACAGGGAAGGACGTCCGGCTGCTGAGCCAGTCACAACGGGTAGGGGCGCAAGCCATCATCAAAGCATTCTCTACCACGGCGCTGAGGACGGCCGAGCTAGAGGCGTCGATCACGTCGCTCAGCGCTCGACTTGCCGCTAAAAGGGCACGGTTTTGGATAAGCTCACACACGCTCGATCGAAAACATCCGTTCTGGAACGTCAAGCAGCTTATTCGAAGAGTCTCTCGGACGCGCACACCGCTTTGGAGGATTAGTGAGGAATGTAAGAACATAGATGTGTCGAACCTTGAGACGATCAGGGCCTTCTGTTGCCCGCCGTGGTGGCCAGGAGCGGAGGTTGTCGTCGAGGAACGGGCGAGGGCGATTGCGGCGGCGAATGACAGGCCGAGTGGAGCATTGTATTGGTTTGTGGACGGATCGAACAACAGCGAGGGCGTGGGGATAGGACTTGTGTGTCTCAGCGGCACGCAGCCATGGGAGCACGCGGCACGGCTAGGCAGTTCGGAAGATGTTAGCATCTTCCAGGCGGAATTGGTAGCCATCCGAAGGGCAATCCAGTTCACGGCAGAAGCGGCCGACGTGCTCCGGGGACGGACGGTGCACATCTTTTCGGATTGCCAGGCAGCCCTGCGAGCACTCGCCAACCCAGACCAGCGAAGCGGGCAGCAGATTGTCGCTTCCTGCCTCGAGCAGATCAACAGCCTACGGGAAAAGTACGGAATCCGCACGCTCCTGAGATGGGTACCCGGTCATGCCGGAGTCGAGGGGAATGAAGCGGCACACAAGCTAGCTCAAGAAGCGACGCGATATCCTGCCGGAGAGGCGGGAGATGTGACACGGTTGAGGACCGTGACCTTACGCAAGGCGAGACAGAGCGCGAACCAAGAGAGTACTGCGCGATCGCTTCTGTGCCGACACACCCAACAGATCGACAAGGCCGCGCCGGGTCCGCATGTATACGAGCTTTACAGTCGACTCAATGCAACGGATGCCGCAATCCTGGCCCAGCTGCGGACAGGGAAGAGTCGGCTCAACTCATACCTGGGTCGATTCGGTGCTGCGCCGTCGGTTGAATGCGACGAGTGCGGCGAGCCAGAGACGGTGGAACACTTTCTGATCCGATGCAGGAAGTGGACGGCTCAAAGGAGGCTACTAGCCCGTCAAGCTGGAGAGCTGGCGGCGAACGTGGCACCTCTACTTGGCGGATGGGACGACTACAGAGATCGGAGAGGAAGACTGTTGTGTGGGCCGAAGGAGAAGTGGAAGGCCGACCACCAGCTGGTTGCGGCGACGATTACGTTTGTGAAGGCCACTGGGCGGTTGTGCCAATCCACGCACATGTAGGGAGACGCAGGAAGCAGGAAGAGGATACAAGGTGGTGTGACACGATTAATCAGACTGAACATGACGATTCTCCTTTGTTCGTACTGCTCCTCTCGACTTTGGCTAGTCTGTTGTCGTTTATAGGAGGGTGACTTGGGCCCTCTTCTGCGTAGCTACTAGATGGGCTAAGATGAAACCGGGTTGGCAGAATGACTCTAAGGATGTACTATCAGCGTGTTTCCCTCATAGGCCTTCCGGTCTCAGGAGGTGTAGGAATCAATCAATCAATCAATCAGTATACATACCACCTCTTCTCTCTTTATAGAACGTCTTCACACTATAGCTAGCAAACCGAGCTCTTACGCCTCTAGCTTCTGCCATACAATCTTAGAATAATCCTTTCTAAAATACTAACGTATTTTATAATCGAGAGAACCATACAAGCGAGGGAACCACTTCTACTACGCGATAAGCAGACTCGCGAGATTATTAACATTAGTACTTAGATAAATAACTAAATTCTATATACATTAGCCTCCTGGTGCCTCTCGCACGTACGGGCACTATGTCCAACCGAATTATATAAACGGCACCTTATTAGCGCGCGTTTCTTTCGCTTAGGCCCCTCGTCTTCAGCTCCCCCTCGATGTATCTCATTCTGGATCTACTCGTCAATTGTAGTCCGCTGAACATGATGCTGCCCTTCTCGAACACCTAACACCTTGCCCTGATTAATGCGTCTCTTTCGCTTCGATCGCTTTCGCTTTTGCCTCTCATTCGCGGCCCGTAATTCCTTATCCTTGGCAGCGAGAAGAACGGCACTTTGTATTGCCATTTGGCAGCCCTTTGATAGATAGATTAGGGCCTGATTGGTCGGAGTCGGAGAGCTGTTCGGATGGTACTCGAATCGGTCTTTGATCAGTTCGGTTTGGCACTAAAGCTCTATCGGATTCCGGGGTGTTTTCGATGTCCATGATGATCCTTGAGTAGCCGGAGGTGTTGGAGTCCGAATTCTCATGGTAAGACCTGAAAGGACACGATCCGGGTCGAATAGAACAAGTCCTGCGCCTGCGAAACCGCCTCGAATGTTTACTCCTATAATGGCTTCTTTGTGAGCCTATCGAAACGTAGGGAGAAAGTCGAGTTTCGTGATATGATTGATGCCAAGCCTCATCCGATTCTTAACCTGGTAACCGTAACCGTACGCCTCCTTTAACGGGCTGAGACAGGCCACATCAAGTGGCTGGAGAAGGTGAGACGAGTGAGGTAGTATGTAGAGCGTGATGATCGAGTTCTCCGAGTAGAACTATTCAAATTCGGCCGTGACATGGCTGCCATGGCCATTAAGAATTAGAAGCCGATGTCATCCGATAATACGACTACTTGTATGCTTATCGAAGTGCTTAATCCACTCGAATCCGATCTGATCGTCTATCCAGCCGTTTTCGCTGACTGCTATTACCCACTCGGGTGGGAGAATCTCATCCTCGTACTAAGACTCCTGGTGATGTTCCGCTGCGAAGATGATAAACGGCGGAATCGACTATCCCTATGAATTGATTCCCTAGATTACCGTCACCCATTCCCGGTTGCCTGGCTGAGCTGTTTTCGGTGTATTGCGGCGTTCTAAGCTTATGACAACCTTTGCTGTCGTAATAACGCCCATCTGGAATCCAGTTTCGTCGAAATTAAATATGTCCTAGTTGGTAATCCCGTACTTCTTAATCGTACACTATACGAGCTTAAACCAGTCCCCGATAACTACTGGATCCTCGTAGAGGGCTCTTTAGTGGTCGTATTTTCGGTTGTATTTGCTCTTTAGTTCCTCGTAGCGATCGACGAAGTTCTGAGGCCGTTTCCTACCTACTAGAGCTAGTTGTCGAGATCCACCGCGGCTGGAAAGGAGAAGGTCCGCCATTTATCTAACGAAGGATAAGCGAGGTGGAAATCCCCTCTCATCCAACTTAAGGATACGCTTAATGAGGACTGATTCCTCAGTAAGCGTGAGTTTGCAATTTTAGGGTCGAGAATCGCGTCGCGTAGGTATCCCATAAATTCGCTGGGGAAGGGTTGGATAGGGCACGTCGTACGTCTTTATAGCTGCTCGAAGACTTGAAATTTGACACTTTTCAACTACTTAGATAGCTAAAAGAATCCTACCTTCTGGATCAGGAGGTAAGGGAAATAGTGGTGTTAACATTTTAATTGGAAGTGGGCATGGATGCGACGCGCGGTAGAAGTGGTTCCCTCGCTTGTGTGGTTCTCTCGCTCATAAAATACGTTAGTCAATCGAAATTACTTAAAGTGCAGGTAATAACTCATTAGTTAAATTGAAATATAAAGGTGTAAATCTTAATAATAAATAAGTATCTGCCTAGACCTATACATAGCAGTAGTGTAACTTATTTTTATAGTAGTAGCGGCGATTGTATCTAGAACTAGCACTATTATTAAGGCGCATTAGGTTATAAGTGCTATATTAACTACGGTGTTGCACAAAGAGCTATATATAAGTATAAAGATGTGTTTATAAACTGAAGGTTTAAGGCTGCTTAGTAATCGATAGCCTCTAATTAGCTGTTGGATTTCGCAGGCCGGGCCTGCGAAACGAAGATAATACTAAGTCTAGTAAAGCCGTGACATTACTAACCTAACTATTTCTAACAAAGTTAAATAACTAACAACCCTTTATTGAAGAAAGTAAGAGATACACGACTACTTATTTTGTTAATAATATCTATACTCACCCGCCAACTAGTGCGATATATCTACAACTCCGCTAAACGGAGGCGAATAGCCTATAGGAATAGGTGATGACGCCTAGTATCAAGGGATAGAACCGGTAGGGACGGAGGAATAGGCGCCGCGCGGGTCTCGGACGGGAATCGTGCGGCCTCCGTAAATTGCGCTAGGGATGGGCGTTTTTTGTTCGGGGAGCTTATAGGGGGTAGGGAGATCTGAGTAGGG
Organism: Coniosporium tulheliwenetii; assembly: GCA_030247845.1. Lineage (NCBI taxonomy): Eukaryota > Fungi > Ascomycota > Dothideomycetes > Coniosporium > Coniosporium tulheliwenetii. The sequence continues at coordinate 17,653 of JAPDRP010000019.1, read as the reverse complement.
GAGGGGAACGACGGCGGGGAGGGTGGGCTTACGGTTGTAGTAGGGTTCCTATAGAGTATGAGCGCTGATTATCGCATCTTTTACTCGATTGCCAGCTACTTGAACCGGGATAGAGAAGGCCGAAAAAGAAAGTAGGGGTAGTCGCAATAAGACGGACAGAGTAGTGGTAGTGGTAGAGAAAGAAGGGGCTTACCTCGCCCATTCCCCCACTCACGCTCATCCCATTATTCGGATCCTAAGACGCCACCGTCCCCGTCCTCATGTTCCTCCGCAAACGCCACTAGTGGCCGCGCCCTTCTACGCTCCCATCCACCAGCGTCACGCTTCCGCCGCTATACCTACTCTCCGCCGTATCCTCCCTCCTCCTCTTCCTCCTCCGGTAGCCCAAGCACAGCCCTAGCACTAGCAGCGCAAGGAAAACCAGCCCAACCCCGGCGCCTATCCCCGCTCTCGCAGCCGTGCTGAGTCCTGGTGAGCTTGGGCCGTCTTCTTCTGCAGTAGTGGTGGGGGAGAGGGTGGACTTAATGGCGGTGGTGAGCGTCGCGACGCTGGCGCCTGTGTCGACAGGTACGGTGACAATCTGCGAAGTAAGGGTCGTGGTGGTGTATGTTGTGTAAGGGAGGACAACTTCGGTGGTTGCCGCGGTAAAGGTGTACTTGATGGAGAAGGTGGTGGAGTAGAAGGTGTAGGTTGCGGTGGAGGTGGAGGTGGTGGGTGGAGGTTGGAGGGCGGTCGATGTCGGCCTGTGTGTAGTCGTTGTTGTTGCTGTTGTTGCTGTTGCTGTTATTGCTGTTGTTGTTATGGGTGAAGGTGGCGGCGGCGGTGGCGGTGAGGTGCTAGTGCTTGGTGGTGGGGAAGACGGTGTTGAAGGTGGAAGGGTTGTTGTCTCTAGCGATGGGGTTGTCTGAGATGGAGGAGTTGTAGTAGAAGCAGTGCTAGGAGAGTCTATACCTATGGTTGACGAAGTCGACGGAGGATCAGTCGTTGTAGTTGTAGGAAGTGGAGAAGGAATAGAGATTTCAGGTTTAGTCGTAGTACCTAAAGTAGGAGTTGACGTTGGGAGTTGTTCAGTAGTCTCTAGCAGCGACGTTGAAGTTTCGATAATGGAGCTAGGTGAAGAGAGAACAGTAGACGTCTGCTAGGTAGAGTTATCCTGCCTCTTGTGGAAGATTGCCATTTCCGCAATCCTTTCCGGCATGTTGATGGATAGTTCAAGCACGTTGAAACCTTGAACAGCGCCGATCATAAGGCTGGAGCTGGCTTTAGGACGGGGAGGAGCTCGGCGAACTCACCCCACGTCGCCCTTCAGCTTGGGGCTGCACCTCGCTCTTTGTTGCTTAGCCTGGCGGCTTCTGCGCGCTGTCCTCAGCCTCGCCAGACACGATAGGTTAGCTGGGCGGCAAGCGCTGACATGGGCCGCCTTTCGTGGCGGGAGAGCTAGTCATAGGACTGACAACCGCTGCAACAAGCTGTTGCGTCGATGCACACGGGTGGCCTCAACTCGTATGGTATTGGTAGATGAGCATTTAGTTCTTAGCGAGTAGAGTCCAAGAGGGGAAGAGACAACGCAACTGGTTTGCCTTGTCCATGAGCGCTTCTTGTCCCGTTCTAGATTCGCAGCTGATGCGGCTCTGGTAGCTAGCTAGCTGTCTGTGCGCTGAGTATGCGATGATTTCGGGTGCTGTCCTGGTACGGAGGTACAACCGGTGTTAGCCTCAGGCAGAAGCTCGAGCGATTAGGAATCGGGTTTTCCTTTTCAACCATCAAGGTTTCTTGGCTAGCCAGTTGGAGCCATCACGAATACGATACGAGGTTTTCGCCCACACCGGGCCTGCCAGACCGCCAAAGCCGCCGATTGAGTGCTGGCCTAACCTCCTTCGGCATCCCGGGTTCCGTATTTGACGGGCAGAACCAACGACCAATAGTCTCATGTCTGTGAGGAGAGATGGCTGGAACTGTCTTAGCTGCACCGGCCGTTTTTTTTTTTTTTTTTTTTGAGAGCCGGCAGCCGCGATCTTATAAAGTAGCGAAGCCGCTCTCTTTTCTGCCCCGCCTTAGTCTATCCTTTATATTGAGCCTGGACTCACCATCGACATGGCTGCTTCTATGCCTTAAGAGTCCGATGTAGACACCCTTTTCCGCCGACTCGTCGACTCCTTTAATGCTTTTTCCCAAGAGCCGAATGCAAGTCCCAAAGCGAAGGCCCAGCTGCAAAGCGCAGCCAAAGAACTCATCATGGCTACGCAAGCGCCACATAAAGCAGCTTTGGCATTTTCAATGCAAAACGCCGTGCATCCGTGCTATGTCGCCGCAGTAGACTGCGGAATCCTCTCTTAATGGCCGAAAGAGACTATGACTGCAGATAAGTTAGCGGAGAAGAGCAGAGCGGAGCCACGACTAGTCGGTGTATCAACGGCTCCAGCAACATAAAGATGCCTTGACAGCCAAGCCCGCTGACTTGCAAAGCTCGCCTCATGCGCGTTCTTGTTGGCGCCGGCGTTTTCAAGGAGCAGGGCTAAGAGCTGTATTCTCACAACCAACTTTCTACCATCCTCTCAAAGCCTAGCCACCGGAGCGTAGTCAAGTTCACGTAAGGAAGCCAACCAATTCCTTAGAGCATCTTTGATTAATCCTCGCAGATCCCCTGCACTAGCAAGACTTCCTAAGTATCTTGCTACAACATCCTACCGCAACCCGGGCTACAGCACTAAAGCTTCAACCCAGTGATGCATATCGTCCGATTGAAAATCGTGTGTGATCGGACGATCGATGATCGACCGGGCCGCCGTTTTGGTGCCGTGCCGGCTGTCAACCATAGTATAGGTGTCTTAGCATGGTGTTATAGCGGAGTTGGTGCATTCAGGACGTGTTGGTTGGTTGATGCAGGGGGTGGGAGCTACCCAAGCGCGGTGATTGGCTACTGAGGGGGCTTGCGGAGGTGGAGGATACTGTGTCATAATATTAGCTGCTGAATACCTTAATTGAAGCCGCATAGCTTGTTTACTCACTAAATCACACACCACACCGCGATGGCGCTCCCAAACGGTCTTACCGCAAGCTAATATACTCTATTCTTGTCGCTTGAAGCTGAACTGATTGACGACAACGAGACACAGCTCTCTACCGCTAACACCGACCCCTCCGCACCAACTGAGCTCCAGCAATCCTCTGCGTATAGCCGTGACGCGCAAGCTGGCGATACCCAAGCGGTTAAAGACGCTATCAACACCTCCTAGATTAAGTTCAGCTACCATTACCTTAAGGGCTTCATGGTTGGCGTCTCTTGGAGTACTCACCAGCTCCATAGCTGGTGGTGGCGGTACGGAGGGCCAATTGAAGAAGCGTCCACCGGCAATAGATACTAGCTATGTAGAGACTGCCATACTAAACACCCTCCGGAGCAGGCGCGCATGGGAGCGCTACCATCTATATAACGTTATGCAAGGTGGCTCCGCAGTAACGCGCCATTTTAGTGATGTCCATCGTGTGCTAAAAGACGGCGTCCTACCTCTAGCTACTAAGAGGAAGCGGTTGGACGGGTCCTTAGTGGAGCAGCTTGGTCTTGATGCGAATGATCCAGACGATCAGCAGATAATCAACCGGCTTGCGGTGTCGTTCGAGCACCACGTCTTCAAGTGGCACCTGATTCGATGGCTGGTGTCCGATAATATGGCGCTCGCAATGGTTGAGAGCGAGCGTTTTCGAAAGATGATGGTTTATCTGCAGCCACGGGTCAAAGACTCTCTACCAAGCCGGTATGGGGTAAGATCTTGGATCATGGAGGACTACCATCACCTTAAGAGAACCGTGGTGGAGGAGCTCCGCAAGGCACCTGGCCTTATCCATATATGCTTCGATCTCTGGACGTCTAAGAACCTCCTCAGCCTTAACGGTATTGTTGTTCATTATGCCGCCGCCGATAAGACTAATAAAAGCTTCCTTCTTGCGCTCCCGCAGCAGCAAGGTAGCCACACCGGAGCGAGGATTGCGGACACGGTGGCGGCTATCGTCGAGGACTTCAATATTTAGGACAAGCTTGGATACTTGATGCTGGACAACGCGTCGAACAACGATCTCTATGTGAAAAAGCTGGGAGAGCGGTTTAATTTCAACCCCGACCACCGCCGCCTGCGCTGTGTTGGTTATATCTCAAATCTAGTAGCAAGGGAGGCGCTCTTTAACAGCGAGGTGGATGTCTTAGAGGCTGAAATAACTACTCGAACTGAGCTACTCGACGAGTTAGCTCTCTGGCGTAAGAAGGGGCCAATTGGTAAGCTTCATAACCTTGTTGTTTGGCTATATAAGTCGCCGGGACGTAAAGAGCGTTGGCACGAGACCTAGCGGCTATTTCGGAGCTTACTAAAGCTTTAAGACGACTCCGCTGGACGCGCTATGACTCTAGATCTTATCCAAGACAACGGGATAAGGTGGAACTCCACTTATAAGATGATTAAGCGCACCACCAACCTCCGCATCGCCATCGAGCAGTATATTGATGCCGAATAAGCGCGGTATGAAGAGAACGTCCGATAGGGTAAGGAGCCGAAGAATCTAAACGCTCCCTCGATGATGATCTTCAAGGACCGGCTATCTAATAGCGATTGGGACGTTTTAAACAAGTATGCGAGGTTGCTAGAGCCGCTTGCCGAGTTGACGTAGGAGCTCGAGGGTCGTCCTGAAGATGGGTATAAAGGATGTCTCTACAAGGTGATTCCTGCGTTTGAATACCTGCTCGAGCTATTCGAAAGAGCGAAGGATGAATATAAAGACGAACTGGAGCATCACTACCGCGCTAATTGTCAGCTTGCGTGGCAGAAGCTTAATGACTACTACTCACTACTGGATAAGAGTCCAGCCTACCTGGCGGCGGTGATTCTTCATCCTCGATATAAGTGGCAATATATCGAGAGCCGCTGGGCTGATAAATTTAGCTGGATCGTTGAAGGGAAGATTGCCGTGAAGAGGTTATGGGAAGCTGAATACCGTTAGCTACCAGTTGACCGGCCAGCGGCGCCGCGCAAGCGTCCTGAATTGATTGGCTTTAAGGCGTCAATGGCGAGAGGCTTAATGGACCCCGGCTTCGTGGATGGCGACGAGTACCAAGCTTACATTAAGCAAGAGCCTTTTGAATGCGACGAGCCAGCAGCTTACTGGATAAGCCGCTCCACCAGTTATCCGCGCCTCTCGAGGATGGGACTAGACCTTCTTGCGATACCGGCAATGAGCTCAGAGGCGGAGCGCATCTTCAGCTTAGCTGGTTTAATAGTGACCGACCGCCGCAACCGCCTCCAACCTGATCTTATTCAAGCCGCCCAGTGTATCCAATCGTGGGAGCATCACGGCATTGCGGTGGACGCGCCGGTGGCGGCGGAGGGGCCGGAGGAGGTAGGATAGGAGCGGTGAGGGTATGCGACGACGGCGGCGAGGTTTGCGGGGGGTAAGGGGGGTCTGGCGTTGACGGCGTGGTGATTGAACAAGCGGCTATAGACAGAACGTTGAAAAACAAGAGATTCAAGCTATCACAACATGCCAAGAGGATTAATCAGCTATCTAAAAGAGTTTAGCGGCTAACCGCCGTCCAAACGGCGTTCCGGTCGATGCTCCACCAAGCCGGTGTCGACCGGGTCCAACCGGACGATATGCATCACTGCTTCAACCCCGTTCCAATTCGGCAACAATACACCGTTTAGCTTCCACCAAGCACTTACAGCAAACGACAATGCACGGAAAGGCTTTAACAAGTAGATAAAAGCTCACGTCGCGATGGAGCGAGCTAAATTCCGGACCGGCTTTGCATCGATATTCGATTTCGAGGTAGAGGTTAGCCCCTTAACAAAATCCGCGCAAGACGTTGCGCTCGTCGACGTAGGCGGAAGCTAGAAGCACATCATTAAGGACGTCATGAAGCACTTGCTAGGGTTCAGGGCCGTTTAATCTTAGAAGAGCTTCCCGAAACGCTCTAGTCCATAACGGTGCCAGAAGGAATCAAAGCCGTGCCCTACAACTTTCTCGAGAGTGAGCAGCCGATCAAGAGTAGGCCTTATTATGCCTTAAATCATTCGGAAGCTAACTAGAGTGACTTAGGAGCTGCATGCTATCTGTTCAGGCAGATTTTCTTAAATTGGAGCGATGCGCGAGGCTATAAAATCCTCTGCAACACGCTCCCAGCTATAACAGCTGGCTATTCCCGACTGCTGATCATGGAACCAGTGCCTCCATCTACTACAGCGCCCATAGCAGCCGCAATGTTGGACATCCAAATGATGCAGATGGGTGGCGGGCTGAGGACGGAGAAGCAGTGGAAGGCTTTTCTCGCTAATGCCGGGTTTGAAGTACGGAAATTCTGGCCGTCTAATTCGAACCAAACTATCATCGAAGCTGTACCCAAGGCACAGAGATAGCTTATCTGCACACTCTTATTGCAAAACCTCTTTACTAGTTTAGCGCATCAAGAGCTTTAGATAGAGGCTACGTAGGGCAGGTTGTGTAGGAACGATCGCAGCGTATCGAGGCAAGGTCACCAGACATACGAGTTCTACTTATAGTATTAAGATAGTGATTTGTTAGCTCTATCTACTGCATCGCGATACCTCGCCATGGTAGTGCTAAGACCGCTAGGTGCACGGACTAATTTTAGTCACTCAGCTCACCAGCCGAATGGAGGCCGGATCAAGAATGTGATGCGACTCCCGCTGCTGATCTTCCCGCCCAGAAACGCCCAGAGGCGAGGAAGCGGAGTCGCTTGACTTTCTTAAACCAGGCCTCGGATAGTCGAGTCGACTTGTCCCTGCCCCTCCTCGCTATGGCATGCTTGCTTTTAGAAATATCAGACTCCGTCAACAAAATGTCAAAATAGTACACCAGATTCCAAACCCAGATGGTGATGTACCTAAACATCAAGTCCATCTCGAGTCGCACGCAATAGAAGGTGCGATTTGTCCGGATGGGCGACTCCAAACCACACCCTTCAGAGCTTCTCGAATTTGCAACCCCGGCTTTCGCAAACGATGTGCACCTCGAACTCATCACTACTCCAACAGCAGCAGACGGCCATGGTGCCCCTGGAACTCCAGCTGAGGGAAATAACGATGGCACCCAATCCAGCGATGACTTGTTTTCAGCTTTATCCCACGCAGTTCCGGGTCTCAGCCACCTCGCGACTGAGGCCAAGTCCGCGGCGCAGACAGAGCATCGAATGTCTTTCATGGAGGGGTTGAAACTATATCCCAAGGCGATTGGATGGTCGATACTGTTTTCCCTGACAATAGTCATGGAAGCCTACGACACAGCTCTGGTCAACAGCTTCTACGCCTTTCCCGAATTTCGGAGGTCTTATGGTCGTCCCACGGGCAATGAAAGTTTCGAAATCCCGACTGCCTGGCAATCTGGCCTTATAAATGGTGCTCGATCTGCCGAAATCCTAGGCCTTCTTGGCCAAGGCTACCTGGCAGACGGCTTCGGGTACAGGAAAACGATGATGGTCTCGCTGGCGGCAATGTCGCTTTTTATCTTCCTGGCATTTTTCGCCGTCAACATCGGCATGCTGCTGGCCTCGCAAGTCCTCTGTGGGTTGTCCTGGGGCGTATTCCAGACTCTAAGTACCACATACGCCGCTGAAGTCGTGCCCGTGGCGTTACGCGCTTACTTGACAAGCACCGTGAATCTGTGCTGGTTAATCGGCCAGCTTATCAGTGTCGGCGTGGTGCGAGCATTCATAAACAACACCTCTGAGTGGTCATACCGGATCCCTTTTGGACTGCAATGGATGTGGGCCATCCCGATCCTCATTGGAGTGGCATTTGCGCCAGAGTCGCCCTGGTGGCTGATCCGCCATGATCGTCCAGGAGATGCGAAGAAGTCGCTGTTACGCCTTACGAGGCGGGCAGTAGACTTCAACGCCCACGAGACAGTCTCCATGATGAAGCACACCAACCAAGTGGAAAAGTACCACAACGGCGGCACATCCTATTGGGACTGCTTTAAAGGTACAGACCTGCGTCGAACCGAGATCGCCGCTGCAGTCTGGATTACGCAGGCTTGGAGCGGCTCAGCCCTGACCGGCTATGCAGCCTATTTCTACGTCCAGGCAGGCCTTACTCCAGAAAGAGCCTTCGATCTCTCGACGGGCATGTACGGCTTGGCAATCCTAGGTGGCATCATGGCCATGTTCATCATGCGGGTCGTCGGCCGCAGGACCCTGTATATTTGGGGATTGTCGGGGTGCTTCATCACCTTGCTGGTAACCGGGGGCGTGAGCACGCGGCCCGAATCCCCAGCTGTATCATGGACGCTTGGCTCCTTGGTTCTCCTTTTAACCTTCATCTACGACATCACTATCGGCCCCGTCTGTTTCGCCCTCGTGGCCGAGATTCCGTCGACGCGCTTACGCGTCAAGACCGTGGTTCTGGCAAGAGTCGCATACAACATCGTATCCATAATAAGCAACGTCCTGATGCCTAAGATGCTGAATCCTACCGCGTGGGACTGGGGGGTAAGGCGTCTTTTCTGTGGGCGGGAACCTGTATTATCTGCTTGATGTGGTGCTATTTCCGGCTGCCGGAGCCCATGGGCCTCACGTACATAGAGCTTGATGTCTTGTTCGAGAAGAGAGCCAGCGTTAATAAGTTCAGACAGGTGCAGCTCAAGCTGGCGTCGACAGGATATTTTAGCCTCGATACGTCCGGCACCGATAGGGCTAATGGTTGGCGGGGGATAGCTTTTTGAGATTTTGCACATGCAGAGAGCCGATCCGTGTGTCTTGTTTTGTTCGATACCTGTCAGGGCAGCTAATCTTTGCCTTCAAGCGTGGTATGGACGAGGAGATCTTCATACTGCATAATGTTTGCCGCAAACCGCATACCTGCGATCGCCCCCAAGGGACTGAATGTATCGAAGAGACGTTTCTCAGACCCGAGAGTCCCCGCTGTGAGCGAGGCTCCCGCAAGCATGGAAATAAGATTACGCGCAGATCCGAAACTCCACGTCTTCACCCCCTACACCACACGCAGATGTGCAGGCAGGCGACCGTAGCAGTCGAACTCACGATCGAGTATTCCCCACTAGCAACATCTAGCGTTGCAAGCGACACGCGGCCATGGCACTTTAATAGTAACATTCCATTATTCCTGAACGGCCAGATTCCTCAGCAGCGCTCTCAACAACTCCAAACTGCTGCTTGGCAAAGTCCGCCAGACCAGGCTCAACTTCGCAGCCTAACCAGCTCCACGATGTATTTTAATCCTCGCTTGCGGACACCCTTGATCAAGGCATCGTAGTCGGCCAGTGTGCTGTAAGGGCGGTAGATATCTCCCAGGCCATCACCGGCGCTTTCTGTTGGTAAAGAATGAGGATTGTGTCTCTCAGTCTTCTAGATACAAGCAATCTGTCCGCAACATATAGTAGCTACTGTGTCTCCTAGAACCGTCGTCCCTTCTTCCTCCATAGAGTAGCAACCTGCATCTGCCGGAGGAAAATGACTGTACCTTCATTTTCCAACACTCCCCCTTTGGTTCTTTCGTAGGCAGTTCAAGCCAATCTGCTTCCTACCTCCATGTTGATGTCATTGATGTGTCTTTGCAATTTAGTCCTCGCTAGCGGCTTCGTTAGACAGTGTGCAAGCATGCTGTCCATGGCAATGAATTAAAGCTGAATCCGTCCATTTTCGACTTTTCGGCGAACGCAATGATACTGGATATCGTTATGATTCGTCCGGGTATGGCATTCGGGGTTTATTGCTAGTGCTATAGCCCCCTAGTTATCGATGAACATCTTCACAGGCCCTAGCTTAGATACACTAGGCTCTGTGAGTGGTAGATGCAGCCAAGTCGCTTGTTTTGCAGCCTGAGTCATTGCTATATACTCAGGTTCGCATGTCGATAAGGCTACCGTTGACTGCCTCTTCAATGACCAACGAACCGGTCCCGCATACATCACGAAGACGTGTTCTGAAGTTGACTTCCTCGTTTCTCGGTCTCCGGCCCAATCTGCGTCGGAACAGTCTCGGAGGCCTTCGTTATCCTTTCCGTATGTGATGTCTTGGTCAAGCATGCCCCGGCGGTACCGGAATATGCGTTTCACTGCATTCCGAGGGCTATTGTTCGGGTTATGTGCGATGAGGACCAGGACCAATGGAACGCCCCAAGGAGGAGTGACCGTGCGATCTAGCGAAGCATCCAGTTGAAGGCGTATAGAGCGCCAGTCAGCCTAAACTGGTCAATGGGGCCATACGAGGAGCCAGAGCGTGGCGAGGGCCACTAGTGTTGTTCCGTACTATCGCTGACATGGTAGTGGCCGCAGATGTTCACGGACTAGCAGTAGTAGACCGCTACCGCTGGTGAAACGAAGGATGGGTCAGAAGCTAGAGTGGTGTGAAAGTTGATTGGTAGTACATTTCGAGCTTTTCGCAGAAGTTTCGGGAAGCTAGAGAGAGGGAAAAGAGAAGGATAGGGAGCGATTAATGAACAGGACCGCCACTGCAATGCGCGAGCAGTGCAAACTAAAGAACAAACCGCTTGTTGACGCTAAAGGTGTGGGTGTATCCTTCAGAGAGGCCGAAGCGCTTTCAAAGCATTATGATCCGCTGCTGCTTTGCAAGTGTTATACGCCTTCAGCATATCACGAAATGCAAGCTTCACCGGGCTGTACGTTTCCATTAGAAAGATCGCACTCTAGGCTGGTTGGGAGAATATCCCTGAGCATTACTAAAGCCTTCTCATTCACTTCATCCGGTATACGGTGCAAGATTGAATCTGCATTCGGAATCCTTATGTGTTCTGCTTATGTTCCGTCAATAGTGTTCCGAACTGAGATGGCACTGCCTCTTGATCGCTGTTGGCCATATCGGATCTCTTGTGCGCCAATAATGCAATCGAAGCACAGGAGACTCAGGCAACAGATTTCTAGAGCCTTTCTCAAGTGGGCGGACGAGATATATCTGAAGGTGTCTACGCTAACACTCCCGGCGGAAGAGGACGTGCTAGAAGCCGAGAGAGATGGAGCTCGCTTAGTGCTCTCTACAAAGGAGTTCGTTTTTTTTAAGCGAACTCACTAAATCGCCTTCCCCTCACCACCCCCCCCATTTCAACACCTTATTCCTCCATCAAATTAGTATAATTATGGCCTCTTCTGCTAACCCAACCCACGGAATTTCGAGATTTCTCGGAAAATCGGTATTTTCCGAGCCCGAATTCCATGGTTTCAATCCCTTGGAAAATGAAAGACACCGTGGAAAATAGCTTATCTACTTGGAAAATGGACTATTTTGGGGGTATTTTAGGTGGCTTACTGATCCTAGATGCTAACTATATCATATTAGTAAGTTTAATGTAGCAAAACTAGTTTTAGCAGGTATTTTAACTAAAATAAAAGCCTTTTTAACCTTTCAAACAACTAAAATACTAATTCTTAATCTAAAAATCTCTATCTAGAAATATTAGTAGGTTTTTTCATTCTTAATAGCTATTAATAGAATAATCCAGAATAGTAATATCTATATATATATATATAAAATATACTAGCCATTTCAATTATACTAAGAGAAACCAATAAAAGAAATATATATCTTAGAATAGTAATAAGATATATTGGTTGGATATTAGTATCTAAAATTAGCGCTAAGGATCATAATAAAATATATAAACTACTAATTATATTAATAGAGATTGATAAGAATCATATATCTAAAAATAGTACTAAGAAATATTAATATAACGTTCTTAAGTGAGTGATATTAGTATTATACTCTATTAAAATCAATCGAATTAATATGATTAGTAATACTAGATAAAGTAAGAACAGAGTATAATAAATAAAACTATATAATATTAGTAAAGCTGTACCTATGATACCGCAAATGGGCACCCCATTTCCATACAAACGTCCAAGCGTTCGCTTATTTTCGCTTAGAATGGGCTCCCATTTCCAACCCTAGTAGTATCTTAGTAATAAGAAAATCACGTGGTGATTATATAGTGGTCACGTGATATTAGTAAGCGGGTAGATTTATAGAGAATTAGATTTTAAGCGGTAAGATTACTAATAGATTTTCCCGATCGGGCCTAGTTAAGGTTTTAGACGGGTAGGAAGTTTCGGATCCACGAGTTCTAGTAAAAAAAGAAGAAAAGTGGATTATTAAGCTTATTAAGCTAGCTATAGAGATTCTAAGCGGCTTTAAGCGGAAAAACATACTAAAAAAACTATAGTTTACTATACTAGTTCTAGGCTAGGCCCGATTCGGTTATAAGGTATATAAGCTACTTAATGTTACAAACTCAGGTCGAAGGGACGGGTCGGTGAAGTGATCAGTGCCAAGCGTCATGTGACGACTGATCACTCGACACCGCTAAGAACAAGGGTGATTAGTGGGATTAGTGCGATCAGGACTGATTACACTGATTAAAGAGATCACTGAGGAAAGGCCTCAGTATATAGGCAGCACCGTCCTCGTTCATTAGGACGGTGTGCTCAACTCAAATAAGAATCCAGCATTCTTTGTAACTTGACCTGATCTCACTACATGATATTAATCCTCACCCTTATTGACTATATCTTAGCACTGTTCCCTTCCTCCTTAATCGGGACCCCAACCTTCATAGTAACCTTTATTATCTTATGATAACGCCTTGTTACACTTTAAGCACCACCTTCGTGGAACACCCAAGATCAACAACGTCGATATATCTACTATAGGATCCGTCGTAGGACAATCTAGAGGCTAGGCCACTAGGACCCCCTCTAACAACAAACCTATTAAGGTTAAGACTCCGGACGAATACCATAGAGATAGGGGCGAACTAGAGACGTTCCTACTCCAATGCGACCTATATATCTAGCATAACTAAGTACGTTTCTAAACGGAACACGAGGTCATGTTCGTAGTCACCTACCTTAGAGGAAAAGCGTTTAGATGGATCTAACCACACCTTAAGGATTTTTTAGAAAACTCGGACTCTAATCGAGAACTAGAAACCAGGGCCACATTTACGAACATGGAATCATTTAAGATAAAGATTCGCCGGATATTTAGAGACATCGACGCCGAACGTACTACTAAAAGAGAGCTTATGGGCTTGACCCAGAAGGGGTCAGCCGCGGCATACGCAGCCCAGTTTCAGTTAGTAGCGGCAAATACCAATTAGGGCGATGCTGCTCTCACGGCGCAGTACTACCAAGGATTGAAGGAGAGCGTCAAGGACGACTTAGTGCGAGGAGAACGGCTAGAAGAACTATAACCTATAATCGATGCCTTAATTCGGATCGATAACCGTCTATACGAACGACGTATGGAAAAGGCCGGGAAAAGTGCACCAGTCGTAGTGGGTCGTAGAAGTCAAGCCCCTCAGAAGGCACGCCATAATCCATATGGGCTTCAGCCCATGGAATTAGACGCCACTAAGAGACGTCCGGGACGTTTCACGAAAGGAGGATCGCAGAAAGAATGAGCAGTAAAGAAACCTTTCACAAGGAAATGTTTTAACTACGATCGCTCGGGACATCTTGCTAGGGACTATAGATAACCTAAGAAGAAGCAAGCACTAGCCAAGACCACTGGTCCTAAGAAAGCAGGACAACTCGCAACTACGACAGCTGGCTATAATGCGATGTCTTAGACCGCATGCTATGATGACGGATATTAGACACACCTAAGCGACAAGAACAGCTCCGGGTGGTTTCTAAAACCACCGCGGACGAAGCAAGCATTGCAGGCCACCAAGAGAGAACAGAACGCCAAAAAATGGGTTCAGCCGCTTACGATTCGGGCCCTAGGGCCGAGTGTAAGCGAACCCCGATAAGAATAGCGACCAATAGAATTCCAGGAAATGCAGGCGGAAGTCCTAACAGCACCCGCTAAGGAATAGGATCCGGGACCGGAACCTGATAAAGAGGAATCACCATTTAAAGAAATCTCGGAAACCGAATTAGAGGAATCGGACATATCCAAGCTGGCTCTAGACGAAGAACCAGAAGTAAGGGTACCACTAAGGAATCCCATCACCAGCGGATACCCACCCGAGGTATGGCATTAGGCATACCAGGACGTATGCGAACTTATAGAAAGCCAAACGGGATAATTAGAGTTTAAAGAAAACCTTCGTAAGATTAAGATTAGGTTAACTGTATACGAGGTGTAGTAGAGAACCGCTATAAGCTTTAGCGAGCTATACAAAGAAATTTATAATCTAGTCTTAGGAAAACCAGTCGCAGCAACCGAGCGCGTGCGATAGCTCGGGTAGATGCTAGATAGCATGCCCTAACCAGGATAGGAATACTATAATATAGTGCGGGAACATCCGCCTATAAACGCGAGGTTCACTAGGGACGGAGGATATATCACGCCTAAAGGAGGCTATATTCCCCGCGAACTTCGACAGAAAGTCACGGCACTACGATAGGAATTCGCTGCTAGGGATCTAGAAGTGAATCCGGGACGCCAGGTCGATCCCAGCAAATTTAAGTGTAACGGAACGGAGGTTCCTACTAAGAATAAGAGCTCCGGGAGCTCTAGTTTAAAAACTAGGAGGCCTTCCGGCTAGAAGGTTGATAGAAGCGCCTACCCAAAGACTTTCGAATAAGTGTAAGGGTACTTGGGTAGCCGGGACGGGCTACCGAGAGCATATCCTTACGGCGACACGATACGCTAGGACCCTCTAGGTATGGGTTAAGGTTGGCTAACACTAGGCTAAGGCACTAATAGACTTAGGAGCCACTACGGACTTTATATCACTATAGTTCGCAAGCCGCGCGTAGATAGGTCTGCAAACGAAGCGCGACGCCTACTAAGTAATAGCGGTAGACGCTTAACCGTTAGGCTATAATTAGGGATTGGTAGACTAAGAAACCAAGATGGTTAGGTTAAGGATCGGACCCTATGTCCGGGACATGCAGTTCGACATTACGGTAATAGGAACCTATGATGTAGTGTTGGGGTTACTATAGCTCGAAGACGTGAACCCGAAGATCGACTAGGCACGCAAGACGCTGGATTTTTCTAAGGGAAAACTGGTCCAGATGAGCCACGAGATGCCAGGAGATA
The DNA here is from genome assembly GCA_030247845.1 of Coniosporium tulheliwenetii. NCBI lineage: Eukaryota > Fungi > Ascomycota > Dothideomycetes > Coniosporium > Coniosporium tulheliwenetii. The sequence continues at coordinate 2,622 of JAPDRP010000019.1, read as the reverse complement.
GTATAGAGATATACGCAATCTCGGCCGAGGAACTTAAGTAAGAAGTTCGAGAGAATCCTAAGTAAGTATAGATCCTATGGAGCAAGCGACGAGAGTTCGCGTCTACTATAACCCTATTATCTATTCCAGACGAATACAAGGACTACGCGAGGCTATTTGCGGATAAGGCCCTAAATAAGGCCCTACCAGCACACCAACCGTGGGATCATACGATACCCATATAAGAAGGCAAGACACTAGGGAAGTTAGTAATTTACCCACTATCGCTAGAGAAGCTAGAGGCGCTATAAGCGTACCTAGATAAAAATCTGAAGAAAGGATTCATACGGGAATCCCAGTCACCTATAGGATATCCGATCCTGTTTATTCCAAAAAAGGATGGAACGCTACGACTATGCGTCGACTATCGGGGACTAAACAATATAACTATTAAGAATAGTTATCTGTTGCCTTTGATTTCGGAGTTATAGGATCGACTCTAAGGAGCTAAGTGGTTTAGCAAATTCGACATTCCAGGAGCATACAACCGGATTCGAATTAAAGAAGGCGAAGAGTGGAAAACGGCGATGAGAACCCGTTTCGGACTCTACGAGTATTTGGTTATGCTATTTAGGCTCACTAATGCTCCCGCCACGTTCTAGGCATATATTAATAATGTCCTAAGGGAACACTTAGATGTGTTCGTGGTCGTCTATCTCGATAATATACTAGTATATTTAAAGACTAAGGAAGAACATGTGCGACATGTTAGATAAGTCTTAGAGGCCCTTTAGCGAGCGGACTTACGAATAAAACTAGAGAAGAGCTAATTCTATCGATAGGAAATTGAGTTCTTAGGGTATATTATCACCGATTAGGGCATTAAGATGGATAATACTAAGGTGTAGGCGGTACTTAAATGGCCTAAACCAAAGTTAGTAAAAGACGTGCAATTGTTTCTAGGACTAGCGAACTTCTACCGGAAATTCATAAGGGACTACTCCAAAATTACAGCGCCACTAACAGATCTTATAAGGAAAGATTAAGGATTCTAGTGGGACGATAAAGTAGACGAGGCTTTTCGCACACTAAAGGAACAGTTTAGTATAGAACCAGTCCTAATGATGTTCGACCTAACTAAGGGAATCATCATCGAAACGGATGCTTTAGACTTAGCTATAGAGGCATGTCTAAATTAATAAGACGACGTAGGATGTTAGCATCTAGTGGCATTTCACTTAAGGAAGTTTAGCGGACTAGAACTGAACTACGAGATCCACGATAAAGAGCTGTTAGCTATTATTAAAGCTTTTAAGCAATGGAGAGTGTATCTGGAAGGGGTAAAGTATCTAATTTAAGTATTCACGGATCACAAGAATTTGGTATACTTCACTACCACCAAGGTCTTGAACCGAAGATAGGTGCGATGGTTAGAAGAGTTATCGATGTTCAATTTCGAGATTCACTACCGAAAAGGCTCCGAAAACGCTAAAGCAGACGCTTTCAGCAGACAACTAGACTATATAGGAGAAAGACCTCAAATAGTTAGCTCGATTCTGGAACAGTATCTAGATAGAAAAATCACTTATAACCGGGGAACCCTAGCGGCAACTATAGTGATTGTAAATAATGAACTCGAGGATAAGATACGGAAAGCATATATTTGGGACGCGCACGCTCAGCGAGCACTTTCTAATAACCTCGAAGGGTTTGAATAAACAGATAACGGTCTGATCCTATTTAACGGACTTGTGTATGTACCCGAGCCCGAGCGGAAAGAGATCATTCGATAATACCACGACGGGCCAATAGAAGGACATCGAGGGATCTTTAAGATAGTCGAAGCGATTGGCCGCACGTACTATTTCCTAAGAATGAGGAAAAAGGTGGAGGAATATATCGTGTCATGCGATCTATGCCATAAAATGAAACCAACTCGACACAAACCCTACGGGTTAATAAAGACAGCAATGATACCGACACGGCCATAGGTATTAGTCGCCATGGATTTCATCGTTAAACTACCTCTTTCTAAAGAACCCTTAACGAAGGTGAAATACGACTCCGTGCTTACCATTATAGATCGATTAACAAAAGAAGTACGCTTTATACCGTACAAAGAATCGTCCAACGCTAAGGAACTGGCATATACCTTCCTCCGGAATATGATAGCAACATAAGGACTACCTAAAGAAATCGTATTAGACAGAGATAAGCTATTTATATTAAACTTTTAGACTGCGCTCACGCGATAGCTGGGACTGTCGCATAAGCTATTAATAGCATACCACCCCTAGATGGATGGATAGATAGAGCGCATAAATTAGGTACTCGAGTAGTACTTAAGAGGATACGTGGATTACCGATAAACGAATTGGGTATCACTCTTGCCACTTGCATAACTGGCGTATAACATGAGCGTAAACGAGATAATAGGCATAACACCTTTTTACGCTAACTATAGATACCACGCGTAACTATTCCACGAACCAAAGAAAATCCAAGTTATGTTAGAAACGGCCTTAGGGTTAGGGTTAGGGTTAGGGTTAGGGTTAGGGTTAGGGTTAGGGTTAGGGTTAGGGTTAGGGTTAGGGTTAGGGTTAGGGTTAGGGTTAGGGTTAGGGTTAGGGTTAGGGTTAGGGT